>CM029020.1:122039933-122774840 GCA_016801055.1 Panax notoginseng | reverse complement strand
GGGAAGTTAATCACTTATTAACATATTACGCTATCTTCCTTTTATTAGTTCTTCTTTTAACTTTAAATTATTTGGAACTCAAATTCCTCCTTCAAAACAAGATTATACTTAGTCTTCTATTTATTCTGCGTCTTCTTCTTTATTTGCTTACATTCCTCATTACCTAGTTGTACTTAATTAACTCGTTCCATTATCATGGATTGAGTCTACCTTGTGAATAACATTTCTACCCCTTCATTCCGTAATCTAACTTCTAACTCCATTCTCGCCATCTCCGTTATTAACTCATTCTTAGTCGTTAACATTAATAGTTTTCCTTTTTCTTCCTACCTAATGTGTCGGCTTCTACATTTACCTTTCCTGAATGATATAAGATATCACAGTCCTCTTTCTATCGCATATTCAACTTCTTCTGTGTGGAGATATATTTCAGACTCTTAGAGTCCGTGTATATCTCACCTTTCTTCCCGTATAAATACTATCTTCAGATTTATTTTTATTTTTTATTTTTTTTATTTAAACTTCAGCTGCCAATTCTGGATCATAAGTAGGATAGACCTTCTTATAATCCTTTAACTGGCGTGATGCATACACAATGACATTGTCATGCTATAAGAGCATGCAATCATGTCATCTATGCGAAACATCGAGATACACTACAAAATCCTCACATCATCTAATAGAGATAATATAGGTGCTTCACTTAACCTTCCTCTAAAATCCCGTGACGCTAATGGTACCTTCAACCATAGCACCTCACAAGAGAACCTATCAATTTGCCACCGACTTGTTCGGCGCCCCTTAAGGAAATATAGCCTCAGTACATTAGTCAACCCAAATGACATAACCAAAAACTTGTCATAACTATAACGAGTTCTGAACGTCATCTTAGGTACCTTCCCTCTTCCTCACTTTCAACTGACGATACCCCATACAAATCTATCTTTAAAAAAATACTTTGCCCCTTTCAACTGATCAATTAGATCATCGATCCTGGGCAACAGTTATTTATTCTTAACCGTTAACTTATTAGTTATATATTTGACTTACTTATTGGTTTACTTAACTTTACTTCTTAGGGTTCTCGCTCTTTCAACCTAAGTTTACGCGACCTATTTTTATTATGGACTTACAGCTTCATGACATATGGAGATGTCTTACTTAATACATTCATCATCTTTACATTCTTATCTTCTTCTTATTACTTCTTTAGGTCTCAGCACACATCGCTTCTCTGCTAGTAGTCCATATGGTACTCTGAGTGGTTTCCCACAAACAATCAACAAATAAGTTCCCGTCTCATCTACACTGCCATCACAGTGAGTTAGATCGGTTGCCAGTTTTTATATACCTTTGGTCTCTAAAGGAATTGTTTAGCCCAGCTCCCATATGTCAACCATCAAAGGTTACGATTGTACCACAACCTAAACTTGTCTTAACATCCTTCTAGATTGCGTCATAATTAGACAACAAGAATTTCCAGTGTTTTATTACCGTAAATTACTACCGTGGATTTTCTTAGAAAACCAAAGATTCATACTTTTCCTTAAACAATTTGTTAAAGTTCTATGGTTAATCAACCCATTCATACCGAGAATTACTTCAAATTCCCTTAACTTTATCGGTACCTATCTACCGATACTTGCTTACCTTTATTATTCATGAAATAATTCCACGAATATAATCAACGAAAATTATTTCCTCACTCTCTACCTTAACGTTTAATGTATTTATAATCCCCTTCGGGAATAAGGTTAATCACTTAGCAATTCACATGCTATAATAGAAAAGTAGCACTCCAACCAAATAACACATAAGCATTCATTGTATTGCCTGGAATGATACCTGCTACTACATCCACTGATACAACCGCATCTTGGACTGTTATATTAAAAGTACGGGCCATAGGTCTTGTGACGAACAAGATTTTTTGTAATTTAATTTTAATATTTATTGAATTAAATAAATATTTTTCGATGATTTAATTATTGGATTAAACAAGTATTTGATGCAATTGTGGTAGATTAATTTAATTATATGTGTTACATTTATTAAATTAATGTAGAGAATAATTATTATTCAAATATTTAATTATGTGAGTTTATTGAATTAAAAGAAATATTTAATTAAGCATGATGTTATTTAAAATAATTTAATTATTAATTAGAGAATTAATAATTTGACATTATTTATTTATGAGAACATTAAATATATGACTATGTGAATTTATGAGAAGTTATTATATTTTATTTATATTAAATAAGATATATGAATTACTGTGCAATTGGGAGTGACGTTTATTAAACTATATGATAAAGCTTTATTAAATTAAATGCTTTTTAAAACCTATTCTAACTAGCCAAACATGGCATTAAAGGGAGTTGGGGCCAGTTAACCCATGACTGGGTAACAGACCACCAACGCGCGTCAGTTTTTTTTTTTTTTTTTAACAATACGACGTCTTATTTCTTTTCTTCATTTTCTAAGTCTGATAAAACTAACCAAAGAGAATTTGAGAGAGAATTCAGAGGAATTGTGAGAATCTCTGTGTTGAAGAAGCTTGAAAAGGGTTTTATCTCTACTCATTAACACTCTGGGTAATCTCTCCTTCCCAATTACTACTTTACGTATTTTAGTTTTCATGAAAATGGCTTTTAAAGTTTTTGGTTTAACCTCTGTAATTGGATTAGGAGTAATGATTATGGGTTGTCTGTGTGTTATGACATATCAAATCGTGTTTAATTATATATATTATGTAAACCATATCATCAAATTCATGAAAACATGTTGTATTATTGATGACTTGTTATTTCAAAATGTATAGAGTTTGGGTTTTGGCCATATGGCCTTATACGTAACTTTAAGGTGTCAAACATAAATATTTTCGTAAAATTTACACTCTTATTTGATTATGCATATTGATACGAAGAGACCAAGCCTTAAACGAGCGGATTCGGTGTTATAACGAATTCGTAGTGTTAAATTATATGTTTTTGTTCAAAATCTTCAAGAACATCAAGAATAGTACAATTTGCATAATTTAATTCTGTGATTATGTGTTGTAAATGGTTAAAATCATTTTATAAATGTTGGGTTATGCTTATGCATGAATTATAACATGTGTATATGATTGATTTTGTGCAGTAGTAATTTAATTGGAAAATTTTGGGCTGTGTTCTGCAATTTTCGCGAATTACAGAACAGTTTCTGGCTCGCCGCGTCGCGGCGCCAGTCCAGTGACTTAAGTCCCGCGCCGCAGCGCCAAGTGTCCGGCCGCAGCGCCATCGCGCCGCAGCGCGAAGATCAAGAGTAACAGTGGCGCCGCAGTGCCACTCTCTAGAAAGTACAGAAATGGAAATTTTTAAAAAGTTTAAGTCTAGCAATGTGTTAGTAACTTAATGTAATGAACATAAAACTATGTTAGAAGTATAATGTGATGTTAAAATAGATGTTTAACATGTAAATAACATAAATACATGTGGATTAAATTATTGACTTCATAATTAAATTATTATTCATGAAGTGATATTATGTGACGGTAAATGTGATAACTTGACTAATATAGTTAATAATCAAAGTAGACAAAGAGAATGAGTTTTGATGATTAGCTAAGTTATAATTAACTGGTATTGTGAATGTGAATGGTATGTAGGATTAAAATCAAAGAACGAGTGTAGTTAAAGTGTAATCTACGCACGAGGCAAGTTTCCTAACCCTACTTGTTATCGTTTATATAAGTTGATTAATTCACCTTTCTACATTGAGCAATTTCTCATTATTATTGATCAAGTCTGTTTTGTATATTAAAGTTTATAAATCTTTCAAGCATGATGTTGTTATACAATACTTATTCTATTGTATACCTTTTGAGATTCTATTCAATTAAGTTATCAATTATTGTTAAACCTTGTTAGACTAGCGAACCCTTTTTGATTCGACTAGTCCATAGTTGATGAGCATTTTAAATTTCAGAACCCTTGATGAATTATCCAAACCAAACTTTCTTTGGTGCGGACTCGAATGTCAAACTGAGATGAACAACCCTGTATAGGGGATTATTTACGCTTTAGCGTTAAGATATTGTGCACAGTATGGTACTAAGGACTGATCCCCCCAAGTACGAGAAGAAAGGTCCATAGTCTTATGACTGTTAAAGGTTTCAAGTATAACCCTTGACAACCTAGGACATAGTTCAAGGTCTTATGACCCTCAGAAATTCTTTTGATCCTTGTTATTCATTTTTGATTCAAAAGTTGAGCTTTTATATTCGAAGTTATTACTTTTCCTCGCATGTTATTATATTGTTGTTTTCATTATTATACTTGTGGGCATTTGTGCTCACTCTTGCTTAATAATAACATTGCAGTTAAGAACGAAAGAACTGATGAACCTTCCACTAGTAAAGGCAAGGGAAAAGTTAGCAAGTGACGAAGACTTGTTGTTTTATATGATGATATATTTGTTTAAGACTTGAGTTAATGTTATTGTTTAAGACTTATTTGTTTATGATTCCGCACAGATGTTTAAGGTTAGTTTAATTGGGATTGTATTATTATTTTTCAGATGTTGTAACCCTTAAGGGGAAGATTTTATTTCTATCTATTGCATGGTTTGCATTTATTATGGGTAGATAGGTAGATGATATTTGTATCGTGAACACCAAATCCTGTGGAAATTGAAGTACCGAATTGGGGGTGTCACAGGTCTACTCGACGATAGTGGTTCAGTAATGGTTAACTTACCACTACTAATAACCCTACTCTCTTCCCTCTCCCTTGTTCTTATTCTTCCTCTCTTTTGTGGTATTAGGTCAACGCCTCACTACCACCCTCCGCAATAATCACCTTCTCCGGAATGGTTCCATAGGGAACCCTCTAGAACACCGCAATTCTACTATAGAGCCAGGGTTTCAGGCCCTGCTCAAACCTACAAGCCTTCCTCTCCTCAGTGTCCACTTGGTGTGGAACAAACCTTGCCAATTCATTGAATTTGGCCGCGTACTAGGGAACCGTCACGTCCCCTAGTTTAAGTTCTAAGAACTTAATCCCCATCTTCCCTTGCATGCTTGTAGGGAAATAATTCTCAAAGCAAACCTTCTTGAATTGTTCACATGCTACCGCATCTGTTCTAACCCACCCTGGTGAGCCTCCCATCAAAAGTTGGCTTCTCCTTTCACCCTGTAAGTCACAAAAGAAGTCTTTTGCACCTCAGTTATGTTTGTAATAATAAACGCCTTCTCTATTTCTTTTACCCCTATCTGGGCATTTATTGGGTCCGTCGTTCCTTTGAACTCCGGCGGACCTATGCTTTTAGACTCTATAAAGGTAGTCGTTCTGGCTACCCTAGGTTAGCCGTTAATAAATTAACGAACTCTTGCATAGGGTTGTTTTGACCCCATTGGTTATCATTACGTTATTCTACTTCCTGATTACGTTGTCTTCTCCATGGCAGCACTTTCTAATAAATAAAATTTCATTATTTATCTATGTACTTACTTCATTATTACTCTCCACATACCAACTCACAATATAACAAAGCATATTAAAAGAAAACTTCTTTATATTCATATGCTTCTTCATAGTTTGAAACTATTTCCAATTTGTTCTCATAATCAAAAGCTATTACATTTTTATCCCGAAATGGTACTTCACAAAAGTTGAGCTTTTTAAAAGACTACCCTGTTATACAAAATAGGGTTTTACGTCACTACACACATACTTATAACTTTAGATTTCTAATAATGCATAACAGCATCCTCGTGCTTCTCATTCGCAATCATCGCTACAGTATCCCGACTAATCGTATGTCGAGTTTGTCCTGACTCCATGGGATGACAAGTAACTTTCAGCTTGAAATCCTTATGAGCACTCTTATGGATGTAAGACATCTGTGCTATCTTTCGATTCTTCTCCCCTAGTTCTTTACAAAGCTCATCGACCTCCTTCTTAAAATCCCTAGCCTTATTTATCATGAGCACCTTCTCATCATTCTCTGACTCAAAATCTGCTTCTGCAGACCCCTTCGTGACATAAAGAGCACTAATCTCTTTATTCTGATTCTGCACAACTGTACTCAATTGCGCATTCTTGTCAAGCTCTGCCAGATACAATGATCTCATTGCATCTGAAGGTGATGACTCTGGTGTAGGTACCACCGTACCAACCGACGTTACCTCCATTCCCTCCTCCACATCGTTCATCATATGAAGATATGATGCTATATCCATCTCTCCCTCGGAGTAGCTCTCCTCAGAAAAGTACTCCTCTGGCTCTGACTCCTCTAGGATCACTAATGGTACCTCCGCCACTGGCATGGGTACAGGCTCTATGATGTTCACAATTTCTTCGCTCACCGCGTGTATGTCTCTATACATCAAGCTATCGTTCAACATCCTACAATAACACATAATATGTTGTTAATACATAATACACAATAGTATAAGCACAAATCACATTTAATTTATTTAGGGTTACTTTCCATCTTTTGAATTTTTCGGTACTGAGTTTCCTCAATACCTTATTACCTCATTCAACTCAAGTAAAGCTCGAGTTTACTTCCTTCAGACTTCTCTTCCTTAACGAGATTATTAGCCTAAGGTTCTTCCCCCTTTAAGTTTTATAACCTAATGCTTTGATACCAACCTGTGACGCCCCCAAATCCGGGTCTCTTTCAACCCGAAAAATGGTGCTACACGGTACTCATAATTGTACATTCATTCTAATGAAACGACATCAAAATATGCGTTCCAACGACATTCTTATTACATTAATAATAATAAATCCCGTTCCCAGGTTCTTAAACCATTACATTCTTTGTTCATCATAATATAATACATATACTTACTAGTCTATTACAAGATAAACTAATCATTCGTCTTCGCCTTGCCTTTATCTCTACTGGAAACTTCGGTTCGCTCGTCCTTAGCTGCATTCATATGGTTCAAGCAAGAGTGAGTATAACAAGCTCAGCAAGTACAACAATTTCATTTTAAAAACATGCTTGAAACATAGGAATCGTATATCTTCAATAACTGGATGATAGTTACGAAGTACTATCAATAACTTAAAATAGTGTTTCTTTTCCTTCAACACATTTTACAATAACAAGATTCAGTAATACATCAATTCCGGTTTAAGACGTGAACGTCTTATAGTTTTTTTGAAAAGGACAACCCGGCACGAAGTTTGTAAGTCCGGCATATCTTAGGAGCACTTCTAGGTGATCAGCCTATAGTACTCTATGTTGATCAACACTACATCCATTAAACATGTGTACGTTTAAGTTGTGGCAACCTCGCGTGCCCATCGAATACTCGATGAAAATACATTTATGTATTCATATTCAGGCTTACCTTGAATCCGTACCAAAAGATTGGCGTAGGATAGCGTTAGCAATTCTATATTGAAAGACTTGTAAATCAATCAATCTATCACGATTATTCTAGCCGAGTTAAAACTGGCATCGACTCTTTCTTTAAAACTATACATGCATCTCATAACTTGAATCATTTGGAAACTTGGCTAACACGAAGGTTAGACAAGCGTTTAGAAAAACTTGATTCCAGCATCTGCTACAGTATAATAACTTTCCTTTGAGTCTTTACAGTCTCTACAATACATAACCATATAACATACCACATTAGGTCATGAATGAACATACATAGTTCCTAAAGAATCTTACCCTTCTTCTCAATCTAATCATGTATTATATTTGTTATTTATTGGTTTCGGCTTTCCGTCATTCTTTTACATCGTTCTAAATGAATTCAATCCATTATATAGACATCTCCACCTACATATTACAACATCTTATTTTTATGTGAAATCATTACGTGTTCTTCATGAACTTATTTACCTATTAAAGTATAACATACTTATGTTCTCATTTCTCATGACTTATGTCTTCTTTTCATATGACTTATTATGATGCAAGACCTCTAACCATCATCCTTTCTTCATCTTATCGTACCAATTTCATTAATGTAAACATGTTACAAATTCTTACAAATTCTTCTTAAGTTCACAACTTCATTCATTGTTTGTCTTACAACATGACTTAATTACAATTTATTAATACTTAAGCCCTTTGATTCATCATTCCAACCCCTTCTTATCATACATGTTCTATCAATATCCCTTCTCTAACAGTGAAAGAGAAAGAGAATCATGGTTTATGAATACTTACTCTTTGATGATCACTTGCTAAACCTTATCTTCTTCTTGCTTCTTGAAAATCTAACAAAGGAAGTCTAACTTTTATGTGCTTATTCTCTCTACCAAATAAGCACTTCACTTGTTGGATGAAATTAACAAACCACAAATTAGCTAACAAGTCCTCTATTTATAGGATGGCTAAGGTGGGGCACTTTGGTCATTAAATCATCCCACCTCCTTAACAACCTCCTTACTATTCCTTACTTAACACTTAAGTAAACTTGCTCCCTACTTTTATTACTTGGTCACCACACTTTTTGCTTAGTCATTAAGTTAACTTGTTCCTCACAACTTCTATTCTTTGTTTGCCCATCACAACACTTAGTCATTAAGTTATTTTACTTGCTCATCACCTTGGATCACCCATGGGTTGCCCCATGGTTCATGCCTACCCATTGGATACTTACTTTGGGTCTTTCATTTAATTAGCTTAATTAGTTTGCTTATTCTTGTGGGCTTGCATTAATAAATCTCTGGGCTTCACATTACAAACACTTGGCTTAAAGCCTTATAACGTATACTCTACGTATAATTATCGTATTCTAACTCGTATACTTATTTAATATACGACATTCCATCATTCATACTTGCTCGTATAATACCTCGTATTATACTCGTATTCATTACCTCGTACAATACTTATGTATCATACAATCATTGATTTATTTTATTAATCACATTAAATTTTTCTCGTAAATCATTTTCCCTAATCGTTAGGTTTTAAGTCCGCAGGTTAAAAACTGCGTTTTTCATAACTGAAATATTATTGGATATTCCATCTCACATCGATATTCCATCGTTACGTATTTTTCAGAAGTTCAAAAATAATTCCCGAGCAGAAATGCGTGAATAGTATTTTTCGAAAAATTTCTCGAAAAACTTTTATTTTCGTCTTGGAAACTCAAACACTTTAATTCTGTCACGTAGCCAAAATACTACGACGTTCTGACATGTCTAGGTCATAGAACGACCTTCAAATAGCTTACTCTTATAAATAATCAATTAAATTCATGTAATCCTCATAATTAAATAAAATTTTAATTCTCCTAAAAATCCGATTTTTCTCGGGCGTTACAATCCAACTTGAATTCCTTGCAAATTTTAGCCTCAAAATATACCAATATACATATAAACTACAAAACTCCAAATTCTTCAAGTAAAAACATACTTTTATGGATTTGATTACTCAAAATCATTTATAAACAACATATAATGAATTCAACAAATTCAATAAAATATACAACCAATTTCTTAACAATCTGACCATAGAAATCCAACTTTTCAAAGAAAACTCAAGAAGTATAATACTAAATACTCAAAGCTAGATTATTACCTTTGATTTGCTATAAAGCTTGAACAACTTCTTGTTTTCCCTTTTTTTTATTCTTAAACTCCTCTTCAATTACAGAGAATTTCTTCGCTCAATTTTCTCTCTCCTCTCTTCCCCATATTTGTTCTTCTTTGTTTTTAGCCTTAAGAAAACACACATAACTCTAAAACTAATAAAAGGCATAAAGCTTTCATTTAAAAAAATAATGAGCTTCATCAGTTACAAAAACAAAGGTCACTAAGCCATGTTTGGCTAGCACCCAAAACACTCCTTCTAATTTATTTTAATTCCTTCCTTATCATATAGTAAATCATTGTCACACTTTATTTAATTAAACTATAATCCTTATTTAACAAATCACAATCCCTCTACTTTAATCATTTAATTAAATTATAATAATATCATTATTAATTAAATTAGAATATTACCATTCCTTTAACGTAACAAAATACGCACCAATTATAAAATTATTTAATCCCTTAATAATTTTACATCAAATATTTATTTTATTCCATAAATATTTCAACTAAAATATTTATCTTATTTAATAAATATTTTACTTGCATTAAAAACATACTACACATTTTCATGCAATATATTACCCTCTAATTTTATTAAATCAATTATAATTGTAAGAACCCGGATTTTCAGAAATTATTAAATAAGAATTTAATGAATAAAATTCTTAAGTGTGAAATGAGTTCATTTATGTGATACGAGGCATGTAGGAATGTGTTACATAGGATAATATGAACTATGTAATATATGATTTTGTGATTAATAAATATATTATTATTATATATTGTTGTTTATCGCAGAGATAATTCAGTTGAGATAAAAGAAGTGGATAAAATTTCTTATCGATATTAAATAGTTTATATGATTATTTTATCATACTAAGTGGGTGACATTAATGTATAATCGTCACTTTCTTGTGTATGTGTACTAATAACTGGTATGATTATAATATAGGTTATTAATAGTACGTAAGTTATCCGCGAATGGGTTTGGATAGTGAAACATGAGATAGTTGAAAGAATTAACTAATAAGAATAAATATTTGTTAATTGATAGTTGAGAGTTATATTATGGAATAATATAGTGTGTATGTTAAACCTTAAATAACAATGGTAATATAGTACAAGGTTTAATTTACTTAAGTAAAGGAGTGAATTAATATGTGTGTTGAATATGTGATACTTTATATATATTACTCAGAATGGTAATATGTAAGAAAGTCTAATGTACGAATAACGTTAAGTATATATATACGTTATTAAATGGAGACATAAATCATTATATCTTTAAATGGATATTTAATACTTGAAGAAATTATTTTGGGAACAATTTATAGAGAGAGAGAGAAATAATAATTATATATTTCTAATAAAGGATATTAAAATAATTTATAATATTGAGTTATTTTAATAAAAGGAGGAAATATTATTATTTTATTGTGGATGTTATCATTTAAATAATTAATAGAGTATATATTAATTATTATAAGCATAAAGGATATACTTATAATTAATTGAGGTAGTTTAGCATTTAAATGCTTGAGTCACACAAATATTATATTGAAAGAATAATAAGTGTGGAGAATGAGAGAAGCTTAAGATCGAGCTTGTGAAATATGCCTTGTGTGGCACAGTGATGAGATATATTAATGATGATATTAATTAACGAAGGATTTATTAAGTAAACAATTAATTTATATTAATTGTTAATTGATGTTAATTATTATCACAGAATATTAATTAATTATTATAGTATGTTGCTACGGCTGGTAATAGTGTAATAATAAGAAAATTGATTATGAATATAATCGAAAATTGTATTGATGAGGAATGAGATATATTGTCTTATAATATTAATTATTATTATGGACAATATACTGGTATCTGGTAATTATTTGATGGTATATTGAATTATTATTGCGAGTGATAGCATGATAATAAGTATATTGGTTATAAATATTATAAGATTTATATTTATTGTGATAATTAACCAGATAAACGCTAATCAATTGTTATAGAGATTAATAATTGATTTACGAGGAATTGATTAATTAATACTATTAATTAATTGATAAGATTAGTAATTTATTAAATTCTATGTGCAAGTATGCGATATTAAAAGTATAACGTATGGTAGTTAACTATATATTATACGAAGTTTAAAGTGTGGTGTGACTATATTATATAGAAACCATATATTAAGATTTATTAATCCATATCACATGAAACGTTGTGATTGGGCATATTAAAACTATATGATATGAATACATCATGAAATATGTATGTGGCAATGTAAGTGTGTGACCATCAAAATAGTACATCACATTTATTGATTAATAAAATTTAATAATAAAGGAGATAATGTAATGTGATAATACCCGATAGAATTATAATCGGTAGGATGTGATATATATGGATGATATATGATACATTGTAATTAGAAATTACATTTGTAATTTAATTATAACCTAAGTTATATGGGAGGAATGGTATACATATATTATATAACTTATTGTACTTATTATATGACTAAGAGTTGGGCATAAATGATTTATACTTACAAGTTGCTGAGGTTTGTATGTCCCATATTAAGTGCCCAATTGCTCTTCCGTTTCTCAATCACATGAACTCTACTCTTCCCTCATTTTCATCAAAGTGTAACAAAATAATTTCAAGGGGAGTGGGCAGCATGATGGGATTCACCAACCACTCACCAACTCTTCCTTAACCACAATACAGTTCTCATTCCCGTTGGTTTGAATTAGGGAGCAAAGCTATCGACTGTGTTTGGGTTTTCTATATATAGAGCATTCCCTTCTCCCTCATTACACTTGCTGAGATTCTAAGTTGAGTTTGTATAAGTAAGTGAATTGAGAGTGAGTGTACTGATATTGAAGGAGAGTGGTATAGCATCAATTGTTTCACAGAGGTATAATTTCTATATTTTCTCACTCATGTTCATCAATGGCAAATTTTTTTTGATTCTTGCTAATTAGATGTTGATCGGTTTGAAAAATAGTTGTTAATCGATATATAACCATTATAAACATGTTAGAACCATTATGAAGCATGTTTAGATTCGAATTGCTGTGAAAATTCTGAGATGGGTTGTTAAAACTGCTGAAGTAGTCAAGCTCTCTGGTTTGGAAAGGGGGCCGCGCGGCCGCGCGTCTCCCTAGTACAAATGGGGCGCGGTCGCGCCCCTCTGTAAAATCAGTTTCTGGTTTCTGTTAGGTACTGCTATATGCTAGCATGTGGTATATCATTAGAACAAGCATGTACACATAAATAACATGTATATATGAGTATCATGACATGACATGAGCATGATAGTATACATTATTGATGAAGAACTTATAGTTTTAAAATGAAACTTATAGTTTTTAATATGAACTTTGATACATGTGTAACATGTGTTCTGACCTTGTAAGCGCATTTGTATGACTTAGGCATGCATAAGAGTTGGTATTAACTTATAGTATGTGTTCATGAACTTTCATGGCCATGTTAATCCATACTATGGAAGGAAAACGTATGATTTTAAAATAAAACTTATGGTCTTGGATTTGAACCTTGACGCCTACATAGCATGTATATATTCTGATTTTGTGAACGTACTCATGTGGGCTATATTGACATGAAAGGCATGCTTAAAGTGTTGAGCACACACTAGCATACATGATTAAAGACTACATTGATTTCAAAAGACAAACTTAGAGTTTTTGGACCTATATATAGGATGTCCACATTCGATCATTTGAGCACGTATAAGTGACTTGTATAGGGCTTTAATACATTAGAGTCGTGGGTACGAGACACTTGACATGTACTAAGTTACCTTGTTGACTTAGTGCAATTTTTATGAAAAATTTAGAATACGTAAGATGATAGCATCAAACACTATGTGAGTTACATTATGATCATGCGAGCATGTATATTAAGATTCAATATGCCTATAGACATGTTGACATAAGCATCATGTGATGAAACCTAGATTTCACCTACGCACTCACATTCAAGGAAATGAATTTCTAAAGCATAGACTATGTGATTAAGTATACATGTGTGTTATAAGCACGAGCATGCCTACTTAGTGTTGTTTAAGCTTGTTATGTGATAACATGACCTTAGTAGTTGACCTTGAAGCATGGACTTGAATTACTTAAGGTATATGAAAGTCCGACATGAAAACCATGTAACTTTGAATTGGATTTGAATAAGCATGCTAGGTTTTAAAACTTGAGTTAATTCCCTTATAAACGTGTATACATGAGGAACATAATAGCCTTGCATGACTAGTTTAAGTATGACAAGGATTTTGAAAAAAGTGAAACTTAGAAAGTTGAATGTAAGGGTTTCGATAAGGTTTGAGAAACGTAAGAGCAATATAGATTACATATTTATGAGTTTTAAATATGTGTCGAACACTTAGATAGTTAAGTGTGTTAATATTGATATTAAGTGTGGTTAAGGTATAACTATACGTACCTAACGACACTAAGTGTATGATAGGAAAGTGAAACAAGGTTCTAATAACCAAGATAGAAAATAATGTAATACTTATTATTATATTGAGAATGTATGGAAGTGTATAACTAATGAGTGTGATCTCTATGATTAATATAACTGTGTAGGATTACATGAAGTGTAGATATCTTTAAGCAGTTAAGTCGTAGTTGTTAAACTACGCATCAGGCAAGTCTTTCAGTTCCTATTTGTTATACGAATTCGATAATTGTTAGTTGAGCTATATTATGCTATTAGAATGTTGATGTATATATATGAAAAGCATATGAAATATGTATGAAATGTGAAAGTTGACCTTTGATGATATGCTTGTGAAGTAAATCTCTATGTCTGTTATGTGAGAAGTAACATGCGTAGTAAATATTAATTTATTATGAATGCATGAACTGGATATGCTATTATATGCTATGTGCTGCATGAAAACTATTAGAATTACTAGGTTGTCAAGCTCACCCTTGCAAATAATCACTTTTGCAGGTTAAGGACACACGGTAAAGGTTACGTGCTACTTGATTGATAAAGTTCAATCACATCAAAGGAGATTAAATCATTTAATTAAATATATACTCTTGAACCATGTTTAGGTTCTAATAGTTATACTTGATAGTAGTTTACGATGTGTAATACATGTTAAGTTGTAAAGGTATACTATATGATACATAGAGGATTTTGAATTGAGATGTAAAAGTTTATACAGTAATTCAAATAGAATGACTCAAAGAATAATTTGATTCAGGGATTTGTAATTGATTCAAGTTAAGATATCAATAGAAGATTTATTTTTCAAAGGAGATTGAAAAAGTTTAAATTATTCCGCATATTTATATAACATCGAATGTGATGTAATACAGGAATAGTAAATGACCAAGATTAGAAACTTATAAAAGATTGGGGGCCATTGTGCAGATCCTGAAAATGGAATGAATTTATATTCTAATTTGTAATAAGTAAAGTTTATTCATTAAGTTATGAATAAAATATATAAATAGTTTGACGATAGTAGTATCGTGACGGACCGGATTCGTGGTTCGAAGGGACCCGAATTTGGGGGCGTCACAATAATTATATTAATTCACTATTTTAATTAAGTGAATTATCCACATTATTTACGAAATCAACTTCATTTAATTCTCAATTAAATTAACTAATAATTAATTAATTTCTTCAATAATTTAATTAACTATTAAATCTCATTTTCTCTAATATATGAATATATATACAATTCTTTTTAATATATAAACATTTAATTCTCTTCACACCAAATCACAAATTTATATATATATATATATATATATATATATATATATATATATATATATATATATATTCAAACTCGAAATATCCCATAATAAGAATTTTATTTACTAAAATCTTATTTTAATAATTACTGAAAATTAGGGTTGCCACATCCTTACCTCCTTATAAGAATTCCGTACTCGGAATCACCAAAACCTCCCTTACTCGATTTTCGTTTATTCTCCTTCAACATTTTATCATAACATATCTTTCACACATTACCTTAATATAGGTTTTGTATTTCCTATTACATTTGATTTCACAACAAACTCTTATAAACTTTATTTCATAACCTTACTTAAACTCAATTATATTGAGTATTATATATTCTTTACGCCGTTTATTGCCTTTTCTAAGGAACATTACTATATACTATACTCGTCGAAACCATATACTTTATAATTCACTATCTTGTAAGTATTCGGGTTATCACATTCACCCTTCTTCTAAGAATTTCGTCCTCAAAATTTTTAAAAATCTTCATTCATTCAATTTTACCAAAATAAATTTTTACATTAATCTTTATTCTTCACTAGATTCTATAATCAGATTCTTTCTGTAAAGATCTTTCTAAAATCATCACATTCTTTACATCTTTCTCTTTTAAAAATTTTACATTATCCTTTGATAACTTCATCCCTTCTCTCATCAGAATTTCTTTCCTTTTCTTAGAATTATTATGTTTTGCTTAATTTTCTTATCATTACATGTCACATTTTACAGCTTACCTTCTTCTAAAGAATATCTTCCTTTCCACTTTCACCTTTCAGAATAATAAAAATCTTCCACAATTGCTCAATAATTGGGAAGCGATATGAATAACTCAGGAGTTTAAAAGATTTCAAATCATACTGAGGGGACACATGACCTTTAACTCATCTCTAGGTTTAACAGAAAGTTTAACAATCACATAGATTGTAAACATTCTATATCAGTGCTCTAGGTGATCAGCCTATCGCACTACTACATCGTGCAACGTATTACATCGTAATGACTATATGTGTTACACTCGGAACTATAGTCTCTGATAACATGTGCCCTTTATAGGGTTGTTCACCTCAGCCTTTCTATATCTGAACCCACATCAGAGCAATCTGGTTTAGCATAACTTCTCAAAGGATGAGGATGATTGATCTCGTGATCATTTGTGTGGAGACACTAAAGCAAGTATGTAGGTGCTTATTTGAGAATAAGTTCATTAAATGTGACTCGCTAAGGAATCAATGGAGTTTTACTTGCATGTCAATAGGAATTCCTGTAGTGATAGTAGTACAAATGATCCTTAGACTTGAGATCATCATAGTATCTTATATATAATTAATTACACTTTGACTTATTCCTTAAGACTCTCAGAGTATATCAAACGGTATGCTTGGGTGTAATAAGTTATATATGGAGATAATGAATGATCAATAAAGAATCTACCACTACTAGTAAAAGAAGAGAAATATCCTATGTGATTCGATAAATGACAACCTAGGAATCCTTGGCCAAGGTGGAATGAATTAGAAAGTAGTTTCTAATTTGCATTCATTAGGAGTTGTGCATTTAGGAATCGAAATACATATAATTAAATAAAATAAGACTTGACAGTAATTCCATGTCTTATATTTAATTTAGACATTGTATGATGGAAGGATTTATTTTACGGTAACTATTTACTCAAATGTTCTTTTATGATTAATGTTGAAATCTATATTATTTGGAAAGTCATTGATCACTAGGGAGGCTTATCCCTATTATAAAATAAATATTATTTATTTAAATAAATTAATAGTCTAATTTATTTATTTAAATAAGATTAAAATTGTTCTAATTGATTCATCCACAACGGTTTAATATGGAGAACCTAAAGGGTCACACCATAAAAGGAAGAATAATTATTTATGACATAATTGTAATAATATGTTAAGTATATTTAATTTAATCATTGGTGATAGAGTAAATTAAATAACTTAATATTTATTTATAATATTTAAGAAATATTAAATATAAACTAATAAGAGGTGTCTTATTAATATTATTACAATTATTATAAATTTTAATTTCTAAAAGAGTTTAGGAATTAATTTAATATAAGTACTCTCATTTATTCCTAATAGAATTAGGAGGCAAAATTAGTTAAAAGAGTTTAAGTAATTATCCCTAATAAGATTAGGGAGCCCAATTAATTAAAGGAGTTTAATTAAATAATAATACCTTATTTTAATTAAATAGGGTTACCTGATATCTTTATAAGAGGAGTCTTATATTAGATAATAGATTTACGTAATTCTAAAAGTTGGAGAGTACGCCCCTTTTCTATAAAGATAGGAAAAACTAGGGTTTGAGTCAATTGTAAGACCCCGAATTTTATGAAATAAAAGTATTCAATTTTTCTTATAATTACTATTCAGTAAATGGTTTAAATTGATAAAAGTTTAAAGTTATGAGTGAAATATAATTTTTTTTCAAAATAAGCAAGTGGTTATAAAATAATCATTGTTGTCGGGGAATATTCTTTTTGTCGGGGAATATTCGTACGACGGCGCAGCCATTTGTGGGCCCCTAACAGAATAACTGTCGGGTGAAGAAAACGACAAATTTGAGTTTTACAAATAACGGCGTAGTTGTTACCGTTAACACTGTTGGAATACCCGGTGGTTAAAATACAGTAATACGCGTTATTGCACAGTAGCACACGGTATTGCATAGTATTTTTGAAATTATTGATTCTTACGTAAGAAGGCACTACTCAATAATTGTTACAGTAATTACTGTTCAATATTTTATTTTATTGATTCAATAATTGCTACGTTGAAATTTTATATTATTGTTGCTCAATAATTGTCACTGCACAGTATTTCCCATTATCAGATCAATAATTCATATTATTTGAATAATATTATTAGATAACATTATTGGCAATGACTAGAAAGTTCTGTCTAAGGAGAGGTTTGGTCACCTAATTGCGCGCCAGTAAGGAGAAATTCTTATTGGAAAGCCCCCTCTTTCCTGGAAACGGCCTGGTTGTCATAAATGTGATTCTGTAATATTATTTGTGAATAATTAATTATTGATTCATATGATAAGGAAATATTTATTTTATGTGGATATAAATGAGGGATATATTTTTGTGGTTAAAAATGTAGGAGTTAATGTTGAGATTTTTATCAGTATTTTTGTCGGAATGGAGGTATTAAAATCAGGGTTTTTGAGATATTTTGCGAGGGTTATAATTTTTAATCCGACCGTTGGATCATGGTAATATTTGGATATGTTATACATATATAAGTTGAGTATATGTCTACAAATTTTGAACCGTTAAAAATGAACGTATAATTTGTTATAAATTTTACAAGATGACTGGTTCAGAAATTGTTGAATTTTTGGAGTTTATCATTTTGATGAAAAATTCTAGAATTGGCGGGCCCCACTTGTGGTTGGTGAAGAAATGTGCTGAATTATATTTCAAATGTGGTGGGTGGGAATAGTAGCAGGTAAAGCCATCAGGTTGCAGGTCAAACCTACCAAAATTTTCCTATAAATAGAGGGCTAAGTTAGAATTGAAAATCACACCAGAAACATAAGCTTTCTCTCTTTCTCTCTCTGTATTATGAAGCATATTTTGTGAGTTTTTAGATACTTGGTGAGTTGCTATTCATTAGTGCAAGTTTCCTTCAGTATCATATCCGATATCCAGTCAGAAGTACTGCTCTTTTGAGGTAAGGGATAGTAAGGGATAGTAAGGGATAGTATGGGATAGTAAGGGATAGTAAGGGATTTTAAGGGTTGTTATGATTTTCAGTTTCGTAATTTTTCTGAACTTCAAAAATTCTGAAAAAATTTGAAATGATATTTTGATGAGTTTTATTGATTGTGTCCAAAAATGGTGATTTTTGGATGTATAGATTGAGAGTTATGAATTTTATGAGAAAAGACTATTTTAAAAGTAACTGCTTATAATTTCTTGTGGTTAACTCCAAAATTGATGAAATTTTATTGGGAGTACATGTATATGATGGAAGTATACTCTGTTAATTTCAGAATTTTTGGACAAAAGTACAATTTTTGATAAATATCTAAATATTCGGCTATTTTGGCCATATGAAAAATAGTAAATGACTTTTAAAAATTCTGAGAAAAATATATGTTCACTATGGGACTATATTATGCTAAATCCCAGAAAAGAAATATTTTAGAAGGATTTGGTATTTTTCATGAAAATAGTCTAGTTATGAGAAAATAATTAAATATGTTTTGTGAAGAAAGAAAATTGGAAAATAGGATTTTATGGCTTGAGAATCCTATATGAGGTATATGCAGATTTTTGATAAGGGTTTTGGTTATTGATGATGAAATTGTAAGAGTTGGCATTTTATGATGATTAAATGCATTAATTAGTAAAGTGTAAACAATTAAAATAAATTGTTTATAAATTTAAGTAATGTTATTCTTTCAATATCATTATACCGAAATATTTGTATAAATTTTATTGTAGAATTTCTATCTTTTGTGTCGGGGTTACTATTCATGAGTTACGAATATTACTCTTGAGATTAAAACTATATGTTGATCATATTATTTTTATCATCATATATAACATTTTTATAACCCTGATGTTGAAATTCTCTTTCACTGGAGTGTAAAGATGGGTAGATTATTGGTATGATCATGACTAGGGTTCTCTTTGGCCTGTAGTGCAAAATTGAATTGTGACTGGTATGATCATGACCATTGAATTTATAATTGAATATCTTAAGCTTAGGTGCAAAGGTGAATTGATCAACATGGTTATAATTATTGTTATATAAATTCTGAAATGATTATATATTTCTTTGAGATATTAATATCTTTGGCCTGTAGTGCAAAGATGAAATATTGATGAATATCTTTGGCCTGTAGTGTAAAGATGAATTGTTGATGAATATCTTTGGCCCGTAGTGCAAAGATGACATGTTGTTGAATATCTTTGGCCAGTAGTGCAAAGATGAACAGATGTTGAGATAAACATGACCAACTAGTGATACAAATGAATATCTTTGGACGTAGTGCAAAGATGAAGTTATTAGTATGATTATGAACAGGAAATGTGATTTGGTGTAACCATGATCTTTGATGTTTCAGGTAAAGATAGGTGATGAAAATTATCATCGTCCTGGATGAGAAGGAATTTAGAACTACAGTTATGATTATGAGTTATTCATATGATTGTGGACCAGAATTGTTGATTGATGTTACAGGGATAAAACATTGTTGATGGATTTTTAACATGGAGAAGATAATAGACTTTATAGTCTATTTGACTCTTCTAATTGATTGCTCGTTCCGCTGCAACTATGGTTGAAATTTTTATCATTTACCATATGTTCTAAATCTCTGATTTATTATTGATGAAGGCTATTGATAATTTAATTATCTTTAGTCATGATATTCTTTACTGAGCTAGTTGTGCTCACCCTTTTGCTTCACAATTCCTTTCAGGTAATAAGAGTGTAGCTGGGTCGAGCGAGGGTAAGGGGAAATAGAACGGTGGTCTCTAGCTGTGGATGTTCTCCCGAAGCAGTATAGAAAAGTTCATTTAGTAATTATATTTGGTGAATCCAATAGGGTAAGGTGTACCCAACGTTGGAAGGGTGGTTTGCCACTATCATACAAGATGTCTAACGAGCTAGTTGTGCTAGTTGTGCTCACCCTTTTGCTTCACAATTCCTTTCAGGTAATAAGAGTGTAGCTGGGTCGAGCGAGGGTAACGGGGAAATAGAACGGTGGTCTCTAGCTGTGGATGTTCTCCCGAGCAGTATAGAAAAGTTCATTTAGTAATTATATTTGGTGAATCCAATAGGGTAAGGTGTACCCAACGTTGGAAGGGTGGTTTGCCACTATCATACAAGATGTCTAACGACATACAACCTCGTGTCATCATAAGACAGGGATGTGCTCATCCACTTGCTGAGTATATATACGAGCACTACCTATATAATCTTGGTGTTTGTTTTAAAGTATAATTCTCAATTAGAGACAGTAGAGATAATGATATGTCAAGAGAAGACTCACCATTGGGAAGAATATGATAGTAATCTTCTCGTTTTTCTTTGGGGTCTATTGGGTAAACCAAGGATAATTCTGTGGCCATATGATATCTATCATAACCTAGACGCATGGCCTCCCATGTACGAAGGTTTCCTTGAGCACTTCCCAAATATTCTAATTTCTAAAACAATTTTTGACTATACCTTTATGTAAGGTGTCATTATGAGGTGATGTCTACGGTTGGAACATGAGTCATATTTGGTATATATTGTATCCAAAACTCACAGCATATGTGTTGTATTTTGCACGACAATTGTTGTAATAAAGTTATAGTTGTTTTCTGTACCATGTATTTGGCGACTCAGAAGGGTTGGGTGGAATGGACTTATTTTGGGGTCGTTACATCAATACACCCTTCTTCTTGAAAATTTTTCTTCCTTGGTGGATCACCTGTAGAGGTTATACACTTGGGTGGCTAACATTGATCAAAGGAAGGAATTTACCCGGAGATTCAAGAAGACCGCAAAGAAGTAGGAGTTGAACTTGCACCTGTGGAAGCTCGTATCGACAAGGGTATGATTCCATAACTTCGTGTTCTTCGTTTTAATTAATAATATGCATAAAGGATGATCTGGGTAATTAATTTGTGAAAAATTTTAAAATATGATTTTATTTTGCTTCCGCTAATTTTATAATTTGATTATGTCTTTGATTTTTACAAAACCTAACAGTGGTATCAAAGCCAAACTTTATGTGAATTATTAATTATTTTGATTCCATATATGTATGGATATATATTCAGAATAATTTATTGGGCATAATTTATTGTATACAATTATTATTTTATGAAAGAAAAAAAATCGCGAAGCCTATTTTTTTCTTTTCGAAGTCGGTAATCCTGCACATTCATAGATGTTGCAGTACTTCGATTTATTAGAATATTATATGAAGTCGTGAAGCAACAGGATATATATATATATATATATTATATATATATATATATATATATATATATATATATATATATATAATATAATTAAATAAAGAGTTTATTTTAATCTTGAAATTGGATTTCATGCAATTTAAAAATGCCCATTAAATGATACTCATATATATATGGAACTTATTAATCAATGTGATTGAACTTATTTTGATTGGATGGTTGAATGAATGAGTTTTATTAAATAGGGTCTGCGTACCTCGTCTTGATTGCTGATCAATGTTTTTATTTAAATTAAATAGTTTGTATAATAGGATTAGTTAGAATTTCTCAAGAACCGGAGATTAAGGAGAAAAGAGCGTTCAAAGACCCGTTTGTAATAGAGTCCGGGTTGAAATGTAATAGTTATATTTAAATGTTTATTCTTGCACCCTAGGGTATGACCTTTTGGTTCACTTGGTGGCTCTATATTAGTACAAAGTAGTAAATAGACAACATTTAAACCATATTATTTTTATAAAAAACGTTGTGATATTTTTTTTTATGACGTTTTTTAATAAAACGTTGTAGATATTTATAAAAAAACGTTATCTATTTAAAAAGGTAATTTTTAATTTTAAATAAATAACTTTTTTTAAAAAAAAAATGGCGCTTAAAATGTCAAAGACACGGAGCTTAAAATAAACGGCGCTTTCAAAACCCCCCCTTGCGGCCTTGCCTCCCAGCCTTCCAACACCTGAAGCAGTTCTCCCAAATCCCAATTTACACCCTCCCCTATCTCTCACTCATCTTCACTCTCTCACCTCAATCAGATCGGAAAATAACTTTGAAATTGGCATCGTCCCCTTCAACCCCGACGGCTGGGGACCGGTTGAACCCTCCGCCGGAACCAACACTTCTCTCCTCCCAACCACCCCGTCAACGTTCCCTTCGCTCCCTTTTCTCGGTCCGACAAGCTGGGTCGGATCGCCGACTTACTCGCAACAACCCCAATTCCAATAACCCTAGAAGCGCTCGCGGTAACCCTACTGTGGATGGCGTACTTTTAACACAGGACGACAACCCATTCGTAAGGAAGATGCATCACTTGTGGCTGCACATGCTAGCTGGCGCTTGAATTGAAATCAAAAAAAGTTGGATGCCGAATTGGGGGTTTCATCTCAGAGTAAGAAACTCAAACTAAAATCTTCTAAGGGTAAAACCCTTTCTCGTGTAAGTACCCGTGCTTCCCATTCTTCTATTCCGAAATCTCATGGTACTGTGCTATCTACTGTAAGTACCCGTGCTTCCCATTCTTCTATTGTGGAATTACCTACTGTGGTTGAAACTTCTCCTATAAACAATGTATAATCATAAAATGATTCGGGTAAATAAGCTTAGGTTATAAGTTATAGCATAAGTTTGTAATATTGTCTTGGATGTATTTTGCCTATATCAATCCTGCGAACCTTCTTAGTTTTTGAGGAGATTATTTACCCATCTGCCTAGGTAAATAAGCTTTTGTCATGTGTAATATATATCTTAGGCATAGAAGTGAATTATTCCTTTTAAGAGATTCCGTACCGCATCACATGCTCTCTTTGTAGGCTACTATACAGGACCTGCTCTGATTGTGGACTAATTCTCATATTCCTTTATTTCTTAACTGTGGTTATTCTCAAACTTCTTAAAGGATGAAAGAGAGAAAGAAGTAACTTAACCTCCTTAATTTTGGGAGATAAGCCTTTCCAACTGCTGTTGCTATCCATTTGATTATTCTGTGATTTAATGTTGGTATGCAACTCATTCTTTTTTATATTGCTATTGGTGCAGACATTCCAGGAGTCACTAATTGTAGCTGGAGCTGGCATCTCCTTGGTAAATTCATTGGTGATGTCTCAATCTAGCATATCAGTCACCTCATAATTATATTCCTTCTCCCATTTCTAGATGGTGAAATAGTTTCAGTTCTTGTATATTCTTTTGGTTATACGTTTCTTAGGATGACATGTCTAGAGCTTCAATTTACAACCGGACTTGCATAATATGATGCTGATCTTGAATTCTATAATCAAAATCTGATTCAGTTGATGCTTGGAGTACCTTGTCAATTGTAATAATGTCTGTATAGGTAGCGGCATCAAGAATTGGGCAGGACCCTCCCACTGGTTTTGCTCTGATACGACCTCCAGGACATAATGTTGTTCCAAAAGGGCCCATTGTATGTTCTTTATTCGTCATTCCCTTTAGTAGCATAAAAGTATTATTTTCTTAACATTGTCGTTCTATTTCAGGACGTGAGGCAGATGAAGTAGAGCCCATAATGGATGCATTGCCAAATCTACGTTAGTAAGCTATAAACATGATCGTTTATCATATTTATTCAGTTGACGAAATTTACTACTTAAGGATAGAGGTGTAACTGTTGCTTTGGTAGGATCAATGAAAAGTGCGTTGGTTGTCGTCTTTGACGCTTATATTGATTTTTTTACCTATAAAAAAGAAAGTGTCATTGATGGTGATGGATTGGAGTAGGTGGTAACCGTGTTATACTGTTATTACTCCAAATAGTTGGAACTCGGCACTCTTCATGGCATAATAAAGTTAAAATTTATCTTTTTTTCCATCCAATTGATTTTCGTACTCTCTTTGAATCGCAGGTACATATACTGCTCTTCAGCTGGTGTTTACCTCAAATCTGATATATTACCACATTTTGAGGTCAGTACATCATACATATACTCTTGAAAAGCATTTGCTTCAACATTCATTTCTATAAAGCTGAAGTTTAACTATGTACTCGCAAAGCAACATACTATGGTTTCCCCTGTTTTGTTTCGCCTTTACAATTAACCAAGGCTAATTATTTAAGTGTCTTGATTCTCATATGCAGTCGGTGCATCCTTCAAATTTTAATACGATCTCATCTTTCTTCTAAAAATCAACAAATTCCTCTACTTAAGATCTGAACAAGACTCCCAAGTAATATTACATAATAATTGTAATCTACTGAGCATGACTGTCTTCTTTTCTTGGTCCTGTAAGAAGACACAAAATATTACATAATCTTATTTTTATGGTATAGTATTAGTAAGAAGCGTGAACTTTGCAGTGACCTTTAGAGAAGTCCTATTAATCACAACACCTTAAAATATACATATTGTGCTTGTGTGGCAGGCTTCTCCTTTGATGAGGTCGGCAGCTTCAACACAAGTAAAAATAAGGTTCTGTGCTGCCATTTTTCATCAGAAGGAAGATATTTAGCTTGTGCTGGACATGAAAGGAAGGTTTGATCCTATCAATCTTCAATCTTTAAGTTCAATGTTTGGTGAACATTAATTATTATTTTTTTCCTCATGAGCTGAGACCTGATTGCATTTTTCCTGTCCCAGATCATGGTTTGGAACATGGATACTTATGATTTTGTTTACAATTGGGAAGGACATTCTCATATCATTACAGATGTTCGATTCAAGCCAAATTCAGCTATCTTCGCAACATCTTTTTTTGATAGGACTGTTCAAATATGGGATGGAAAAAGAGTAAGTATTTTCTCTGACCCTTTTCTATATAGTCCTTCATTACTTTTTCTTTCTTTAGACAAATATTTAAAATTCTATTTCTAGCTTACAGAATACTTACAAGCAAGAATTTGTGTCATTGCCATCCAATTATTTAGCAGGATCTTATGTTACTGATGTTTCCGCATGACACTATTTAGCAAGAACTTGTTCTAGTGCTTGCTTTTTGCGTGGCCGGCATTTGGTCAGCTTATATATACCAAGGCGTTCTTCAAGAGACTCTGTAACTATCTTTCTCTTTTTTAAATTTCGGTCATTCTTTTATTTGGAATTTTATTCTCACTGATTTTTGGGATACCGGTATTACTGGAAAGTAGGACTATATTTTTAACTCCCCATTTGATTTCA
Organism: Panax notoginseng; assembly: GCA_016801055.1. NCBI lineage: Eukaryota > Viridiplantae > Streptophyta > Magnoliopsida > Apiales > Araliaceae > Panax > Panax notoginseng. Next base: position 122,748,597 of record CM029020.1, on the reverse strand, counting down.
TAGTTATTATACCTTCTTTGTAGTCTTTCAGAATAATATTTGTCTTGGGGCTTTTTCAGTTAATTAGTTACAACAGTGAATCAGTTTTGCAGAATGTTTGGATTAATTTGTAGCAATAAAAAAAAGTTTTCTGTATATCTGTAAACGTTGAGTCTTGAAAACAATTTTTTGGTGTCAATGGGGTGAAATTTAGACCATTGACAAACCACCGAATACTGTTGAGTAATTGGGGGTTCCTTGTTTGGAATCCCTCGTTGCAGCAGGCATGAATCAGCACTTCTATATTGAATGGTCACACAATTTTGATAGGCTCTTTTGGGGCAGTCCCACAGCTTCACCGGGACACCATTCTCTCCTTCCTGCAGTTTTTGGCAACCAAAAAAAATGCGCATTGACAAGCCTTTCTAAGTTTTTTAAGCATATGATATTGCATTGCCCATTAGATTAGGATGTTCTCATTAATGAAGTTTATTGTTTTTTCCATATGGAAAAGTTGATATTTTCACAAGTCCTTAAGCACATGAATGTGAGTCTTATTTACTATTCATGTGAGAGGAGTCTTGTGGAACTATCAACTTCCCTTGTGGAATATCAATTCCCCTAATGTTGTTCTTTTTGTCTTTTTGGACTATTAGGATATTCAGGAGATGGTCCTATTCTTTATTTTCTGCTTTGTTAAATAAAGTTGTTATTTCTTAACTTTTAGGTTCACGAAGCAGTTTGGCCCAGACAAGAAGAGGTTTGAACACCTACCATTTCTGAACCTAGCACAAAATGTAGTGTGTTTGATATGGTCCTTCATAAGTAAGAGTACCATCTTTGTTTCTTCTAGTTTTATTGTTTTTCTTCCTCCTTTTACATGGATGAAACTTTAGCAATTGAATCAACTGATCAAATTCTTTGTGGTATTGTTAAACAGTGATAAAAGTATGGTCCAGTGGTAGTGGGGGTGGTGCTCCATGGTGGAGTTACTGGAGTGCTGGCATTACTAATACAATTGGCCCTGCTATGGGAATTGAAGCATTGAAGTATATCAATTACCCTGCCCAGGCATGTTCAAAATTTCTCGACAGCAGTTCATACATAGTTTCATCCGAGTTGCGAGAATTTCGATAGTGGAGTTGATGATCTTAATAATCCAAGACATTATATAGTATGGGATATAAAGAAGAATACTCATATGTGCAACTTAGAAAGAGCAAGACTGCAATGGAATAACACCTTTGCCACTGTCTCCTTGTTAGGTAGTGCACCACAGCTTAGGTAGTGCTCCACAACTTAATTTTATGGATAGTTTGGTATATTTTGTGGATGTAGTAATTTGAAACTGTAAACGAATGATATTATTGGGATGTATTTTGAATGGTTGATATATTTTGGCTTTAAATTTAAATGAGAATTTAGACTTTTTTTAGCTATATATCATGGCATTAGCAGATTGCAGGTGAACTGGTATAATACCATTCGTTTTAGCTATAATTTGTTATATGCATGTATTACAACATTTTTATGTCACACTACAATGTTTTAAAAATGTTATATAAATTTGTCTAAATAGATGACACATTCTAAACGTTGTGTAAATGTGTCTAAACGTTGTCTGATATATTAAAATACAACATTTTTAGCCAGAAAATGTTGTGAAATCATATCATCTACAACGTTTTCAAGCATCTAATAATTTTTGGACAATAAATCTACAACATTTTTTAGAAAAAAAACGTTGTATAATGTGTCAAACTACAACGTTTTAAAAACGTTGTATAAGGGTGTTAAATAGATGACAACCTTAACTACGACGTTTCTGGAATAGCAACCACAACGTTTTTTATGCGTTATCTATTTACTATTTTGTAGTAGTGCTAGTGAACCAAACTAGAATAAAAGTTCATAATCAATCTAGGTAGAATATAGTATTCTATATATGCATGCTAGTATTAAATATATATATATATATATATATATATATATATATATATATATATATATATATGTATATTATATATATATTACGCAAACATACTTCACATGTTTAATATTATGATGTGTATTTTATATATATATGTGTGCATACGCGCTAGACAAGATGAGACAAATAATAAAAAATCCCTCAAAGTTTTTATATATTAAGTCTTAAGTGTTCAAAGATATTTAGAATATCGAACGTCGCCTTCTAGCATGATAGAATAAATAGAGTATTAAATATTTAATATGAGTTTGTTGTGTCACCACAATGTAAGTATTAAGTATTTAAGATGTTAATTTATCACATTTGATGCTTATAAAAAAAATTGAACAATATTATTTTGTTGTGTCACCACAAGAACACTATTTTTCTTTTTTGAATATATGGAAGTGCTAGGTTGGACTTAACTTAGATAATTTTGATTCGGATGTGTCAACACTTGATCAAAATAATCCAAGAGGCAAAACATAAGGAGTTACATGATGATGTAATTGACAAGGAGTTGTCTACCTATTTATTTTTATATAGTTTGTTGTGTCACTACAAGGCTATATATATTTGAAATGAGGTCCTTATTCTCACTAGCAAAAACTTTAATTAGATTTTGCCGAACTATATAGATGAGGGTAATATAGTTTGAAAAAAATAGTGGAAGATATCGATTTAAAATAAGACCTAATTTATTTTGGTAATTAATTAAATAAATATTTGCTAAAATATTATCTTTTTACATGTAGAATTTGAAAAATGTCACATTCACTAATTTCACTGCGTAGCATACTTGATGCTAACAAACTGACCGGACCGAATAACATGGACTGGTTAAAGAATCTGAGAATTGTTCTCACTGCTGCAAAGATTTCTTATGTCCTAAATTCGCTCGTACCTATAAATTTTGCAGAGATAGCCTCTAAGGAAGAGATTGATGCTTTCAAAAAGTGTCAAGTGATGCATTTGTGGCTTAATGCATCATGCTCGCATCCATGAGTAACGAGCTTCAGCGTCAGCATGAAACCATGGATGCTCCTACTATGCTACTGCACCTACAAGAGCTGTATGGTGAGCAAAGTAGGACTGCGCAAGATATGAAAAATCTAAGGAGCTCTTCCGATCTCGGATGACCGAGGGTACTACCGTTGAGACTCATGTCTTAAAGATGATCAATCTGATTGAACGTCTTGGACAGCTTGGGTTCGTCATGGATGGGGAGTTGAGTTAAGATTTAGTCTTGTAGTCACTCCCGGACACCTTCTCTCAATTTGTTGTGAATTTTCACATGAATAAGTTAGATGTCAGCTTGCCTGAATTACTTAACATGTTGAAAACTGCTGAAGGTCACTTCCCATCCAAGCAAGACCATATCTTAATGGTGGATGATTCTTCCAAGAAAAGAAAGAAGCTCAAGGTATCTTCTCAAAAGAAGAAATCTAAGAAGGTTAAGGGTAAGGCAAAAGTGAAGGATCAAAAGAAACCTGATCCAACTAGCAAAGGAATTTGCTTCCATTGCAACAAGTCGGGTCACTAGAAGAGGAACTGTAAGGATTATCTTGCGGAGCAAAAACAGAAGAAGCTTGGAGATGTTTCAAATCCTAATAAAGGTTAATTTATGATTGAAATTAATTTTTTTGAAAGTCAATTTTCTACTTGGGTATTGGATACCGGCTGTGGTTCTCACATATGTAATAATATATAGGGGTTGGTCAGAAGTTGAAAGCTGAGCAAGAATAAGGTCGTCCTACGTGTAAAATCCAAACTTTTTATGAATAAAGATTTAACTTTCATTAAATATTATTTTTGAATAATAAGGTGTTGATTTGATATAATGCTTTAGTTATGGGTGAAATGTACAAATTTTGCAAAGTAAGCAAATGGTCATAAAATATTCATTTTGTCACGGAATATTCGTTTTGGTCTGGGGATATTCTTTTTGTCAAGAATATCTGTACGACGGCGTAATCATTGGTGGACCACATAATGAAATAACTATCGGATATAGAAAGTGATAGAAATAATCTTTTTACAAATATAACAACAAAACTTTTACCATTAAAACTGTTGAAATACCCAGTGATAAAAGTACAGTAATACGCGTGGTTGCACAGTGACACACTGTATTGCATAGTATCTCCAATTATTGTTTTCTACGTAAGAAATCACTCAATAATTGATATAGTAAAATTGTACAGTCTTACATATTATTAATGCAATAATTGCTACAATGATAATTCAATAGTAATTTACATTATTGATTCAATAATTGTCACGACACAGTAACTCATATTATTGAAATGATATTATTAGATAACATTATTGATAATGTCTAGAAAGTTCTGTCGAGGAAAGAGGTTAGGTTATATAATTGCGCACCAATAAGGAGAAATCCTTACGAAAAGCCCTTTTTTTCCTGGGAACGATCTGGTTGTCAATATTGTGAATCTATAATATTAATTAAAAATAATTATTGAAGAATTGTAAATAATTGATGAATATGGTAAGTAAATATTTCTTTAAATTTTGATATAAATTGAGGAATTTTAGAATGTGATATTTTTTGAAATTTTTTTTATATTTTCTATGAAACCATAATTATCTTATTCGAAAAAATATTTATTCAAATATATTATTATAATATTACATTATAATAGTATAATGTGATAATATAATAGTATAATTTTTATAATTTAAATGGCAATATTATTATAATAAATTTATGGTATAACAAAAAAATGAGGTGGAAGAGAGCAAATTAAATTTGGAATTCATTTTTTTAATAATTATAAAATGTTTTAAAACATGTGAAATAAATGAGGGAGTAGTCATTTTGAAGTTGAACTCTCATTTTTCAAATAAGTGTGTGGCACCTTTTTCAAAACATATGTGTGTATGTAAAATTTGTTAATCCTGGTGTGCTGACATTTTTCTATAAATAGGTTGCTTAGTTAAACAATGAAACTCACACCAGAATCAAAAATTTCTCTCTCTATAATATTAAGCGTATTTCTTGTGAGTATAAGGATATTTTGAGTGTTGATAGCAGTGCAAGATTTTCTCAACATAATCTCTGTTATTCCAGTCAGAACTACTTTCCTACTAAGGTAAATGATATTTTTTTCCCGTAAAGGATGTTATTTTCTTACAATACTCGTAAATGATATTATTTCATTCCATACTCGTAAGGGATATCATTTTCTTTCATACTCCATATCATATAAGTGATATTATTTCATCTCATATTCTTAAATTTAAACTTACTATGGTAAGTATTACTTCTATAATTCCTGGAATGGTTACAAATTTCTTAAGAATTGCGCTTCATCTAATATTATTTTACTGGAATATTTGTCTGAAATTTCGTATTAAATTTTGAATTTTTTTTCATGTCTGGGTACTATTCATACGGTACTATTCATGGGCACTATTCATACGGTACTATTCATGAGTACTGTTCACAACAGAATTTAATTTCTTTTCTTTGTCCAAGTTATTTTTTATGAATCTTATTCTTGAAATTGAATCCATGTTATGGTCTCACTTGATTCATTCTTATTGTCATTATCATAATTTTCAGACTTAAATTATGTTGAAAGTTATCTTTGGCCCGTGGTGCAAATATGAATTGTTGATTGATGAATATCTTTGGCCCGTAGTGCAAACATAAACTGTTGATTGATATCTTTAGCCCGTAGTACAAAGATGGACAGGTGTTTGGCATGATCATGACAACTGGTCAGGGCCGACCCTGAGTTTTTAAAGGCCTAAAGCGATAATAAAAAAATTTGGGCCTATTTCATTGGGTAAATTTTTTGTGATTCTTAAAATTTAAACTGACATGGGCTGGTCTCTTTTATTTGGGTATATATATACATAACACAAATACCTCTTGGGGGTCCTAAAAAATTATCAATTTTAGTGGGCCTAAAGCCCAAGCACCTTGGGCTTTAGCCCAGGGTCGGTGCTGCAACTGGTGATACAAACGATTATTTTTGGCCTATAGTGCATATATAATCCATTGATTGAAAATAATTATTGATTGATGTTACAGGGATAAAATATTGATGATGGACTTTTAAATCATAGAAGATAGTAGACATCATGCTCTACTTGACTCTTCTAATGGATATTTGTTTCCGCTGCAGTTGTTGATCTAAAACTTATTGTCTATTGTATTCTATCAGATTTTTCCATATTGAGGACTAAGGATAATTTGTTCTTCATTACCTTAGTCATAATATTCTTTACTGGGCTAGTTGAGCTCACTCTTTTCTTTTTGATTCCATTTTTCTTCTCAGGAAGTGAGAATGTAGCTGGGACTAGTCAGGGAGTGGAGTAATGGTCCAAGATAGTTATTATAGCCGTCCTCACTATTCTATAAAATAGTGTAATAATAATTGTAATGAGGATTTTATTTGAGTTTGGATATTTGTCTACGAGACGATATTTGTATTAAAACTCACAGTCTATGTATTATCGTATTTTGTACGATAATTGTATAATTGAAGTTGTATTTGAATTATGTACCATGTATTTAGCGACTCATAATGGTTGTGTGGACCTATTTTGGGGGCATCACAAATAGTATCAGAGCTTAGGAAAATGATCTTGGGTGGAGATCTAGGATTAGAACTAGGAGGGAAGAGACGAGTAAATCATTAACTAGTGTATCCTACCTAAGCTTAATTGTTATTTAATTGGTCAGTCGGAATATAGGGATGATATATGTCATGTTATTTTCTTTAACTAACCCTTGTTTTATGACAGTGTTTGAGAAAGACATCTAAAAATTTTGAGATGAGCAATGGAACACATGATACCGTTGAGACACCACTAATCAATAACCAGGATAATGTGCATCATGAAGGCAATAATTCTCATGTAAACAATAACACCGACCAAATGATGAACAATGGGATGTTTAGGAGTTTTCTACAATTCATGCAAAACCAGACGAGAGAGACTCCTATTCAAAATGCAGGTAGAAACAATGGTAACTCACGGCTTGTCACTGCCAAGCAATTCAAAGGAAGTTGGGACACGTACTTACCATTGGTGGAATTCTCCTACAATAACAGTTATCAAGCAAGTATAGACATGGCTCCATTCGAGGCGCTGTATGGACGAAAGTGTCGTTCTCAAGTATGTTGGGACGACGTGGGTTAAGCAACGTTTTTGGGACCAGAAATTGTACGTATGACTACGAAAAAGATTCAAACGATCCAGCAATGTATACAAACCTCACAAAATCGACAAAAGAGTTATGTTGATCTTCATCGAAGGGACGTGGAATTCAATGTTGGAGATCATGTATTGTTACGTGTTGCTCCATGGAAAGGAGTTACGAGATTCGGAAAGAGAGGAAAGCTCAACCCTCGGATCATTGGTCCATTTGAAATCCTCGATCGAGTAGGAACTATGGCCCATAGATTCGCTTTACCGCCAAGTATGTCTCATGCTCATAACATTTTTCATATATCCATGCTACGTAAATATGTGAAAGACCTGAACCACATTATTGATTTAGAACCAGACGAGATAGCAGAAGATTTAACGTATGAAGATGTACTTGTTAAAATCTTAGATAAGAAGGAGCATATGGTTATAGCTCAAGTTAAAGTTTTATGGAGAAACCACGATATTGAAGAAATGTCCTGGGAGTTAGAATCTGAAATGAAAACAATGTATCATCACATCTTTAACATACCAGGTACGTACATCAATTTTAAGGACAAAATTTCATAAGAAGGGGAGGTTGTAAGGCCCTAACTTTTTATGAATAAAGATTTAATTTTCTTTAAATATTATTTTTAAATAATAAGGTGTTGATTTGATATACTACTTTAGTTATGGATGAAATGTGCAAATTTTTAAAAAGTAAGCAAGTGGTCATAAAATATTCGTTTTGTCGGGGAATATTCATTTTGGTCGGGGGATATTCTTTTTATCGGGAATATCCATACGACGGCGCAATCATTGGTGGACCACATAACGAAATAACTGTCGGATATAGAAAGCGATAGAAATAACCTTTTTATAAAAATAACGGCAAAACTTTTACCGTTAAAACTGTTGAAATACCCGGTGATAAAAATACAGTAATACGCGTCGTTGCATAGTGACACATGGTATTGCACGGTATCTCTGATTATTGATTCTTATGTAAGAAGTCACTCAATAATTGATACAGTAAAATTGCACAGTCATTCATATTATTGATGCAATAATTGCTATCGCGATAATTAAATAGTAATTTACATTATTGATTTAATAATTATCACGACACAATAACTCATATAATTGAAATGGTATTATTAGATAGCATTATTGATAATGTCTAGAAAGTTCTGTCGAGAAAAGAGGTTAGGTTATATAATTGCGCGCTAGTAAGGAGAAATCCTTATCGAAAAGTCCCCTCTTTCCTCGGAACGATCTGGTTGTCAGTATTGTGAATCTATAATATTAATTAGAAATAATTATTGAAGAATTATAAATAAATGATGAATATGGTATATTTCTTTAAATTTTGACATAAATGGAGGAATTTTAGAATGGGACATTTGTCGAAAGTTTGTTATATTTTCTATGAAACCATAATTATCTTATTCGATAAAATATTTATTCAAATATATTATTATAATATTACATTATAATAGTATAATGCGATAATATAATAGTATAATTTTTATAATTTAAATGGTGATATTATTATAATAAATTTATGGTATAAGAATAAAATGAGGTGGAAGAAAGCAAATTGAATTTGGAATTCATTTTTTTAATAATTATAAAATGTTTTAAAACATGTGAAATAAATGAAGGAGTAGTCATTTTGAAGTTGAACTCTCATTTTCCAAATAAGTGTGTTGCACCTTTTTCAAAACTTATGTGCGTATGTAAAATTTGTCAATCCTGGTGTGCTGGCATCTACCTATATATAGGATGCTTAGTTAAACAATGAAACTCACACCAAAGTCAGAAAATTCTCTCTATAATATTAAGCATATTTCTTGTGAATATAAGGATATTTTGAGTGTTGATAGCAGTGCAAGATTTTCTCAACATAATCTCTGTTATTCCAGTCAGAACTACTTTCCTACTTAGGTAAAGGATATTATTTTTTTCGTAAAGGATTTTATTTTTTCGTAAAGGATGTTTTTTTCTTTCAATACTCGTAAATCATATTATTTCCTTCCATACTCGTAAGGAATATCATTTTCTTTCATACTCCATATCATGTAGGTGATATTATTTGATCTCATATTCCTAAATTTAAACTTACTATGGTAAGTATTGCTTCTATAATTCCTGGAATGGTTAGAAATTTCTTAAGAATTGTGCTTCATCTAATATCATTTCACTGGAATACTGGTATGAAATTTCATATTAAATTTTGATTTTTTTTCATGTCTGGGTACTATTCATACGGTACTATTCATGGGCACTATTCATACGATACTATTCATGATTACTGTTCACAACAGAATTTAATTTCTTTTCATTGTTCAAGTTATCTTTTATGAATCTTATTTTTGAAATTGAATCCATGTTATGGTCTCACTTGATTCATTCTTATTGTCATTATCATAATTTTCAGACTTAAATTATGTTGAAAGTTATCTTTGGCCTGTAGTGCAAAATTGAACTATTGATTAATGAATATCTTTGGCCCGTAGTGCAAAGATAAACTGTTGATTGATATCTTTGGCCCGTTGTACAAAGATGGACAGGTGTTTGGCATGATCATGACCACTGGTGATACAAACGATTATCTTTGGCTCGTAGTGCATAGATAATTCGTTGATCGGAAATAATTATTGATTGATGTTACATGGATAAAATATTGATTATAGACTTTTAAATCATGGAAGATAGTAGACATCATACTCTAGTTAACTCTTCTAATGGATTGTTGTTTTCGCTGCAGTTGTTGATCTAAAACATGTTGTCTATTGTATTCTATCAGGTTTTTCCCTGTTGAGGACTAAGGATAATTTGTTCTTCATTATCTTAGTCATAATATTCTTTAATGGGCTAGTTGAGTTCACCCTTTTCCTTTTGATTCCATTGTTCTTCTCAGGAAGTGAGAATGTAGCTGGAACTAGTTGGGGAGTAGAGTAATGATCTAAGATAGTTATTATAGTCATCCTCACTATTCTATAAAATAGTGTGATAATAATTGTAATGAGAATTTTATTTGAGTTTGGATATTGTCTACGAGACGATGTTTGTATTAAAACTCACAGTCTACGTGTTGTCATATTTTGTACGACAATTGTATAATTAAAGTTGTATTTAAATTCTGTACCATGTATTTGGCGACTCAGAATGGGTTGTGTGGACCGTTTTGGGGGCGTCACACTACGAGTAAGAAATGGAGCAAGGTTGATGCATTAACTGTAGGGACTTATTGTTTAGCACTGTCTACGGGAAAGTTCATTAATTTAAATAATTGTTATTTTGTTCCGAATATCATTAGAAACATTAATTCTATCTCTGTTTTGGATATGGATGGTTTTAACATTATAATAAAGAACAACAATTGTTCTATTTATAATGATAATGTTTTATATGGTGTTGGTAATTTGCGAAATGGACTTTATATACTTGACTTGCATGAAAATATACTTCAAATGGAACAAACTAAGAAAAGGAAAAGAGATAATGTTAATTATACCTATATGTGGCACTGTAGACTTGGTCATATTAATGAAACAAGATTATCCAAGTTGTATAAAGATGGACTCCTAGAGCTATCAGATTATGAATCATATCCAACTTGTGAATCTTGTTTCATGGAAAAATGACTAAATCTCCTTTTAGTGGAAAAAGAGATAGAGTTACAGAGTTGTTAGCATTGGTACACACAGATGTATGTGGACCTATGATCACGAATGCACGAGGAGGGTATTCTTATTTTATTACATTCACTGATGATCACTCAAGTTTTGGATATATGTATTTAATGAAATACAAATTTGAATCATTTGAAAAGGTCAAAGAGTTCATAAGTGAAGTAGAGAAGTAAATTGGAAAGAGTATTAAGATTCTTCAATCAGATCGAGGAGGTGAATACTTACGTGGTGAGTATATCAATTGTCTAAAAGAAAATGGTATAATCTCAAAATGAACTACACCAGGGACGCCACAGATGAATGGTGTATCTGAAAGGAGAAATTGAATATTGTTGGACATGGTTCGATCCATGATGAGTGTGACACCCCAAAATCCCGGTACTTCATTACCTCAAGATTTGGTGTTCACGAAATTAAAACATTCATACTATGTACCCAGATAAAATAATATTTAACCATAATCCTCCCTTTAACTAGGGTTACAACATTAATTCAAAAACATCCCAGGTTATCTAACCTTTAAACATCATTCAAGTGCGGAATTTAATTATTACATTACATCATTATTGAAAAGTCTATGATCATAACAGTAAACAAAAGTACAAATCAGCATCACTTGTACATTTTTCCCTTTCCTTTGCTAGTTGAAGGCTCATCTACCTTCTCAACTTTAGCTGCAATGAGTGTATAAATATGCAAGAGTGAGCAAAACAATTGCTCACTAGATACAACAATAAATCAACAGAAAAATAATAATAATAATTGCCAACGAATAGGCTCATCAAGTATGAATAATACTCTAACAATGATAATCAAAACTGGAATCCAAAATATAGAATATATGTAACTGAGGGTCATAAGACCATGAACTATGTCCAAAGTTGTGAGTAATCTTTCAACTCCAATTTTAACAGTCATAAGACTATAAGGACTCCTCGTACTTAGGGGGATCAGCCCTTCGTACAATGTATTGTACGCAACCATTTCAACGCTACGCGTAAATTATCCCCTAATAATAATAGGGTTGTTCATCCAGTATTTAGAGTACATGTGAGGACCCCAAACTCGGGTACTTGAAACCCAAACTCGGTTCTTCACGATACTATTTCTATTAGCGGAATAATACTAATAATAATAACAATAATATAAAGATCAACTTAATTTACATATCATCAGAGTCTAATCCCCCAAGTACGTAACCTTTAAACATTCATTACAATCTATGATAGATAATATATATCATAATTGTCTTAATAATATCAAACTATTACATAACATAGTAATTTGTTCATTCAGCAACCTTCCCTTTTTCCTTTGTTCTTAGCAGAGCTCTCTAGTCGTTCGCACTTAGCTGAAAACATTTAAATTTAAGCAAGGATGAGCATTTGAGTGCCCAACAAGTAATAACAATTATATATATATATATATATATATATATATATATATATATATATATATAAGTTGAAAGGATTTAAATATTTTCTTTGTACTATTCTTCTACAACAAGTCAATAGTTGTGAAGTATTCTGAACCGATAATAACAACATAACAACTCTCTTTCAAATTTTTGAAACTACATAATGATTATAACTGGGGTTATGGTGACATGCCATGAACATTGTTTTCATTTTCAAAAAGGTTAAACAGAAATTCATCTGTAAACCGACATAACATACGGGCACGGGGGGTGATCAGCCCGTTATGCCTGCATTGATCAATACTACATTACAAGAACGATAGGATCGTTCACTCTGTTCCGCCTTGGGCGCATAAAAGTTTTCCCGTGTAGGGATGTTCATACTTGTCTGGGTTCCAAATCAAAGGTCTTATCTTGTTTCAACAATAATCTATAATTCAACATATATATATATATATATATATATATATATATATATATATATATATATATATATATATATATATATACACGGGTAATTGATAAAGGTATATCAACATGTGATTAAATACAATGATTATCCAAGTGGGGACACTTGTTTAACCATTTACAGAAATTAACGAACAGAATATATATCTGAATTACCATATACTAACATGTTGATAAGCAATGAGCGTATATAATATAAGGTTAATAATCTGTACAGTAATAATATAGTTTTGAAACATTCTTACTCATGTCCATTGCATAAAGAAAATGCAAAGGTTAGATACTTGCCTGATGCGCTGCTTACAAATTGTAATTTAGATTTATCGCTTATCTCGCGACCTATCATTAATCAGATCATTCGTTCGATTAGAATAACATATTATAACACATAACACTGCTTATTGCAGTCAGCACATACCCTAATCACATTGGTACATATATTTAACAACCATTGAATCACAAATAATCACTTATCTAATCACATTATCTAAGTCCAGATCAATTTCTGAAACATGTCGGTGTACCGACAGCTTTATCGGGTAATTATCGAGTTTAAGAATCTATTCTGTAACTTAATATCAGTCATATTATTTTTAAATGACTTAATATAATTTTAAAACATTTATTATAATTTATCACGAAATTTCAAACATCGGAATCACATTAAAATAGTTTAAATACTAATCAATTCTATTATCATTAATATTTAATTAGTATTAAACTATTAATGAAATCATTTCTAAAATATTAAAGTTATTTATAATAACTCAAAATATTTTAAAACTATTAATATTACCCTTAAATGATTTTTAAAACATTTAAAATCATTTTTAAGTAATTATCATTAATATTAAAGTATTAATGTTCTATTTATCAAAATATTAAAAATCATTAATCATAACTTAAAATATTTTTAATTCATTTCTATCCCTTTTAAATGATTTTTAAATTAATAAAACCATTTATAAACTATTTATTTAATATAATTATTAAATAAATTTAATATCATTAGTAATAACTTAATAATCATTAATATTTAATTATTAATGAAATTATGCTTTAAATATTAAAAGTTATATTTTCTAACTTAAAATATTTTTAAACACTTTATTTTCATTTAAAATAATTTTTAATATAATAAAATAATTTTTAATTAATTTATTTAATTCATTTAGTAAATAAATTAATTACCATTAATATCAATTTATTAATGAAAATTTATCACAAAATATTAAAAGTCATTAAAAATAACTTAAAATATTTTCTTATATCATAATATAATTTTTAATGATTTTTCCAATATTAAAATCATTTTTAAATAATTTATTTAATATTATAATTAAATAAATTAAATACTTTTAATATTTCAAAAATATTAAATATTTATGAAATATATTTAAAATAATTAAAAACTAATTTTCAGAATTTAAAATAATTTTTAATAATTTATTTTGTATTTTTAATAATTTAAAACTAATTTTTTCTACTTTTTTATTAATTTCTGAAAAATAATATATTATCTGTCGCTAAAGACCACCTATAGCGACAGAACCGTCGCTATTGATGTTCTTCATGTTCTTGGCCAAACCCAGAAACTCAAAGGCAGTTACCGAGTAAGCACGTTTAACCTCCAATAATTCAGTGTGTAGTGTGATTCTGGACCAACTAAGTATTAGAGCGTGTAGTACTAGTGTAACACTTCAGGCTACAACAACAATCATGACCATAACACCTATAACCAAGGAGATCTGAGCCTCCAAAAGTGTTGTCAGATGCTGTTCTTCATTTCTGGGTTACCCAGAAATGAAGAACAGTTCGACTGTTCACTTTTGGGTTCCCATAACTTCTGATTCAGGTATTGCTTTTGTGATCTAAGCTTTGCAGTATGTAGACAACATGTAATAGTAGAGATACAATACATAAAAACAAGAAAACAACAACAAAATCGCAACTTATATGATGGTCAAACGTTGTCAGAGATCGTGTTCTTGAGTTTTCTGGGTTACCCAGAAAACTCAGTTCATGATCTTCTGGCCTGGTTTGACCAGCCACTGAGTTCCATTCGTTTAATATTTAGGCGATCTAAAACCTTAAACTTGTAGTCTATACAACATACTACAATCTGAATACAACAAACGTAACAATACCTATATAACTGAACAGATTAAGGCATTAGAAAACGTTGTCAGACGCTGCTAATCACGTTCTGGGTTACCCAGAAACCTTGCAAGTCATGGTCGGTCAACGCAGTTTGACCTTCCATAACTTGCAATATACATACGATCTAAGCCTGATTCCAAGCCCAGATCCAAGAGAACATATCAGACTACAACTACAAAGTTTCAAAACACAAAATTCGTAACAGATCACAGAGATATAAGGTCTGACATTCGTTGTCAGACCACCAAGAACAAATTTTCCAGATTTTTGAAAAACAAAAATCCGAGCTTCTAAATGTTATGGATCCAACATTTAGCAACCCAGATCGTCAAAATGGACTACAACCAACATATTTTAACAATAACAACTAACATCTAACACATAATCGATGGACATAAATTATGCTAGAGTTTTATACCTTTAATGATCAATTTCTGATTTTGTGTTGCTGATTTGTTTATGGTGAACGTGGGGTTGTGTTTTGGGAATATAAAACTTACAAATTTCGTGGGTCTTTGTGAGAGGAAGTCTTGGTTAGGTGTTGTGCAATTTTTTAGTAAATAAATGCAATTTCTCTCTCCTTCAATCTATTTATAGACAAATTAAATGCATGAATGGCTGAGTTAGTGTTGTGTGCTATCCATTTTGAGTCACATGAAGTTGGTATGAGTTGGTCACCAACTCTCATCTTGTATAGATTTGCAAGCAAACATAAAAATGTGACAAAAAGGCTTTTTGGTCATTCCCATATAATTTTTTTTTCTTCTAGATTGGTCATATGAATTTAAGGGCAACTATGTAATACTTGCAAACCCTTAGGGTTTGACCCTTAGGGTTTAACCCTAAGGTTTAGCACAAATTTTTTTTCTAAAATTGCAATTAGGGTTTAGAATAAAATAAATAAATAAAATTAAATAAAAATTAGATAACTTCTAGTTTCTAAAATTTTGAAATTTGGGTTTTCTAATTATGATTAATTTTCTAATTACGCTATACAGGAACATTAGGGTTTAATATCATATAATTATCATTAACATTGCTAAAATAGCAATTAGGATTTACGATTTTGATAATTAGGGTTACCAATTATAATTAGGTTTTCTAATTATCAAATTAGGGTTTAAAATTTTAGGATTTTCAAAATTAGCAATTGAGATTATAATACTTGCTAATTAATGACATTAACACAATTACAACCAATCTCGAACTCTAATTTAAATTTTAAATTAGGGTTTCTCATTTCCAAAATTATTTAGGGTTTCTAGATTACAATTAGGGTTCACCTAATTAATACATTTAATACACGACATAAATTATATAACACACTTATAAAACAATCTTGCACTCTAATTTGGATCTCAAATTAGGGTTTAGCATTATTACTAGGGTTTGGTCAGAATACCCCAAATTGACCTACCGTTATCAATACGGAAATACAGTACATATTCATAGCACAGAAAAATCAAAATATAATTAATATTATATTATTATTTTCATACCTTGACAATAATCCAAAATTAAGGTTTGGATTCCATATCTGATTTATCTATCATATTTAACCTTAATAATTAAGGTAAAATAATTAACTTAATAATTTGTACTAAAATTCATATAATAAAATAATTATTATAATTATTCAAAAAATCACTCCATATATTATTTAAATAATATATGATTATATTTCTATGGAAAATAATTAATAAACATATTTCTACTATAAAATTAATTATTATGAGAATGTACTTTATAATAATCAATAATTCTAAAAATTATTCATTTGTAAATATTTATGTAATAAATATATTTTTATTTACCACATAAATACACATACACATTATCTTGTACAAATTGTGATAATCCAGGATTTCGAATAATTCAAAATTTGCGAATAAATTTTTTTTAATTAATATTAATATTAATTATCATTTATGTGATAAGTATTGGTGATACGTGTTTCGAGAAGGTCAATTTGTGTATTGACTAATAAAAATAGAGTAGAGTTGTGCTTAACGGAGAATAGAAACCCTAACCCTAAGTTCGGATAGGGATTCGATATAAAATAAAATTAAAATAATTATATTATTGATTACGTGTTTGTACTATATAGATTTATTGATCAATGATTGATCGGGTAAGGTTTAATATTTATAAACCCTAAGAAGAGATTAGAAAATCTAATCTCAGGATGAGAAACCCTAATGTACCGTTAGAAATCCTAATCGAAAGCCGAAAAACCCTAATTTCATATTCGGGAATCCTAAACCCTAAATTAGGAAACCCTAATCCTAATTGAAATTAAAGTGTAAACCTAAAGGGTTTAAACCCTAAACCCTAAGGGTTCCAAACCCTAAACCTTAACCCTAAACCCTAAAGATTTGAATAAATGTTAAGAATGCCATTAAATGTATTTATCAAATGACCAAAATGCCCTTTTATTATATTTTAGAAGCTAACTTGTAAAATTTGGTTTAACTTTAGTTGGTTACCAACTATTGTTGACTTTTTGGCTTAAAATCTCAGCATTTCAGCAGCAAAAACCGTGCATAACATCAGCCATAGCAATAAATCATTGTATATATTAGATTTGGGAGAGAGAAAGTGTACAAAAATTGTAAAAATTGCTAACTTGCTCTCACCAACTCCCTCTCTCACTAGAAGCTCCGAAAATAGCTAGTAGATCAGTACTAAATACTTCCCTTAGATCACCCAATATCATTTAGGAAGATCAAGATCAAGATTGAAACAAGAGAGGTATAAATTTAATTTTTATTTTTGATCTTTGTTGCTAAGAAAAATTTTCTGTTTAAGTGTTTAAATCAGTGCTAGAGGATGTTATATGATGATCTATGTTGATATAACATAGATCCATAGCATCAAAATGCTTGAAAATCGCGTTTTTAAAAATCTGTCCAAGAACAGTTAAGAGGTATGACAATCAAATGTCAGTCGCCTTAGATCTTTATGTGTTTATGGTTTTTGTTGTTTAATGTGTGGAATCTATAGTTTGGTATGTTGTCTTTCATCTGAAAGTGGTTTTATAGCCATTAGATGTCTGGATTCGAAGTTATTTAAGGTCAAAACCCGTTGACCGACGTTGACTGGGCTAAAATCTGGGCAGCCCGGAATTCTAAAATCAGCGTCTGACAACATTTCTAAGCTTCTTGATCTGTCAGTGTTTATGCGTTTTGATGTTGTTGTTGTAATAAGGTTATACCCTGTTATATATTCTTTAACTACATGGCTTTATCTCATGTAAACAATCAACAAATAGAATGTATCAAGTGGTCAAAGTAACCTACTTGTCCATGATAACTGTTTCTGGAATTTCCAAAAAAGTTCATGAGCCAAGTTTCTGACAGAGTTTGACTATACTGATTCTGGAGATTTGGATGATGATGAACTGTGATTTTGATTTAAAAATGTTCCTTGATATGTGGACTATAGATATGAACCATAATATTGCTCGTTTGATAACCGGAACACCTTAGAAATTGAGCTTCAAAGTAGCATCACGAAACTGCCTGGGTTTCGGGGTTACCCAGAAAACCCAGGGCAGCTCTGACAGTGTTTTGCAAGGCTCAGATCTTTCATTTGAGTTGTTGTTGGACCAAGATGTTAGTTTATAATTATAGTATTACATATATACTACCAAATAAGTGTCTTAGCGAGCCCAGAACATGCATAACTAGAGGATTACAAGCGGTCAAACCGAAGACCTTGAACACTGACTTTGTCAGTGTTCTTGAGCCAGGAACACCTAAGGCGACAGAAAGCGTCGCTAAAGGGCTTTAGCGACGGTTTAATTAATTTTTGAATTTCTGAATATTCCAAAAATTATTTAAAAATAGAAATAAATTCTAAAAATTACCAAAAATGGTTTTAAAAATTATTTTAAATTATGAAAAATAATTTTTGACCAATTGGAATATTTTTCTTTAATATTTATAATTATTTAAATATTAGAGGTATTTAATTTATTTAATTAGTGTATTAAATAAATTAGAAAAAAATGATTTAATATTATGAAAAATCATTTTAAATATGAATAATGTATTTAAAAATATTTTGAGTTATAAAATGTAACTTTTAATATTTTTGGAGAATTTTCATTAATAATTTAATATTAATGATATTATATTTATTTAGTTATTAAATTAGATAAATAAGTTAAAAATGATTTTAATGATTTAAAAATCATTTTAAATAAGAATAAAGTGTAAAAAAATATTTTAAATTATAAAATATAATTTTCAATATTTTTGGAGAATTATCATTAATAAATTAATATTAATGATATTAAATTTATTTAATTATGATATTAAATAAATAAATTAAAAATGATTTTATTGATTTAAAAATCATTTAAAAGTGAGAAAATTGTTTTAAAAATATTTTAAGTTATAATTAATGACTTTTGATATTTTAATAATAATTACATTAATATTTAAATATTAATAGTGATGATTTAAAAAAATGATTTTTAATTACTTTAAAAATTATTTAAGTAGAATATTGATGATTTAAAAATATTTTAAGTTATTAATAATAACTTTAATATTTTGACAAGTATGTTATTAATATTTTTATATTATTAAATATTAATAATGATAAGATTAATTGATAATTAAATCATTTAAAAATGATTTAAGTGTTTGAAAAATTATTATAAATTATAATAATTGTTTGTAAATTATTAAAAGCTTCCGAGAAATATTATAAACGATATTTGACTTATCTAAAATAATATTGAAGCTTAGAGACTAAGGTTGTTAGACAATCAATGTGTTAATTGTCAGATATGGTGACCAAAACACCGAGAATGGATCGAGGTCCAACCAGACCGAAATAGTTAGACTGGGTAAGTGTTTATATAGGTTATAAACACTAATGTGGCTATGTGGTAATGTGCCTAGGAGAAGTTTGACTGTAAAATATAATGTTACGTGTTATAAATGATTATGCTAATTATGAGACCGACATTGTTGATTATAGGTCTTACGAACGCAGTTAATTATATTGTGTAGCTGTAATCAACGCGAAATACAAGTTTCCTAACTCAACCTTGAGTTATATTCATTCAATTATTATGGTTAATTATTGCTAATTATACCATGTCCAGGGAAGTTATTGTTGATTATTCGCATTTAGTGCATGATTAATAATTCAAATTGAATTACTGATTCGAAAAATACATATTCGTAGAATTACTGTTGTTGGATATTTATATCTATAGAAACTAATATTGACAGTACAGATAATTCCTGTTTATTGTCAAATTATATCGAGAAATGTCTTAGCTAATTATTCTGGCTAGACGAACATTTGTTAGAACTTGATAAATACGAGAAGAGAAATCAATTTTTATTGATAGATCGATGCCAATTATTTCAGCTAGATCAATAAGTAGATAGAATTTGAAATCACAGTATTTCGTTGTTAAATCAAAAATCTTGATTCTGAAACTGAGAAGAACAACCTTTTATATAAAGGGAACATTTTGGGTCGTATATTCGACCATTGCGCGCTGTTAAGTATTATGCATAATATAGGGTATAATAAAGCTGATCACTTGTTATACTTGCAGAGGGGTATGATTTAATCTTTATGGTTATCTGATACGCCTGAGTATGTATCAAATTAAATCTTTGATAGATTCCCGAGAAAATAAGTTCAATGATCTGGTGAGATCACTCAGCATAAATCTGGAAGATATACCACTTTGTTATTGCGTAGAATTAATTTTTGTTTATTCAATAGAATATCGTAGAAACTTGAAAGCATTGCACTATTTCATTATTATAATATTGTGTTGCATAGAAAGGGATAAGCCTTGTTATTGATTAACGCATTGTTCAGCTAATTCAAAGTTCCCCGAACTTTGGTGTCATTCTATCAAAATAGATAGTCTATAATTCTGATACTTATACATTCATTGTATATCTTAACTTGCGGGGCAAAATTGTTGCTCACCCTTGCTAAATAAAACTTTTCAGCTAGGGAAGAAGTGGCAGAAGGTGCTGTGAAGAACAATGGCGAAGACATAGTGATTAATTAGTTATGAATAACATTATTATTATGTTATTTTTGTGAACCCTTTTTGTATAACTAAAGGGTATGTTTGTAATGTTAAGGTTAGAGAACCTAGGGTAATGTATTAACTGTATCAGTTAATGAAGCTTATGTATTCCTATTTATATATGAATAGGTAGTTAGATGTTATTATATTGTGGATCATGAACACTAAACTCGGGGGTCAGGTAACCCGGATTTGGGGGTGTCACAGGTCGGTATCAGAGTTATAGTGACCAAGGTGTCACCAGTTAGTAGAAGAGCTGTAGGTTATAAACCTTAAGTGGGGTGGGGAAAAATCCTAGGATTATAACCATAAGTGAAATAGAGAAAACTCATTTAGAGTTCTAAGTGAGGGATTGCCGAAATATATCGATAGAGAGATATGTGGACACATAGTGTGAAAAGTTCGTACAGGAGAAATATTAATCAAGTCATTTGGACTGATTGTAGGATGTCTGGAGAAGGTGAAAAGAGTGCAGAGATGCTAGCGGCTGTTGCACTAGTGCCAGTAGCCAAGGTGCCAGCACAAAGCGAGTTAGTTGAAAAGGTGGGAAAAGATGAACCTATGGTCTATCTTGGGAGCGATCATGACGATTATCCCGAAATGTATCTGAGTGGGGATAAGGAGGCGGAATCCGAAGAAGCTAAGGTGGAGAAATAGAATAAGATCAAAGTTGGAGAACAAGATCAAGTATCTGCATAAGTTCAAGAACTCCGGAGTAAAGTGTTTCTCTTGGAGGAGTTGTGGAAGACGGAGCAAGCATTACACGAAATGATCGAAGAACGGAACGAGCTGAAGGCGCATGTGGAAAGTATGAAGACCGAAGATGGTGGATCATCTGAAGGAACAATCAAGCAGCAGAACGGTAAGAAAAAGAGAAAGAGGGACAACGACAGCGATGATTCTAAAGTTTTAAACCCGAAGAAGAAGTAAGTTTGCAGCAAGTGTGGAAAGACTCATGTGGGAGAACGGGTCACGGATTCATCAAGTGTTCCAGTAAGAAGAAGACGGGTGAAGGGAATTGACGGTAGATAGCTTAAGTTTAAGCGATAGTATTTTTTTGATAGTGTATCGAGAAAGATGTGTGAACATATGTTAATATATATGTATAAATGAAATCTTTATTTTCTATATGAATATAAGATTTAAAATAATTTTTGAGTTCTTAAAACTCATACTTATGGTAAGTTCATGACTCATAATTATATGAAATGTTTTGAACCCCTCAGCGAATGGACGCCAAAGGTCTGACTAGGATAAGTTCATACACTCATATAATTGTGGCAAGTTCTTGAACCCCTAGGTGTGGTAAGTTTGATGAACTGGAAATGGTTATGTGTGAATGGAGAATTAAAACTTTTTGTATAAAGTTGGAGAATTATAACTTTTGTTTAAAGTTGTGTTGTTAATCCTGATATTATTTAAAAAGGGATAGTGCTATGTGTTAAGAGCTAAATGTACTATGTGCTATATGCGATTATATGTGGAATTTTTAATTCTTATTGTACTATTAATAAGAATCTGTGTAAAGAAGGAGAATTAATGTAAGATTTTTATCAGATAATGCCGCCAAGGAAGGGAAGTCTAAAGAGAAATATTGAAGAACAATTTTTGAATCTGAAGTAGGAAGATATGACGGCGACAGAATATTTTGTCAAGTTCAACGAGTTAGCAAAATTTGTTCCACATCGAGTGGACACTGAGGAGCTTAAAGCACGCTGTTTTAGGAACGGATTGAAATCGTTGGTACTCGAGAAGTTGGATGTGCTGCAAATTAGTTCATTTTCAACGTTATTAGAAAAAGCCATTATCGTTGAAGGAGAAATTGAAGCTGTATTGAAGAATAGTCAAGAACAAAGAAGGGAGGCTGAAGGAAATATTATGATAAGTGATAGTGGAGGTAGTAATCTTAATAAACGTAAGAGGAATGGTGACATTAATAATCCAGTAGAGATTAAGAAGAAAGGCGTGCGGTGCGTAGTTTGTGGGAAGCATCATCAAGGAGTTTGTTTAAAGAACAAAGGAGTCTGTTACAACTGTGGTCAAGAGGGACACATGTCACCCCAGTGTCCCATTCCAAAGAAGACACAAGGTTTTTTTGCGTGTGGATCGACCGATCATCTGGTTCGGAATTGTCCGAAGAGAAATGTAGAGAGGAAAAGTGACAACAAGGGACCCGGTAGCGGAACCTTGGCGATTCGAGGACCTGCACAGCCAAGAAGACCAACAACATTCACTTTTAGCATGACAGTTCCAAATGCAGCAGCTGCCCATGAAGAGGTGGCAGGTAACGAGTTCGGTTAGAAATTAAATTATGCGAGAAATACGAGTTAGATATTGTTGTGATTTGTTTTCTTTTATACGATTCAAGTTACAGGTTAGAATATGACACAAATTAATATTGTGTTGTTAAAAATAAATTGATGATACAACTTTAAAAGATTGTAGAGAATAAGAAAGCGGTGATTCCGAGGACGTAATCCTTTTAAGGAGGGGTGAATGTGATAACCCGGGATTTCGAATAATCCAAAATTTGTGAATAATTTTTTTTAATTAATATTAATATTAATTATCATTTATGTGAAAAGTATCGGTGCTACGTGTTTCGAGAAGGTCAATTTGTGTATTGACTAATAAAAATATAGTAGAGTTGTGCTTAATGGAGAATAGAAACCCTAACCCTAAGTCCGGATAGGGATTCGATATTAAATATAATTAAAATAATTATATTATTGATTACGTGTTTGTACTGTATAGATTTATTGATCAATGATTAATCGGGTAAGGTTTAATATTTATAAACCCTAAGAAGAGATTAGAAAATCTAATCTCAGGATGAGAAACCCTAATGTACCGTTAGAAATCCTAATCGAAAGCCGAGAAACCCTAATTTCATATTCGGGAATCCTAAACCCTAAATTAGGAAACCCTAATCCTAATTGGGAAGCCTAATGTGTGTATTAAATTTTAATATGATTAGAAAATCCTAATTATATTTTAGTTATATTAATTTCTATTTTACAAAACCCTAATTGTAATTTAGAAAATTTATTTTTCTTATTAAAAGCCTAATTCGTGGGTTATAAACCCTAATGATCATTTTGACCCTAATTGCTAATTTAAGCAATTTTAATTAGGAATATAAATCCTAATTAGCAAGATTAAATTTTATGATTAGGAAATATTAATATAATTATTGAATCCTAATTATAATTTTGGAATATTAATTTTCTATTTTGAAAATCGAAATTCGAAAATCTTGAAATTAAAGTGTAAACCTAAAGGGTTTAAACCCTAAACCCTAAGGGTTCCAAACCCTAAACCTTAACCTTAAACCCTAAACCCTAAAGATTTGAATAAATGTCAAGAATGCCATTAAATGTATTTATCAAATGACCAAAATGCCCTTTTATTATATTTTAGAAGCTAACTTGTAAAATTTGGTTTAACTTTAGTTGGTTACCAACTATTGTTGACTTTTTGGCTTAAAATCTCAGCATTTCAGCAGCAAAAACCGTGCATAACATCAGCCATAGCAATAAATCATTGTATATATTAGATTTGGGAGAGAGAAAGTGTACAAAAATTGTAAAAATTGCTAACTTGCTCTCACCAACTCCCTCTCTCACTAGAAGCTCCGAAAATAGCTAGTAGATCAGTACTAAATACTTCCCTTAGATCACCCAATATCATTTAGGAAGATCAAGATCAAGATTGAAACAAGAGAGGTATAAATTTAATTTTTATTTTTGATCTTTGTTGCTAAGAAAAATTTCTGTTTAAGTGTTTAAATCAGTGCTAGAGGATGTTATATGATGATCTATGTTGATATAACATAGATCCATAGCATCAAAATGCTTGAAAATCGCGTTTTTAAAAATCTGTCCAAGAACAGTTAAGAGGTCTGACAATCAAATGTCAGTCGCCTTAGATCTTTATGTGTTTATGGTTTTTGTTGTTTAATGTTTGGAATCTATAGTTTGGTATGTTGTCTTTCATCTGAAAGTGGTTTTATAGCCATTAGATGTCTGGATTCGAAGTTATTTAAGGTCAAAACCCGTTGACCGACGTTGACTGGGCTAAAATCTGGGCAGCCCGGAATTCTAAAATCAGCGTCTGACAACATTTCTAAGCTTCTTAATCTGTCAGTGTTTATGCGTTTTGATGATGTTGTTGTTGTAATAAGGTTATACTCTGTTATATATTCTTTAACTACATGGCTTTATCTCATGTAAACAATCAACAAATAGAATGTATCAAGTGGTCAAAGTAGCCTACTTGTCCATGATAACTGTTTCTGGAATATCCAGAAAAGTTCATGAGCCAAGTTTCTGACAGAGTTTGACTATACTGATTCTGGAGATTTGGATGATGATGAACTGTGATTTTGATTTAAAAAAGTTCCTTGATATGTGGACTATAGATATGAACCATAATATTGCTCGTTTGATAACCGGAACACCTTAGAAATTGAGCTTCAAAGTAGCACCACGAAACTGCCTGGGTTTCTGGGTTTCCCAGAAAACCCAGGACAGCTCTGACTGTGACGCCCCCAAAATAGGTATACAACACCCATTCTGAGTCGTCAAATACATGGTACAGAAAGCAAACTACAACTTTAATAATACAATTGTCGTGCAAAATACGACAACACATACTGTGAGTTTAAATACAAATATTGTCTTCTGGACAATATCCACACTCAAATAAATCCTCATTACAATTATTCAAACACTATTTTACAGAAATAGTGAGGACTGCTAAAACCTCTTTCTAGAACTATCACTCCATACCCCGACTAGATCCTGCTATGTTCTCACCTCCTGAGAAGAAAAAATAGAACAAAAAGGAAAAGGGTGAGCTCAACTAGCCCAGTAAAGAATATTATGACTAAGATAATATACAACAAATTATCGTTAGTCTTCAACAGGAAAAAATCTGATAGAATATAATCGACAACAAGTTTTAGATCAACAACTGCAGCGGAAACAGCAAACCATTAGAAGAGTCAAGTAGAGAAAGAATTCTACTATCTTTGAAGATTTAAAAGTCCATCATCAATATTTTATCCCTGTAACATCAATTAATAATCATCTTTATCCAAATATTCATCTTTGCACTACAGGCCAAAGATATTCATTTGTATCACCTGTCAGTCATGTTCATCTCAACACCTGTTCATCTTTGCACTACAGGCCAAAGATATTCATCAAGTAATCATACATCTTTGCACTACAGGCCAAAGATATTCAGTAATATCATCATTTAGGACTGAGGATAATGAAAAATATCTTAAAGAGAACGAATCCAGTGAGATAAAAGGACAAATATTAGGGATTCGTATAACAGTTTATCCAAGATCAATAATACTTCATAATAATCAATTGTGAAGCAGAATTCAAAAATAAAGATCAAAACATGGATACAATCAAAGATAGTAACCATAATAGACATCTTGGACAAAAAGAAAAAATTTTATTTTTCGGTGAATAGTGCCGTATTCGTGAATAGTGCCGTATACGTGAATAGTGCCGTATACGTGAATAGTAACCCCGACACAAAAAGTTCCAAATTTGATAAAAACTCATATCAATATTTCAGCATAATGATATTGAAGAAAATAATATCATTTAAGAAGAAAATAATATCCCTTACCTCAAAATATAAGTACTTCTGGTCGGAATACCGGTATAAGGCTAAAAGAAACTTGCTCTGATGAATAGAAACTCTCAAAGTATCTAAATACTCACAAAATACACTCAATAATCTAGAGAGAGAAAGAGAGAAAACTTGTTTCTGGTGTGATTTTCAATTCTAACTTAGCCCTCTATTTATAGAAAAATTTTAGTAGGTTTGACCTGCAACCTGATGGCTTTACCTGCTACTATTCCCACCCACCACATTTGAAATATAATTCAGCACATTTCTTCACCAACCACAAGTGGGGCCCACCAATTCTAGAATTTTTCATCAAAATGATAAACTCCAAAAATTCAACAATTTCTGAACCAGTCATCTCGTAAAATTCATAATAAATCATACGTTCATTTTTAACAGTTCAAAATTTGTGGACATATAATCAACTTATATATGTATAACATATCCAAAAATTACCACGATCCAACGGTCGGATTAAAAATTATAACCCCCGCAAAATATCTCAAAAACCCTGATTTTTAATACCTCCATTCCGACAAAAATACTGATAAAAACCTCAACATTAACTCCTTCATTTTTAACCACAATAAATATATCCAACATTTATATCCACATAAAATAAATATTTCCTTATTATATGAATCAATAATTAATTATTCACAAATAATTTTACAGAATCACATTTATGACAACCAGGTCGTTCCCAGGAAAGAGGGGGCTTTCCAATAAGGATTTCTCCTTACTGGCGCGCAATTAGATGACCAAACCTCTCCTTAGACAGAACTTTCTAGACATTGTCAATAATGTTATCTAATAATATTATTCAAATAATATGAATTATTGATCTGATAATGGAAAATACTGTGCAGCAACAATTATTGAAACAACAATAATATAAAATATCAACGCAACAATTATTGAATCAATAAAATAAAATATTGAACAATAACTACTGTAACAATTATTGAGTAGTGCCTTCTTACGTAAGAATCAATAATTAGTGCAATACCGTGTGCTACTGTATTTTAACCACCGGGTATTCTAACAGTATTAACGGTAACAACTACGCCGTTATTTATAAATAACATATACTTGTCATTTTCTTCATCCAATCGGTTTCCGTTATGGGGCCCACACAAGGCTACGCCGTCGTACGAATATTCCCCGACAGCAAGAATATTCCACGACCAAACGAATATTCCCCGACAAAATGAATATTTTATAACCACTTGCTTATTTTGCAAAATTTGCACATTTCACCCATAACCAAAGTATTATATCAAATTAACCCCTTATTATTCACAATAATATTTAGAGAAAATTTGATTTTATTCATTAATAAGTTGGGGTCTTACAACCTCCCCTCCTTATGAAATTTCGTCCTCGAAATTGACGTACGTACCTGATGTTTCAAAAAGGTGAGGATACCTCGCTTTCATTTCTGATTCCAACTCCCAGGTCATTTCTTTAATAGCATGGTTTCTCCACAAAACCTTAACTTGTGGTATAACCTTCGTGCGTAGGACATGCTCTTTCCTATCCAAGATCTTAACAGGTACCTCCTCGTACGTTAAATCTTCAGCTATCTCGTCTGGTTCTAACTCAATAATGTGGTTCGGGTCTTTAACATATTTACGAAGCATAGATATATGAAAAACATTATGAACACGAGACATGCTTGGAGGTAATGCGAGTCTATATGCCACATTTCCTATTCGCTCAAGAATCTCAAATGGACCAACAAATCTTGGATTGAGCTTTCCTCTCTTCCAAATCTTGTAAATCCCTTCCATGGTGCAACACGTAACAATACATGATCCCCAATATTAAATTCCACGTCCTTCCGATGAAGATCCGCATAACTCTTTTGTCGATCCTGTGCCGTTTGTATACGTTATCGAATCGTTTGGATCTTCTCTGTAGTAATGCGTACCAACTCTGGTCCCAACAATGTTGCTTCACCCACCTCGTTCCAGCATACTGGAGAACGACATTTTCTTCCATACAACGCCTCGAATGGAGCCACACCTATGCTCGCCTGATAACTGTTGTTGTAGGAGAATTCCACCAATGGTAGGTACTTATCCCAACTCCCTTTGAGATCTAGGACACAAAGTCTTAATAGATCTTCAAGAGTTTGAATAGTCCTCTCTGATTGTCCGTCCGTTTGAGGATGGTATGCCGAACTGAATCGTAAATCCGTGCCCATAGCTTTCTGCAAGCTAACCCAAAATCGTGAAGTGAATCTTGGGTCACGATCCAAAACTATGGATACTGGCATGCCATGCAATCTCACAATCTTGTTCATGTACATACTAGCAAGACGTTCAAGGGAATAAGTCTCACGTATCGGCAAAAAATGAGCGGACTTGGTTAATCTATCAACAATAACCCAAATCGCATCTATACCTTGAGAAACCTTGGGAAGACCCGTAACAAAATCCATAGTAATGTGTTCCCACTTCCATTTTGGAATCTCAAGTGGTTGCAATGGACCCTTTGGTACTTGATGCTCCGCTTTTACACGTTGACAAGTTAAACATCTCGAGATAAACTCCGCGATCTCTCTTTTCATATTGCTCCACCAAAATGTATGTCGAAGATCGTGATACATTTTGGTACTCCCAGGATGGATTGCAAACGGTGTGTTGTGTGCCTCCATCATTATTCTATGCTTCAAGTCAAAATCGTTAGGAACACAAAGTCTGGAGTTGACTCGAAGTATTCCTTCTTCATCGATTCTTGCTTCTGGAATAGCACCTTCTTGCACTTTCTTCTTCATACGCATCAGCTCTATGTCCGTAGCTTGAGCAGCTTTAACTTTATCGATTAAAGTCGGTTCTACTCGTATATTTGATATCATCATGTGGGTACTTGGAGCCTTTATCTCTATCTCCATCCTTTGCAAGTCATACAAAATGGGCCTTTGTGTCAACAACATTGCACTCGTACCCGCGTATGATCTTCTACTCAATGCGCCAGCTACTACGTTCGCTTTTCCAGGATGATATTGGATGGTATGATCGTAATTTTTCAACAGCTCAAGCCAACGTCGGTGTCGCATGTTGAATTCTTGGAAGCTCTTCTCGCATTCCTCGGTCCATTCGAAGTTTGTATCTTTTCGAGTAAGCTGAGTTAATGGAATAGCGATTCGAGAATATCCTTCAACGAATCTCCGATAATAACCAACTAAGCCTAGAAAGCTACATATTTCGATTACCGACTTAGATTGCTCTTAACTGTGACTCATATCCCAACCTTGGATAGCACGTCACAATGACACCTATCAGTTTACTATCGTACGAATATGGCGTCCCTTACGGAGAGTTTGGCTTCAGTGCATTCCGCAAAGGAAGTCACCAGATAAAGGCTCGGGTACAAATTTCTACAGTTAGGTTTTTAACTCCTGAAGTTCAATAGGAGCCATTCGATATGAGATTTTAGAAGTGAGTTTTGTACCAGATTCAAAGATGATACAAAATTCAATATCACGCGTAGGCCAAGAAATTCTTTAGGAAATACGTCAGGGATTTACTAACAATTCAAATCTGACGTATTTTTATTCAAGTCCATAACATATCTAAGAAAGCTTGACATCCGTTTTTCAATAAACGAATGACTATACGGCTTGATATAAAAGAGTTTAACTTCAATGGTTTGGTTGCTTGAATTTGAATAACAGGTTGCTTAGGAATATGAAAACTAACAACCTTACAAAAGCAATCAATTTGGCATGATGAGTAGTTAACCAATCAATTCCTAAAATCACATCAAAAGCAAGTATCTTTAAAGAGATAAGATCAACAGGTAATATGATGGTGCCAACTTGGATCAAACAAGATTTATAAACAGTAGATGTGATGAAAGTTTCCCCTAACGGAGTCTCCACAGATAAATCAAAGTCTAATTTATCCGGAGTCAAGTTTAAACGTTGAGTATAAGCAGGAGAAATAAATGAATGGGTAGAACCGGTATCTAATAAGGTATAGACTTCGTAAAAATTTATAATTAACTAACCCGTGCTAACTTCGTTCGGGTTCCTCGTATTCTGACCAGTCACGAAAAACGCTCTTCCAGGAACCGTTGATTTCGACTTATCCGGGACAACTTTTGGAGTCACCATCCCCGCTGAACTTGGTTTTGCTACAGAACACTCTCGAGCTATATGACCCTCCTTTCCACAGTTATAACATACCTTGGATTGTTGTGGGCAGTTTGGGCTGATATGTCCCTCTTTCCCACATTTGTAACATACGACCGGTGGTCGTTCTCCTCCCCTAGAAACAGTTGATGTTTGTGCTGACGTCTTTACGTTATCATTGTTGTACCTTCTCTTCTTGAAATCTCCTCCCGACTCGCTCCTTCTATTATCACGACCACGATTACCACCAGAGTGGTTACCGCTTTTGTCCGAATGTTTTCCTCCCTGCTGGTTTTCATTGCTTCGATGACTGCCGCCATCGGTATGACCCTGGTTGTGGTCCCTCGGTTGCACATACTCATTATCTCGCTCTAATAATTGAGCCCTGCTTACAACATCTGAATATAAAGAAAATTTATGAGAGATAAGATATTGCCGAATCTCGGGTTTTAGACCTCTCAGAAACATCCTTGTCATTCGTTCCTCATTTTCGACCAAATGAGGTGCAAACCTGGATAACTCTACAAACTTCGCCTCGTACTGGGACACCGTCATGTTGTTTTGTTCCAGTCTGATAAAATCCACCTCCTTCATATGACGAATACTTTCAGGAAAGTACTTGTCATTGAACAGTTTTTGAAATGTTTCCCAGGACATGTTGAGTGCGTCAGGCTGGGTACGCTTCACAGACTCCCACCAGTAGTTTGCCTCACCGCGGAACATAAAGGTGGCGAATGGAACCTTCTGTTCCTCCGTGCATCCCAAGACATCGAATATCTTGGTAATTTGCTTGACCCACGTTTCCGCCATGATCGGATCCGGCTTTCCCTTAAATTCTGGTGGTCCCAATTCTTTGAACTGCTTAGCTGTGACAAACCGCGCGTTATTATCATTTCCATCCGTATTCTGCACACGAGTCTCCCTCGTCTGATTTTGCATGAACTACAAAAAGCTCCTAAACATTCCATCATTCATCGTTTGCTCGGTAACGTTGTTTACAGGAGGAATATTGCCAGCCTGTTGCACGTTTTCCTCGTTGGTGAGTATAGGCATCTCCACCGTCTCATTTACTCCACTGTTAACATTCTCAGTCGACATTCTCAAATACTGCCATAAAACAAGGGTTAATTTAACAAATTAACATATCACATAATATCCCTATATTATGATCGACCAACAAATAAGCTTAGGTAGGACACACTAGCGAAGAATTTACTCGTCTATCCCCTCCTAGTTCTATTCCCCGATCTCTGCCAGAGATCATATCCCTAAGCTCTGATACCAACTGTGACGCCCTCAAAATAGGTATACAACACCCATTCTGAGTCGCCAAATACATGGTACAGAAAGCAAACTACAACTTTAATAATACAATTGTCGTGCAAAATACGACAACACATACTGTGAGTTTAAATACAAATATTGTCTTCTGGACAATATCCACACTCAAATAAATCCTCATTACAATTATTCAAACACTATTTTACAGAAATAGTGAGGACTGCTAAAACCTCTTTCTAGAACCATCACTCCATACCCCGACTAGATCCTGCTATGTTCTCACCTCCTGAGAAGAAAAATGGAACAAAAAGGAAAAGGGTGAGCTCAACTAGCCCAGTAAAGAATATTATGACTAAGATAATATACAACAAATTATCGTTAGTCTTCAACAGGAAAAAATCTGATAGAATATAATCGACAACAAGTTTTAGATCAACAACTGCAGCGGAAACAGCAAACCATTAGAAGAGTCAAGTAGAGAAAGAATTCTACTATCTTCTAAGATTTAAAAGTCCATCATCAATATTTTATCCATGTAACATCAATTAATAATCATCTTTATCCAAATATTCATCTTTGCACTACAGGCCAAAGATATTCATTTGTATCACCTGTCAGTCATGTTCATCTCAACACCTGTTCATCTTTGCACTACAGGCCAAAGATATTCATCAAGTAATCATACATCTTTGCACTACAGGCCAAAGATATTCAGTAATATCATCATTTAGGACTGAGGATAATGAAAAATATCTTAAAGAGAACGAATCCAGTGAGATAAAAGGACAAATATTAGGGATTCGTATAACAGTTTATCCAAGATCAATAATACTTCATAATAATCAATTGTGAAGCAGAATTCAAAAATAAAGATCAAAACATGGATACAATCAAAGATAGTAACCATAATAGACATCTTGGACAAAAAGAGAAAATTTTATTTTTCGGTGAATAGTGCCGTATTCGTGAATAGTGCCGTATACGTGAATAGTGCCGTATACGTGAATAGTAACCCCGACACAAAAAGTTCCAAATTTGATAAAAACTCATATCAATATTTCAGCATAATGATATTGAAGAAAATAATATCATTTAAGAAGAAAATAATATCCCTTACCTCAAAATATAAGTACTTCTGGTCGGAATACCGATATAAGGCTGAAAGAAACTTGCTCTGATGAATAGAAACTCTCAAAGTATCTAAATACTCACAAAATACACTCAATAATCTAGAGAGAGAAAGAGAGAAAACTTGTTTCTGGTGTGATTTTCAATTCTAACTTAGCCCTCTATTTATAGGAAAATTTTAGTAGGTTTGACCTGCAACCTGATGGCTTTACCTGCTACTATTCCCACCCACCACATTTAAAATATAATTCAGCACATTTCTTCACCAACCACAAGTGGGGCCCACCAATTCTAGAATTTTCCATCAAAATGATAAACTCCGAAAATTCAACAATTTCTGAACCAGTCATCTCGTAAAATTCATAATAAATCATACGTTCATTTTTAACGGTTCAAAATTTGTGGACATATACTCAACTTATATATGTATAATATATCCAAAAATTACCACGATCCAACGGTCGGATTAAAAATTATAACCCCCGCAAAATATCTCAAAAATCCTGATTTTTAATATCTCCATTCCGACAAAAATACTGATAAAAACCTCAACATTAACTCCTTCATTTTTAACCACAATAAATATATCCAACATTTATATCCACATAAAATAAATATTTCCTTATCATATGAATCAATAATTAATTATTCACAAATAATATTACAGAATCACATTTATGACAACCAGGCCGTTCCCAGGAAAGTGGGGGCTTTCCAATAAGGATTTCTCCTTACTGGCGCGCACTTAGATGACCAAACCTCTCCTTAGACAGAATTTTCTAGACATTGTCAATAATGTTATCTAATAATATTATTCAAATAATATGAATTATTGATCTGATAATGGAAAATGCTGTGCAGCAACAATTATTGAAACAACAATAATATAAAATATCAACGCAACAATTATTGAATCAATAAAATAAAATATTGAACAATAACTACTGTAACAATTATTGAGTAGTGCCTTCTTACGTAAGATTCAATAATTGGTGCAATACCGTGTGCTACTGTATTTTAACCACCGGGTATTCCAACAGTATTAACGGTTACAACTACGCCGTTATTTATAAATAACATATACTTGTCATTTTCTTCATCCAATCGCTTTCCGTTATGGGGCCCACACAAGGCTGCGCCGTCGTACGAATATTCCCCGACAGTAAGAATATTCCACGACCAAACGAATATTCCCCGACAAAATGAATATTTTATAACCACTTGCTTATTTTGCAAAATTTACACATTTCACCCATAACCAAAGTATTATATCAAATTAACCCCTTATTATTCACAATAATATTTAGAAAAAATTTGATTTTATTCATTAATAAGTTGGGGTCTTACACTGACAGTGTTTTGTAAGGCTCAGATCTTTCATCTGAGTTGTTGTTGGACCAAGATGTTAGTTTATAATTATAGTATTACATATATACTACCAAATAAGTGTCTTAGCGAGCCTAGAACATGCATAACCAGAGGATTACAAGCGGTCAAACCGAAGACCTTGAACACTGACTTTGTCAGTGTTCTTGAGCCAAGTACACCTAAGGCGACAGAAAGCATCGCTAAAGGGCTTTAGCGACGGTTTAATTAATTTTTGAATTTCTGAATATTCCGGAAATTATTTAAAAATAGAAATAAATTCTAAAAATTACCAAAAATGGTTTTAAAAATTATTTTAAATTATGAAAAATAATTTTTAACCAATTGGAATATTTTTATTTAATATTTATAATTATTTAAATATTAGAGGTATTTAATTTATTTAATTAGTGTATTAAATAAATTAGAGAAAAATGATTTAATATTATGAAAAATCATTTTAAATATGAATAATGTATTTAAAAATATTTTGAGTTATAAAATATAACTTTTAATATTTTTGGAGAATTTTCATTAATAATTTAATATTAATGATATTAGATTTATTTAATTATTAAATTAGATAAATAAGTTAAAAATGATTTTAATGATTTAAAAATTATTTTAAATAAGAATAAAGTGTTAGAAAAATATTTTAAATTATAAAATATAGTTTTCAATATTTTTGGAGAATTCTCATTAATAAGTTAATATTAATGATATTAAATTTATTTAATTATGATATTAAATAAATGAATTAAAAATAATTTTATTGATTTAAAAATTATTTAAAAGTGAAAAAAATGTTTTAAAAATATTTTAAGTTATAATTAATGACTTTTAATATTTTAATAATAATTACATTAATATTTAAATATTAATGGTGATGATTTAAAAAAATGATTTTTAATTACTTTAAAAATCATTTAAGTAGAATATTGATGATTTAAAAATATTTTAAGTTATTAATAATAACTTTAATATTTTGACAAGTATGTTATTAATATTTTTATATTATTAAATATTAATAATGATAAGATTAATTGATAATTAAATCATTTAAAAATGATTTAAGTGTTTGAAAAATTATTATAAATTATAATAATTGTTTGTAAATTATTAAAAGTTTCCGAGAGATATTATAAACGATATTTGACTTATCTAAAATAATATTGAAGCTTAGAGACTAATGTTGTTAGACAATCAGTTGTTAGACAATCAATGTGTTAATTGTCGGATAGGGTGACCAAAACACCGAGAATGGATCGAGGTCCAACCAGACCGAAATAGTTAGACTGGATAAGTGTTTATATAAGTTATAAATACTAATGTGGCTATGTGGTAATGTGCCTAGGAGAATTTTGACTGTAAAATACAGTGTTACGTGTTATAAATGATTATGTTAATTATGAGACCGACATTGTTGATTATAGGTCTTACGAACGCTGTTAATTATATTGTGTAGCTGTAATCAACGCGAAAGGCAAGTTTCCTAACTCAACCTTGAGTTATATTCATTCAATTATTATGGTTAATTATTGCTAATTATACCATGTCCAGGGAAGTTATTGTTGATTATTTGCAGTTAGTGCATGATTAATAATTCAAATTAAATTACTGATTCAAAAAATATATATTCGTAGAATTACTGTTGTTGGATATTTATATCTATAGAAACTAATATTGACAGTACAGATAATTCCTATTTATTGTCAAATTATATCGAAAAATGTCTTAGCTAATTATTCTGGCTAGACGAACATTTGTTAGAACTTGATAAATACGAGAAGAGAAATCAATTGTTATTGATAGATCGATGCCAATTGTTTCGGCTAGATCAATAAGTAGATAGAATTTGAAATCACAGTATTTCGTTGTTAAATCAAAAATCTTGATTCTGAGACTGAGAAGAATAACCTTTTATATAAAGGGAACATTTTGGGTCGTATATTCGACCATTGCGTGCTGTTAAGTATTATGCATAATATAGGGTATAATAAAGCTGATCACTTGTTATACTTGCAGAGGGGTATGATTTAATCTTTATGGTTATCTGATACGCCTGAGTATGTATCAAAGTAAATCTTTGATAGATACCCGAGAAAATAAGTTCAAAGATCTGGTGAGATCACTCAACATAAATCTGGAAGATATTCCACTTTGTTATTGCGTAGAATTGATTTTTGTTTATTCAATAGAATATCGTAGAAACTTGAAAGCGTTGTACTCTTTCATTATTATAATATTGTGTTGCATAGAAAGGGAGAAGCCTTGTTATTGATTAA
The DNA here is from genome assembly GCA_016801055.1 of Panax notoginseng. Classification (NCBI taxonomy): domain Eukaryota; kingdom Viridiplantae; phylum Streptophyta; class Magnoliopsida; order Apiales; family Araliaceae; genus Panax; species Panax notoginseng. The sequence continues at coordinate 122,711,809 of CM029020.1, read as the reverse complement.
CGCATTGTTCAGCTAATTCAAAGTTCCCCGAACTTTGGTGTCATTCTATCAAAATAGATAGTCTATTATTCTGATACTTATACATTCATTGTATATCTTAACTTACGGGGCAAAATTGTTGCTCACCCTCACTAAATAAAACTTTTCAGCTAGGGAAGAAGTGGCAGAAGGTGCTGTGAAGAACAAGGGCGAAGACATAGTGATTAATTAGTTATGAATAACATTATTATTATGTTGTTTTTGTGAACCCTTTTTGTATAACTAAAGGGTATGTTTGTAATGTTAAGGTTAGAGAACCTGAGATAATGTATTAACTATATCAGTTAATGAAGCTTATGTATTCCTATTTATATATGAATGGGTAGTTAGATGTTATTATATTGTGGATCGTGAACACCAAACTCGGGGGTTAGGTAACCCGAATTTGGGGGTGTCACACAAATTCTCATCCTTAAATAAATAAATAAAAAATTTATACGTAAAATTTCTTATTTATTTATGTAGAAAATATCGGGTTGTTACATTCACCCTCCCTTATAAAGATTCCGTCCCCAGAATCACCGTTTTAAAACCTATACATACACGACACATAGCATACATAATCATTGCAAGTAGATCTCGATCAACTTTAATCGAAATGATCTTTAACTATTCACATAAAGCTTGTCTTTCTGATTAAACAAAAATTTAATTTCTAAAAGAACTCAAATTCCTCCTCAAAATTTCTTTATAAACTAATTTACTAAAAATAGGAAAATCATGTATAATAAAATAAAAGTTATACGAATAATACCTAGAGTTGCATTGCTAGCTGCTGCCGTGTCCTGGACTGTCATGTTGAAAACCCTCGCAGTAGATTTTGTTGGCTTGCTCGATGAAGTTGGTCCCGTGATTGCTAATGTCCCACTGCCAGTGCCCATGTTCACACTTTCTGTCTCCACCTTCCTCTTCGGACAATCTTTCACCCTGTGCTCTGTCGATCCGCATATAAAACATCCACTATTCATCCTAGGATTGGGGCAGTTGGGAGAGATATGACCCTCCTACCCGCACTTGTAGCAAACAAATTTTCCTTTCAAACACTCTCTTGAGTGGTTCCTTCCACATGTCTTACATGGCACTATCTGTTTCTTAACACCTTCCTGTTTCACTTGTACACTTGTAAAACTGCTTACCTTCCTCTTGCTATCTCCACTCCTGCTCCCACTATTAGCTCCTACTTTTCCAGCTCCTTCGGTCTTACCCTTATTCTTCCTCTCCTTATTGTAAACGCTCATGGCCTCACTTCCCTCCTCAGCTATGATCGCTTTCTCCATGAGTGCTGCAAATATAGGAATTTGCAACACCGCCACTTTGTTGTAGAGCCAGGGTTTCAATCTCAGCTCAAACTTTCTCGCTTTCCTAGCCTCCGTATCGACTTGATGCGGGGCAAACCTAGCTAACTCATTGAATTTGGTGGCGTATTCAGACACCGTCATATTCTCCTACTTCAACTCTAAAAATTTAACCTCCATCCTCGCCTGTATAATTGGTAAAAAATAGTTTTCGAAAGACAAAGTTTTAAATTTATCCCATGCGACTACACCTTCTCCTGCCCTAGCCTGATTCGCTTCCCACCAAAAATTTGCTTCCCCCTTCACCATGTAGGTGGCAAAAGCGGTCTTTTGCCCGTCATCTACCCTAGCTACCACAAATGCTTTTTCAATTTCCTTAACCCAAGTTTGGGCTTCAACAGGGTCAGTTGTACCTTTGAATTCCGGTGGTCCTACTGCCTTAAAGTCTTTGAAGTTCGCTAAGCGGTTGTTCGACTGGTTTCTAGCGACTGGTATTCCCTGTTGCATAGCCTGAGCTAACATGTTCGCAAATTGCTGCATTGGATCAGCTTGTTGTTGTCCCTCAACATTATTGACAGACTCTTCTGCCCTTTGGTTTTGAGTTCGACGTCTTGGCGGCATTATCTGATTAAAGGAAATCATAACTTTAACTTACATTCTAAACCTTATTGCATAAGTTTAATATTTTAAACTTGTTTCATCATTCAAGCATAGGTTCATATTCATTGAACGAATATTTTACATAACATAGCACATAATGCTTTAAACATCATTCATCCCTTTGTGACTACAAAAGTCAGGATTAACAGACTTGACCAACACAAAAGTTTTAGAATATTACATTACACAGACATACTAAGCACACATATTAAACATACCTACATCACAACAGAACCTATACTACTTATTTATTATTCTTTTTCATTGGATAACTTTTCGCCTGATGACCTTCTATCCCACAGATAAAATATGTTCCTTTTTTGTAGTCAGGACAATACAGAGTCGTATGTCCCTTATAGCCTCAAAGATAACATATTCTTTTTCATTTTTTCTTATTGGATTTTCCTAAGTCATGTTCTTCTATCTTTCTTTTCCCCTTCTTGTCCGGAGCTGCACACGATGTGTTGCTTGTGGCTCCCATCTGACCAATTTGGATTTTAAGCTTATCTTGTCCTTCCATTGTTTCTATTAACGCTTGTCGCAACTGACTATTCAACAGCTTTTCTATCTTCCACAACCTTTCCAGAGAAGAAACCTTGTTCTTCAGATTCTGCACCTCTGTTGATGCTTGATCAGCTTTAACTTTAGTGTCTGAATCGCTATCTGTCAGCTCCACCATCTCCGGATCTGGTACTATGTTTTCCACAATAACCACATCTTCTGAGTTATTTTCATTGTGAGCCTCTATGTCAGCTATCGGCTTCGATATTGGCTCCTTCTTTACGATTCGAGGGTAATCGAATCCTTTTTCACCTGACATCTATACACATAAATTATCCTGATTAGCATATAGTATATACACACAGCAAATAAGAGTTTTATATAAGTTATCTTTTATTTTGTTTGACGATGAATTTATTCAATTCATCTTCTTTTTAAACTCTATATGAGTTATTTATATTTTCAACGTTTCCCTCTGTTCTAAGGTTATAGCCTAAGGTTTAGCCCACCTAAGATTTTTAACCCCTAAGCTCTGATACCAACATGTGAGGACCCCAAACTCGGGTACTTGAAACCCGAACTCGGTTCTTCACGATACCATTTCTATGAGCAAAATAATACTAATAATAATAACAATAATATAAAGATCAACTTAATTTACATATCATCAGAGTCTAATCCCCCAAGTATGTAACCTTTAAACATTCATTACAACCCATGATAGATAATATATATCATAATTGTCTTAATAATATCAAACTATTACATAACATAGTAATTCGTTCATTCAGCAACCTTCCCTTTTCCCTTTGTTCTTAGCAGAGCTCTCTAGTCGTTCGCACTTAGCTGAAAACATTTAAATTTAAGCAAGGATGAGCATTTGAGTGCCCAGTAAGTAATAGCAATTATATATATATATATATATATATATATATATATATATATATATATATATATATATAAGTTGAAAGGATTTAAATGTTTTCTTTGTACTATTCTTCTACAACAAGTCAATAGTTGTGAAGTATTTTGAACCGATAATAACAACATAACAACTCTCTTTCAAATTTTTGAAACTATATAATGACTATAACTGGGGTTATGGTGACATGCTATGAACATTGTTTTCATTTTCGAAAAGGTTAAACAGAAATTCATCTGTAAACCGACATAACTTACGGGCACGGGGGGTGATCAGCCCGTTATGCCCTGCATTGATCAATACTACATTACAAGAACGATAGGATCGTTCACTCTGTTCTGCCTTGGGCGCATAAAAGTTTTCCCGTGTAGGGATGTTCATACTTGTCTGGGTTCCAAATCAAAGGTCTTATCTTGGTTCAACACTAATCTATAATTCAACATATATATACGGGTAATTGACAAAGGTATATCAACATGTGATTAAATACAATGATTATCCAAGTGGGGACACTTGTTTAACCATTTACAGAAATTAACAAACAGAATATATATATCTGAATTACCATATACTAACATGTTGATAAGCAATGAGCGTATATAATATAAGGTTAATAATCTGTACAATAATAATATAGTTTAGAAACATTCTTACTCATGTCCATTGAATAAAGAAAATACAAAGGTTAGATACTTGCCTGATGCACTGCTTACAAATTGTAATTTAGATTTATCGCTTATCTCGAGACCTATCATTAATTAGATCATTCGTTCGATTAGAACAACATACTATAACACATAACACTGCTTATTGCAGTAAGCACATACCTTAATCACATTGGTACATATATTTAACAACCATTGAATCACAAATAATCACTTATCTAATCACATTATCTAAGTCCAGATCAATTTCTGAAACATGTCGGTGTACCGACAACTTTATCGGGTAATTATCGAGTCTAAGACTCTATTCTGTAACTTAATATCAGTCATATTATTTTTAAATGACTTAATATAATTTTAAAACATTTATTATAATTTATCACGAAATTTCAAACATCGGAATCACATTAAAATGATTTAAATACTAATCAATTCTATTATCATTAATATTTAATTAGTATTAAACTATTAATGAAATCATTTCTAAAATTTTAAAGTTATTTATAATAACTCAAAATATTTTTAAAATATTAATATTACCCTTAAATAATTTTTAAAACATTTAAAATCATTTTTAAGTAATTATCATTAATATTAAAGTATTAATGTTCTATTTATCAAAATATTAAAAGTCATTAATCATAACTTAAAATATTTTTAATTCATTTCTATCCCTTTTAAATGATTTTTAAATTAATAAAACCATTTATAAACTATTTATTTAATATAATTATTAAATAAATTTAATATCATTAGTAATAACTTAATAATCATTAATATTTAATTATTAATGAAATTATGCTTTAAATATTAGAAGTTATATTTTTTAACTTAAAATATTTTTAAACACTTTATTTTCATTTAAAATGATTTTTAATATAATAAAATCATTTTTAATTAACTTATTTAATTTATTTAGTAAATAAATTAATTACCATTAATATCAATTTATTAATGAAATTTATCACAAAATATTAAAAGTCAGTAAAAATAACTTAAAATATTTTCTTATATCATAATATAATTTTAAATGATTTTTTCAATATTAAAATCATTTTTAAATAATTTATTTAATATTATAATTAAATAAATTAAATACTTTTAATATTTCAAAAATATGAAATATTTATGAAATATATTTAAAATAATTAAAAACTAATTTTCGGAATTTAAAATAATTTTTAATAATTTATTTTGTATTTTTAATAATTTAAAACTAATTTTTTCTATTTTTTTATTAATTTCCGGAAAATAATATATTATCTGTCGCTAAAGACCACCTATAGCGACAGAACCGTCGTTATAGGTGTTCTTCATGTTCTTGGCCAAACCCAGAAACTCAAAGGCAGTTACCGAGTAAGCACGTTTGACCTCCAATAATTCAGTGTGTAGTGTGATTCTGGACCAACTAAGCATTAGAGCGTGTAGTACTAGTGTAACACTTCAGGCTACAACAACAATCATGACCATAACACCTATAACCAAGGAGATCTGAGCCTCCAAAAGTATTGTCAGAGGTTGTTCTTCATTTCTGGGTTACCCAGAAATGAACAGTTCGACTGTTCACTTTTGGGTTCCCATAACTTCTGATTCAGGTATTGCTTTTGTGATCTAAGCTTTGCAGTATGTAGACAACATGTAATAGTAGAGATACAATACATAAAAACAAGAAAACAACAACAAAATCACAACTTATATGCTGGTCAAACGTTGTCAGAGTTCATGATCTTATGGCCTGTTTGACCAGCCACTGAGTTCCATTCGTTTATTATTTAGGCGATCTAAAACCTTAAACTTGTAGTCTATACAACATACTACAATCTGAATACAACAAACGTAACAATACCTATATAACTGAACAGATTAAGGCATTAGAAAACGTTGTCAGACGCTGCTAATCACGTTCTAGGTTACCCAGAAACCTTGCAAGTCATGGTCGGTCAACGCAGTTTGACTTTCCATAACTTGCAATATACATACGATCTAAGCCTGATTCCAAGCCCAGATCCAAGAGAACATATCATACTACAACTACAAAGTTTTAAAACACAAAATTCGTAACAGATCACAGAGATATAAGGTCTGACATTCGTTGTCAGACCACCAAGAACAAATTTTCCAGATTTTTGAAAAACACAAATCCGAGCTTCTAAATGTTATGGATCCAACATTTAGCAACCCAGATCGTCAAAATAGACTACAACCAACATATTTTAACAATAACAACTAACATCTAACACATAATCGATGGACAAAAATTATGCTAGAGTTTTATACCTTTAATGATCAATTTCTGATTTTGTGTTGCTGATTTGTTTATGGTGAACGTGGTGCTGTGTTTTGGGACTATAAAACTTACAAATTTCGTGGGTCTTTGTGAGAGGAAGTCTTGGTTAGGTGTTGTGCAATTTTTTAGTAAACAAATGCATTTTCTCTCTCCTTCAATCTATTTATAGACAAATTAAATGCATGAATGGCTGAGTTAGTGTTGTGTGCTGTCCATTTTGAGTCACATGAAGTTGGTATGAGTTGGTCACCAACTCTCATCTTGTATAGATTTGCAAGCAAACATAAAAATGTGACAAAAGGGCTTTTTGGTCATTCCCATATAATTTTTTTTCTAGATTGGTCATATGAATTTAAGGGCAACTATGTAATACTTGCAAACCCTTAGGGTTTGACCCTTAGGGTTTAACCCTAAGGTTTAGCACAAAAAGAATTTCTAAAATTGCAATTAGGGTTTAGAATAAAATAAATAAATAAAATTAAATAAAAATTAAATAACTTTTAGTTTCTAAAATTTTGAAATTTGGATTTTCTAATTATGATTAATTTTCTAATTACGATATACAGGAACATTAGGGTTTAATATCATATAATTATCATTAACATTGCTAAAATAGCAATTAGGATTTACGATTTTGATAATTAGGGTTACTAATTATAATTAGATTTTCTAATTATCAAATTAGGGTTTAAAATTTTAGGATTTTCAAAATTAGCAATTGAGATTATAATACTTGCTAATTAATCACATTAACACAATTACAACCAATCTCGAACTCTAATTTAAATTTTAAATTTGGGTTCCTCATTTTCCAAAATTATTTAGGGTTTCTAGATTATAATTAGGGTTCACCTAATTAATACATTTAATACACGACATAAATTATATAACACACTTATAAAATAATTTTGCACTCTAATTTAGATCTCAAATTAGGGTTTAGCATTATTACTAGGGTTTGGTCAGAATACACCGAATTGACCTACCGTTATCAATACGAAAATACAGTACATATTCATAGCACTGAAAAATCAAAATATAATTAATATTATATTATTATTTTCATACCTTGACAATAATCCAAAATTAAGGTTTGGATTCCATATCTGATTTATCTGTCATATTTAACCTTAATAATTAAGGTAAAATAATTAACTTAATAATTTGTACTAAAATTCATATAATAAAATAATTATTATAATTATTCAAAAAATCACTCCATATATTATTTAAATAATATATGATTATATTTCTATGGAAAATAATTAATATACATATTTCTACTATAAAATTAATTATTATAAGAATGTACTTTATAATAATCAATAATTCTAAAAATTATTCATTTGTAAATATTTATGTAATAAATATATTTTTATTTATCATATAAATACACATACACATTATCTTGTACAAATTCTCATCCTTAAATAAATAAATAAAAAATTTATACGCAAAATTTCTTATTTATTTATGTAGAAAATATCGTGTTGTTACAGTACAAGTCCGCACCAAAGAAAGTTTGGTTTGGATAAGCTTTCAAGGGAAATTGAAGTTTAACGATCATTAACTAGAGGACTAGTTGAATCAATAGTGTTTGATAATCAGAACAGATGCTTGATAACAACATAACATAGAACAATTGAGAAACAAAAATGAACTGATTATAAATATTAAACTCATGCTTGAAATAACTATAGAGCATAAGTATTCAACAAAATGAATAAAATGGTAAACCTTTGCTTGAACAATCAATAAGCTAAGGTTAGAGTTTTATAACATTAGAAATGAAATTACTGAACGTACATCAACTGATAGCAAGCTGGAAACTAAAAACTTGCCCAACATGGTATTAACTCATGCAAAGAATTAAAACAGTTTAATAATAGAGACAAGAGTTCAAAAGCTACGTTCATTATACAATAATAGAATTTAAGAAACTTGCTTAATTGTAAACAAGTTAGAATGAATCAATCAAATGAGAATTTCAAATAACATTAGAGTTAAAGTTTTCTCGAATGAATTTTAGGAACAATTGACTTATTAATAACAGTTAAGATAAAAAGCTTGCTCAATCAAAAGAATAAAGTTACATAGTGTAATAATAGAACTAACTCAATGAAAGTGTAGAGTTAGAAAACTTTCTCAATGTAACAAGATAGGGTTTAGAAACTTGCCTTGAGCGTAAGCTATAAAATTAAACTCATGATCACCTACACATAATTTTAGAACCACAATACCTATTGGATATGCTAACATACCATAACATGTTCATTACCATTTACATTTCAGAAACTCTAAGTATTTTACTTCGCAACACTTGTCTAACTTTCATCATGTATACTAAATTATCACACAACGCATTCTTGATTTACTAATCATTTTTGAAACTTTGAACTTACTAACCACCATTCACTATATTATGTTAACCTTAACATTACCCATTTAACATGTTAACATACTTTCAGACCATGCCATGTTGCTATCATAAATCTGCAGCAATAGCAGAACCAGAATCTCAAACCAGGGTATGGCGCAGCTGCGCCATACAAAGGTCTGGGACCGGAGTAGCTGTGCCAGCGCAGCTGTGTCATTTTTTTCCTTGGCATCGGCGCAGCTGCGCTGGTGCTCAGACAGACGCAGAGAAGGCTAATGAACAGTAGCCGATTTTAGCCTAACAAACACAAATTTCACCCAATAGACAGTAATATCAACACGTAAAATAAATATATAACTATCATAAACATGTTTGCTAACATTTACAACCACTTAGCACAATTTATCAATAACTAAAACTATTTTAATTTCTCAATTTTCATATTTTTCATAAAAAACTCCATTTTTGATATTCATCCCAAAAACCATCACTGTGAATTCATTATTTGTTCAAATCACTCCATTCAAATTACGTTATGCTCGTATCTCAATGAACTAACATTTACAAACTTCAATTTATAACTTCACACACTAATTGGCCACTAAAATTGATACGTACATAGCTACATATGAAAACATATATATATATATATATATATATATATATATATATATATATATATATTGACAAATTTTTTTTACTATTAACTGTAATTAGCATACGAATTCTGGTTTATCCATAAACACTAGTATTATAAATTACATATAAATTGCAACAACTCAGTTTCTACAACAAGCCAAGAGAATTTGGGTTCACAGAGTATATAGAATTTTGCCGTCAAACACATATACATGCTTAAAATATAGAGATTATGGAACATACCATTACTTTGCTAATACAATCGCTTCTAATTACTGGAATTACTATGAAAATTCTTAAGACTCTCTCTCAATTCCCTCACAACTTCTGTCTCAATTTTCTCTGAAGCTCTCTAGGCTAGCAAACTCAGTTATGCGCAAAAACCAACTGAATAATAAGCGTAAACAAAAGAAACTGATATACCTTAATAATACTACTAAATGTCAATTCAATTACTAACATATATAATATAAATGTATTTTATTATTTTAATTTATTTTATTTGTTTATTTTAAATTTCAAAAATTAGAAATACCAAAAGCAATAAGTCTTGTTTGGCAAAACCATTTAATTTTAAAGAATTAAAATATTTAAGCCTTGTTTGGTAAAAACTAAAATAAACCATTTTTTAATTAATTTTAATAAACACTTTAGTTTATAATTATAATCACATACTATATTTTAATTAAATATAGCATTTTAGCAATTATCACAAAATTATAATTTCCATTATAACTTTATTTAATAATTTAATATGCCATCTAAATTATTAAACCAAAACAATAATAGATACATCAAATAAATATTTATATTATTCAATAAATACTTAATTTTAAAATTTGAAATTTTAGATCGTTACATCATTCCCTCCTTACAAGGATTTTGTCCCCAGAATCACAATCCAAATAAATAAATCGTCACATTCTCCCCTACTTACAAAGATTCTGTTCCCAGAATCGAAGATACAGACTAAACAAATAACTCAGGGTAATTTTTCATCATAATAGCTTCGAGTTCCCACGTAGCCTCTTCGACATTGTGGTTCCTCCATATCACCTTCACAAAAGGTATCACTTTATTACTGAGCACTTGTTCTTTCCTGTCGACTATCTGGATAGGAATCTCTTCATAAGACAAATCTTTACTAAACTGCAACGGTTCATACTCAATCACATGCTTGTAATCGGGTTTATACGGTTGCAACACCGACACATGGAAAATGTTGTGCACATGCTCTAATTCTGGAGGTAAAGCTACCTCATAAGCTACTTCTCCATTTCGTCGCAAAATTTCGAAAGGTCCAATAAATCTTAGGCTGAGCTTTCCTTTCTTGCCAAAACGAATTTTCCCCTTTCAAGAAAAAACTTTTAGGAACACGAAATTTCCTACTTCAAATTCACGATTCTGCCTGTGTTGATCAGCATACTTTTTCTGTCGATCTTGAGCAGCTACCAATCTTGCTCTGATGAGTTTAATAACTTCAGTGGTCTGCTATACCAGTTCTGGGCCTAACAGTTGACGCTCACCAACTTCATCCCAGCATAGTGGAGTTCTGCACTTTCTGCCGTATAATGCCTCGTACGGCGGTATACCAATGCTTGCGTGGTAACTGTTGTTGTATGCAAATTCCACCAATGGTAGATGATCATCTCAGTTTCCTTTAAAATCCATGATGCACGCTCTAAGCATATCTTCTAGCGTCTGGATTATCCGTTCGCTTTGCCCATCAGTTTGTGGATGATATGCTGTGCTCATCTTCAGTTGCGTTTCCATGCATTCTTGTAGTCTCTTCCAAAAAAATGATGTGAACCTTGGATCTCTGTCTGATACAATTGACACTGGAACTCCATGTCTTGAGACGATCTCTTTAACGTATAGCTTCGCCAGCTGATCAAGATTAAATTTAATCTTTATTGGCAAAAAGTGTTCAGATTTCATATATCTGTCCACTATCACCCATATCGCATCCTACCACAAAATCAATTGTGATATGCTCCCACTTTCATTCCGGTATTTCCAATGGTTGAAGTAACCCGCTTGGTTGTTGATGCTCGACCTTCACTTTCTGACATGTCAAGCATTTTGCAACGCACTCTGCAACATTTCTTTTCATGTTCGGCCACCAAAAATGATGTCGCAAATCTTGATACATTTTCGTGCTTCCCAGATGAATCGAATACCTTGAGCTATGAGCTTCCGTTAAGATGTCTTCTTTAATATCCTGCACTGCTGGATCCCAAATTCATCCCTCGAATCTTAGCATTCCCTCAGTATCGACCTTGTACTTCACTTCATTACCCTCGGCGCCGATGTCTTCACGTCATTGTTGAACCTTCCCTCAGTGCCGACGTCTTCACGTCATTGTTGAACCTTCCCTCAGTACCGACGCCTTCACGTCATTGTTGAACGTTCTCTTCTTGAAATGTCCATTCTTATTATTTTGACCATGATTACCACCAAAGTGGTTACCATTTCTGGCACGTTGATTCCTTCCATGTTTATTATCACCGCTTTGATGACTGTTATCACCAGTATTATCATTTTGTCGATTGCTCTCTTTTAGTTGCGTTGACTCGTTATCGCGCTCTACTAACTGAGACCTATTTACAACATCTGAATACAAACACAGTTTATGAGAAATAAGATATTGACGTATCTCCGGCTTCAAACCTCTTAAAAATATCCGCGTCATTCTTTCTTCATTATCAACCAATTGGGACACAAATCGGGATAACTCGGCAAACTTGGCTTCGTACTGCGACACGGTTATGTTGTTTTGCTCCAACTTGATAAATTCCATCTCCTTCATGTGACGAGTGCTTTTGGAAAAGTACTTGTCGTTGAACAGCTCCTGGAATTTCTCCCAAGACATCTTGAGTGCGTCAGGCTGGGTACGTTTTATAGATTCCCACCAGTAATCTTCCTCTTCACATAACATAAAGATGGCAAAGGGAACCTTTTCCTCCTCTGAGAATCCCAAGACATCAAATATGTAAGACCCCAGATTTTATGAAATAAAAGTATTCAATTTTTCCTATTTAGTAAATGGTTAAATTGATAAAAAGTTAAAGTTATGGGTGAAATGTGCAAATTTTGCAAAATAAACAAGTGGTTATAAAATATTCATTGTTGTCGGGGAATATTCGTTTGGTCGTGGAATATTCATTCTGTCGGGGAATATTCGTACGACGGCGCAGCCATTTGTGGACCCCATAACAGAATAACTGTCGGATGAAGAAAACGACAAAATTGAGTTTTTAAAAATAACGGCGTAGTTTTTACTATTAACACTGTTGGAATACCCAGTGGTTAAAATACAGTAATACGCGTTGTTGCACAGTAGCACACGGTATTGCACAATATTTTTTTAATTATTGATTCTTACGTAAGAAGGGACTACTCAATAATTGTTACAGTAGTTACTGTTCAATATTTTATTTTATTGATTCAATAATTGCTGCGTTGATATTTTATATTATTGTTGTTTCAATAATTGTTGCTGCACAGTATTTTCCATTATCAGATCAACAATTCATATTATTTGAATAATATTATTAGATAGCATTATTGGCAATGTCTAGAAAGTTCTGTCTAAGGAGAGGTTTGGTCATCTAATTGCGCGCTAGTAAGGAGAAATCCTTATTGAAAAGCCCCCTCTTTCCTGGGAACGGCCTAGTTGTCATAAATGTGATTCTGTAATATTAATTATGAATAATTAATTATTGATTCATATGATAAGGAAATATTTATTTTATGTGAATATAAATGTTGGATATATTTTGTGGTTAAAAATGAATGAGTTAATGTTGAGATGTTTTATCAGTATTTTTGTCGGAATAGAGGTATTAAAAATCAAACCGGTGTTCTTACAGCTTTATTGTGTGAGTTATAATATTTAATCCGACCGTTGGATTGTTGTCATTTTTGGATATGTTATACATATATGAGTTGAGTATATGTCCACAAATTTTGAACCGTAAAAAATAAACGTATAATTTGTTATGAATTTTAAGAGGTGACTGATTCAGAAATTAGGTTTTGGTAGAAAATTCTAGAATTAAGTGGGCCCCACTTTTGGTTGTTGGGGATGGTGGCTGATTTTTGGTGGGTGAAATAGTAGCAGGTAAAGCCATCAGGTTGCAGGTCATGTCTGCTTCGGCGTGCTAACATTTTTCTATAAATAGAGGGCTAAGTTAGAATTGAAAATCACACCAGAAACATAAGCTTTCTCTCTTTCTCTCTCTATATTATGAAGCATATTATGTGAGTTTTTAGATACTTTGAGAGTTGCTATTCAGTGCAAGGTTCCTTCGGCTTTACATTCCGGTCAGAAATACTGCTCTTTTGAGGTACGGGATAGTAAGGGATAGTAAGGGATATTAAGGGATGTTATATTCTTCATAATGATGTTATTCTTTCAATATCATTATACTGAAATATTGGTATAGATTTTATTGTGGAATTTCTACCTTTTTGAGTTGGGGTTACTATTCACGTATACGACACTATTCACGTATACGACACTATTCATGTATATGGTACTATTTACGTATATGACATTATTTACGTATACGGTACTATGTACGAATACGGAGTACTATTCAAGATTTATTATTCATGAGTTACTATTCACGAGTTACTATTCATGAGTTACTATTCACGAGTTACTATTCACGAGTTACTATTCACGGGTACTATTCACGACAAAAATTAGTTTCTTTTTTTGACCAAATTATCGTTGATTTATGATTGTTGCTCTCGAAAATAAATGCAGCTGTTGATCATATTGTTTTTATTATCATATATAACATTTTTATAACCCTGATGTTGAATTTCTCTTTCACTTAAGTGTAAAGATGGGTAAATTATTGGTATGATCGTGACTGAGGAATGTCTTTGGCCTGTAGTGCAAAGATAGATTGTTAACTAGTATGATCATGGCCATTGAATTTATAATTGAATATCTTTAGCTTAAGTATAAAGATGAATTGATTAACATGGTTATAATTATGGTGTATATAAATTCTGAAATTATTATATATTTCTTTGAGATATGAATATATTTGGCCTATAGTGCAAATATGAACTGCTGAGGAATATCTTTGGCCTCTAGTGCAAAGATGAATTGTTGATGAATATCTTTGGCCCGTAGTGCAAAGATGACTTGTTGTTGAATATCTTTGGCCAGTAGTGCAAAGATGAACTGTTGACGAATATCGTTGGCCTGTAGTGCAAAGATGAATTTATTAATATGAATATGAACAGGAACTGTGATTTGGTATAACCATGATCTTTGATGTTTCAGGTAAAAACATGTGAGAAAAATTATCTTCGTCCTGGATGCGAAGAGGAATTTAGAATTACAATTATGATTAAGAGTTATTCATATAATTGTGAAAAAGAACTGTTGATTAATGTTATAGGGATGAAACATTATTGGTGGACTTTTAATGCTGAGAAGATAATAGACTTTATGGTCTATTTGACTCTTCTAATGGTTTGCTCGTTCCGCTGCAACTATGGTTGAAATTTTTATCATCTACCATATGTTCTAAATCTTCGATTTAATTCTGTTAAAGGCTATTGATAACTTATTTATCTTTAGTCATGATATTCTTTACTAGGCTAGTTGTGCTCACCCTTCTGTTTTACAATTCCTTTCAGGTAATAAGAGTGTAGCTGGGTCGAGCGGGGGTAACAGGGGAATAGAACGGTGGTCATCATTTAGTAGTTATATTTTGTGAATCATCTAGGGTGAAGTGAACCCAACGTTGGAAGGGTGTTTTTTCACTATCATACAATATGTCTAAAGTCATACAACCTCGTGTCTTCATAAGACAGCATTGTGCTCATCCACTTGCTGAGTATATTTACAAGCACTACCTATATAATCTTGGTGTTTGTTTGAAGTATAATTCTCAATTAGAGACAGTGGAGATAATGATAAGTCAAGAGAAGACTCACCAGTGGGAAGAATATGATAGTAATCTTCTCATTTTTCTTTAGGGTATATTGGGTCAACCAAGGATAATTTTGTGGCCATATGATATCTATCATAACCTAGACGCATGGCCTCCCATGTACGAAGGTTTCCTTGAGCACTTTCCAAATATTCTAATTTTTAAAACAGTTTTTGACTATACCTTTATGTAAGGTGTCATTGTGACGTGCTATCCAAGGTTGGGATAAGAGTCACAGTTGGTATATATTTGTATCCAAACTCACAGCATATATGTTGTTGTATTTTACACGATAATTGTTGTAATAAAGTTGTAGTTTTTTTCTGTACCATGTATTTGGCGACTCAGAATGGGTTGGATGGAATTGACCTATTTTGGGGTCGTTACATTTTGGTATCAGAGCTATAAGTAAAGCGCCCTAAGCCTCTCGCTGGTGACATCCAGTTGATGGGGAATGCACCGAAGCCAGACTCTCCGTAGGGGACGCCGTTCTGCGGTGTCAAGCTGATAGGTACCTTTGTGAGGTGCTGACACATGATGGTGTCCAACGTTACATTTTGGTATCAGAGCTTAGGGATATGGTCTCTGGCGGAGATCACGGAATATAACTAGGAGGGGAGAGATGAGTAAATCCTTCGCTAGTGTGTCCTACCTAAGCTTATTTGTTGGTCAGTCATAATATCGGGATATTATGTGACACGTTAATTTGTTAAATTAACCCTTGTTTTGAAGCTGTATTCTAGAATGATATCTGAAATACAGGAGATGAGCAGTGAAGAAATTATGATGGCAGGGAAGATGGAATCTGAAATGAAAGCAAGATATTCTCAACTCTTTGAATTATCAGGTACGTAAATTTCGGGGACGAAATTTTATAAGGAGGGGAGATTGTAAGACCCCAGATTTTATGAAATAAAATTATTCATATTTTCCTATTTAGTAAATGGTTAAATTGATAAAAGGTTAAAGTTATGGGTGAAATGCGCAAATTTTGTAAAATAAATAAGTGGTTATAAAATATTCATTGTTGTCGGGGAATATTCGTTTGGTCGTGGAATATTTTTTCTATCGGGGAATATTCGTACGACGGTGCAGCCATTTGTGGACCCCATAACAGAATAACTGTCGGATGAAAAAAATGACAAAATTGAGTTTTTAAAAATAACGGCGTAGTTTTTACTGTTAACACTGTTGGAATACCCAGTGGTTAAAATACAGTAATATGCGTAGTTGCACAGTAGCACAGTAGCACACGGTATTGCACAGTATTTTTTTCAATTATTGATTCTTACGTAAGAAGGCACTACTCAATAATTGTTACAGTAGTTACTGTTCAATATTTTATTTTATTGATTCAATAATTGCTGCGTTGATATTTTATATTATTGTTGTTTCAATAATTGTTGCTACACAATATTTTCAATTATCAGATCAATAATTCATATTATTTGAATAATATTATTAGATAACATTATTGGCAATGTCTAGAAAGTTCTGTCTAAGGAGAGGTTTGGTCATCTAATTGCGCGCTAGTAAGGAGAAATCCTTATTGGAAAAGCCCCTCTTTCCTGGGAACGGCCTGGTTGTCATAAATGTGATTCTGTAATATTAATTGTGAATAATTAATTATTGATTCATATGATAAGGAAATATTTATTTTATGTGAATATAAATGTTGGATATATTTTGTGGTTAAAAATGAAGGAGTTAATGTTGAGATGTTTTATCAGTATTTTTGTCGGAATGGAGGTATTAAAAATTAAACCGGTGTTCTTACTGCTTTATTATGTGAGTTGTAATATTTAATCCGACCGTTGGATCGTTGTCATTTTTAGATATGTTATACATATATGAGTTGAGTATATGTCCACAAATTTTGAACCGTTAAAAATAAACGTATAATTTGTTATGAATTTTAAGAGGTGACTGATTCAGAAATTAGGTTTTGGTGAAAAATTCTAGAATTGAGTGGGCCCCACTTTTGGTTGTTGGGGATGGTGGCTGATTTTTGGTGGGTGAAATAGTAGTAGGTAAAGCCATCAGGTTGCAGGTCATGTCTACTTCGGCGTGCTAACATTTTTCTATAAATAGAGGGCTAAGTTAGAATTGAAAATCACACCAGAAACATAAGCTTTCTCTCTTTCTCTCTCTATATTATGATGCATATTTTGTGAGTTTTTAGATACTTTGAGAGTTGCTATTCAGTGCAAGGTTCCTTCGGCTTTACATTCCGGCCAGAAATACTGCTCTTTTGAGATAAGGGATATTAAGGGATAGTAAGGAATAGTAAGGGATATTAAGGGATGTTATATTCTTCATAATGATGTTATTCTTTCAATATCATTATACTGAAATATTGGTATGGATTTCATTGTGGAATTTCTACCTTTTTGAGTCGAGATTACTATTCACGTATACGGCACTATTCACGTATACGGCACTATTCATGTATATGGCACTATTTACGTATACGACATTATTTTCGTATACGGTACTATGTACGAATACGGAGTACTATTCATGATTTACTATTCGTGAGTTACTATTCACGAGTTACTATTCACGAGTTACTATTCACGGGTACTATTCACGACAAAAATTGGTTTCTTTTTCTGACCAAATTATCGTTGATTTATGATTGTTGTTCTTAAAAATAAATGCAGCTGTTGATCATATTGTTTTTATTATCATATATAACATTTTTATAACCATGATGCTGAATTTCTCTTTCACTTAAGTGTAAAGATAGGTAAATTATTGGTATGATCGTGACTGAGGAATGTCTTTGGCCTGTAGTGCAAAGATAAATTGTTAACTAGTATGATCATGACCATTGAATTTATAATTTAATATCTTTAGCTTAAGTGTAAAGATGAATTGATTAACATGGTTATAATTATGGTGTATATAAATTCTGAAATTATTATATATTTTTTTGAGATATGAATATATTTGGCCTATAGTGCAAATATGAACTGTTGAGGAATATCTTTGGCCTGTAGTGCAAAGATGAATTGTTGATGAATATCTTTGGCCCGTAGTGCAAAGATGACTTGTTGTTGAATATCTTTGGCTAGTAGTGCAAAGATGAACTGTTGACGAATATCGTTGGCCTGTAGTGCAAAGATGAATTTATTAATATGAATATGAACAGGAACTGTGATTTGGTATAACCATGATCTTTGATGTTTCAGGTAAAGACATGTGAGAAAAATTACCTTCGTCCTGGATGCGAAGAGAAATTTAGAGTTACAATTATGATTAAGAGTTATTCATATAATTGTGAAAAAGAACTATTGATTAATGTTACAGGGATAAAATATTATTGGTGGACTTTTAATGCGGAGAAGATAATAGACTTTATGGTCTATTTGACTCTTCTAATGGTTTGCTCGTTCCGCTGCAACTATGGTTAAAATTTTTATCATCTACCATATGTTCTGAATCTCTGATTTAATTCTGTTGAAGGCTATTGATAACTTATTTATCTTTAGTCATGATATTCTTTATTGGGCTAGTTGTGCTCACCCTTCTGTTTCACAATTCCTTTCAGGTAATAAGAGTGTAGCTGGGTCGAGCGGGGGTAACAGGGGAATATAACGGTGGTCATCATTTAGTAGTTATATTTGGTGAATCATCTAGGGTGAAGCGAACCCAACGTTGGAAGGGTGTTTTTCCACTATCATATAATATCTAATGTCATACAACCTTGTGTCATCATAAGACAGGATTGTGCTCATCCACTTGCTGAGTATTTTTACAAGCACTACCTATATAATCTTGGTGTTTGTTTGAAGTATAATTCTCAATTAGAGACAGTGAGATAATGATAAGTCAAGAGAAGACTCACCATTGGGAAGAATATGATAGTAATCTTCTCATTTTTTTTAGGGTATATTGGGTCAACCAAGGATAATTCTGTGGCCATATGATATCTATCATAACCTAGACGCATGGCCTCCCATGTACGAAGGTTTCCTTGAGCACTTTCCAAAGATTCTAATTTTTAAAACAGTTTTTGACTATACCTTTATGTAAGGTGTCATTGTGACGTGCTATCCAAGGTTGGTATAAGAGTCACAGTTGGTATATATTTGTATCCAAACTCACAGCATATATGTTGTTGTGTTTTACACGACAATTGTTGTAATAAAGTTGTAGTTGTTTTCTGTACCATGTATTTGGCGACTCAGAATGGGTTGGATGGAATGGACCTATTTTGGGGTCGTTACATTTTGGTATCAGAGCTATAAGTAAAGCGCCCCAAGCCTCTCGTTGGTGACATCCTGTTGATGGGTAATGCACCGAAGCCAGACTCTCCGTAGGGGACGCCGTTCTGCGGTGTCAAGCTGATAGGTACCTTTGTGAGGTGCTGACACATGATGGTGTCCAACGTTACATTTTGGTATCAGAGCTTAGGGATATGGTCTCTGGCGGAGATCGGGGAATATAACTAGGAGGGGAGAGATGAGCAAATCTTTCGCTAGTGTGTCCTACCTAAGCTTATTTGTTGGTCAGTCATAATATCGGGATATTATGTGATACGTTAATTTGTTAAATTAACCCTTGTTTTGAAGCTGTATTCTAGAATGATATCTGAAATACAGGAGATGAGCAGTGAAGAAATTATGATGGCAGGGAAGATGGAATCTGAAATGAAAGCAAGGTATTCTAAACTCTTTGAATTATCAGGTACGTAAATTTCGGGGATAAAATTTCATAAGGAGGGGAGATTGTAAGACCCCAGATTTTATGAAATAAAAGTATTCATTTTTTCCTATTTAGTAAATAGTTAAATTGATAAAAAGTTAAAGTTATGGATGAAATGTGCAAATTTTGCAAAATAAATAAGTGGTTATAAAATATTCATTGTTGTCGGGGAATATTCGTTTGGTCGTGGAATATTCTTTCTGTCGGGGAATATTCGTACGACGGTGCAGCCATTTGTGGACCCCATAACAGAATAACTGTCGGATGAAGAAAACGACAAAATTGAGTTTTTAAAAATAACGGCGTAGTTTTTACTGTTAACACTGTTGGAATACCCAGTGGTTAAAATACAGTAATATGCGTAGTTGCACAGTAGCACAGTAGCACACGATATTGCACAGTATTTTTTTCAATTATTGATTCTTACGTAAGAAGGCACTACTCAATAATTGTTACAGTAGTTACTGTTCAATATTTTATTTTATTGATTCAATAATTGCTGCGTTGATATTTTATATTATTGTTGTTTCAATAATTGTTGCTGCACAATATTTTCCATTATCAGATCAATAATTCATATTATTTGAATAATATTATTAGATAACATTATTGGCAATGTCTAGAAAGTTCTGTCTAAGGAGAGGTTTGGTCATCTAATTGCGCGCTAGTAAGGAGAAATCCTTATTGGAAAGCCCCCTCTTTCGTGGGAACGGCCTGGTTGTCATAAATGTGATTCTGTAATATTAATTGTGAATAATTAATTATTGATTCATATGATAAGAAAATATTTATTTTATGTGAATATAAATGTTGGATATATTTTGTGGTTAAAAATGAAGGAGTTAATATTCAGATGTTTTATCAGTATTTTTATCGGAATGGAGGTATTAAAAATCAAACCGGTGTTCTTACAGCTTTATTGTGTGAGTTATAATATTTAATTCGACCGTTGGATCGTTGTCATTTTTCGATATGTTATACATATATGAGTTGAGTATATGTCCACAAATTTTGAATCGTTAAAAATAAACTTATAATTTGTTATGAATTTTAAGAGGTGACTAATTAAGAAATTAGGTTTTGGTGAAAAATTCTAGAATTTAGTGGGCCCCACTTTTGGTTGTTGGGGATGGTGACTGATTTTTAGTGGGTGAAATAGTTGCAGGTAAAGCCATCAGGTTGCAGGTCATGTCTGCTTCGGCGTGCTAACATTTTTCTATAAATAGAGGGCTAAGTTAGAATTGAAAATCACACCAGAAACATAAGCTTTCTCTCTTTCTCTCTCTATATTATGATGCATATTTTGTGAGTTTTTAGATACTTTGAGAGTTGCTATTCAGTGCAAGGTTCCTTCGGCTTTACATTCCGGTCAGAAATACTGCTCTTTTGAGGTAAGGGATAGTAAGGGATAGTAAGGAATATTAAGGGATGTTATATTCTTCATAATGATGTTATTCTTTCAATATCATTATACTGAAATATTGGTATGGATTTTATTGTGGAATTTCTACCTTTTTGAGTCGGGGTTACTATTCACGTATACGGCACTATTCACGTATACGACACTATTCATGTATATGACACTATTTACGTATATGACATTATTTACGTATACTGTACTATATACGAATACGGAGTACTATTCATGAGTTACTATTCACGAGTTACTATTCATGAGTTACTATTCACGAGTTACTATTCACGAGTTACTATTCACGGGTACTATTCACGACAAAAATTGGTTTCTTTTTTTGACCAAATTATCGTTGATTTATGATTGTTGCTCTCGAAAATAAATGCAGTTGTTGATCATATTATTTTTATTATCATATATAACATTTTTATAACCCTGATGTTGAATTTCTCTTTCACTTGAGTGTAAAGATGGGTAAATTATTGGTATGATCGTGACTGAGGAATGTCTTTGGCCTGTAGTGCAAAGATGAATTGTTAACTGGTATGATCATGACCATTGAATTTATAATTGAATATCTTTAGCTTAAGTGTAAAGATGAATTGATTAACATGGTTATAATTATGGTGTATATAAATTCTGAAATGATTATATATTTTTTTGAGATATGAATATATTTGGCCTGTAGTGCAAATATGAACTGTTGAGGAATATCTTTGGCCTGTAGTGCAAAGATGAATTGTTGATGAATATCTTTGGCCCGTAGTGTAAAGATAACTCGTTGTTGAATATCTTTGGCCAGTAGTGCAAAGATGAACTGTTGATGAATATCGTTGGCCTGTAGTGCAAAGATGAATTTATTAATATGATTATGAACAGGAACTGTGATTTGGTATAACCATGATCTTTGATGTTTCAGGTAAAGATATGTGAGAAAAATTATCTTCGTCCTGGATGCGAAGAGGAATTTAGAATTACAATTATGATTATGAGTTATTCATATAATTGTGAAAAGGAACTGTTGATAAATGTTACAGGGATAAAACATTATTAGTGGACTTTTAATGCGGAGAAGATAATAGACTTTATGGTCTATTTGACTCTTCTAATGGTTTGCTCGTTCCGCTGCAACTATGGTTGAGATTTTTATCATCTACCATATGTTCTAAATCTCTGATTTAATTCTGTTGAAGGCTATTGAAAACTTATTTATCTTTAGTCATGATATTTTTTACTGGGCTAGTTGTGCTCACCCTTCTGTTTCACAATTCCTTTCAGGTAATAAGAGTGTAGCTGGGTCGAGCGGGGGTAACAGGGGAATAGAACGGTGGTCATCATTTAGTAGTTATATTTGGTGAATCATCTAGGGTGAAGCGAACCCAACGTTGGAAGGGTATTTTGCCACTATCATACAATATGTCTAATGTCATATAACCTCGTGTCATCATAAGATAGGATTGTGCTCATCCACTTGCTGAGTATATTTACAAGCACTACCTATATAATCTTGGTGTTTGTTTGAAGTATAATTCTCAATTAGAGACAGTGGAGATAATGATAAGTGAAGAGAAGACTCACCATTGGAAAGAATATGATAGTAATCTTCTCATTTTTCTTTGGGGTATATTGGGTCAACCAAGGATAATTTTGTGGCCATATGATATCTATCATAACCTAGACGCATGGCCTCCCATGTACGAAGGTTTCCTTGAGCACTTCCCAAAGATTCTAATTTTTAAAACAATTTTTGACTATACCTTTATGTAAGGTGTCATTGTGACGTGCTATCCAAGGTTGGGATAAGAGTCACAGTTGGTATATATTTGTATCCAAACTCACAACATATATGTTGTTGTATTTTACACGACAATTGTTGTAATAAAGTTGTAGTTGTTTTCTGTACCATGTATTTGGCGACTCAGAATGGGTTGGATGGAATGGACCTATTTTGGGGACGTTACAAAATATCTTGGTGATTTGCTTTAACCACGTCTCCGCCTTAAGTGGTTCTGGCTTTCCCAAAAACTCCGGTTGTCCTAGCTCATTGAACTGCTTAGCGGTGACCAACCGTGGGTTGCCATTGTTTCCTCCTGCATTATGAACAGGAGCCGCCTTCGCCTGATGTTGCATGAATTCTAAAAAGCTCTTAAACGTACCGTCGTTCGTCAATTGATCAGTGTTGATGTTTACAGGAGGATTTTCGCCATCCTGTTGCACATTGTCCTGATTATTGATCTGTGGAGACTCAACGGTCTCCTGTGCTCCATTGCTTATCTCAAAATTTTCAGATGCCATTACCAAATACTGCAACAAAACAAGGGTTAATTAACATATCACATATCATCCCTATACTCTGACCAACCAATTAAATAACAAGTAAACTTAGGTAGGTCATACTAGCGAAGAAATTCCCCGTCTCTTCCCTCCTAGTTCTAGTCTCACATCCTAGCCAGGGATCATATCCCTAAGCTCTGATACCAACTGTGACGCCCCCAAAATTAGGTATACATCACCCAACTTGGGTCGCCAGATACATGGTACAGAATTCAAATACAACTTACTAATACAACTGTCGTGTACAATACGACAAAACATAAAATGTGAGTTTGAATACAAATATTGTCTTCTAGAGAGTATCCATACTCAAAAAGAGACCTCATTATAATTATTATCACACTATTGCATAGAATAGTGAGGACTACTAATGCTATCATTTGGTCCATCACTCCGTTTCCCGACTCGTCCCAGCTATATTCTCATTTCCTGAAGAGAACCGTGAAAGAAAGGGTGAGCTCAACAAGCCCAGTAAGAAATATTATGACTAAGATAATGCAGAATAAATTATCATTAGTCTTCAACAATGCTAAACTGATAAAATACAATACACATCAAGTTTAACTGCAGCGGAACCAACAATCCATTAAAAGAGTCAAGTAGAGAATAAAATCTACTATCTTTTATGATTTAAAAGGTTTTTCATGACTTTTATCACTGGGACTCAACTTAATAAATAATCCACATCATCGAATCACCCCTGCACTACGGCCAAGGATATTCTTTAGTATCACGACCACGAATTATCCATGCACTACGACTAAAGATAATTATGTTTTCATCAACGGTCCTGATCATGCCATAAAATAATTCATCTTTACACTACGGCCAAAGAGAATCCATAGCCATAATCAAACCAAAAATTGTCCATCAATGCACTACGGGCCAATGAGGACTTTTTCCACATCCTTTGTAATATTACGGTCATGATTACACAGATTAATCCCTGGTCATAATCATACCAAGTCCATCTACGCACTACAGGCCATAGATGACTTTCAACAAATTATAAACATGAGGATGATGACAATGATATAAGAATTCAATAAAACAAGTTCAAGAATTAATTTATCCAGGAATTAACAACGTCCAAATTGTCAATATGATACTGTTTTGTGGAGTAAAATTCAAGAATTCTTAGAAGAATATTTCCATGAAAAGATACTAGATGAAGCGTAAATATCAAAGATATTCCACTAATTTCATGGAGTATAGAAGTTAAAATTTTAACCAACTGAGTATAATAAAGAATGGAATAACAAAAGAAATCACCATGCATGCGATAGACCACACAGACAGGTTATTCCAACAGAATAATAAATAATGGAATCAGGTCCGGCGTAAAACGCACAGACAGGATATTTCAACAGAATAATAATAAAGACGGAACCAGGCCCGGTGTAAAACACACAGACAAGAT
Organism: Panax notoginseng; assembly: GCA_016801055.1. Lineage (NCBI taxonomy): Eukaryota > Viridiplantae > Streptophyta > Magnoliopsida > Apiales > Araliaceae > Panax > Panax notoginseng. The sequence continues at coordinate 122,686,586 of CM029020.1, read as the reverse complement.
GTTCCAACAGAATAATAATAAAGACGGAACCAGGTCCGGTGTAAAACACACAGACAGGATGTTCCAACAGAATAATAATAAAGACGGAACCAGGTCCGGTGTAAAACACATAGACAAGATGTTCCAACAGAATAATAGAAGAATGTCACCAAGTATAGGGTAGACCGCGTATACATGTTATTCTAATAGAATAATAAATAATGGAATAACAGAAGTTCTCTTCATGAATACAAAAGAAATAATACCCCTTATCGTTTTAAAGAAGAACTGAAATAAAGAAGTAGTTAAGTAGTAGAATACTTTTCTTATTTCTCTCTATAGTTTCTCTCTCTAGAGTTTAGTAAATTCGTAAGAAAATAATGAAGGAATGAGCTTCTATTTATAGGAAAATGGAATACATAGTAACTAATCCATGAACGGTCCAGATTGATTTACTTTAATCTGACGGTCCATATTTAAAGAAAAATATTTTAAATAAAATATAATATATTCTATTTATAGAATAACTTTAATAATGTATTCTGTTTTATATAAAAAGATGTTTCTGTTTTATTACGTTAATAATACGAATAAAACAAAACTTCATTATCACTAAATAATTCATATTATTAATTGACAATAATTGAATCAAACTGAGTGACTAATCACGTAAGCCTTAATAATCAATACCGTATGATACTATGCAACCACACGTATTACTGTAGTTTTACTACCGAGTAGTTCAACAGTATTAATGGTAAAACTTTCGCCGTTATTTATATAAAATATTTTTGTTGTTTTCTCAATCCGACCATAATTCTGTTGTGGGGTCCACCAATAATTGTGCCGTCGTACAAATATTTCCCGATAAAAATAATATTCCCCGACCAATCGAATATAATACAACAACTTGCATACTTTGCAAAATTTATAAATACTACCCACAACTATAACATTATCTCAAATTCACACCATAATATTTAAAAAAATATTTCGAAAAAAATTAAATCTTTATTCATAAAATTTGGGGTTTTACATAAGTGATTTGTGGTAATTATTTATTCAATTTTGATATAAATAGAGGGGTTTGTTATGAGGTGTTTGTTATAAGTTTGGCTTATTATTCCATGAGGAGATGTGCTAATTTTTCGGACCGTTGGTTGAAGTCATAATAGTAAATCAATATGGATCACTGGTTTAAAATTTTAATAGTAAATCAGTATATACCGTTACTTTAAGTTTTAATAGCAAATCAATATGGATCGTCCTTTTAAAAGTGAATTAATCTGGGCCGTTCATGAATTAGTTACTATTCAATCCTTATTCCTATAAATAGAAGTTCATTCCTTCATTATTTCTTACGAATTCACTAAAACTCTAGAGAGAGAAACTATAGAGAGCAAGAAGAAGAGTATTCTGCTACTACCCTACTTCAGTATTCACTCTTCTATTAAGGTAAGGGGTGTTATTTATTTCATATTCGCTTACGATATTATTTTTTGTTTTCGTAAGGAATATTATCTTCGTTCAATACTCGTAAGGGGTATTATTTCTTTTGTATTCATGAAGAGAGTTATTTTCTTTCAATACTCGTAAGGGTTGTTATTCCATTCTTTATTATTATGTGGGAATAACCTGTCTACGCGGACTAACGCATGCATGGTGAAATCTTTTGTTATTCCATTCTTTACTATTCTGTTAGAATAATCTGTCTACGCGGACTACCGCATGCATGGTGAAATCTTTTGTTATTTCATTCATTATTATTATGTGGGAATAACCTGTCTATGCGGATTACAGCATGCATGGTGAAATCTTTTGTTATTCCATTCTTTATTATTCTGTGGGAATAACCTGTCTACGCGGACTACCGCATGCCTGGTGAATAACCCTTCTTATTCAATTGTTATTAAATTGTGGAAATGATCTGTCTACGCGGACTACCGCATGACAGGTGAAAATCCATTTGCAGTTTTGTATATTATTTCTTTTCATATTCTTATATCTAAACTTACTATGGTAAGTATTGCTTCTATAATTCCTGAAATTAGTAGAATATCCTTCAGTTTTGCACTTCATCCAGTATCGTTTCATTGGAATATTGATATGAACTTTCTTATTAAATATCAATATTTTCACCCAAGATACTATTCACGGGTTACTATTAACTCGGTTACTATTCACCCGAGGATTTGAGATACTTTTCATATCGAGTTACTATTCACGGGTTACTATTCACGGGATACTATTTACAGAATACTATTCACTTGGGTACTATTCACCCGGGGTACTATTCATGATAAAATTTGATTTTTTTTCGGTCCAAATCATTTTTGATACAATATTATTCTTGAATTTTACTCCACAAAGTGGTATCATGTTGACAATTTGAACATTATTGAATTCTGGATAAATTAAATTATAAATATTTAAAAATTTATCCTTTGCTTTCTTTTAATTGAACTCTTATATTATTGTCATCATCCTCATGCTTATATTGTGGTAAAAGTCATTTGTGGCTTACGTGCATAGATGTATTATTGATTGGTATGATTATGACCAAGGATTATTCGGTATAATCATGACCGTAATGTTACAAATGATGTAGTAAAAGTCCTCAATGGCCCGTAGTGCATTTATAGACAGTTGTTGGTAGGGCTGGGCAAGTAACCAAATTGGAACTGAAACCGCACCAAAAACCGCACGAACCGCACCAATTAAAACCGCACCAACGGTTTCGGCGTATGTGGAGATTTTAGGTGGGTTGAATAACCAAATTTACAGTTCCGGTTTGGTTACTAGCGAAAACCAAACAGCATAAAACCGAAACCGCACCATGTGTGTGTATGTATGTATTATCTCTAGTAAATTCTAAAATTACTTTTCACTTGAACACACTCAGAGAAAACCCCAGTCTTGCATTGTCATTTTTTCACCAATTGAAAGAAGATGTTAGAGGTTATAGAGTCAAAAATTAAGCAATTGGGTTTTGAAATTTTGAATTTGTTTGATGCGTTATTGGAGGGGCTTATAGTTGAGGGGCTCGAGCACTTGATGCATTGGTTAATGTCAATGCTATAATTGTAATAGTCGAATAGATTATTTTTAGTCCTCCCTGCAATATATTTTATTCTATCTTCAGTATATACTTTTAATTTTTGGGGAACTAGATAAACATTCTTGCTTGTTATCGAATAGTCTCCGTTGTTTTATATAGCGCATATTTTAGTTTTAAAGCATGCTTGATATAATTCTCATTGTCGACTTTGTCACTAAGTTAATTGCTCGATGTAAGTTTTATGTTAAATTTTATTGAAGGCTTAAACTTTTTTGTTGTTTCAATTGGTTTTGGAACCGAAACCGCACCAATTAAAACCGCACCGCACACTTTAAAACCGAACCGCACCAATCATAAGCGGTTTCGGGTGCGGTTTTGAATTTTTCAAACCGCACCTAAGCGGTTTCGGGTGTGGTTTGGACTTCAAACCGCACCATGCTCACCCCTAGTTGTTGGCATGATCATGACCATTGATGAAAACACAAATATCCTTGGCCCGTAGTGCATGAATAATTCGTGGTCGTGATACTAATGAATATCCTTGGTCACAGTGCAAGAATGATTCGATGATGTGGATTAATTATTAAGCTGAGTCTCAGCGATAAAATTAATGATAAACTTTTTAAATCATAGAAGATAGTACATATCATGCTCTACTTGACTCTTCTAGTGGATTACTTGTTCCGCTGCAGTTAAACTTGATGTTTATTATATTTTTATTAGTTTAACGTTGTTAAAGGCTAACGATAATTTATTCTGCATTATCTTAGTCATAATATTTCTTACTTGGCTAGTTGAGCTCACCCTTTGCATTCATTGTTCTCTTCAGGAAATGAGAATATAGCTGGAACTAGTCAGGGAATGGAGTGACGATTCAGATGTTTGCATTAGTAGTCCTCACTATTCTGTGAAATAGTGTGATAATAAACGAGGACTTATTTTGAGTTTGAATACTGTCTAGAAGACAATATTTGTATTAAAACTCACAGTTCATGTTGTATATTTAAGTTTATATTTGTATTCTGTACCATGTATTTGGCGACTCAGAATAGGTGATGTATACCTATTTTGGGGGCGTCACAGTTGGTATCAAAGCTTAGGGATATGATCCCTGGCTAAGATGTGAGACTAGAACTAGGAGGGGAGAGATGGGAAATTCCTTCGCTAGTATGACCTGCCTATGTTTATTTGGTATTTATTTAGTCGGTCAGAGTATAGGAATAATATATGACATGTTAATTAACCCTTGTTTTGTGGCAGTGTTTGAAAATGGCATCCGAAAATGTTGAGAATAGCAATGGAGCACATGAGACCGTTAAATCACCAACGATCAATAACCATGATAATGTGCATCAGGAAGGCAATAATCCTCAGGAAAATAATAATAGTGACCAAATGATGAATGACGGGATGTTCAGAGGCTTTATGTAATTCATGCAACATCAGGCGGGAGCAACTCCTGTTCAAAATGTAGATGGAAACACTAGCAACTCTCGGACGGTCACCGCTAAACAGTTCAAGGAACTGGGACCACCGGAGTTTATTGGAGAGCCAAAATCGCTTAAGGCGGAGACGTGGATAAAGTAGATCACTAAGATATTTGATGTATTAGGATGCTTCGAGGAGCAAAAGGTTCCCTTTTCCACTTTCATGTTGCGAGGAGAGGCACATTACTGGTGGGAATTTGTGAAGCGTACTCAACCTGCCGCACTGAAGATGTCTTGGGAGAATTTTCAAGAACTGTTCAACGACAAGTACTTACCCGAAAGTATTCGTCACATGAAGGAGGTAGAGTTTATCAAGCTGGAGCAAAATAATATGACCGTGTCACAGTACGAAGCTAAGTTTATCGAGTTGTCCCAGTTTGCGTCCCACTTGGTTGATAATGAGGAGAGAATGATGCGGATGTTTCTAAGAGGTTTGAAACTTGAGATACGTCAATACCTAATTTCTCACAAACTTTGTTTATATTCAGATGTTGTGAATAGGGCTCAGCTATTGGAGCGCGATAATGAGTCAGTCCAACCAAAAGGTAACGACCAACAACACGATAATAATCGTACCAGTGGCAATGACCATCGGAACAATGATAACCATCGTGGGGGAAATTATCATACCAGAAATGGTAACCACTTCGGTGGTAATCCTGACCAAGATAATAGAAGAAATGATTCAACTGGAAAATTCAAGAAGAGAAGATTTAACGATGATGGGAAGACGTCGGCAACAGCACCAGCGCCAACAAAAAATTCTAGGGGAGGAGAACGACCGCCAGTTAGATGCTACAGATGCGGAGAGGAGGGACACATAAGTCCAAACTATTCACAGCCTTCCAAGGTATGTTTTAGTTATGGAAAAGACGGTCACATTGCTCGATTTTGTCCTGTAGCGAAATCAAGTCCAGCTGAGATGGTGGCACCAAAGGCGGATACAGACAAAATAAAATCGGTGGTTTCAGGAAGAGCGTTTTTCGTGACGAGGAACCCAAACGAAGTTATCATGGGTAAGTTAATCATAAACTCTAGAGAAGTCTATACCTTATTTGATACCGGTTCTAAGCATTCTTTTATTTCTCCTACTTGTGCTCAATGTTTAAATTTGACTCTGGAGAAATTAGACTTTGACTTATCTGTTGAAACTTCGTTGGGAGAAACCTTCGTTACATCCACTGTTTATAAATCCTATTTCATTTAAATCGACACTTTCACGTTACCTGTCGATCTTATCTCTTTCAAAATACTTGCATTTGATGTGATTTTAGGGATTGATTGGTTAACTACTCATCATGCTAAAATCAATTGTTTTCGTAAGGTTGTTAATATTCCTAACCAATCTGTTATGCGAATTCAAGTAACCAAACCACTAAAGTCAAACACTTTCATATCAATCCATAAAATCATTCATTTATTGAAAAACGGATGTCAAGCTTTCTTAGCCCATGTCACAGATTTAAACAAAAATATGTCAGATTTGAATGATATTTCTATTGTTAATAAATTTCCTAACGTATTTCCTGAAGAACTTCCTAGCCTACCCCCAGAGCATGAAATTGAATTTGTATTAACCTTAAACCCATTCTAAAACCCTCAAATATTTCTTCACCTAGAATGACCGTAACATGCGCCAAAGACATTAGCTCGAGCTGTTGAAGATTACGACCATACCATTCAACACCATCCTAAAAAAGCGAATGTGGTAGCTGACGCGTTGAGCGGAAGATAGTATGCGAGTGCGATATTGTTAACACAAAGACCCATTTCGTACGACTTACAAAAGATGGAGATAGAGTTAAAGAATCTAAGAACCTACGTGAAGATAACAAATATACAATTAGATTCGACTTTAATCAATAAAGTTAAAGCCGCTCAAGCTACAGACTCCGAGTTGATGAATGTGAAGAAAAAGGTTCACGAAGGCGTTATTCTAGAAGCAAGAGTCGATGAAGTGAGGAAAGCACAAACCCTCAATTTATTGGTCTATTTAAAATCCTTGATCGAGTAGGAACTGTGGCCTATAGACTTGCTTTACCGCCAAGTATGTCATGTGTTCATAACATTTTTAACATATCAATGTTACGTAAATATGTGGACGACCCGAACCACATCATTGAATTAGAACCGGAAGAGATATTGGAAGATTTAACGTATGAAGAGGTACTTGTTAAAATCTTAGATAAGAAAGATCATACTCTACTTTCCAAGGTTATACCTTATGTGACAACTCCAAAATAGGTCCATATCACCCAACCTATTCCGAGTTGCCAAATACATGGTACAGAAAATAACTACAACTTTATTACAACAATTGTCGTACAAAATACAACAACACATATGCTGTGAGTTTGGATACAAATATATACCAACTGTGACTTGTGTCCCAACCGTAATGTGACAAATGTCCCATCAGTGGACAACACCTCACAGTGATACCTACATAAAGGTATAATCAAAAACTATTTTAGAAATTAGAATCTTTGGGAAGTGCTCAAGGAAACCTTCGTACATGGGAGGCCATGCTTTCAGGTTATGATAGATATCATATGTCCACAGAATTATCCTTGGTTGACCTAATAGACCCCAAAGAAAAATAAGAAGATTACTATCATATTCTTTCCAATGGTAAGTCTTCTCTTGACATATCATTATCTCCACTGTCTCTAATTGAGAATTATACTTCAAACAAACACCAAGATTATATAGGTAGTGCTCGAAGATATACTCAGCAAGTGGATGTGCACAACCGTGTCTTATGATGACACGAAGTTGTATGTCATTAGACATCTTTTATGATAGTGACAAAACACCCTTCCAACGTTAGGTTTGCCTCACCCTATTTGATTCACCAAATATAATTACTAAATGATGACCACCGTTCTATTCCCCTGTTACCCCCGCTCGACCCAGCTACACTCTTATTACCTAAAAGGAGTGGTAAAATAGAAGGGTGAGCAAAACTAGCCCAGTAAAGAATATTATGACTAAAGATAAATAAATTATCAATAGACTTCAACAGTAATAAATCAGAGATTTAGAACATATGGTAGATGATAAAAATTTTCAACCATAGTTGCAGCGGAACGAGCAATCCATTTAAAGAGTCAAAAAGACCATAAAGTCTATTATCTTCTCCATGTTAAAAATCTACCAACAATGTTTTATCCCTGTAACATCAATCAACAGTTCTGGTCCACAATCATATGAATAACTCATAATCATAATTGTGGTTCTAAATTCCTCTTCTCATCAAGGGCCAAGATAATTTTCATAACCTGTCTTTACCTGAAACATCAAAGATTATGGTTATACCAAATCACATTTCCTATTCATAATCATACCGACAAATTCATCTTTGCATTACGGGCCAAAGATATTCGTCAATAGTTCATCTTTGCACTACTGACCAAAGATATTCAACAATAGGTCATCTTTGCACTACAGGCCAAAGATATTTAACAACATCAATAACAGATCATCTTTGCACTACAGGCCAAAGATATTCATATCTCAAAACAATATATAATCATTTATATAAACAATAATTATAACCATGTTGATCAATTCACCTTTGCACTTAAGCTAAAGATATTCAATTATAAATTTAATGGTCATGATCATACCATTCAACAATTCAACTTTGTACTATTGGCCAAAGAGAACCCATAGTCACAATCATACCAATAATCTACCCATCTTTTCACTCAAGTCAAAGAGAAATTTCATCACCAGGATTATAAAAATTTTATATGTGATAATAAAAATAATATGATCAAAATACGGATTTAATTTCAAGAGTAAGATTCATAAATCAACGATAATTTGGTCAGTAAAAGAAACTAATTTTGTCGTGAATAGTACCCGTAAATAGTAACTCGTGAATAGTAACTCATGAATAGTAACTCATGAATAGTAATTCATGAATAGTAACCCCGATATGAAAAAAATAGAAATTCCACAATAAAATCCATACCAATATTTTGATATAATAATATTGAAAGAATAACATTTCTTAAACTTATAAACAATTTATTTTAATTGTTTACACTTTACTAATTAATGCATTTAATCAACATAAAATGCCAAACTCATAAGATTTCATCACCAATAACCAAAACCCACATCAAAAATCTGCCTATACCACATATATGATTCTCAAGCCATAAAATCATATTTTTCAATTTTCTTCCTTCACTTAACATATTTAATTCAATTATTCATAACTAGTCTATTTTCATTAAAAATACCAAATCAGTTCCAAAAATATTTCTTTTCTGGAATTTATCAAAATATAGTCCCATATTGAATATATATTTTTCTCAGCATTTTTAAAATTCATTTACTATTTTTCATATGGCCCAAACCGCCGAATATTTAGACATTTATCATAAATTATACATTTATCCAAAAATTCCAAAAGTCACAGAGTACACTGATATTATATAGATGTACTCCCAATAAAAATTTTATCAATTTTAGAGTTAACCACAAGGAGTTATAAGCGGTTACTTTTAAAATTGTATTTTCTCATAAAATTCATAACTCATAATCTATACATCCAAAAATCGCCATTTTTGGACACAATTAAGAAAACTCATCAATTAAACATTTCAAATTTTTCAAGAATTTTTGAAGTTCAGAAAAATTAGGAAACTGAAAATCATAACAACCCTTAAAATCCCTTATACTATCCCTTACCTCAAAAGAGCAACACTTTTGACTGGATATCGGATAAGACGCTGAAGGAAACTTGCACTGATAAATAGCAACTCACCAAGTATCTAAGTACTCACAAAATACACTCAATAATCTAGAGAGAAAAAGAGAGAAAACTTATGAATTCTGGTATGATTTTCAATTCTAACTTAGCCCTCTATTTATAGGAACATGTTAGCACGCCGAAGTAGACTTAAGCTGCAACCTGATGGCTTTACCTGCTACTATTCCCACCCACCACATTTGAATAAAAATCTAAGCACATTTTTACCAAACAAAAGTGGGGCCCACTAGAATTTTCCACCAAAATGATAAATTTCGAAACTTCAACAATTTCTGAACCAGTCATCTCTTAAAATTCATAACAAATCATACGTTCATTTTTAACGGTTCAAAATTTGTGGATATATACTCAACTTATATATGTATAACATATCTAAAAATCAGAACGATCCAACGGTCGGATTAAAAATTATAACCCCCGCAATATATCTCAAAAACCCGGATTGATTTTTAATACCTCAATTCCGACAAAAATATTGATAAAACACCTCAACATTAACTCCTTCATTTTTAACCACAAAATATAACCAACATTTATATTCACATAAAATAAATATTTCCTTATCATATGAATCAATAATTAATTATTCACAATTAATATTACAGAATCACATTTATGACAACCAGGTCGTTCCCAGGAAAGAGGGGGTTTTCCAATAAGGATTTCTCCTTACTGGAGCACAATTAGGTGACCGAACCTCTCATTAGACAGAACTTTCTAGACATTGCCAATAATGCTATCTAATAATATTATTCAAATAATATGAATTATTGATCTGATAATGGAAAATACTGTGCAATGACAATTAATAATATAAAATATCAACGCAACAATTATTGATTCAATAAAATAAAATATTGAACAGAAATTACTGTAACAATTATTGAGTAGTGCCTTCTCACGTAAGAATCAATAATTGAAAAAAATACTGTGCAATACCGTGTGCTACTGTGCAACTACACGTATTACTGTATTTTAACCACCAGGTATTCCAACAGTGTTAACGGTAGCAACTACGCCGTTATTTATAAAAACTCAAATTTATCGTTTTCTTCATCCGACAGTTATTCTGTTATGGGGCCCATAAATGGCTGCGCCGTCGTACGAATATTCCCCGACAGAAAGAATATTTCACGACTAAACGAATATTCCGCGATAACAATGAATATTTTATAACCACTTGTATATTTTGAATTTTTTTTCATATATCACCCTTAACCCTAACTTTTATCAATTTAACCATTTACTGAATAGTAATTATAAGAAAAATTGAATACTTTTATTTCATAAAATTCGGGGTCTTACAATCTCCCCTCCTTATGAAATTTCTTCCCCAAAATTTACGTACCTGGTATTTCGAAAAGTTGAGAATACATTGCTTTTATTCCAGATCCTATCTCCCCGGTCACCATGATTTCTCCATTGCTCATCTCCCGTGATAACTTCATTTGGGTTCCTCACTTGTTGGGAAGTCATGACAACCGATATCCCTTGAACTACTCGGCTTTGACTTGTTTGGAGCAGCTTTTGGTGTCATCACTACCGTTGGAATATACTTTTCTATAGGGCATATTCCACCCTCAACTGCTTCATCGTACTCCTGATTCATGATCTGAATCATCAATCTTCGATCCATATCGAATTTAGGTTGACCGCTCTGTACATGGTAATTCAAAACTCGATGTTGGGTTCTCCTAATTGCTGTCCAAAAAGAGAAATACATATCATCTATTTTAGCTTTCTTAGATCGGACATCTCTTTCCACAATATCAATGCGTCGTGCAGCTTTTCCCCATGCATCACTCACTCTTACTCGTTCAATTTTTTCTTCTTTCAGCTCAGATTTCAGCTTTATCATCTTATACTCTGCCAAAGAATGCTTCTGTTCAAGCATCACATATCGGGTAACACAAGCTTGAATTGTTGCATCCTTTTGCTCCACGACCGCCTGTCGTTCTTCAGCCTGATCTTCTAACTCATAAATACGATTTTGTAATTCTACATTTTGATCATATAATACCTCTAGTAAATTCTCCTCAGGTACCTCTTCTTCCTCACTCTCAGCTATTACCTCTACGACCATCTCGGGTGCAACTATCAATTCTTCACTCACCACATGGATTTCTCTAATTCCTTCTTCGCCTGACATCACATTATCCTCGTTAGTGATCGGAGGTATCCCCATAGTCTCATTCACTCCATTGTTAGCATTCTCCGCTACCATTCTCAAATACTGCCAAAAAATAAGGGTTAATTAAGCAAATTAACGTATCACATAATATCCGTATATTATGACCAACCAACAATTAAGCTTAGGTAGGACACACTAGCGAATGATTTACTCATCTCTCCCCTCTTAGTTCTATTCCCCGATCTCCGCCAGAGACCATATCCCTAAGCTCTGATACCAACTGTGACGACCCCAAAATAGGTCCATTTCACCCAACCTATTTTGAGTTATCAAATACATGGTACAGAAAATAACTACAACTTTATTACAATAATTGTCATACAAAATACAACAACACATATGCTGTGAGTTTGGATACAAATATATACTAACTGCGACTCGTGTCCCAACCGTAATGTGACAAATGTCCCATCAGTGGACATCACCTCACAGTGATACCTACATAAATGTATAATCAAAAACTATTTTAGAAATTAGAATCTTTGGGAAGTGCTCAAGGAAACCTTCGTACATGGGAGGCCATGCTTTCAGGTTATGATAGATATCATATGTCCACAGAATTATCCTTGGTTAACCTAATAGACCCCAAAGAAAAATAAGAAGATTACTATCATATTCTTTCAAATGGTAAGTCTTCTCTTGACGTATCATTATCTCCACTGTCTCTAATTGAGAATTATACTTCAAACAAACACCAAGATTATATAGGTAGTGCTTGTAGATATACTCAGCAAGTGGATGTGCACAACCGTGTCTTATGATGACACGAAGTTGTATGTCATTAGACATTTGTATGATAGTGACAAAATACCATTCTAACGTTGGGTTCGCCTCACCCTATTTGATTCACCAAATATAACTACTAAATGATGACCACCGTTCTATTTCCCTGTTACCCCCGCTCGACTTGGCTACACTCTTATTACCTGAAAGGAATGGTAAAACAGAAGGGTGGGCACAACTAGCCCAGTAAAGAATATCATGACTAAAGATAAATAAATTATCAATAGCCTTCAACAGTAATAAATCAGAGATTTAGAACATATGGTAGATGGTAAAAATTTTCAACCATAGTTGCAGCGGAACGAGCAATCCATTAGAAGAGTCAAAAAGACCACAAAATCTATTATCTTCTCCATGTTAAAAATCCACCAACAATGTTTTATCCCTGTAACATCAATCAACAGTTCTGGTCCACAATCATATGAATAACTTATAATCATAATTGTGGTTCTAAATTCCTCTTCTCATCTAGAGCGAAGATAATTTTCATAACCTGTCTTTACCTGAAACATCAAAGATTATGGTTATACCAAATCACATTTTCTATTCATAATCATACTGATAAATTCATCTTTGCATTACGGGCCAAAGATATTAGTCAACAGTTCATCTTTGCACTACTGACCAAAGATATTCAACAATAGGTCATCTTTGCATTACAGGCCAAAGATATTCAACAACAGATCATCTTTGCACTACATGCCAAAGATATTCAACAACAGATCATCTTTGCACTACAGGCCAAAGATATTCATATCTCAAAGCAATATATAATCATTTATATAAATAATAATTATAACCATGTTGATCAATTCACCTTTGCACTTAAGCTAAAGATATTCAATTATAAATTCAATGGTCATGATCATACCATTCAACAATTCAACTTTGCACTACTGGCCAAAGAGAATCCATAGTCACGATCATACCAATAATCTACCCATCTTTACACACAAGTCAAAGAGAGATTTCATCACCAGGATTATAAAAATGTTATATATGATAATAAAAATAATATGATCAAAACACGGATTTAATTTCAAGAGTAAGATTCATAAATCAACGATAATTTGGTCAGTAAAAGAAACTAATTTTGTCGTGAATAGTACCCGTAAATAGTAACTCGTGAATAGTAACTCATAAATAGTAACTCATCATGAATAGTAACCTCGACATGAAAAAGATAGAAATTCCACAATAAAATCCATACCAATATTTCGGTATAATAATATTGAAAGAATAACATTTCTTAAACTTATAAACAATTTATTTTAATTGTTTACAATTTACTAATTAATGCATTTAATCATCATAAAATGCCAAACTCATAAGATTTCATCACCAATAACCAAAACCCTCATCAAAAATCTGCCTATACCACATATATGATTCTCAAGCCATAAAATCATATTTTTCAATTTTCTTCCTTCACATAACATATTTAATTCAATTATTCATAACTAGTCTATTTTCATTAAAAATACCAAATCACTTCCAAAAATATTTTTTTTCTGGGATTTATCAGAATATAGTCCCATATTGAACATATATTTTTCTCAGCATTTTTAAAATTCATTTACTATTTTTCATATGGCCAAAATCGCCGAATATTTAGACATTTATCATAAATTGTACGTTTATTCAAAAATTCCAAAATTCACAGAGTACACTGATATTATATAGATGTACTTCCAATAAAAATTTCATCAATTTTGGAGTTAACCACAAGGAGTTATAAGCGGTTACTTTTAAAATAGTCTTTTCTCATAAAATTCATAACTCATAATCTATACATCCAAAAATCGCCATTTTTGGACACAATTAAGAAAACTCATCAATTAATCATTTCAAATTTTTCAAGAATTTTTGAAGTTCAGAAAAATTAGGAAACTGAAAATCATAACAACCCTTAAAATCCCTTATACTATCCCTTACCTCAAAAGAGCAACACTTCTGACTGGATATCGGATAAGACGCTGAAGGAAACTTGCACTGATAAATAACAACTCACCAGGTATCAAATACTCACAAAATACACTCAATAATCTAGAGAGAAAAAGAGAGAAAACTTATGAATTCTGGTGTGATTTTCAATTCTAACTTAGCCCTCTATTTATAGGAACATGTTAGCACGCCGAAGTAGACTTAAGCTGCAACCTGATGGCTTTACCTGTTACTATTCCCACCCACCACATTTGAATAAAAATCTCAGCACATTTTTACCAAACAAAAGTGGGGCCCACTAGAATTTTCCACCAAAATGATAAATTTCGAAACTTCAACAATTTCTTAACCAGTCATCTCTTAAAATTCATAACAAATCATACGTTCATTTTTAACGGTTCAAAATTTATGGATATATACTCAACTTATATATGTATAACATATCTAAAAATCAGAACGATCCAACGGTCGGATTAAAAATTATAACCCCCGCAATATATCTCAAAAACCCGGATTGATTTTTAATACCTCAATTCCGACAAAAATATTGATAAAACACCTCAACATTAACTACTTCATTTTTAACCATAAAATATATCCAACATTTATATTCACATAAAATAAATATTTTCTTATCATATGAATCAATAATTAATTATTCACAATTAATATTACAGAATCACATTTATGACAACCAGGTCGTTCCCAGGAAAGAGGGGGTTTTCCAATAAGGATTTCTCCTTACTGGAGCACAATTAGGTGACCGAACCTCTTCTTAGACAGAACTTTCTAGACATTGCCAATAATGCTATCTAATAATATTATTCAAATAATATGAATTATTGATCTGATAATGGAAAATACTGTGCAATGACAATTAATAATATAAAATATCAACGCAACAATTATTGATTCAATAAAATGAAATATTGAACAGAAATTACTGTAACAATTATTGAGTAGTGCCTTCTCACGTAAGAATCAATAATTAAAAAAAATACTGTGCAATACCGTGTGCTACTGTGCAACTACGCGTATTACTGTATTTTAACCACCAGGTATTCCAACAGTGTTAACGGTAACAACTACGTCGTTATTTATAAAAACTCAAATTTGTCGTTTTCTTCATCCGACAGTTATTCTGTTATGGGGCCCACAAATGGCTGCACCGTCGTACGAATATTCCCTTGACAGAAAGAATATTCCACGACTAAACGAATATTCCCCGACAACAATGAATATTTTATAACCACTTGCGTATTTTGAAAAAAAAAATTTCATATATCACCCTTAACTTTAACTTTTATCAATTTAACCATTTACTGAATAGTAATTATAAGAAAAATTGAATACTTTTATTTCATAAAATTCGGGGTCTTACACCTTAAGTCAAAATTTTGTGGAGAAACCATAATGTTGAAGAAATAACCTTAGAGTTAGAATCTGAAATGAAGTCAAGGTATCCTCACCTCTTCAACATACTAGGTATGCACCCTAATTTCGTGGATAAAATTTCATAAGAAGGGGAGGTTGTAAGACCCCAAGTTTTATGAATAAAGATGAATTTTTCTCGAATTATATTTTTGAATATTATGGTGTGGATTTGATATAATGTTATAGTTGTGAATAACATTTACAAATTTTGCAATGTAAGCAAGTGGTTATAAAATATTCAATTGGTCGGAGAATATTCATTTTAACAGGGAATATTCGTACGAGGACACCATCATTAGTGGACCCCACAACAGAATAACTGTCTAAGTTAGAAAATGACAGAAATATCTTTTTATAAAAATAACAGCAAAAGTTTTACAGTTAAATTGTTGAAATACCCGGCGGTAAAAGAACAGTAATACGCGTGGTTGCATAGTAGCACACGGTATTGATTATTGATGCTTACGTGAGAAGTCACTCAGTTATACTCAATTATTGATACAGTAATTGCTGCATAGTATCTCACATTATTTGATTCAATTATTGTCATAGTATCATCTACATAATATTTTCTATTATTTAATCAATAATTGAGACGACAAAGTTATTCATATTATTATTTACAATATTGACGATGTCTAGAAAGTTTTGTCGAGGAGATGTTTGGTCACCTAATTGCGCGCCAATAGGGAGAAATCCTTATCGAAAAGCCGCCTTTTTCCTGGAAATGATCTGGTTGTTAAATATTTTGAGTTATAATATTAATGATGAATAATTATTAATAGATTAAAAATGTGTTTATTAAAGATAAGTGATTTGTTGTAATTATTTATTCAATTTTAATATAAATAGAGGGGTTTGTTATGAGGTGTTTGTTATTAGTTTGGCTTATTATTCCATGAAGAGATGTGCTAATTTTTTAGACCGTTGGTTGAAGTTATAATAGTACATCAATATGGATTGCTGGTTTAAAGTTTTAATAGTAAATTAGTATGGATCGTTGCTTTAAGTTTTAATAGTAAATTAATATTGACCATCCGTTTAAAAGTGAATTAATTTGGGCCGTTCATGAATTAGTTACTATTTAATCCTTATTCCTATAAATAGAAGCTCATTCCTTCATTATTTCTTACGAATTCACTAAAACTCTAGAGAGAGAAACTATAGAGAGCAAGAAGAAGAGTATTCTGCTACTACCCTACTTTAGTATTCACTCTTCTATTAAGGTAAGGGGTGTTATTTATTTCATATTCACTTACGATATTATTTTTTGTATTCGTAAGGAATATTATCTTCGTTCAATAGTTGTAAGGGGTATTATTTCTTTCGTATTCATGAAGAGAGTTATTTTCTTTCAATACTCGTAAGGGTTGTTATTCCATTTTTTATTATTCTGTGGGAATAACCTGTTTAAGCGGACTACCGCATGCATGGTGAAATCTTTTGTTATTCCATTCTTTATTATTCTGTTAGAATAATCTGTCTACGCGGACTACCGCATGCATGGTGAAATCTTTTGTTATTTCATTCATTATTATTATGTGGGAATAACCTGTCTATGCGGATTATCGCATGCATGGTGAAATCTTTTGTTATTCCATTCTTTATTATTCTGCAGGAATAACCTGTCTATGCGGACTACCGCGTGCCTGGTGAATTACCCTTCGTATTCAATTGTTATTAAATTGTGGAAATGATCTGTCTACGCGGACTACTGCATGACAGGTGAAAATCCATTTACAGTTTCGTATATTATTTCTTTTTATATTCTTAAATCTAAACATACTATGATAAGTATTGCTTCTATAATTCCTGAAATTAGTGAAATATCCTTGAGTTTTGCGCTTCATCCAGTATCGTTTCATTGGAATATTGATCTGAACTTTCTTATTAAATATCAATATTTTCACCCGTAGTACTATTCACGGGTTACTATTCACTCGGTTACTATTTACTCAAATATTATTCACCCAAGAATTTGAGGTACTTTTCATACCGAGTTACTATTCACAAGTTACAATTCATGGGGTACTATTCACTCGGGATACTATTCACCTAGGGTACTGTTCATGACAAAAATTAATTTCTTTTCGGTCCAAATCATTTTTGATATAATATTATTCTTGAATTTTACTCCACAAAGCTGTATCATGTTGACAATTTGGACATTATTGAATTTTGGATAAATTAAATTATAAATATTTAAAAATTTATCCTTTGCTTTCTTTCCATTGAATTCTTATATCATTGTCATCATCCTCATGCTTATATTGTGATAAAAGTCATCTGTAGCTTACGAGCATAGATGTACTATTGATTGGTATGATTATGACCAGGGATTATTAGGTATAATCATGACCGTAATGTTACAAATAATGTGGTAAAAGTCCTCATTTGTAACATTCCAGAATTTTAGACTGTAATATTAAATATTTATTAAATTATATAAGTATTTAATGGATATGTTTATTGTTGAATAAATAATTGTTCAATTTTATTTGATGTGGTCTAGTTAATTATTTGTTAAGTAAATAATTAAGGAGTTAAGAAAATTAATTGTTATGAGATTATATACTAATTTAATTTAATAATTAAGTTAGAGAGTTTATAATAATTAAATGAATTATTATATTTTGATTTTTATTTGCAATTTAAAATGAAGTTTTAGTTGATAAAATAAAGTTATAATTATAAAAAAAACTATAATTATGTGGTATTGATATATGTGTTAAAGTAATTTAATAAATTAGTATTAGATTTAATTAAATTGATTATCAAAATTTAATTAATTAGAAGTGTGACAAATAACCTTGCTATAAAGGAGTTATTAAAATAAATTAAAGGAGTTTAATTTAGTTTTGGCCAAACAAGCCTTAATGAATATTAAGTCTTTAATATAATAGTATTTTTATCAAACAATGTATAAGGATTAATCCATTTATTTTAACTAGGTTTACCAAACAAGGTATATGAGTTATTTTTATTATGTTAGCCAAACAAGCCTTATGACTTTTGAATTTCAAAACCTACATAGCTGATATAAGTTATATCTATATTTATATTATATAATTAATATATATTATTACTACTATACGTTATATTTTTTACTACGTAAACTAGAGTTGGGAGAAGAAAAGAAAAACTCAGAAGAAGAAAAAGGAAGAGAAGAAGAAGAATTAGAGAGAATTCTTGAGAGGTTTTGAGAAAAGATTGGGGAAAAGAAAGCTCTTGATCAAAAGGGAAGGGTATCATCTTCTTAAACAAAGGTAGGATCTTAATCCTTTTATTTTTAATGTTTAGTTTTTCCTCTTCTAAAATTCTTTGTAAAAATCTTCATAAAGAAAAAATTGTATGTGATATATGGTTTTATATGATAAATTATTGGTTATAAGATGGTTTCATGAGTTTATATATGATTATAGAGAAACTAGTTTATGTATGTATGCGTTTTATGAAGAAACTATATTACAGAGTGTTTATATGAAAATATATGAATATGACTTAGTTTAAAATAAAATTAAGGTTTTATTGGTTGTTTAAATTATAATTTGACTATTGAATTTGTAAGAGGATGAATACACATAAATTTGTTATGACGAATTAACTGTTTTGATTGAAAAACAAAGTTACAGTGAAGACTTTCATTAAAAATGTCAAAAATGGAGTTTTGTCCAAAAACATTAAAATTGGGTGTTATAAAGTTGATGTTTATGTTATTGTATCTGTAAAAACATGTTAAGAGTATTGAAATTATGTTTATATGAAGTCTATATGTGTATTACATGTTAATTAGTTTGTTAGATTGGAGCTTGTAGGCCAATTTGGCTTTTGTTCATGCTGTTGCCGAGGCTGGGCGCCGAAGTCTGGAGTTTGGCGCCGCAGCGCGGCCCAGCAGTGTAAGTTTCGCGCCGCAGCGCCAATCGTTGGCCTGTGTCTCGCGCCGCAGGTTCAGCTTAGCGCCGCAGCGCCAACCCACAATATAAATTGTGGCGCCGCAGCGTGAGTTAGCAGAATGGTCTGACAGTTTTATTTATTCATACTAAGTTTGAAAATAAATGTTATGTATTAATAATAGGACTGCTAAATGATGATTTCAGTATTACTAAACTAGGAATGAGCATGTTATCAAGGGATAACTAGTATTAACGTAATTCGATTATGTGAATTTATAATTAAACCTACATGATGTATATACTTGTTTATATATATAAAGTGTTGGTAGTGACTAATTATGTCATGATGACATATATATAGGGTATTGAGATTCAAGTTGTAAGGTTTAGCTTGTGCTCAAGGCAACTGTTCTAACTCCAACACGTCGTTGTGCAAGTTTAATTTCGTTGAGTACGTTATTGCTTTTAATTCAATTATAATTTTGCAAGTTGCTAACTCTACACTTTCGTAGAGCTAGATTGTTTATTATTGAGAAAGTCCTTGTATCTAGTTGTCCATGAGGATACAAGTATTCTAAATCTTATACTTTAATATTGAGCAAGTTTCTTTAATATTTAACTTGTTATTTAGCATGCGAATCGCTGTATTTTAATATTCTAGTGTTGAACAACTTTATCGTTCAAATTACTATTCACTTTGCATGCTTAGTATCCAATTCTCAATAACCTTGACTTTATATGTTTCAAGCAAATTATGTTATGATTATTCTATAGCGTACAGTTAGTTCTTTTATATTTAACTAATCCTTAGTTGATGACCGTTGAATTCCAAATTACCTTGTAATGTATCCAAACCAAACCTACTTTGGTGCGGACTTGTATTCTAATACTGAGATGAACAACTCTTTTATAAGAGGTTTACGCTTAGCGTTGAAATGGTTGTGCACAATGCATTGTACGAAGGGCTGATCCCCCTAAGTACGTGGAATCCTTATAGTCTTATGACTGTTAAAGTTAAAGTTAAAAGATTACTTATAACTATGGACATGGTTCGTGGTCATTAGACCCTCAGTTGTATATTTCAGAATGTTAATAGAACATATTATTCAGTTCTATTGAGCCTATTAGTTGGCAAATGTTGTAAGATTCTCTTCGTTGTTATTTCAAGTGAGCTTTTGTAACAACCCGATATTTTTCTATATAAATAAATAATAAATTTTGATTATAATTTTGTTTTATATTTATTTTAAGGATGAGGATTTGTACAAGATAATATATATATGTATTTATGTGGTAAATAAAAATATATTTATTACATAAATGTTTACAAATAATTTTATTTTAGAATTATTGATTTTTATAAAGTACATTCTTATAATAATTAATTTTATAGTAGAAATATTTTTATTAATTATTTTCCATGAATATATAGTCATATATAATTTAAATAATATATGGAGTGATTTTTAGAATAATTATTATAATTATTTTATTATATGAATTTTTGGTACAGGTTATTAAGTTAATTATTTTACCTTAATTATTAAGGTTAAATATGACAGATAAATCAGATACGGAATCAAAACCCTAATTTTGGATTATTGTCAAGGTATGAGAATAATAATATAATATTAATTATATTTTGATTTTTCAGTGCTATGAATATGTACTGTATTTCCGTATTGATAATGGTAGGTCAATTACGGTGTATTATGACCAAACCCTAGTAATAACGCTAAACCCTAAATTGAGATCCAAATTAGAGTGCAAGATTATTTTATAAGTGTGTTATATAATTTATGTCGTGTATTAAATGTATTAATTAGGTGAACCCTAATTAAAATTCTAGAAACCCTAATTTCTAGAAAACCCTAATTATAATCTAGAAACCCTAAATAATTTTGGAAATAAGGAACCCTAATTTAAAATTTAAATTAGAGTTCGAGATTGGTTGTAATTGTGTTAATGTGATTAATTAGCAAGTATTATAATCTCAATTACTAATTTTGGAAACCCTAAAATTTTAAACCCTAATTTAATAATTAGAAAACCTAATTATAAATTGGTAACCCTAATTATCAAAATCGTAAACTCTAATTGCTATTTTAGCAATGTTAATGATAATTATATGATCTAAACCCTAATGTTACTGTATAAAGTAATTAGAAGATTAATCACAATTAGAAAATCCTAATTTCAAAATTTTAGAAAACTAAAATTTATTTAATTTTTTTTATTTTTGTGTAAACTTTAATTGGAAATCCTATTATTATTTTATGCTAAACCTTAGGGTTAAACCCTAAGGGTCAAACCCTAAGGGTTTACCAAGTTCCAATTTTTGCCATTAAATGATTTATCAATTGACCATTTTGTCCCTAGTGTATTATTTTTGGCTATCTTGTAGGTTTTGACAATAGGTTGAGTGGGTGAACCACTTCAACCACCCCATGTGCTCAAAATAACAACAACAAGCAATATATTTCAGCCATACAATGCATCTAACCTTCTATAAATAGATTGGAGAGAGAAAAAAAAATCATTTTGTTCACTTATTTTGTCCAACACCCAAACCTTCTCTCTCAAGCTCCAAACCTCCGAAAATATAAGCTATATTAGTCCCAAATCAAAGCCCCACGATCAACCATAACATATCAGTAGCCAGAATCAAGAATCGTTCATAGAAGGTATAAACATTAGTCATGATTTTTGTCCAACGATCTGTTGTTAGATGTTAGATTTTTTGTGTTAAACATGTAAAATCTAGTGTCTTTGGATGATCTGGGTTGCTAGATGTTAGATCCATAACATCTAGAAGCTCAGATTTGAAGGTTTTAGAAATCTGGAAAAAACTTGGTTCTGTGGTCTGACAACGAATGTCAGAGGCCACAGATCCTTGCTAGATTATGTTTTGTGTTGTTTTTAAGTTGTTAGTAGTAGCCTGCAATGTTGTCTTTAATCTGCAAAAAGAATCAAAGTCATATCTGTTGTAGATTAAAAGTTATTTAAGGTCAAAGTGGGTTGACCGGCATTGACCGGCTGTTTTTGAAACCCAGTGTTTGCCCAAAAAGTCTGACAAGAAATGTCAGGCCTTGTAGATCTTGATCTGTTATGTATTTTTATGTTTTGAAGGTTGATAATTGTAGTATGTCATGTGATATGTATTCTGGAACTTCAAGTTAGCTCAGATCGTGCACAGAATGAAAGTTATGGGCGGTCAAACCTCATTGACCGACCACGACTATCGGATTTCTGGAAAAACCCAGATCATGCCCAGAAGGCTCTGACAAGATCTTTGTGGGCTTAGATCTGACCGTGTTATGATGTTATGTAAGGATCTTTGTATCTAGGTTATAGTCTGTTGTTTGTACTACAATATTATTGCACTATATCACTAAAATATTGAACAGGTAGATCTCAGTGGGCGGTCAAACTAGGCCGGACGTTCATGAAATGTATTTTCTGGGTAACCCAGAAAATGCATGATCATGACGTCTGACGAGGTTTGACCGGTCCGGATCTTTTGATTGTGTTATGATTTTGTTGATGTTCTGGGATAGATATACTCTCTTACATGCTGGGTACACACTTCATCCATTACATCACTTAAATGTTACACGTATTGCATGTTGTGGAAGCCCAAAATGGACAGGTCTAACTGTTCTTCATTTCTGGGTAACCCAGAAAATGAAGAACAGGTCTGACAGTCCCTTTCAAGGCTTAGATCTCGTTGGTTATGTGTGTTATGATCTTGGTTGTTGATTGGATATTGTAGTTTTGCATTAGCTTTACACAATCTGACCAATAGCATATCCAGAAACACATGACACAGTTCACAATTTTTGGTCAAACAAGGCATCTCGAGGCTGTGTCTGATTTTCTGGGTTTGGCCAAGAACATGAAGAACACCTATAGCGACGGTTCTGTCGCTATAGGTGGTCTTTAACGACAGATAATATATTATTTTCTGGAAATTAATAAAAAAAATAGAAAAAATTAGTTTTAAATTATTAAAAATACAAAATAAATTATTAAAAATTATTTTAAATTCTGAAAATTAGTTTTTAATTATTTTAAATATATTTCATAAATATTTAATATTTTTGAAATATTAAAAATATTTAATTTATTTAATTATAATATTAAATAAATTATTTAAAAATGATTTTAATATTGGAAAAATCATTAAAAATTATATTATGATATAAGAAAATATTTTAAGTTATTTTTAATATTTTGTGATAAATTTCATTAATAAATTGATATTAATGGTAATTAATTTATTTACTAAATGAATTAAATAAATTAATTAAAAATGATTTTATTATATTAAAAATCATTTTAA
Source organism: Panax notoginseng (assembly GCA_016801055.1). Classification (NCBI taxonomy): domain Eukaryota; kingdom Viridiplantae; phylum Streptophyta; class Magnoliopsida; order Apiales; family Araliaceae; genus Panax; species Panax notoginseng. The sequence goes on along the minus strand of CM029020.1, from coordinate 122,662,689 downwards.
ATGAAAATAAAGTGTTTAAAAATATTTTAAGTTATAAAATATAACTTTTAATATTTAAAGGATAATTTCATTAATAATTAAATATTAATGATTATTAAGTTATTACTAATGATATTAAATTTATTTAATAATTATATTAAATAAATAGTTTATAAATGGTTTTATTAATTTAAAAATTATTTAAAAGGATATAAATGAATTAAAAATATTTTAGGTTATGAATAATGACTTTTAATATTTTGATAAATAGAACATTAATACCTTAATATTAATGGTAATTATTTAGAAATGATTTTAAATTTTTTAAAAATTATTTAAGGGTAATATTAATACTTTAAAAATATTTTGAGTTATTATAAATAACTTTAATATTTTAGAAATGATTTCATTAATAATTTAATACTAATTAAATATTAATGATAATAGAATTGATTAGTATTTAAATAATTTTAATGTGATTCCGATGTTTGAAATTTCGTAATAAATTATAATAAATATTTTAAAATTATATTAAGTCATTTAAAAATAATATGACTGATATTAAGTTACAGAATAGAGTCTTAGACTCGATAATTACCCGATAAGTTGTCGGTACACCGACATATTTTAGAAATTGATCTGAACTTAGATAATGTGATTAGATAAGTGATTATTTGTGATTCAATGGTTGTTAAATCTATGTGCCAATGTGATTAGGGTATGTGCTGACTGCAATAAGCAGTGTTATGTGTTATAGTATGTTGTTCTAATCGAATGAATGATCTGATTAATGATAGGTCGCGAGATAAGCGATAAATCTAAATTACAAACTGTAAGCAGCGCTTCAGGCAAGTATCTAAACTCTGCATTTTCTTTATGCAATGGACATGAGTAAGAATGTTTCTAAACTATATTATTACTGTACAGATTATTAACCTTATATTATATACGCTCATTGCTTATCAACATGTTAGTATATGGTAATTTAGATATATATATTCTGTTCGTTAATTTCTGTAAATGGTTAAACAAGTGTTCCCACGTGGATAATCATTGTATCTAATCACATGTTGATATACCTTTGTCAATTACCCGTATATATATGTTGAATTATAGATTATTGTTGAAACAAGATAAAACCTTTGATTTGGAACCCAGACAAGTATGAACATCCCTACACGGGAAAACTTTTATGCGCCCAAGGCGGAACAGAGTGAACGATCCTATCGTTCTTGTAATGTAGTATTGATTAATGCAGGGCATAACGGGCTGATCACCCCCTGTGCCTGTAAGTTATGTCGGTTTACAGATGAATTTCTGTTTAACCTTTTCGAAAATGAAAACAATGTTCATGGCATGTAAGACCCCAATTTTTATAAATAAAGATGAATTTTCTATAAATATCATTTTTGAATATTATGGAGTTAATTTGATATAATAGTTGTGGGTAATATTTATAAATTTTGCAAAGTAAGCAAGTTGTTATAAAATATTCGTTTGGTCGGAGAATATTCTTTTTGTCGGGGAATATTCGTACGACGGCACAATCATTGGTGGACCCCACAACGGAATTATTGTCGGATTGAGAAAACGACAAAATTATCTTTCTATAAAAATAACAGCTGAGGTATTACGTTAAAATCGTTAAAACTGTTGAACTACTTGGTAGTAAAAGTACAGTAATACGCGTGGTTGCATAGTAGCACACGGTATTGATTATTGATGCTTACGTGAGAAGTCACTCAGCTATACTCAATTATTGCTACAGTAATTGCTGCATCATATCTCTTAAATTATTGTCATAGTATCATCTGTTATATTATTGAGACGTTGTGGTAAGTTTGGTTATTTTATGGGGGGCCATATGTCATCATCTAAGAGTCTCTTCGTCAATAGTAATTACCGTCGTCAATAGTAATTACCGTCGTCAATAGTATTTACCTTGGTCAATAGTAATTACCTTCGTCAATAGTATTTACCTTGGTCAATAGTAATTACCTTCGTCAATAGTATTTACCTTGGTCAATAGTAATTACTTTCGTCAATAGTAGTTGTCCCTTCAATATTACCAAGAGTCATTTGACCCTTCGTTAAGACCAAGAGTCATTTGACCCTTCGTTAAGACCAAGAGCCACCCTCAGTTTTTCTATAAATAGAGGCCTAGGGCTTCATCATTTTTCACGAATTCATTCAAGCTATAGAGAGAGAAAGTATAGAGAGAATAAGAGAGAGAGAATAAAAGTATTCTGCTACATCACTTTTCTAATATCCAGTTCTTTTAAGGTAGGGAATATTATTTCTTTTATATTCATGAAGAGAACTTCTGTTATTCCATTCGTTATTATTCTGTTGGAATAACCAGTATACGCGGTCTACCCTATACTTGGTGACATTCTTCTATTATTCTGTTGGAACATCCTGTCTGTGTGTTTTACACCGGACCTGGTTCCGTTTATTATTCTGTTGGAACATCCTGTCTGTGTGTTTTACACCGGACCTGGTTCCGTTTTATTATTATTCTGTTGGAATATCCTGTCTGTGTGTTTTACACCGGACCTGGTTCCGTTTTATTATTATTCTGTTGGAATATCCTGTCTGTGTGTTTTACACCGGACCTGGTTCCATTATTTATTATTCTGTCGGAATATCCTGTCTGTGCGTTTACGCCGGACCTGGTTCCATTATTTATTATTCTGTTGGAATAACCTGTCTGTGCGGTCTATCGCATGCATGGTGATTTCTTTTGTTATTCCATTCTTTATTGTACTCAGTTGGTTAAGTTTTGACTTCTATACTCCATGAAATTTGTGGAATATCCTTGATAATTGCGTTTCATCCAGTATCTTTTCAAGAAAATATTCTTCCAAGCATTCTTGAATTTTACTCCACAATGCAGTATCATGTTGACAATTTGGACGTTGTTAATTCCTGGATAAATTAATTCTTGAACTTGCTTTATTGAATTCTTATATCATTGTCATCATCCTCATGTTTATAAAATGTTGAAAGTCATCTGTGGCCTGTAGTGCATAGATGGACTTGGTATGATTATGACCATGGATTATTCGGTATAATCATGACCGTAATGTTACAAATGATGTGGTAAAAGTCCTCATTGGCCGTAGTGCATTGATGGACAGTTGTTGGCATGATCATGACCATTAATGAATACACGAATATCCTTGGCCGTAGTGCAGGGGTGATTCGATGATGTGGATTATTTTATTAAGCTGAGTCTCAGCGATTACAGTGTTGAAAAACTTTTTAAATCATAAAAGATAGTAGAGTTTATTTTCTACTTGACTCTTTTAATGGATTGCTTGTTCCGCTACAGTTAAACTTGATGTCTATTATATTTTATCAGTTTAACATTGTTGAAGGCTAATGATAATTTATTCTGCATTATCTTAGTCATAATATTTCTTACTGGGCTAGTTGAGCTCACCCTTTCTTTCACTGTTCTCTTCAGGAAATGAGAACGTAGCTGGGACAAGTCGGGGTACGGAGTGATGGTCCGAATGATAGTATTAGTTAGTAGTCCTCACTATTCTATGTAATGATGTGTTAATAAATGTAATGAGGACTCCTTTTGAGTATGAATACTCTCTAGAAGATAATATTTGTATTCAAACTCACAGTTTATGTTTTGTCGTATTGTACACGACAGATGTATTAATCAGTTGTATTTGTATTCTGTACTATGTATCTGACGACCCAAGATGGGTGATGTATACCTAATTTTGGGGGCGTCACATGGCATGTCACCATAACCCCAGTTATAGTCATTATATAGTTTCAAAAATTTGAAAGAGAGTTGTTATGTTATATTTATCGGTTCAGAATACTTCACAACTATTGACTTGTTGTAGAAGAATAGTACAAAGAAAATATTTAAATCCTTTCAGCTTATATATATATATATATATATATATATATATATATATATATATATATATATATATATATATATATATATATATATAATTGCTATTACTTGCTGGGCACTCAAATGCTCATCCTTGCTTAATTTAAATGTTTTCAGCTAAGTGTGAACGATTAGAGAGCTCTGCTAAGACCAAGGGAAAGGGAAAGGTTGCTGATTGAATGCAAATGTTATCTTATGTAATAGTTTGATATTATTATTAAGACAATTATGATATATATTATCTATCATGGGTTGTAATGAATGTTTAAAGGTTACGTACTTAGGAGCTAGACTCTGATAATTATGTAAATTAAGTTGATCTTTATATTATTGTTATTATTAGTAGTATTATTTCGCTCATAGAAATGGTATCGTGAAGAACCGAGTTCGGGTTTCAAGTACCCGAGTTTGGGGTCCTCACAGCTTTGTTTGCTCATTCTTGCTTATATAACTATTACAACTAAAGATGAGAAGGTAGATGTTCCTAGCACTAGTAAACGAAAGGGAAAGATGAACAAGTACTAAAGACTTGTAATGTGTTGACAGTTATTTACCAGACTTTAATTTGATTGATGTTATGAAGTATTTATTTAATTTTCGCATTTGAATGATTGTAATTAAAGGTTAGATAACCTAAGAGATTTTGTTTATGTAATCCCTTCAGGGAAGGTTTATTATTCAATTTTTATTATGATTGGGTAGTTAGATATGAATGATTTGATTAAGTGAACACCGAATCTTGAGGTAATGAAGTACCGAGATTTGGGGGTGTCACAAGTTGGTATCAAAGCCTTAGGTTATGAACCTTAGGTGGGGGAAAAGCCTTAGGAAGTAACCTTTGAAAAGATAGTGATGATAAACTCTTACTGAGTTTTAAGGAATAATTAATAAAACACTTATGTGCTTATGTGTTTATAACTTATGTGCGCGTGAGTGTCGAGTAGTAATGATTAATAATAATTAAAACTTAAATTTTTTTTGTCAGGATGACTAATGTCAGAGAATCCAGTCAGGCTAGGGAGGAAGGACCTCAGATGCCTATAGAGGAGGTGCCTCGCGACATTCAGGTTGTTTGGGAAGAACTACTGCCACGGGAGTTAGCCCCTTTGGTCACAGTGGTTGAAGATGAGGATGATGACGTGGAAACGGATGAGGAGGATCCCGTTGAGTTGCTACAGGAGGATGAGGATGACGAGGATGAGGAGGAAGAATCTCCACTAACCTTGATAGTCGCTCGTATGTACAATGAATTCTACGAACGCAACGTGGAACTTTAGGATACCGTCGAGGAGTTGCAAGAGATAGTAGCTGAACAACAGACTGCAATGACACAGAAGGACGACGAGATCCAGGATCGTGAGGAACGACTGACTAATATCGAAGAGAAGCTAGTACAAACTGAAGGAGAGAAAGAACAATTGATCGAGGTGATCGCAGAACTGAAGAACAAACTGAAGGAAGAAGCTATTAAGAGAGCAAGAGCTGAAGACGCATACGAAGATGCTTATCAACAAACCGGGATAGCAGTAAAAGACGCGCAATCAAAGAGGATGAAGATGGAGGAGATGGATAAAGTATTTAATACCATGATCAATCGAGCTCAATATCGGGTCATGGGTTATCCAATTCAGTTCGAGACTCTTACCATCGTACGTGTAAGATCACCGAACAATGTTCTGAGTTATGGAAGAAGAGCGTCGAAAGGCTACGGAGTATCTTAATAGGACATCGTAGGGAATGTATATGATTAATAAAATGTTAAATAAATTGTAAATTCCAAGTGTTATGCAATCTATGGGATATGACGATGATGTTGTCCTGAAACTTTTGTAGTTCAGGGAAGTAATGTAAATAGCAGTGATGCTATTGTGTTATGTTTTCAAAGAGATTATGAATAAATAAAAGTTGTTATTTTATTCAAAATGTTATGTGTTATGTGGTTATTTCTTTTTAGAGGCAAGTTAAGTAGAAATTACTTAAAGGAGTTGAGTAATAATCTAATGAGTGCATATTTTAACAGAAAATACCTCCCAGACGACAACCACCACGTCAGAGAACCACTGAAGGAATCAATAACGACAATGTTGACGTTAACCCCGTTCAACAATTAGTGACATTATTGACAGGAGCGTTGCAGAATCAACCACAGAACCAAGGAACAATGTTTAAGGATTTCAAGGCGGTTGGACCACTTGAATTCCGCGGGTCTATGAATCCAGTCGAGGTACAGACCTGGATTATGGAGATTGAAAAGGTGTTTGATGTCGCTAGGGTAGGGGATGACCAGAAGACTACTTTTGCAACATTTATGTTGAAACCAGAAGATAGTTATTGGTGGCAGGCCAATAAAACCCGGGAAGGACCAGGAGTGATGGCCTGGGATAGGTTTAAAGAGATATTCTTCGAGACCTATTTCCCAGAGAGTTCGAAGAGTCAGCTAGAGGTTCAGTTTTTAGAACTAAAGTAGAGAACGATGACGATATCTGAGTATGCTGCTAAATTCAATGAGTTGGCGAGGTTTGCGCCATATCAAGTCAGTACGGATGAACGCAAGGCGAAGAGATTTGAACAAGGACTGAAGCCCTGGCTATACAATAGGGTTTTCCTATTCTAATTGAAGACGATTGTAGAAGTGATGGAGAAAGCAGTACTCGCTGAAGGTGGAGGCGAGGTAGTGACAAAGTTCAATCAGGAACAGAAAAAGAAAAAGAATGAGGCAGAGATTAAGAATGCGGGTGGTAGTGGTGGAAACAACAACAACAACAACAACAACAACAGCAACAACAGTTTGAAGAGGAAGTAGAATGGGAAAATGGGTGCTGGAAACCAGCAGGGTAACTAGCAAAACAAAAAGTTTGAAGCATGTGCGTCATGCTGGAAGTTTCACAAGGGTGCGTGCTTGATGGGGAAATGTGTATGCTTCAACTGTGGCCAAGAGGGTCACATTGCCCCAAATTGCACTCAACAGAAAAAGAACGCGTGCTTCATGTGCGGTTCTAAGGATCACTTCGTTTGTGAATGCCCAAAGAAGAAAGTTGGGGAAACAACAAGAAGCAACGGAGGTAGCAGTGGAGGTACATGGGCCATTGCTGGACCTACAGTGTCAAACAAACCCACAGCCAGAACCTTCAAGATGACTGTGCAAGATGCTGTACAATTAAAAGAGGTGGTGTCATGTATTATCCCAATCAATGATATTGATGCTTATGTATTATTTGATTCGGGTGCTACTTGCTCATTTATATCTGATGAATTTGCTAAGAGGTTAAGATTGCCTAGAGAAGAACTGAATTTCCCTTTGAACATAGAAATTGCGAATAGGGAAGTGATTCCTGTTAGGTTCGTATACAAGAAATGTAGGGTGAACATTAAGGGGAATATCATGATGGTAGATTTAATCCCGATTAGACTTGGAGAATTTGATATTATTTTGGGAATGGATTGGCTGTTCAAATATGGAGCGATAATTGATTGTCAAAAGAAATACGTAAACCTTATGACTTCGTCAAGGGTAGTTTTCCATGGTAGCAAATCGCCTAGACAATTGAAATGTCTGACGATTATGTAAGCCAAGAAGTTGTTGAGTCAAGGTTGTGTGGGTTATTTAGCTCACATAGTCAATACTCAGAAAAAGGGTGTGAAACTGGAAGAGATACCAGTGGTGAGGGAATTTGAGGATGTGTTTCTGGAGGATTTGCCAGGACTTCCGCCTGACAGAGAGATTGAATTCGTGATCGACTTAGCGCCAGGAACTGCCCCGATATCGAAGGCCCCGTATAGAATGGCTCCGGTAGAGATGAAGGAACTAATGATACAACTGCAAGAGCTGCTAGACAAGAAGTGTATTCAACCAAGCATATCATCGTGGGGAGCGCCAATATTATTCGTGAAGAAGAAGGATGGATCGATGTGTCTTTGCATTGATTATAGGGAATTGAACAAAGTCACTATTAAAAGCAAGTATCCATTGCCAAGAATAGATGACTTGTTTGATCAGTTGAAGGGTGCTAAATACTTCTCAAAAATAGACTTGAGAGGTAGGTATCACCAATTGAAAGTGAGGAAGGAGGATATACCTAGAACGACATTCAGAACTCGGTATGGTCATTATGTGTGACACCCCCAAATCCGATACTTCCATTTCCACAAAATTTGGTGTTCACGATACAACATCATCTATCTATCTACCCATAAATAAATGCAAACCATGCAATAGATAGAAATAATAATAAATCTCCCCTTATGGGGTTACATCAACTGCATAATAAATAAATCCAAGGTTACTCTAACCTTAAACATCTGTGCAGAATCATAAACAAATAAGTCTTAAACAACATCATTAACTTAAGTCTTAAACAAAATACATCATCATATAAAATAACAAGTCTTCATTACTTGCTAAGCTTGCCCTTGCCTTTACTAGTGGAAGGTTCGTCTGCTCTTTCGTTCTTAACTACAATATTATTATTACGTAAGAGTGAGCATGATTTTCCACAAGTATAATAATGAAAACAACAATATAATAACATGCGAGGAAAATAATAACTTCGAATATAAAAGCCCAACTTTTGAATCAAGAATGAATAACAAGAATCAAAAGAATTTCTGAGGGTCATAAATAAGACCTTGAACTATGTTCTAGGTTGCCAAGGGTTATACTTAAAACCTTTAACAGTCATAAGACTACAGACCTTTCTTCTCGTACTTAGGGGGATCGGCCCTTAGTACCATACTGTGCACACTATCTTAACGCTAAAGCGTAATTAATCCCCTATACAGGGTTGTTCAACTCAGTTTGACATTCTAGTCCGCACCAAAGAAAGTTTGGTTTGGATAATTCATCAAGGTTTCTGAAATTTAGAACGCTCATCAACTATGGACTAGTCGAATCAAAAAGGGTTCGCTAGTCTAACAAGGTTTTACAATAATTGATAACTTAATTGAATAGAATCTCAAAAGGTATACAATAGAATAAGTATTGTATAACAGTATCATGCTTGAAAGATTTATAAACTTTAATATACAAAACAGACTTGATCAATAATAATGAGAAATTGCTCAATGTAGAAAGGTTAATTAATCAACTTATATAACGATAACAAGTAGGGTTAGGAAACTTTTCTCGTGCGTAGATTACACGTAATTATGTTATGGACGTGTTAAGAATTTATTTTAGGCAAAACTATATTTTTCACCACTAAACTTGGCACGTTTTACTTAATATATCATTGAACTTTTAATTTTTTGAATTACATCCCTGAACTAATTATTATTTTACAATTAAGCCATTCCGTTAAAAAATATTGACAGACGTTAAATAATTGCTGACATGGCGCTGACTTGGCAAAAAAAAAAAAAAATGTTGACGTGGAAAAAAAAAATATAATACTCATTTTAAAGTTTTAAAAATAACAAAAACATAATAAAATAAAAATATTTTTTTAAAAAATATAATTTTTAATAAAAACCCGATTTTTTTAATAAATATAATTTTTTTAAAAAAATATTTTTTTAAAAGACGGAACTTTTTTAAAAAAACATAATTCTTTTAAAAAAAACAGATTTTTTTTTAAAAAAGCAAATTTTTAAAAAACATAATTTTTTTAAAAAAATAGATTTTTTTAAAAAAACATAAAATTTTTTAAAAACGTAATTTTTTTAAACAACGTATTTTTTTTTAAAAAACATAATTTTTAAAAAAAAATGGAACTTTTTTAAAAAAACAAATTTTTTTTAAAAAAAACAGATTTTTTTACAAAAAACAGATTTTTTTTCAAAACGTAATTTTTTAAAAATACGTAAATTTATTAAAAAAACGTCATTTTTTTCAAAAAAAAGATTTTTTAAAAAAACATAATTTTTTTAAAAAAGCATAATTTTTTCATAAATTTAAAAATTCTGTTTTTTAAAAAAAATTACGTTTAAAATCTGTTTTTTTAAAAATCTGTTTTTTAAATTTTTTTTTAAAAAAATATGTTTTTTTTAAAAAAATTATGCTTTTTAAAAAAAATTATGCTTTTTAAAAATCTATTTTTTTAAAAAATATCTGATTTTTAAAAAAAATTATGAATTGTGCTTTCTAAAAGAAATGATATTAAATTTTAAAATGAATTGTGCATCAAATTCATATAACAAAATAAAGCAAATTTAATATCAACTTGTTAAAAAAAATAGTTTTTTTTTAAAAACATAATTTTTTAAAAAACGTATTTTTTTTAAAACATAATTTTTTTAAAAAAACAGAACTTTTTTAAAAAAACATATATTTTTTTAAAAACAGATTTTTTTAAAAAAATAGAATTTTTTTAAAACATAATATTTAAAAAAAACGGATTTTAAAATTTTATGTTAAAATTATGCTTTTTAAAAAATTTATGTTTTTAAAAAAAATCTGTTTTTTGAAAAAAATGACGTTTTTTAATAAATTTACGTATTTTAAAAAAAATATGTTTTGAAAAAAAAACTGTTTTTTGAAAAAAAATCTGTTTTTTTTAAAAAATGTTTTTTGAAAAAGTTCCGTTTTTTAAAAAAAAATTATGTTTTTTTTATAAAAAAGTACGTTGTTTAAAAAAATTACGTTTTTAAAAAATTTTATGTTTTTTTTAAAAAATGTACTTTTTAAAAAAAATTATGTTTTTTAAAAATTTGTTTTTTTTAAAAAAATTTGTATTTTGAAAACAATTATGTTTTTTTGAAAAAAGTTACGTTTTTAAAAAAAAATCTGTATTTTGAAAAGAATTATGTTTTTTTGCCACGTCAGCATTTTTTTTTTATTTTTTTGCCAAGTCAGCGCCATGTCAGCAATTATTTAACGTCTGTCAATATTTTTTAACAGAATGACTTAGTTGTAAAATAATAATTAGTTCAGTGATGTAATTCAAAAAATTAAAAGTTCAATGATGTATTAAGTAAAACGTGCCAAGTTTAGTGGTGAAAAACATAGTTTTGCGATTTATTTTAACACCTCATTATATGTCTAACAAGTTTTTATGTTCATTACTATAAGTTACTAACACGTTGCTAGACTTGAACATTTAAAAAAAACATTTTCTGGACATTCTGCTAAGTGGCGCTGCGGCGCCACTTTTGTACTAAGTCTTAGCACTGCGGCGTCGTGGCGCTGCGGCGCGGTGGCACTGCGGCGCGGTGGCGCTGCGGCGCGAGAAATGAACTGGGAGTTGGCGGCGCGGCGCGAAACCCAGACTCTAAATTTCCAGTTCGCGAAGAACACAGAATTCAGCGATATCAACACTTCTTAAACACTAATTTCACCAAATTACACATACCCACATGTTATAATTCATTTATAATCATTGCCCAACAATTATAGAATGATTTTAACCCATTAAAACATATAATTACAGAATTAAAATATGCAAATTGTATTGTTCTTGATGTTCTTGAAGTATTGAACATAAATTCCTAAAATTCAATGCCACGGATTCGTTATAAAGCCAAATCCGTTCATTTAAAGTTTGGTCTCTTCGTATTAACATGCATAATAAAATACGAGTGTAAAATTTACGAAAACATTTATGTTTGACATACTAAAATCACGTATAAGGCCATAAGGCCAAAACCCAAACTCTATAAATTTTGAAATAACAAGTCATAGTATAACGACATGTTTTATGATACTGATGATATGGTCTACATAATATATATAATCAAATATAATTTGATAAGACATAACACATGTATAACCCATAATCATTACTCCTATCCCAATTACAGAGGTTTAAATAAAAAACTATGAAACTCATATTCATGGAATTTCAATGGCGTAAAATAGAAATTGGGTTAGAGAGAATTACCCTGATTGTAGAATATAGATTAATAGGTTTATATGCTTTTCAATTCTTCACTCTCAATTTCCTTCAGTTAACTCTGTGAGATTCTCAATCTTTTTCGCTGTATATTTTCTAGACTTAGCAATAATGAAAGGAATAAAGAGAAGACGTATAATAACTAAGCCAACTGACGCGTATAATGGTCAATTACTCCAATAGTGGGTAACTGCTTCCAACTCCCCATAGGGCCTTGTTTGGCTAGCAAGAATAGATTTCAAAACCATTTAATTTAATAAAACCTTTTATCATAAAGTTTAATTAATGTCACACTCCTTATAAAATAAATCCAATATTTTATTTAATTTATTTTAAATAAAATATAATAAATTCTCATAAATTCATATAGTTACATAATTAAATTTCTCATTAATAAATAATGTCAAATTATTAACTCTATAATTAATAATTAAATTAATTAAAATACATTAGGCTTATTTAGTATTTCTTTTAATACAATAAGCTCACATAATCACAAACTTCGATAATAAAATTTCTCCACATTAATTTAATAAATATGACACATATAATTAAATTAATCTACCACAATTGCATCAAATAATTATTTAATCCAATAATTAAATTATCGAAAAATATTTATTTGATTCAATAAATATTAAAAATTAATTTACAAAAATCTCGTTCGTCACATCTTCCCCCCCTTAAAAGAATTCTGTCCCCAGAATCACGACTCAATAAATTTAACCCGTTAAATTCTCCACCCTTACAAAGATTCTGTCCCCAGAATCGCTTACACATAATTTAAGTAAATAAATGAGGATAATTCTTCATTATATTCTCTTCGAGTTCCCACGTAGCTTCTTCGGCGTTGTGGTTCCTCCAAATTACCTTAACAGAAGGTATTACTTTATTTCTCAGAATTTGTTCTTTTCGGTCGACAATTTGAACACGAATTTCTTCGTAAGACAAGTCTTTTTCAAAATGTAGGGGTTCGTATTCAATGACGTGCTTGTAGTTGGGTTTGTAGGGTCGTAGGACTGAGACATGGAAAACGTTGTGGACATTCTCTAGAGCTGGAGGTAAGGCTACCTCATAAGCAACTTCTCCGACCCTTCTCAGAACTTCAAAGGGTCCAATGAATCTTGGGCTTTATTTTCCTTTCTTTCCAAACCTGATCTTTCCCTTCCAGGGAGAGACCTTTAAGAACACATAACTACCTGGTTCAAACTCAACATTCTTACGGTGTGGATCGGCGTATTTCTTCTGCCTATCTTGAGATGCTACCAATCGTGTTCGGATTACTTTGACTATTTTTGCTGTCTGTTGTACCAATTCTGGCCCTAGTAACTGTCTTTTGCCAACTTCATCCCACTAAAGCGGAGTTCTGCACTTTCTCCCGTATAAAGCTTCATAAGGCGGCATGCCAATACTAGCGTAGTAACTGTTGTTGTAACCGAACTCTACGAGCGGTAGATGATCATCCCAATTTCCTTTAAAGTCCATTATACAAGCTCTTAACATATCTTCCAATATCTGAATTGTTCTTTCACTCTGTCCATCTGTCTGAGGGTGATATGCCGTACTCATTCGCAACTGTGTACCCATGCATTCTTGTAGACGTTTCAAGAAGTTCGATGTAAAGCGCGGATCCCTATCAGAAACGATTGACACTGGCACTCCGTGCCTCGAAACAATCTCCTTTACATATAACTTTGCCAATTGATCTAGGTTGAATCTGATTTTGATCGGAAGGAAATGTGCGAATTTCGTTAATCGGTCAACGATAACCCATACTGTGTCGTAGCCTTTCTAAGTCATCGGAAGGCCAACCACGAAGTCCATTGTAATATGCTCCCATTTCCATTTTGGGATTTCCAAAGGTTGAAGCAATCCACTTGGTCTTTGATGTTCTGCTTTAACTTTCTGACAGGTCAGACACTTGGCAACACATTCTGCAACATCACGTTTCAAATTAGGCCACCAGAAATGTTGTCGAAGATCTTGGTACATCTTGGTACTACCAGGGTGAATCGAATATCGTGAGCTATGAGCCTCACTCAAAATGTCTTTCTTAATGTCTGTTACTGGCGGTACTCAAATTCTGTTCTCGAATCTCAGTATTCCTTCCTTATCCATCTTAAATCTCGGTTCAGTTCCTTCGGATATCTTCCTTATCACCTTTTTGCATTCATCATCCTAAAGCTGAGCCTCCTTAACTTTATCTAGTAGGGTTATACTAGATTGCATTTGGAATAGCTTCTCATCAATTTCCATAGGATACTTTACTTCCAGTTCTAACTTCTTCATGGCTAAAATTAACTCCTCCTGTTTGGTCAACATCATCAATTTCTTCCGGTCTTTTCTACTTAAAGCGTAGGCAACCACGTTTTCCTTACCCGGATGGTATAAAATCTCACAGTCGTAGTCCTTAATTAATTCCAACCACCTTCTTTGGCACATATTCAATTCTTTCTGTGTAAAAATATATTTCATACTCTTGTGGTCTGTATATATTTCACACTTCTCCCCGTAGAAATAGTGCCTCCAAATTTTCAAAGCGAAAACCACTGCAGCTAACTCCAAGTCGTGGGTCGGATACCCCTTCTCGTAATGTTTTAGTTGTCGTGACGCATACGCAATGACTCTACCATTCTACATAAACACACAGCCAAGTCCCTTATGCGACGCATCACTATAAACCACAAAATTTCCTGTATCATCCGGAAGAGACAACACAGGTGCTGTACTCAACCTCTTCTTCAATTCTTAAAAGCTTTCCTCACACTTCTCCGTCCAAACAAATTTCACCGTTTTTCGAGTCAAATTCGTTAACGGAGTTGCGATCTTGGAAAAATCTTGAATGAACCTTCTGTAATAACCTGCCAATCCAAGAAAACTTCTTACTTTCGACGGCGTCTTCGGCTGATCCTAGTTGATCACGGCTTCGACTTTGGATGGATCTACCGAAATTCCGTCTTTATCGATCACGTGACCAAGAAATTGCACCCGCTCATTCTAAAATTCGCATTTTGAAAACTTGGCATACAACTTCTCCTTTCTCAACACTTCCAACGTTAATCTCAAATGCTCTTTATGTTCTTCCTTGGTTTTTGAATATACCAAAATATCATCTATAAATACTACTACGAACTTGTCCAAAAACGGCTTGAAAACACCATTCATTAGTTCCATAAATGCTGCAGGAGCATTCGTTAAACCAAACGACATCACTAAAAATTCGTAGTGAGTGTTATGAACGCTATCTTCGGTACATCCTCTGGTCTCACCTTCAGTTGATGATAACCACTTCTCAAGTCTATCTTCGAAAAGTATCTTGCTCCCTTCAATTGATCAAATAGATCATCGATCCTCGGTAATGGATATCTATTCTTAATTGTGACCTTATTCAGTTCTCTATAATCAATGTAGAGTCGCATCGATCCGTCCTTCTTTTTTACAAATAACACCGGCGCTCCCCACGGCGATACGCTTGGTTGAATGTACTTCTTGTCCAGTAATTCTTGTAGTTGGACCATCAGTTCTTTCATCTCTACTGCTGTCATTCGGTATGGTGCCTTCGATATTGGAGCCATTCCTGGAGCCAAATCGATCACAAATTCAACTGCTCTATCTAGAGGAAGTCCTGGCAAATCGTCTAGAAATACGTCTGCAAAATCTCGCACTAGTGGTATCTCATCTATTTTTAGATTCTCTTTACGACTATTGACTATGTAAGCTAGATATCCTACATAGCCTTGTCTTAACAACCTTCTGGCCTGCATCATCGTTAGAAAACTCGCTTGTCTAGGCGACTTGCTACAATAAAACACAACCTTTGATGGAGTCATAAGGTTAATACGCTTCTTTTGGCAATCAATTACCGCCCCGTAATTGAATAACCTGTCCATACCCAAAATAACGTCGAATTCCCCAAGTCGAATAGGGATAAGATCTACGTTCGTGATATTACCCTTAATCTCCACTCTACAGTTCTTATGCACGTACTTAACAGGGATTATTTCTCTATTCGCGATTTCTATGTTCATGGGGTATTCTAACTCATCCTTAGGCAATTCTAAATTATTAGCAAAGTCATCGGATATAAATGAACAAGTAGCACCCGAATCAAATAATACGTAAGCATTAACTCTATTGATCGGAATGATACCTGATACCACATCGCGAGACTGCACTGCGTCCTGCACTGTCAGGTTGAATGTTCTGGCAGTCGGTCGGTTGGTTGCGGTTGGTGCTGCGATAGTCAGAGTGCTTCCACCGGTATTTCCTCTATTTCCTCCTAAACTCGTTCTCCCAGATCCCTTCTTAGGACAATCCCTTGCCAGATGATCCTTTGAACCACAAGTGAAGCAGGCACCCTTCTTTGGGTTCGGACAGTTTGGTGCTATGTGGCCTTCCTGACCACAATTGTAGCACACTCGCTTCCCTTTCATACAAATTCCTAAATGGGCTTTTTCGCAGGTTGAACACGCTTCGATCTTCTTCTTCTGCCCTCCTTGTTGACTTCCAGCTGACGAGTTATCAGACTACTTCCTCTTCTGATTATGGCTACCCCCAGTGCTACTCCCACCAGTCTTGTTATTACCTTCATTCTCACTCTTCTTCTTCTTCTTCTTCTTCTGCTCTTGATTATACTTCATTACTGCATCGCTTCCACCCTCAGCGAGTATGGCCTTCTCTAATACCCCGACAAATGTCTTTAACTGAAACATCGACACATTACTATATAACCATGACTTTAGTCCTTGTTCGAAACGTCTTGCCTTCCTCTCATCGGTATGCACTTGATATGTGACGAACCTTGCCAACTTGTTGAATCTAGCCGCATAATCTGATATAGACATATTCCCTTGCTTCAATTCCAGAAACTGAACCTCCAATTGGTTCTGCGAGGTAGTTGGGAAATACATCTCGAAAAACATCTCCTTGAACCTCTCCCAGGTAATCATACCTTCTCCTCCACGAATTTTGTTTGCTTGCCACCAAAAACTGGCTTCAGATTTCAGCATAAACGTTGCAAAAGCGGTCTTCTGGTACTCTCTAACTCTTGGGACCTCAAAAACCTTCTCCATCTCCATAACCCAAGTCTGAGCTTCAATCGGATTCATAGAGCCTTTAAATTTTGGCGGTCCCACCGCCTTGAAATCTTTGAACGAAGTATTCGGTGGAGCTTGAGGTTGATTGTTCATTGCTCCAGCTAGAAGGTTCACTAATTGTTGGACGGGATTAGCATTGGCGTTATTGTTGTTATTCGTTGACTCTTCCTGAGCTGGTTGACGGTTTTGTCTTCTTCTTGGCGGCATATTTTTGTTAATAATACGCTTATTAGGTCTTTATTAAATTCTCTAAATAGTTAAGGCATAACTCAACAATTTAACATAATCACTTAACACATTATCTCAAACAACTTGATATATTTATTCAAATCAAAAGTTTTAACATCAAACGATAGCATTGCTGCTATTTACATCAACTATCCCGAGATAAAGAATCTAAAGGATTTAAAACATCAAAATATTCCTTTGTTTATAATTGCATCGAAATTTACATCATTAACTACCAAATAGTTTCACATAATTAAACTAATACTATCACTGTCTGTTAACGCTCCGAACACCCTTGCTACGTTCCTCTTCCATGATACGAGACATCGTTCTGCGATCCAGCATGTACGATGGTAGACCTTCAAACTGGATTGGGTACCTCAAAACTCGATCCTGGGCTTCATCCATTGCATTATTAAGTGTAGAGTATGTCTCCTCAAGTTTAGCCTTCTTCGCACGGCGATCGTCTTCTGCAAGATCAGCACGACGTGACTCTCGTACCCAGCCCTCCTCTGCTATGGCAAGCCTCTCTGAGCTTTCCTTCAGTTCCTTCTTTAACTTCTCTATTTCTTCAGACTTCTCCTCATTTTGACCCTTCTTGTGGACCAAATCCCATTCTACATTTCCCAGTCGTGTGTGATGAGTCTCAACCTCCCTCTCCTTCTGCTCGAGAGTAATCTGCTGACTAATCGCCCGCTCAGTTAAATCCTGAACAGTATCTCGTAATTCTACGTTACGGTCATATAACGCGTCGTACATCTCAGCATCGATGGAGTTAGGTGGGAACTCATCTTCTTCCTCTTCCTCCTCAGGATCCTCCTCTGGATCAGTCTCAGGCTCATGCTCCTGACCAATAACAGTGATCAATGGAGACAACTCTCTATGAATCAACTGCTCCCTGACAACATGAATATCTCGGGGCTCCTCCTCAGTAGCACTCGGGGTTCCTCCTCCCCAGCTCGACTAGCTCCTCCAACAACCGACATCCTGACAACAAAATTTTAAGTTTTAGTTACTAATCTGTGCTAGCGAACACATAGATTAACACATAAGCACATAGAGTCTTTTATTATCTTCAATGAATTAAGGAATTCATCTCTTAGAACTCGATAAGAGTTTTCCTTCACTATGTTCTTTCTATAAGGCTATTACCTAAGGTTGTTCCCCCACCTAAGGTTCATAACCTACAGCTCTGATACCAAACTGTGACACCCCCAAATCCTGAACTTCCATTTCCATAAGATTTGGTGTTCACGATACAACATCATCTATCTATCTACCCATAAATAAATGCAAACCATGCAATAGATAGAAAAAATAATAAATCTCCCCTTATAGGGTTACATCAATTACATAATAAATAAATCCCAGGTTACTCTAACCTTAAACATCTGTGCGGAATCATAAACAAATAAGTCTTAAACAACATCATTAACTTAAGTCTTAAACAAAATACATCATCATATAAAATAACAAGTCTTCATTACTTGCTAAGCTTGCCCTTGCCTTTACTAGTGGAAGGTTCGTCTGCTCTTTCGTTCTTAACTGCAATGTTATTTTTACGCAAGAGTGAGCATGATTGCCCACAAGTATAATAATGAAAACAACAATATAATAACATGCGAGGAAAATAATAACTTCGAATATAAAAGCCCAACTTTTGAATCAAGAATGAATAACAAGAATCAAAAGAATTTCTGAGGGTCATAAGACCTTGAACTATGTCCTAGGTTGCCAAGGGTTATATTTGAAACCTTTAACAGTCATAAGACTATGGACCTTTCTTCTTGTACTTAGGGGGATCAGCCCTTAGTACCGTACTGTGCACAATATCTTAACGCTAAAGCGTAATTAATCCCCTATACAGGGTTGTTCATCTCAGTTTGACATTCGAGTCAGCACCAAAGAAAGTTTGGTTTGGATAATTCTTCAAGGTTTCTGAAATTTAGAACACTCATCAACTATGGACTAGTCGAATCAAAAAGGGTTCGCTAGTCTAACAAGGTTTTACAATAATTGATAACTTAATTGAATAGAATCTCAAAAGGTATACAATAGAATAAGTATTGTATAACAGTATCATGCTTGAAAGATTTATTAACTTTAATATACAAAACATACTTGATCAATAATAATGAGAAATTACTCAATGTAGAAAGATGAATTAATCAACTTATATAACGATAACAAGTAGGGTTAGGAAACTTGCCTCGTGAGTAGATTACACTTTAACTAAACTCGTTCTTTGATTTAAATCCTATATATCAATTACGTGCACAATACCAGTCAATTACAACGTACTAAACATCATAAGTTATTCTTTGTCTAATCTCGAATTTATGACTATACTTAGTCAATTACTACAATTATTGTTAAAAATTAGATTTCATGAACAATAAGCTAATTATGCATTCGATCATTCAGTTTACACGTAATTATGTTATGGACGTGTTAAGAATTTATTTTAACACCTCATTATATGTCTAACAAGTTTTTATGTTCATTACTATAAGTTACTAACACGTTGCTAGACTTGAACATTTTAAAAAAACATTTTCTGGACATTCTGTTAAGTGGCGCTGCGGCGCCACTTTTGTACTGAGTCTTAGCGCTGCGGCGTCGTGGCGCTGCGGCCTGGTACTTGGCGCTGTGGTGCGGTGTCGCTGCGGTGCGAGAAATAAACTGGGAGTTGGCGCCGCGGCGCGAAACCCAGACTCTAAATTTCCAGTTCGCGAAGAACACAGAATTCAGCGAAATCAACACTTCTTAAACACTAATTTCACCAAATTACACATACCCACATGTTATAATTCATTTATAATCATTGCCCAACAATTATAGAATGATTTTAACCCATTAAAACATATAATTACAGAATTAAAATATGCAAATTGTACTGTTCTTGATGTTCTTGAAGTATTGAACATAAATTCCTAAAATTCAATGCCACGGATTCGTTATAAAGCCAAATCCGTTCATTTAAAGTTTGGTCTCTTCGTATTAACATGCATAATAAAATACGAGTGTAAAATTTACGAAAATATTTATGTTTGACATACTAAAATCACGTATAATGCCATAAGGCCAAAACCCAAACTTTGTAAATTTTGAAATAACAAGTCATAGTATAACGACATGTTTTATGATACTGATGATATGGTCTACATAACATATATACTCAAATAAAATTTGATAAGACATAACACATGTACAACCCATAATCATTACTCCTATCCCAATTACAGATGTTTAAATCAAAAACTATGAAACTCATATTCATGGAATTTAAATGACGTAAAATAGAAATTCGGTTAGAGAGAATTACCCTGATTGTAGAATATAGATTAGTAGGTTTATATGCTTTTCAATTCTTCACTCTCAATTTCCTTCAGTTAACTCTGTAAGATTCTCAATCTTTTTCTCTGTAAATTTTCTAGACTTAGCAATAATGAAAGGAATAAAGAGAAGACGTATAATAACTAAGCCAACTGACGCGTATAATGGTCAGTTACTCCAATAGTGGGTAACTGCTTCCAACTCCCCATAGGGCCTTGTTTGGCTGGCAAGAATAGATTTCAAAACTATTTAATTTAATAAAATCTTTTATCATAAAGTTTAATTAATGTCACACTCCTTATAAAATAAATTCAATATTTTATATAATTTATTTTAAATAAAATATAATAAATTCTCATAAATTCATATAGTTACATAATTAAATTTCTCATTAATAAATAATGTCAAATTATTAACTCTCTAATTAATAATTAAATTAATTAAAATACATTAGGCTTATTTAGTATTTTTTTTAATACAATAAGCTCACATAATCACAAACTTCGATAATAAAATTTCTCGACATTAATTTAATAAATATGACACATATAATTAAATTAATCTACCACAATTGCATCAAATAATTATTTAATCCAATAATTAAATTATCGAAAAATATTTATTTGATTCAATAAATATTAAAAATTAATTTACAAAAATCTCGTTCGTCACATCTTTCCCCCCTTAAAAGGATTCTGTCCCCAGAATCACGACTCAATAAATTCAACCCGTTACATTATGAGTTCCTGGTGATGTCTTTTGGTTTAACAAACGCCCCTGCTGCGTTCATGGATTTGATGAACAGGGTGTTTAAACCATTCTTAGACAAGTTCATAGTGGTATTTATCGATGACATTCTGGTGTATTCCAAAACTCAAAAGGAACACGTGAAACACTTACGTTTGACTTTGGACACACTAAGAAAGAAAAAGTTGTACGCAAAATTCTCTAAGTGCTAATTTTGGCTCGATCGTGTACAATTTCTGGGTCATGTGATTGACAAAGATGAGATTTCAGTGGATCCATCGAAAGTGGAAGCTGTAATCAATTGGGAACAACCAAGGACAAAGTCGGAGGTGAGGAGTTTCTTGGGATTGGCCGGTTACTATAGAAGATTTATTCAAGATTTTTCCAAGACAGCTATGCCATTGACAAATTTGACAAGGAAATCTGTAAAATTTGTTTGGACGGAGAAGTGTGAAGAAAGTTTTCAAGCTTTAAAGAAGAAGTTAAGTATGGCACCTGTGTTGGCATTACCAGATAATATAGGAAACTTTGTGGTATATAGTGATGCCTCACACAAAGGTTTGGGTTGTGTTCTTATGCAGAACGACAAAGTTATTGCATATGCATCAAGACAACTGAAGGATTATGAGAAAGGGTATCCGACTCATGATTTGGAATTGGCTGCAGTAGTATTTGCTCTGAAGATATGGAGACACTATCTCTATGGAGAGAAATATAAAATCTACACAGATCATAAGAGTCTGAAGTATATTTTCACTAGAATGACCTGAACATGCGTCAAAGAAGATGGATGGAATTGATAAAGGATTACGATTGTAAAATCTTTTATCATCCTGGCAAAGCGAATGTGGTTGCAGATGCTTTAAGTAGGAAATGTCGGGAAAAGTTGATGTTGATAACCACTCAGGAGGACCTCATTTCAGCTATGGAAAGGTTAGAGCTGGAAATCAAATTTCCACAGGAATCCGATGAACGACTATTCCAGATAGAAGCTGGTCCAACTTTAGTGGACAAGGTGAAGAAAACTCAACTAGAGGATGAAGAATGCAAAAAAATAAAGGAAGGTGTGAATGAAGGTAAAGAGGTGAAATACAAGATCGATACCGAGGGATTACTATGGTTCGAGGGAAGAATCTGGGTTCCAGCAGTATCAGATATAGAGAAGAAATCTTGACCGAAGCACACAACACAAGATATTCGATTCATCTAGAAAGTACGAAGATGTATCAGGACTTACGACGATATTTTTGGTGGCCAAACATGAAAAGAGATGTTGTAGAATGTGTCGCGAGATGCTTGACATGTCAAAGAGTCAAAGTTGAGCATCAAAGACTGAGCGGACTACTTCAACCATTAGAAATACCAAAATGGAAGTGGGAACACATCACAATAGATTTTGTGGTGGGTCTTCCAACTACTCAGAGAGGATGCGATGCGATTTGGGTGATAGTGGACAGACTGACAAAATCAGCGCACTTTTTACTAATAAAGATTAGGTTCAATCTTGATCAGTTGGCCAGGTTGACGTTAAAGAGATAGTTTCGAGACATGGAGTGCCAGTGTTAATTGTGTCAAATAGAGATCCGCGATTCACTTTAAATTTTTGGAAGAGATTACAGGAATGTATGGGAACACAGTTGCGAATGAGCACAGCTTATCATCCACAAACCGATGGCCAAAGCGAAAGAACGATTCAAACATTGAAAGATATGCTTAGAGCATGCGTCATGGATTTCAAAGGTAGCTGGGAAGAACATTTACCATTAGTGGAATTCACTTATAACAATAGTTACCACTCGAGCATCGGTATGCCGCCTTACGAGGCATTATACGGCAGAAAGTGCAGAACTCCATTGTGCTGGGATGAAGTCGATGAACGTCAACTGCTAGGACCAGAACTGGTACAACAAACTGCTAACGTTATCAAACTCATTAGGACAAGATTGGTAGCAGCTCAAGATCGACAGAAGAAGTATGCTGATCAACGCTGACAATATCGTGCATTTGACGTAGGAAATTATGTATTCCTAAAAGTTTCTCCTTGGAAGGGAAAAATTCACTTCGATAAGAAGGGAAAGCTAAGCCCGAGGTTTATTGGACCCTTCGAGGTGCTGCGAAGAGTTGGAGAGGTGGCTTACGAGGTAGCTCTACCTCCAGAGTTGGAAAAAACTTTCACAATATTTTTCATATTTCGGTGTTACGACCGTATAAACCCGATTACAAACACGTGATCGAGTACGAACCGTTGCAATTTGATAAAGACTTGTCTTATAAAGAGATTCCTATCCAGATAGTTGACAGGAAAGAACATGTACTCAGGAATAAAGTTATACCTTCTGTGAAGGTGATTTGGAGGAACCACAACGCTGAAGAAGCTACATGGGAACTCGAGGATAAAATGATGAAAGATTACTCTGAGTTATTTGTTTAATCTGTGTCTTCGATTCTGGGGACATAATCATTGTAAGTAGGGAAGAATGTAACGAATGATTTGTTTGAGTTATGATTCTGAGGACAGAATCCTTGTAAGGAGGGAATGATGTAACATTCCAGAATTTTAGACTGTAATATTAAATATTTATTGAATTATATAAGTATTTAATGGATATGTTTATTGTTGAATAAAAAATTGTTCAATTTGATTTGATGTGGTCTAGTTAATTATTTGTTAAGTAAATAATTAAGGAGTTAAGAAAACTAATTGTTATGAGATTATATACTAATTTAATTTAATAATTAAGCTAGAGAGTTTATAATAATTAAATGAATTATTATATTTTGATTTTTATTTGTAATTTAAAATGAAGTATTAGTTGATTAAATAAAGTTATAATTATAAAGGGAATTATAATTATGTGGTATTGATATATGTGTTAAAGTAATTTAATAAATAAGTATTAGATTTAATTAAATTGATTATCAAAATTTAATTAAATAGAAGTGTGACAAATAACCTTGCTATAAAGGAATTATTAAAATAAATTAAAGGAGTTTTATTTAGTTTTGGCCAAACAAGCCTTAATGAATATTAATTCTTTAATATAATAGTATTTTTATCAAACAAGGTATAAGGATTAATCCATTTATTTTAATTAGGTTTACCAAACAAGGTATATGAGTTATTTTTATTATGTTAGCCAAACAAGCCTTATGGCTTTTGAATTTCAAAACCTACATAACTGATATAAGTTATATCTATATTTATATTATATAATTAATATATATTATTACTACTATACGTTATATTTTTTACTACGTAAACTAGAGTTGGGAGAAGAAAAGAAAAACTCAGAAGAAGAAAAAGGAAGAGAAGAATAAGAATTAGAGAGAATTCTTGAGAGGTTTTGAGAAAAGATTGGGGAAAAGAAAGCTCTTGATCAAAAGGGAAGGGTATCATCTTCTTAAACAAAGGTAGGATCTTAATCCTTTTATTTTTAAAGTTTAGTTTTTCCTCTTCTAAAATTCTTTGTAAAAATCTTCATGAAGAAAAAATTGTATGTGATATATGGTTTTATATGATAAATTATTGGTTATAAGATGGTTTCATGAGTTTATATTTGATTATAGAGAAACTAGTTTATGTATGTATGTGTTTTATGAAGAAACTATATTACAGAGTGTTTATATGAAAATATATGAATATGGCTTAGTTTAAAATAAAATTAAGGTTTTATTGGTTGTTTAAATTATAATTTGACTATTAAATTTGTAAGAGGATGAATACACATAAATTTGTTATGATGAATTAACTGTTTTGATTGAAAAACAAAGTTACAGTGAAGACTTTCATTAAAAATGTCAAAAATGGAGTTTTTGCCAAAAATATTGAAATTGGATGTTATAAAGTTGATGTTTATGTTATTGTATATGTAAAAACATGTTAAGAGTATTGAAATTATGTTTATATGAAGTCTATATGTGTATTACATGTTAATTAGTTTGTTAGATTGGAGCTTGTAGGCCAATTTGGCTTTTGTTCATGTTGTTGCCTAGGCTGGGCGCCAATGCCTGGTGTTTGGCGTCGCAGCGCGGCCCAGCAGTGTAAGTTTCGCGCTGCAACGCTGGCGCCACGTCGCAGCACCAATCGTTGGCTTGTGTCTCATGCCGCAGCGCCAGCTCAGCGCCGCAGCGTCAACCCACAATATAAATTGTGGCGCCGTAGCGCGAGTTAGCAGAATGGTCTGACAGTTTTATTTATTCATACTAAGTTTGAAAATAAATGTTATGTATTAATAATAGGACTGTTAAATGATGATTTCAGTAGTACTAAACTAGGAATGAGCATGTTATCAAGGGATAACTAGTATTAACGTAATTCGATTATGTGAATTGATAATTAAACCTACATGATGTATATACTTGTTTATATATATAAAGTGTTGGTAGTGACTAATTATGTCATGATGACATATATATAGGGTATTGAGATTCAAGTTGTAAGGTTTAGCTTGTGCTTAAGGCAAGTTTTCTAACTCCAACACTTCGTTGTGCAAGTTTAATTTCGTTGAGTACGTTATTGCTTTTAATTCAATTACAATTACGCAAGTTGCTAACTCTACACTTTTGTAGAGCTAGATTGTTTATTATTGAGAAAGTCCTTGTATCTAGTTGTTCAT
This sequence comes from Panax notoginseng, assembly GCA_016801055.1. Taxonomy (NCBI): domain Eukaryota; kingdom Viridiplantae; phylum Streptophyta; class Magnoliopsida; order Apiales; family Araliaceae; genus Panax; species Panax notoginseng. The sequence goes on along the minus strand of CM029020.1, from coordinate 122,636,936 downwards.
GAGAATACAAGTATTCTAAATCTTATACTTTAATATTGAGCAAGTTTCTTTAATATGTAACTTGTTATTTAGCATGCGAATCGCTATATTTTAATATTCTAGTGTTGAACAACTTTATCTTTCAAATTACTATTCACTTTGCATGCTTAGTATCCAATTCTTAATAACCTTGACTTTATATGTTTCAAGCAAATTATGTTATGATTATTCCATAGCGTACAGTTAGTTCTTTTGTATTCAACTAATCCTTAGTTGATGACCGTTGAATTCCAAATTACTTTGTAATGTATCCAAACCAAACCTACTTTGGTGCGGACTTGTATTCTAATACTGAGATGAACAACTCTTTTATAAGAGATTTACGCTTAGCGTTGAAATGGTTGTGCACAATACATTGTACGAAGGGCTGATCCCCCTAAGTACGTGGAGTCCTTATAGTCTTATGACTGTTAAAGTTAAAGTTGAAAGATTACTTATAACTGTGGACATGGTTCGTGGTCATTAGACCCTCAGTTGTATATTTCAGAATGTTAATAGAACATATTGTTCAGTTCTATTGAGCTTATTAGTTGGCAAATGTTATAAGATTCTCTTCATTGTTATTTCAAGTGAGCTTTGTTTGCTCACTCTTGCTTATATAACTATTACAGCTAAAGATGAGAAGGTAGATGTACCTAACACCAGTAAAGGAAAGGGAAAGATGAACAAGTACTAAAGACTCGTAATGTTTTAACATTTATTTACCAGACTTTAATTTGATTGATGTTATGAAGTATTTATTTAATTTTTGCATTTGAATGATTGTAATTAAAGGTTAGATAACCTGGGAGATTTTGTTTATGTAATCCCTTAAGGGAAGGTTTATTATTCAATTTTTATTATGATTGGGTAGTTAGATATGAATGATTTAATTAAGTGAACACCGAATCTTGAGGTAACGAAGTACCGAGATTTGCTGAGGGGTCAAATTGACCATGAAATCTTACTAGGTTTAATAGCATGACGTCGTAACCTTTTTTCCACGCTCAGTTTATAATCACCAAGAAGGTAAACTACCTCTTTCATACGTAGGCGATCAACCCATTGTATAACCCCATTCCGGGGTGTGTTCACCTTAGACTTAATTATTAGATTCCGCACCAAAACAATTTGGTTTGGCACAATTTCTCAAAGAAAGCTCGATTTTCTTTTAAACATGACATACCATTTATCTTAGCCAAATCAAGTAGCTTAGACCATACCAATAATTTGGATATCAACTTGAAACATTCGTCTAGTCAAATCAATTGACATTGACTATTTCTTTAAATTCTTTTCGTAATACATCAAAACATTTTATGACGTCATGATACCATACTTTTCACAGTACGTTGAGGACTTTATTAGTATGCAACATACCATAGTGGATTGTTGATCCTAAGATCACATCCAACACCAGGTTCAATCACATTAATAACTCCATCCTTTTACCATTCTTGCATCGAATGCACGAATGATATAAAATTCATTTTGATATTCCAAATCAATTTCTGTCTAGCCGAAAAAATTAGCATAGACATACCAAGAATAGTTCTTATACAATCTATTGGTTCAAAAAGTTGAACCAATTCTTTTCCTTTTCAAACTGCACATATCAATATGATTTCAATACACTTCGAAATCTAGTATAGCTAGATGACTTGGAATATCCTATTTATCCATCTTCCTTCATTGTCTTACTTGTGATAATACTTAATCTTCTCTAGCAACTTCAATGCTAAGTCTACTAATAGATACTTACTTTCAGTCTAAACATTCCTATACCGTAGTATAGTCCATCAACTTATCACACTTTATTTGTTTAGGAACTTTCCACAACCATATGTGTTTAAGAACTTATCTTCACAATATGTAATCCAAGAACAAATCAAGGACTATCCATATGCTTAGGGCTCAGAAACATAGCATATAACTATGAGTCACAAACTTTTTATAAGTACGAGTTTCAAGAACTCACACCTAACTTATCATTCTCTACCTATCAAGCATATACATGAGAAAAGATTCACCTTCTCGTCATATACATATTGATAGCGTGACCAATTCTGATGATTATCACTGTAATAAACTGAGTGGTTATTACCCTAAAGCACAAACCTCTGCCCATAACAAAGGTTCATACAACTGAGCTATCACATGAGTCCTCAATTGAAATTTTACAATCTTCTAAATTTCTCTTTACTTAATACGAATTTTCTATAATTTGTATGTTATCCTTCCCAACTCATCTGAGTTCTTCTTCCCGTGCTATTTCATAGTACCATTCATTTATAGCATTAGTTATAAATCATTCATCGTTTAACAGCTCAACTGTTACTACGATTATCCTTCTCTTTACGATTATAGTCTTAGGTACTCATACCTAAGATTTATAACCTATCAGCTCTGATACCAACTTGTAATGCCCCGAAATCTGGTCTATTTTCATACCCGAATTTCGTACATCATGAGTACATCATTCATCCCAACATACATCATTATATACTAAAATATAACAACATACATTCTCAATTCCTAGGTTCTAATACCTTATAACCTTGTTTATTACAAATAATTATAATTACATTATTCTTTACATCTTACAAGAGTGACTTTTATCTGCCACCAAGGATACATAACCATTCATTAAACTAATCTATAGTTCAATTTCATCTTTCTACATTACAAGTCTTCACTTGATCTTCAAACTCATTTATCTATTGAATGAGACTTCCTCTGGATACCGATCAGCTTGATCTTTACGGGATCCTTAGGTTCTTCTACTCGTACGCTAAAAATATTTTTCATTTAAAGCAAGTGTGAGCATTCAATTACCCAGCAAGTCATAATAGTTGAACAAACAACTTCAAGAATCCAAACATTTCTTTAGAACTTCAATAACCGAACTAAGGTTATGAAGCAACTTGAATAATAAAAATAATCTCGATTCCTATCATTTTAAAACAATATTCACTTTCACTTTGAAATACTTTTATTCTTCTATCTTTTCCATACACATTCTGTCTGGCTAGAATCATTAGCACAGACTTAACAATAACGGATCATGTATAAACAAAGCATTCTCTTATTGAACAGTTTCACCACAGAATAGTTCATCTCGTAGAAATACCGAAGTGTTCACATTGTGGCACAAGGCCTCATACGCTCTACCACCTTGTACAAATATTGCACATTCGCACATAGACAGAACTTCTCAAGTTCAACATCTGAGAAGTTTAAGAAACTAGCATTCATTTAGAATATGAATGAAGTTAGGAAACTTGCCTTATGCACAGCTACAGCTTAGAGTTTATGCTGAACTTTTCGTTCTAATTCCTATATAACACATAAGGAAAATAGCATGTACCAATTAGCCACATATTTGACTTACGTAATGGTTTACTTAACTTTACTTCTTAGAGTTTGCGTTCTTACAACATAAGTTTACGCGACCAACTTTTATTACCGGTTTACGGCTTCATGACATACGGAGATGTCTTACTCAAAACGTTCATCATCTTTAATGATTTACATTCTTATCTTCTTCTTGTAACTTCTCTAGGACTTAGCACACATCGCTTCTTTGCTAGTTGTCCATATGGTACTTTGAGTGGTTTTCCACAAATAACCAACACACAATTCCCGTCTCATCTACACTACCATCACAGTGAGTTAGATCGGTTGCCAATTTCATATATACCTTCGCTCTCTGAAATAATTGTTTAGCCCAGCTCCCATATGTCAACCATCAAAGGTTACGATTGTACCACAACCTAAACTTATCTTAACTTATCCGAACCATTAACTATACCGTTCGTTAAGTCAATTTCTTATTCCTTATGGCTTTCTGACAACTAAATGTCATACCTCAGGATTCATTCTTATCCAACTCACATTCGACTTTCATTAATCTTATTACCTTCCATTACAGCTTTCTTGATAATTCATATCTTACTTAATACTTTCATCAACGTGTAAGTCATACAACCAGGGTATACTTAAAATGTTCGTTCGACGTGAATACGATTCACGAGGATCGTTTATGTATCCAATGTTCACGTTGCTCATCTCTTAATCTCTCATTCAACCTTTACTCAAGGTTTTAATCGCTTTCAATCGTTATCCATCCCATGAACCCCATGTTCACTATTCTTTCTTAATGTCGAAGCCACACCGTTTGTTGTATGCTAAGACCGATCATTCATTGCAATAGCGTTACGTTCACGGCGTCTATACACTTTACCCTTATCTCTCACTACTACAACATAACATTAAAATGTTATTCATTACCCTCGTCACTCAACGTTTAAGGAATCACAATCATAGCAATCCCCACGTTCGTTCTATCGCGACCATGGTCCTTGGATATCAGTTTCGTAACCCGCATTTAAATTCTTTGTCTTTTAATCTCATTTAATCTTTCCGTTCAACCTTTACTAAAGGTTTAAATCACTGGATTAAGTGTTACATTAATTTAACATTATGTTCTTTATATTCCTTTACACTTCCCTGAAATAATTGAGCAGTTAAAAGCTCATTACTGTGCCTTGCTCTACACCGGTGCCGCGGCACCGGTACCCTTTACATTTCTCATGCTGTCACACCACTCTGCAGTGCTTTCTCCCCCGAGCTGGCGCTGCGGCTCCAAGCCCTAAACTCAGAAAATTTTTCGAAGTGTTGGAAATTGTTTGAGACGCTTTCTTCCCGCTTCCATAACTTCTTCATTATAACTCAGAACGAGAACATTCCAAAGTCATTCTCTTCCTTATATTACGTTCTTCAATACCCCTTAGACAGAACTTCATTCTTAATCCGTTAACGTGCCATTCGATTGGCTTGATCTTCACACTTCGTTCATTTTTACGTTTTTAACATTCTTCATTCATTCTTGAGTTCACGACTCACTTTTTCTATGTTCTCTTGCTTTCTTATGAAACCCCAGACATTCGGGTTTATTTACTAACTTTTTAATTATCGTTCGTCTTTTACGAAATTTTTGCCATAACTTCGTTGTAGCTAAGTTTTAATACGTTCTTCATGAAGGTTTCTACCGTTCCTAACCAAGCAATAAGCAACTAACTTATACGCGATGATTTTAAACTTGTCCATCAAGAACAAACTATACTATAATGGTTTTAAATTTGTCCATCAACAACGTTCTTCGGGTTCTTCGCGTGTTCTTCATTTTTAATCGATATTTTGGATTACAATTTCACTTTTTCTTGGAATTTGATGTTATAAATCACCATTCCTTACTAATTTCACCGAATCGTTCAAATTCATTACGAATCCTATACTTCCTTAAGAAATTTATTTACTAAACTTCTAATTCTTGATTCTTCATTTTCTCATGATTTCAACCATATGAAATCATTTCTAACATCTTTTACTTTTTATTCTCATTAAGTTATGTTTTAAACATATAAAATTTAAAGAAAATTAATTCAGAAGTTAGGTTTTTGATACCTTTCTACTTTAATCTCGTTTCGTCAGATAAAGTTTTCTCACAAGCAACTTTTCCTCCTCCTTTTCCTCTTCTTTCTCCCATCCGAGCTCTCTCTCTCTCTCTCTCTCTCTCATGTTGTAGGATTTTCAAAATCCCATTCAAATGAAATTAGCTTTCTATTTATAGATTTTCAAGGCTAGGGGCAAAATAGTCATTTTGTCCCTCTGATTACTATTCACACCTCCTTACTATTCCACCTCCTTACTATTCACGAAACTTCCCTTGGAAGTTTCGTGGTTTCGTCTGACAGTTTTAAAAACTGCGATTCTCAGAATCCAAATATTTTTAGATATTTCGTCTTTCTTTTACCGATTAACTTTTACGCATTCTTCAGATCTCCGAAAAATTGAATAAAACTTTTCCACGATAAGTGTTTTCCTTCATGTTTTTCCCTAACGTAGTTAAACTAGTGAAACGTACATAACAGTACTTTTCGTCGTTTTTATTTTGTCTGATTTCTGCACGTTTTTTAAGAAAAACTTTTATCGGCTTAATTAACTTTTCACGATATATTATAGTCAAATCTTTCAACGGAATGTCATTTCGACATACCGAAAACTCAGAAAGGCTAAGGCTTAGGGTGAATAGTGCCTATTTCGTCTTTTTCCCTGAAAATATTTTGTTCCCGGAAAAAAAATATTTCGTCTTGAAAATTCTTATCTCGTACCCAGAATCCTCCCGTATTCCAATCATACTAGGTTATAGAACGATTTATAAATATATAGCACTGAATAATATTAATAAAAATTTATTTTATTAATAACTAATTCTTTAAACTTAAATTCTGGACAATCCGAATTTCCGGGTCGTCACAATCAAAGAGTTTAATTTTATTAAAAATGAGGATGAACCATGTGTGTACAAGAAGGTTAGTGGGAGCACTATTTCATTTCTTGTATTATATGTTGATGATATATTACTGATAGGGAATGATATTCATATGCTTCAATCAATTAAAATCTGGTTATCTAAACACTTCTCCATGAAGGACTTGGGAGAAACATCCTATATTTTGGGGATAAAGATCTATAGAGATAGATCTAAAAGGATGTTTGGCTTATCCTAAAGAACGTACATTGACTCGATGCTAAAGAGGTTTAGCATGGAGGATTCCAAAAGTGGTCTCATGCCAATGAGCCATGGAATACATCTCTCCCGGAAATAGGCCCCAAAGACACATGAGGAGAGAGACCGTATGAGTAAGATTCCTTATGCTTCAGTAATAGGATCTATCATGTACGGTACGATATGTACTACACCGGATGTCGCTCATGCACTTAGTGTAACAAGCAGATATCAGTCGAATCCAGGAGAAGAACACTGGAAGGCAGTAAAAAATATCCTAAAGTACTTAAGAAGAACTAAGGATGTATTTCTTGTCTACGATGGGTCTGAATCGATACTAGAGGGCTTCACAAACTTAAGTATTCAAATAGACCAAGATGACAGTAAATTCATTTCGGGGTATGTGTTTACCTTGAATGGTGGCGTAGTGAGTTGGAAAAGTTCCAAATAGCAAACATTTGCTATTTCAGTGACATAGGCAGAGTACATAGCTGCAAGTGAAGCTGCAAAGGAGGCTGGTTGGATGATGAAGTTCATTACTGAACTTGGTGTGGTTCCTAGCATTACAGGACTAGAACCTTTATTTTGTGACAACACCAGACCTGTTGCCCAGGCTTAGGAACCCATGTCTCATCAGAAATCTAAACATGTGTTGCGGCGATTTTATTTGATCAGAGAGATCATTGAAAGAGGAGATGTCACCCTGGAGCGTGTGGACTCTCAAGACAATATTGCAGATTCATTTACTAAAGCGTTAACAAGAAAAGATGGGTATGATATACCATGGCGATTGGCTTTAGTGCAAATGGGAATTGAAAGTATTATACATGCAAGCTAATCATGTATGATGATAAAGCATATACTTTGTAATCAAACTTATTTATTTATTAATAAAAGAATTATTTATTAAATGCATTTAATTATCTACATGGTATTGTTTTAAAAATATGTGATAAACCCAAAGTTTTAAGCAATGCTTTTAGAATCATGATGAGATCATGCTAATGAGATCTAAATTCTTAGATAGCTTAAAATTAAAATGTTCTCAATCAATGGATTACTAAAAAGGGGATTAGTGAATCCAGATAGATTGGTACAAACGTTACTTGCACATTGGATGAGGATAATTGATCTCATGATTATTTGTGTGGAGACATTAAAGCAAGTATGTATGTGCTTATTGGAGAATAAGTTCACTGAACGTGATTCGCTAAGGAATACCTAATAGAGTTTTACTTGCCTGTCAATAGGAATTCATGTAGTGATAGTAGTACAAATGATCCTTAAACTTGAGATCATCATAGTATCTTATATATAATGAATTACACTTTGACTTATTCTTTAAGACTCTTAGAGTTTATCAAAGGGTATGATTAGGTGTAATAAGTTATATATGGAGATAATGATTGATAAATAAAGAATCTACCACTTCTAGTAGAAGAAGAGAAATGTCCTATGTGATTCGATAAATGACAACCCAAGAATCCTTAGCCAAGGTGGAATAAAATTAGAAAGTAATTTCTAATTTGCATTCATTAGGAGTTGTGCATTTAGAAATCGAAATACATATAGTTAAATATAATAAGACTTGACAGTAATTCTATTTCTTATATTTAATTGGGACATTGTATGGTGAAAGGATTGAATTGTACGATAACTTTTTACTCAAAGGTTCTTTTATAATTAATGTTGAAATCTATATTATCTAGAAAGTCGTTGATCGTTAGGGAGGCTTATCCCTATAGTAGAATAAATATTATTTATTTAAATAAATTCATAGTTTAATTTATTTATTTAAATAAGATTAAAATTGTTCTAATTGATTCATTCACAACTGGTTTAATACGGAGAACCTAAAGGCTCACACCATAAAAGGAAGAATAATTATTTAAGAAGTTAATGGCATAATCGTAATAATATGTTAAGTATATTTAATTTAATCTATGATGATAGAGTAAATTAAATAGCTTAATATTTATTATTTAATATTTTAGAAATATTAAATATAAATTAATAAGAGGTGTCTTATTAATATTATTACAATTATTATTAATTTTAATTTCTAAAAGAGTTTAGGAATTAATTTAATATAAGTACTCTCATTTATTAAAGGAGTAGGAGACAAAATTAGTTAAACGAAATTAAATTAATTAATCCCTAATAAGATTAGGGAGCCCAATTAATTAAAGGGGTTTAATTAAATAAAAAATACCTTATTTTAATTAAATAGGGTTACCTGATATCTTTATAAAATGAGTCTTATATCAGATATCAGATATACATAATTCTAAAAGTTGGAGCCAATACACCCTTCTTCTTAAAAATTCTTCTTCCTTGGTGGATCACCTGTAGAGATCATACACTTGGGTGGCTAATATTGATCAAAGCAAAGAATCTACTCGGAGATTCAAGGATATCGTGGAGAAATAGGAGTTAAACTTGTACCTGTGGAAGCTCGTATCTACAAGGGTATGATTTCATAACTTCATGTTCTTCATTTTAATTAATAATATGCATAAAGGCTGATATTGGTAATTGGTTTGTGAAAAATTTTAAAATCTGATTTTATTTTGCTTCCGCTATTTTTACAATTTGATTGCGTCTTTGATATTCACAAAACCTAACATAAACATCTTTCAACATTTGTCTAGCAGAATCAAATAGCTTAGACTTTTAACAATAACTCGAACATCAATTGAAATAGTTTTAGCCAATTCAATTGTTATATCATTTTATAGTTTAAAGAAAACCAAAAATCATTTTTATGATGTCAAGATATCGTACCATTTTAATAGTATGTTGAGAATTTAGTCATTATATGACTTCGTCGTGCTACATTGTACCATAGTGGGATGACGATCATATGATCACATTCAACACTAAGTTCAATTGCATTAATGACTTCCTCGTTTGTCATATTAACATCATATTTAGTGATGCTTTAACGAATACGGGGAAAAAAATTCATTTTGATATTTTTAAATCATTTTTGTCTTAGCCGAAATAAATAGCATAGACAGACGAATAACGGTATTGTTTTTAAAACTCATTAGTTCAATCATCTGATCCAATATTTTTTTAGAAGTGAAAACATTAGCACAATGTTAATAAATTTCAAAAAATCTAGCATAGCTAGAAGATTTGGAATATCCATTTTTCTCTATCAACTTCAATCTTTACTCCATTATATAATTACTTAATCATTCTATCTATCTTCAGCACCATTAATGCTCACTATACTAAAAATTTCTAATTTCTCAACTTACAATCTTTCTATACCCAATATAGTTCATCAAACTTATCACACATTGGAAGTTCAGGAACTTGTCACAATAATATGAGTTTAGGAACTTGTCCTAGCAATACGTGGTCCAGAAACCAATCAGGAACTGTCCATAAGCTTAGGGGCTCAAAAACATACATATGATTATGAGTCACGAATTTACTATAATCATGAGTTTTAAGAACTCGTACCAAATCATAATAATATCTGACTAATCTTAATAGCCTCTAACTATCAAATATACACATGAGAAAAGAATCACATTTTCGCCATATATATATTGATAATGCAACACCAACATTCCAACGATTATCAATGTGATAAACTGAGTGAAAGCACAAAACCTCCTCCCATACAAAGGTTTATACAACTCAGCCATCACATGAGTCCTCAATTAAAATCCCACATACCACTATCTTGCTCTTAACTTAATCTTTGTTCAATACAAACTTTCCGTATTTCATCATTTATAACATCTCGTGAGTTTACCTTGTACTATTTTGTAGTACATTCTCATTATAGCATCAAGCTATAACCATTCAGTCATTACAGACCATCTGTTATTTCAAAGCTTAATCTGATCACGTCGTGATCATATTCTAAAATCATTTTTCCTTATGATTCTTCTTCTATTTATGATCGTTTTGGTTTTACAATCATCCTCTCTCTAATCATATTATCTTATGATTGTTCAACTCAGGTGTTTCTTGATCCTTTGGATCTTCAAGTTCTTTTTTGAATCTGGTCATATTATCTTAACTTGGTTCACAAACATTCTCTGAATTCTTGTATTATCAACATAACTCTATTAAAGTTTATTCTTATTATTTTTATCATCTTCATCTTGTAAACATCGTCTATTTATTAACGCTTAACATCTTATTACTGAAGTCAGGTAACTCCAAATTCTTGTCTTTTATATACCTCAAAGATTCATCTTTGAACATTTTTTAAATTTATCTTTTATTGTTCAAACTCTATTTGAGTTTATCCTTACCATGTTCACCTTCCTTCTCTAAGGTTATAGCCTAATGTACTCTTACCTAAGGTTCATAACCTACAACTCTGATACCAACTGAAATGACTCCAAAATTCATTCAAATCAACTCTAAACCTTGGTCGTTATCAATACATCTTTATTCTAACTTTACATCATTATTCGATGCTACAAATAATAAAATGTGGAATAATTTAAACTTTTCTATCTTCTTTCTCTATTAACTTCCCTGAATCACAACCTTTACCATTCACATATCTTTGAATCATATTTATTTTCATAATTCACTTCATTAGAGTTATTACATAAAACCTTACATCTCAATTAAGTATCCTTTATATTTCGGATAACTCAAACCTTAAAACTCAACATAAAATAAACATCATAAATCATTAAGTACATCTCCATAATATTAAACATGGTTTAAAGGAATAACAACTTTAGATAAAATATTTAATCTTCATGCATTATATCTGATCTACGTCATTCAAGTAGCACATAGCGTTACCTTGAATCCTTAGCTGGCAAAAATGGTTATTTACAAGGTTGAGCTCGACAGCTAAGCAAATCTAACAGTTTACGTGCATCACGTATCACATAATAAAATGCTCAACATACATCTCATAATCATACATGTTGCAGTTCACATAACAAGTATAAAGATTGAGTTCCTTACTCAATCATCATTCTTTACTCAATCAACGTAGTCATAAATTAACTTTAACGTGTCATACTTACAAGATATATAATACATCATGCTCTTTGCAATACAGATTTAAAACAGTTCATCATCAAGTTCACATAACAAATAGGAACTAAAAAGACTTACCTTGATTGTCGATTACAAACAATAGACTAACAGTTATAGCTATCTGCACTTCACATATCCTACACAACATATAATCATGCACATCAACAATTAGCCATATTATAACACTAAGCATTCGTTTAAGTAACTCTACTATACAACATATGGTCATCTTCTTTAGGTTTGATACACAATGTTCATTTTATGTGTTTAAGGCATTATAGGACTCCTTATTGTCCATTCGGTTTAATTATGTTAAACCTTATCTTACGCCGCATTATGTTCCCTTTAAAATGACACCTAACATTTGGTTAAGTCGTCATAGCTGGTCATTACATCATATTAGATGTATAATGTTTGTTAACATTAATTAAGTTAACCTTCACATCATGACTTAAAATATTTCTCTCATTTGTTACTTAACATTTAGTTAAGTTCTTAAAGTTTTCCACCGTATTATAATATGTGACTTATATTCATTAAAATTGATTGAGTTAATATTCATCTCATGCTTCATAATGCCTTCCTTACCGGTGTATATTAACCTCATTACACATCTTATAATGTTTATTTCATTTGATCTGAAACACTTCTTCAGTTCATTACCACTTTACATGGCGTTTCAACGTTCATACGTCACACGTCCAATTTGCCTCCCTTGCGTATGTGTAGTATGCTCGTACAACTTGTCTAATATGTTATTGATTAATGTTAAATATCATTATATTTTATAATTTTCAAGTCTTATAACTTAGAACAACATCTTTTATCGTCAGAAGCACTTCACTTGCATACGTGCATGCTTGATGCCCTCCGATTGCCTCCGAATACACATCAGTCCCAAATAAGACCATTTTTACCACTGCTAATGACCTCAAATCGAAACACTTAAATAACAAAAGTTGTAGTTATACTTTTTCTCTTTCTGAATCATCCTAAATCGCTTCAATCAGAGTTTGTATGAAAATGTTCTGGTCGTTTTACTATAGGAGGTCAAAACAATCCCTTCTGAATACTATTTTGGCATAGCTGCGCCACAAATAGCCTTGGCGGCAGCACAACTGCGCCTAATAGCAGAATGCTACACGATTTTTTCCCAATTTTGTTGTTCTTACGAATTTTTTTACTCTTTCCTCCTTCTAATCTTCATAACTCAAGCTATACACATTCAAATTAGTCCGTTTTTGATTCGATGGATTCTTAATTCATAGAATAGTACATACCAGAAAATTAACATCTTCTATGAAAACTAGAAACCATTAAAATGACCTAACTTCAAAGTTCATGTTAAATTTTCATGTTTTCAACATATTTAGTGTAATTGTTCACCACAGATTTGATTCTTAACCAAATCAATCTGTTTAACCTTCGATGTTTTCCTTTTTCAACGTATTAAAAACATGTACTATCAATTCATATAATCCAACATGAACTCCTAGCCATTTTATCCTCAAAATAGACCAAAGTACATATTAACTACAAAACTCCTAATTCTTCAATTAAAAACATATTTTTATGGATTTGATTACTCAAAATCGTTTATAAATGACATAGAATGAATTATACAAACTCAATAACATATACAACCAATTTCTTAACAATCTGACCATAGAAATCCAACTTTTCAAAGAAAACTCAAGAAGTATAATACTAAATACTCAAAGCTAGATTATTACCTTTGATTTGCTATAAAACCTGAACAATTTCATGTTTCTCCCTTCTTTGATTCTTAAACTCCTCTTCAATTACAGAGAATTTCTTCTCTTAATTTTATCTCTTCCGCTCTTCTCAATATTTGTTCTTCTTTGTTTTTAGTCTTAAGAAAACACACGTAACGCTAAAACTGATAAAAGGCATAAAGCCTTCAATTAAAAAAATAATGAGCTTCATCAGTTACAAAAACAAAAGTCACTGAACCATGTTTGGCTAGCACCCAAAACCCTCCTTCCAATTTATTTTAATTCATTCCTTATCATATAGTAAATCATTGTCACACTTTATTTAATTAAATTATAATCCTTATTTAATAAATCACAATCCCTCTACTTTAATCACTTAATTAAATTATAATATTACCCTTATTAATTAAATTAGAATATTACCATTCCTTTAGCGTAACAAAATACGCACCAATTATAAAATTATTTAATCCCTTAATAATTTTCCATCAAATATTTATTTTATTCCATAAATATTCCAACTAAAATATTTATCATATTTAATAAATATTTTACTTGCATTAAAATAACATACTACATTTTCATGCAATATATTACCTTCTCATTTTATTAAAATAATTATACTTATATTAATTCACTATTATCCACATTATTTATGAAATCAACTTCATTGCCAATAGGGCATAATAATCAAATTATATTATAAAATAATATAATTCTCAATTAAATTAACTAATATTAATTAATTTCTTCAATAATTTAATTAACTATTAAATCTCATTTTATCCAATATATGAATATATATACAACTCTCTTTAATATATAAGTATTTAATTCTCTTTACACCAAATCACAAATTTTAATATATATATATATATATATATATATATATATATATATATATATATATATATATATATATATATATATATATATATATATATATATATATATATCAAATTCAAAATATTTCATAATAAGAATTTTATTTATTAAATTCTTATTTTAATAATTACTAAAAATTCGGGTTGTCACACCCACTTACCCTTTTGTACACACTAGGTTCATTCTCGTTTTTGATAAAATGAAACTCTTTTGATTATCTCATCAAAACGAATGTTCTATTTTTAAAAAACTTGCTTCAATCCATAAAATAGATTGTTGTAGCTCATATACATGATTTGTTTCAACCATTAAAACAAATCCATCTAGTTGTATCATACATACATTCTCCTCTAATAATTTATATTTGAGGAAGGGCGTCTCCACGTCTATTTGCCATATTTAGTAATAATAAGTTGCAATTGCAAATAAAATTCAAATGGACTCAAGCATTACTACTAGTAATACGGTTTTATCACAGTCAACTCTTTAACTTTATTTAAAACTTTTTTCAAACCAGTCTCGTATTATAAGTCTCTAACTTGCCATTTGCTCCAAAGATTCATTTTTGATTTTATGGCATTTTTCCATTTCTCTGAGTTTCTACGACTCTTACCTCATCGTAAGTAACTGGATCATCGTCTTCTATGATGTGTACCTCATCATCATCATCCATGATGAATCCATACCTCCTAGGTATCTTCGCTACTATTCCAGATTTACGATTTGGTTGTGGTATAATAGGTCTATCTACATGTTCCTCTTTTTGACTTATAGTGCTTTGTGGTTCTTGAACTCTTCAAGATCTATTATCCTCCCAATATCCCCTTCAATGATAAACACCTTTATATTCGAAGGCATCGTGTTTAGTAACAAACACATTTTGCTAAGTAGGATTATAGAACATATACCCTAAACTTACTTTAGGATGTCCCACAAATTTGCACTTTTCAAATCTTATCCCAAACATATACTTTTAAAACCTTTTCATATAAGCTGGAGAACACCTTATCTTAACATACTTAAGATTAGGAATCCTCCATGTCCATAACTTTTATGGAGTATTGGGTCCGGATTTTGAGGTTACCTTTTTCGTAGATATACAGCCATTTATAGGGCATTACCCCAGAAGGATACTGCAATGTCGGTAAAAATCATTATGGACCGCACCATATCCAACAAGGTACGATTTTTTCTTTCAGATATACCAATCAATTATTGTGTATCAGGAAACGTCCATTGTAAGAAAACTATTTAAGATGATCCAGAAACTTATTATGTAGGTATTTCTTCCTCGATCCAAACGAAGAATTTTAATACTTTGTCAATTTATTTCACTTATTAATTCTTTGAACCTTTCAAATAATTCAGACTTATATTTCATCAAATACAAATATTCAATTCTTTGAATGATCATCTCCTTTTCTTATACTAGTTTATTCAATTTGCAAAAAAAAATATTCATGTAACTCAAGTACACAAAGTCCATTAAGTAATATTCCAGTTCTATACGAAAAATTATTATTATAAATAGAAAAATAATTATTCTTAAATATAATACCTAAAATTTAATTGTCCAACAATAAAATGAAAATAATATTTCTAACAAGAACTTGAATACAATAACAACTTATTGACTTAATAGAATTGCCTGTAGGCAGTGCTAAACAATAAGTTCCTATGGCTAATGTAGTAACCTTTGCTTCATTTCCCAGACATAGGATTACTTGTCCTTTGTTTGGTTTTCTACTTTTTCTTGGTTCCTTCAAAAATCTATATTTATAAGAACCAAATTCGGTATCCAGTGCCCAAATAGAACCTTGACTTAAAGAAAAATTTATTTCAATTATGAAGAAAACTGTATTTGTAACTAAAACTTCACTAAGCTTCTTTGGTTAGCCTCTACAAGATGCATCTCACAGTTTCCATTCTAGTGTCCTGTCTTATTGCAGTGGAAGCAAACTCATTTACTATCTGTATCAGTTTTGTTCTTATTATCATTTGTTTTTGCCTTTCTATTTATCTTCTTAGAATCGTTCTTTTTTTCAAAAAATCTTTTGGCCCCTAACATTAAGAATTGATATTTCTTGGTTGGAAAGTAACTCTCAGCATTTTTCAATATATTAAGCAAATCAACGAGGTTGACATCTAGCTTCTTTATGTGAAAATTCACAACAATTGTGAGAAAGAGTCCGAGAATGACTACAAGATCAAATCTTGGCTCAACTCTCCATCCATGACAAAACTATATTGTCCTAATTGTTCAATCAAATTTACCATGTTGAGGACATGTGTCTGTATTGTTGTGTCATCAGTTATTCTAGATCGGAAGAGCTCCTTATATATCTTATATCTATCAATCCTACTTTAATTTCCTCATAATTTAACTACTTGAAATGTAGGAGTATAGTAGGAGCATCCATAGTTTCATGGTAACACTGAAGCTTGTTACTCATGGATGTGAGCATGATGTATTGAGTCAACTGTGCATCATCTTGCCACTTTCTAAAAGTAGCAATCTCTTCCTCAGAGGCATTGTCTGCAACCATTACAGGGATAGGCGTATTAAGGACATAAGATAGCTTTTCAGTCGTGAGAATTATTCTCAAATTAGCATCTAATATGCTCCGCAGTGATAGTAATGTAGACATTATAAAATTCTATAAATGAATTTAATTAATAACATTTTAGCATACATTCTTTTATTAATTAATTAATTTCTAAGATAAATTCAGTCTTGTTTTAATTTGGTATCTCCCATTATTTTCTTTAAACTATATTACCCTCACATATATAGTTCGGCAAAATATAATTAAAGATTTGCTAGTGAGCTTAAGGATCCCATTTCAAATATATATAGCATTGTGGTGACACAATAAACTATATATAAATAAATAGGTAGACAACTATTGTCAATTACATCATCATGTATCTTCTTTTATTTTGCCTCTTAGATTATTTTGATCAAGTGGTGACACATCCGAATCAAAATTATTCAAGTTAAGTCCAACCTAACAGTTTCATATATTCAAAAAAAAAGTATTGTCCTTGTGGTGACACAACAAAATATCATTGTTTAATTTTTTTATAAGCATCAAATGTGATAAAAATAATATCTCAAAAAATTAAGATAAACCTTGCGGTGACACAACAAACTATATAATAATTAATTGGCACTCTATTATTTTTATCATGCTAGAAAGCGACGTTTGATATTCCAAATATCTTTGAACGCTTAGGACTTAATATAAAATCTTTAAGGGGTTTGTTATTAATTGTCTCATCTTGTTTAGCGTGCATGCACACACACACACACACACATATATATATATAGTATAAGCATGCACATATAGAATATTATATTTTACCCGGATTGATTTTGAACTTTATTGTAGTTTGGTTCACTAGAGCCACCAAGTGTGTGACACCCCCAAATTCGGGTATCTTTCAACCCAACAGATGGTGCTACACGGTACTCTTAACCATACATTCATTCCATTAAAACAACAACACAATGAGTGTAATAACTACATTCTTATTACAATAATAATAAATCCTTGCCCAAGTTCTGAAACCGAATACATTCTGTATTGTTCATAAGTATAATGCATACAAACATACGAGTCTATTACAGGATAACTAATTATCCATCTTAGCCTTGCCTTTATCTTTCTTAGAACCCTTAGTTCATTCGGCCTTAGCTGCAATCATGTAATTCACGCAAGAAGTGAGCATAACTAGCTCAGTAAGTCTAGCAATGTATAATATAGATACCACGTCGAGAAGCATATGATTATTCTTCAATAACTGAACAAATAACAATGAAGTACTATGAAACATTGTACATCACTTTTCATTCTCATAAAACAATTCTGAAGTACTTATAGGAACTTAGGAATTCTAAGTAGGTCAAAAGACCATGAACATTCTCTTTGGTTTTCATTCATGAAAAAGGACAACCCGGCCTAAGACCGTAAGTCCGATATATCTTACGAGCACTTCTAGGTGATCAACTTATAGTACTCTATGTTGATCAACATTCATCCGTTAAACGTATTTACGTTTAAGTTTTGGCAACCTCGCGTGCCCATCGAATAATCGATGTAAAATACATTTGTTTATTTATACTTAGGCTTACCTTGAATCCGTACCAAACAATTGGTGTAGGATATCATTATCAATTCTATATTGAAAGACTTATAAATAAATCAATCAACTCTTCAAGATTAGTTTAGCCGAGTTAAATCTGGCATCAACCCTTTCGTAAAACAATTCATGCATCTCATATCATGAATCATAGAAAACTTGGCTAACACGAAGGTTAGATAAGCGTTAAGAAAACTTGCCTTCAAGTGTCTTCAAATAATTATTCAACAGCTCTCAGTCTTTACAGTATCTACATGATATATTCACATAGCACACTGTAATTAGCTACCAAACAATCTAATCACATTGTTTTTACCACCTTCTCTCTCTTCTATAACTTAACCGAATTTATTTCATTAATAAAACTCGTTTTAAGTATTTATCCGCCCTTACAGCTTATTATCGTTCATCGTTTCATTACTAGTAACTTACATTCAATTCCTAAGGTCATCACCATATGTGATATAAGAATGGTCTTAGCATGTACATTAAGTATATACACTTGCCCCATAATGGTCTTGCAACATTTGGGTTCAAAATAACTAAGATAGACAATTTCCCTCTCTCGACGCTACGATGCCGTCCTCATGCCTACCATTGGCGCTGCGGCGCCAACTAACAGTAGCTAACCTCATCTCTCGGCGTTGCGGTGCGAGAGTTCTATGCAAGAGTGGCGCTATGGCGCGACTCTGCAGTGTTCATGCTCTTGACCCGGCGCTGCGGTGCGAGTGATTAAAGCTTGGGGTGGCACTGCGGCGCCGACCCTGAGCCCTGGATTTCTAAGTCTTTTCCTCAGTTCAATTCTTCCCGGACTCCTAACATGGTCGTTATAAGTCGGATTTGGCTCGTTCAAAAGCCGTTCTCTCACAACTCATGTACTTCAATTACATTTGGATAAAAGTAGTTTTTAAATCCGTTAATGATGAATTCACTTTTTAACGTTCAATTACGCGTTCGTTTTACGTTCGTGAGCGTTCATAGCTCGTTTCTTCGTTCTAAGTCAGAATCCGATGATTCTTGAGTCCATGACTCTCAAATACGTTATGCCATTGAAAATTAAAGTTTCCAAGCTAAATGGAAACTTTTGACTACTAATCTAGAAATTCTATGTTTTCAACGTTAAAGGCATAATTTCATAAATTTCGCCATAACTTCGTTACTCGAGTTTTCTACGCCAAAGCAAATGAAACAACTCCATTGATTCATCATTTACATCCTAACCAAACAAGATGCACATATCCTATTATGGTTTTCAATTTGTCCACCAACAACCAAATAAATGCTAAACAATTTTCTTTGATTTAAAACTTATTTAACCTCTTATGATTACTAACCATACATGACTTATAATGATTTAATCCACTATTAGCCATCCTTATTTCTCCGGAAGAGACATGTTCCACCAAATCATACTTCTCTACGAAAAAGAAATCAAAAAAGATCGAACACTAACGTTTACGCAATATTACCTTAACGTTCTTCGTGTTCTTGAGTAAACTTGAATACTTTGCTTTGATTGCTATCAATTACTTGTTAAAGGTCATTTCTCTCTCTCTCTCTCAATATATTTCTAGAGTTGGTGAAAAACAAATAATTAACCAACCTAGCTTCCTATTTATAGAAAACCCAATTGAGGGCAAAATGATCATCTATCCAAACCCCTTACTATTCATTGCTTAGCCACCAAGTAACTACTTTACTTGGTGGCCAAGTGGCCGGCCCACATACCTTGTGGGTCCCCCCTATGGGTTGCCCCATGGGTTTAACCCATCCAGTGACCCGTCGGTTCGATCCACGGTTCGTTTTCTTAGTTTGGGCCTTAGCATTAATTCATATTGGGCCTAACTTGGGCTTGATTTTTATACACATTGGGCTTGACATACTCCAAGTCCAATTGGATTATGCAAAGTTCATAACTCAAAGTCCATTAAGACTAATTGTATTTTACGCATACCATTCTCGTATTCTCTTAGTATATAGTTCGTACGATATTCGTATTATACGTCGTAATAATCTTCATACTATACGCGTATAATAACTAATATCATAGTCGTATTCCTCACGTATAATAACCCTAATCATTATACGTAGCCATTAAATTCTCGGAACTCACATTTCCTAACCCTTAGGTTTTAAGTCCGCAGGCGAAAAATTCGTTTGCCATAACTGAAATATTATTGGATATTCCATTACATCTTCGTATTCTATCATTACACGTTTCACATTAATTCAAACCTAATCTCTGAGCAGAAACGGATGAATAGTATTTTTACAAAAATTTCTCGAAAAAAATTTATTTTTGTCTTAGAAATTCAAAACAATTAATCCTAGCACATAGCCAGAATACTAACCACATCCGCACATTCTAGGTTATAGAACAATCTTCAAACATCTTACTCACATAAATAATCAATTAAATTCAAATAATCAAATAAAATTTAATTTACATAAAGATCCGATTTTCTCGGGCATTACATTCTCCCCCCTTATAAGGATTCTGTCTCCAGAATCTCGCTACAATTTCATAAACAAATGAGGAAAATTTTCCTTTATTTTACTCTCGAGTTTCTACGTTGCTTCTTCGGCATTGCGGTTACTCCAAATTACCTTTATAGAAGGTATTATCTTATTTCTCAAGACTTGTTCCTTCCTATCAACAATCTGAATTGGAAGTTCTTCATACGTTGTGATAACCCGGATTTTGAATAATCCGAATTTGCGAATAAATTTTTTTAATTAATTAATATTAATATTAATTACCAATTTAGTGACAAGTATCTGTGATACGTGTATCGAGAAAGTCAATTTGTGTATTGACTAATAAAATTAGAGTAGAATTGTGCTTAACAAGATTAGAAACCCTAAGTCCGGATAGGGATTCGATATAAAATATAATTAAAATAATTATATTGATGAGAATGTGTTTGTACTGTATGTTGTTAATCATCAATGATTGATCGGATAAGGTTTTAAATTAATAAACCCTAATAAAGGATTAGAAACCCTAATCTCAGATTTAAAAAAATCGATTGTACAGTTAAAAACCCTAATTATATTTTAGTTATCTTAATTTCTATTTTACAAACCCTAATTGTAATTTAGAAAAATTATTTTCTTTCTAATTAAAACCCTAATTCGTGGGTTGTAAACCCTAATGACCATTTTGACCCTAATTGCTAAATTAAGCAATTTTAATTAGGAATATTAATCATAATTAGCAAGATTGAATTTTATGATTAGGAAATATTAATATAATTATTGAATCCTAATTATAATTTTGGAATATTAATTTTCTATTTTGAAAACCGAAATTCGAAAATATTAGAAATTAAATTGAAAACCTTAAGGGTTCAAACCCTAAACCCTAATCCAAACCCTAAACCCTAAGGGTTTGTACAAATATCAAGAATACCATTAATTGTATTTTAGAAATGACAAAAATGCCCTTTTGTTTATTTTAGAGAGCTAACTTGTAAAAATTGGCTTAACTTTAGTTGGTCACTAAATATTTTGACATTTGTGACTTAAATCTCAGCCATTTAATACCCAATTGACAGCTATAACATATCATACATTGCATCTAGAGAGTACATAAGAGAATTAGAGAGAGAAAGTTCATAAAAGCTAACTATTTTGCAACTTTGCTCTCACCAACTCTCTCTCTCACCAAAGCTCCGAAATTCTAAGTTAGATCAGTCCTAATTTCAGCCCCTTGATCAATCAATAACATATTGGAGAGTTTAGATCAAGAATTGAAAGCTAAAGGTATAAATCAAATTTTAAATTTTGATCTTTGTTCCTTAGAAAATTTTTGTGTTTTAGTGTTTAATCTTATGTTATAATATGTTTTTAGTTGTTATATGTTGATCCATGATGGATCCATAGCATCAAAATGGATAAAAACCATGTTTTTCAAAATCTGTTCTTGAGTCAAAAAGTCGCCTGACAAGCTAATGTCAGACGTTCTAGATCTTTGCGTGTTTATGATTTTTGATGTTTTATTGTTTGGATCTATGGTTTATTATGTTGTCTTTAATCTGGAAGTGGTATTGCAGCTATTAGATGTCTAGAGTTCGTTTTATTTAAGGTTAAACATCGTTGATCGACGTTGACTGCTCAAAAATCTTGGCAGCCCATAAATTTAAAACAGCTTCTGACAACTTTTTATATGGTCCGGATCTGTTAGTCAGTTTGGTTTTTGATGTTGTTGTTTGGTACATCTTGTAGCTGGTTATGTGGACTCTCGATCCATGGTTTTAGATCTGTTAAACAGTTAATATATTAAGTTTGGTGTGTGGTCAAACGTGTCCAGTTGATCGCAAAGTGAAATTTCTGGAAATTCCAGAAAACGCAAGAACAACCCTCAGAAAGGGTTTGACCGAGGTGTATCTTATGGATCTGTTGTTGTTTAGTTGATGTCTTGCTATGTGAATGTTCTATGACATAAGGACTTCAACTTTGAACCATTAAACCACCAAAATCATGAACAGAGTATAGATTAAATTGAGCATGAAAGTGTCCACTTGACACTGTCTGGGTTTCTGGGTTTCCCAGAAAACCCAGATGTGGTCTGACAGCGTATTTGAGAGCCCAGATCGTTATGTTATGTGGTGTTATGACTTAATTTATGACTTATTATTGTAGTATTACATTTTTGCTGCACGATCACACTTCAAGATAGCCCAGAACACGATCAGAGTGGATTTTATGAATGATCAAACTAAGACCCTCGAGCACTGACTGTCAGTGTTCTTGAACTCAAGAACACCAACAGTGACGCTTTGTGTCTCTAAAGGCCTATAGCGACGGTTTTGAATTAATTTATTTTCTGAATATTCCGGTAATTAATGAAAAATAGAAAATAAATTATAAAAATTATTAAAAATGGTTTTAAAAATTATTTTAAATTTTGAAAAATAATTTTTGACCAATTGGAATATTTTTATTTAATATTTATAATTATTTAAATATTAGAGGTATTTAATTTATTTAATTAGTGTATTAAATAAATTAGAGAAAAATAATTTAATATTATGAAAAATTATTTTAAATAAGAATAATGTATTTAAAAATATTTTGAGTTCTAAAATGTAACTTTTAATATTTTTAGAGAATTTTCATTAATAATTTAATATTAATGATATTAGAATTATTTAATTATTAAAATATATAAATAAGATAAAAATGATTTTAATGATTTAAAAATCATTTTAAATAAGAATAAAGTGTTAGAAAATATTTTGAATTATAAAATATATATTTCAATATTTTTGGAGAATTCTCATTAATATATTAATATTAATGATGTTAGATTTATTTAATTATTATATTGAATAAATGAATTAAAAATGATATTATTGATTTAAAAATCTTTTAAAATGAGAAAAAATGTTTTAAAAATATTTTAAGTTATAATTAATGACTTTTAATATTTTGAAAATAATTTCATTAATATTTAGATATTAATGGTGATGATTTAAAAATAATTTTAATTATTTTAAAAAACATTTAAGTAGAATATCGATGATTTAAAAATATTTTAAGTTATTAATAATTACTTTAATATTTTGACAAGTATGTTATTAATATTTTTATGTTATTAAATATTAATGATAATAAGATTATTTGATAATTAAATCATTTAAAAATGATTTAAGTGTTTGAAAAATTATTATAAATTATAATAATTGTTTATAAATTATTAAAAGCTTCCGAAAAATATTATAAACGATATTTGACTTATCTAAAATAATATTGAAGCTTAGAGACTACGATTGTTAGACAATCAATATGTTAATTGTCGGATAGGGTGACCAGAACACCGAGATGAGACCAAAGTCCAACCAGACTGAACTAGTTAGACTTGATAAGTGTTTATATAGGTCATAAACACTAATGTGGCTATGTGGTAACGTACCTAGGAGAAGTTTGACTGTAAATTATAGTATTACGTATTATAAAATATTATGCTAATTGTGAGACCGATATTATTGGTTATAGGTCTTACGAACGCAGTTAATTATATTGTGTAGCTGTAATCAACGCGGAAGGCAAGTTTCCTAACTCAACCTTGAGTTATATTCATTCAATTATTATGGTTAATTATTGCTAATTATACCATGTCCATGGAAGTTATTGTTGATTATTCGCAGTTAGTGCATTTTTAATAATTTAAATTGAATTATTGATTCGAAAAATATATATTCGTAGAATTACTGTTGTTGGATATTTATATCTATAGAAACTAATATTGACAGTACAGATAATTCCTGTTTATTGTCAAATTATATTGAGAAATGTCTTAGCTAATTATTCTGGCTAGACGAACATTTGTTAGAACTTGATAAATACGAGAAGAGAAATCAATTGTTATTGATATATCGATGCCAATTGTTTCGGCTAGATCAATAAGTAGATAGAATTTGAAATCACAATATTTCGTTGTTAAATCAAAAATCTTGATTCTGAGATTGAGAAGAACAACCTTTTATATAAAGGGAATATTTTGGGTCGTATATTCGACCATTGCGCGCTATTAAGTATTATTCATAATATAGGGTATAATAAATTGATCACTTGTTATACTTGCAGAGGGGTATGATTTAATCTTTATGGTTATCTAATACGCCTGCGTACGTATTAAAGTAAATCTTTGATAGATACCCGAGAAAATAAGTTCAAAGATCTGGTGAGATCACTCAGCATAAATCTGGAAATTATTCCACTTTGTTATTGTGTAGAATTGATTCTTGTTTATTCAATAGAATATCGTAGAAACTTTGAAAGAGTTGTACTATTTCATTATCATATTATTGCGTTGCCTAGAATACGAGAAAACTTGTTATTGATTAACGAATTGTTCAGTTATTTCAAAGTTCCCCGAACTTTGGTACCATTCTATCAAAATAGATAGTCTATTATTCTGATACTTATACATTCATTGTATATCTTAACTTGCGGGGCAAATTTGTTGCTCACCCTTGCTAAATAAAACTTTTCAGATAGGGACGAAGTTGCAGAAAATGCTATGAAGAACAAAGGCAAAGACATAGTGATTAATTAGTTATGAATAACATTATTATTATGTTGTATTTGTGAACCCTTTTTGGTATAACTAAAGGGTATGTTTGTAATGTTAAGGTTAGAGAACCTGGGGTAATGTATTAACTATATCAGTTAATGAAGTGTATGTTCCTATTTATAAATAAATGGGTAGTTAAATGTTATTTATATTGTGGATCGTGAACACCAAACTCGGGGGTCAGGTAACCCGGATTTGGGGGTGTCACATACGTTAAGTCTTTTTCTACTTGAATAGATTCATACTCTATTACGTGCTTGTAGTCCGATTTATAAGGACGCAACACTGACACGTGAAACACATTGTGTATTCTTTCCATCCCTGGAGGTAAAGCTACTTCATACCTCTCCTACCCTTAATATTTCAAAAGGTCCTACAAACCTTGGACTTAACTTCCCTTTCTTTCCAAAATGTATCTTCCTTTTCCAAGGCGATACTTTCAGAAAGACATACGAACCTACTTCAAACTACCTCTTCTCACGATGAGGATTTGCATACTTCTTTTATCTATCTTGAACCGCTACCAATCGAGTTCGTATTAGCTTAACCATGTCTGTCGTCTGTTGTACCATCTCAGGTCCCAACATTCGACGTTCACCTACTTCATCCTAGCAAAGTGGTGTTCTGCACTTCCTACTATATAACGCTTCGTAAGGCAGCATGCCTATACTAGCGTGAAAACTATTGTTGTAAGCTAATTCCACCAAAGGCAGATGTTCGTCCCAACTCCCCTTGAAATCTATAACGCAAGATCTTAACATATCTTCTAGCATTTGAATTGTCCGTTCACTTTTTCCATCCGTCTGAGGATGATACGCCATACTCAACCTCAACTGCGTTCCTAATTGCTCTTGCAAACTCCTCCAAAAATTTGACGTGAATAGTGGATCACGATCTGACACAATTGAAATAGGTACTCCATGTCTTGAAATAATTTCTTTGATATAAAGCTTAGCCAATTACTCTAGGTTATACCTAACTCCTATTGGTAAAAAGTGAGCCGATTTTGTCAATTGATCTAATTTTACCCAAATTACGTCGTATCCCTTTCTCGTCGTTGGAAGTCCCACCACAAAGTCCATTGTGATATGCTCCAATTTCCACTCCGGAATCTCTAGTGATTGTAACAATCCACTCGGTCGTTGGTGTTCAGCCTTAACTTTCTGACAAGTTAAGCACTTACTAATATATTCTGCTATTTCCCTCTTTATGTTTGGCCACCAAAAGTTCTGGCGAAGGTCTTAATACATAATAGTACTACTTAAATGTATAGAGAACCTCAAACTATGGGTCTCTCTTATTATCTCTTCTTTTAACTCAGAATTATTTGGAACTCAAATTCTTCCTTCAAAATAAGGTCATACTTGGTCTTCTCATCATCCCCCATCCTCTTCTTTATTCGTTCGCAATCCTCGTGACCCAGTTGTTCTTCCTTAACCCGTTCCACTATCGTTGGTCAAGTCTCCATTGTAAATAACATTTCTACCACTTCACTCGGTAATTTAACTTCTAGCTCCATTCTTGCCATCTCCGTTATTAACTCATTATGAGTCGTTAACATTGATAGCTTTTCCCTACCCTTCCTATTTAGCTCGTCGGCTATTACGTTTGCCTTCCCCGGATGATATAAGATATCACAGTCGTAATCTTTTATTAACTCTAACCACCTTCTCTGTCTCATATTCTACTCCTTCTGTGTAAAGATATATTTCAGACTTTTATGGTCCGTGTATATCTCACACTTCTCCCCGTATAAATAATGTTTCCATATTTTTAAGGTAAAAAATACCGCTGCCAATTATAGGTCATGAGTAGGATAGACCTTCTCATAATCCTTAAACTGGTGTGACGCGTATGCAATGACTTTGCCATGCCGCATGAGCACGTAATTCAGTCCTCTATGCGAAGCATCACTATAAACTACAAAATTCTCTGTATCATCCGATAAAGATAATAGAGGTGCCTCACTTAACCTCCTTTTTAGTTCTTAAAAACTATTCTCACACTTCTCAGTCCATACATACTTTACTGACTTCCTAGTCAAATTTGTCAATGGAGTAGCAATTTTAGAAAAGTCCTGAATGAACCTCCTATAGTATCCCGCTAACCCCAGAAAACATCGAACCTCGGTTGGCGTTTTCGGTTGTTCCCAATTATTAACTACTTCCACAGTGACATCCCCAAATTCGGGTACTAATCACTACAAGAAAAAGGCTTAACAGCGACCAAGACTATCCGCGACCGCATATCCGGTCGCTGATACTATTTATAGCGACCGACATCTGCGACCGTACCTTAAAGTAGTCGCTAAATACTATTCGCGATCGCATGCGGTCGCTGAGAAGTCGCTATTACAAATTTACCTCGTAAAATTTGGCACGAAATGTTGGCGCCAAGGTTTTGTGCGACCACTTAACATCTGCGACCGCAGATGGTCGCTGATGGCGGTCGCTGATCAATCTAAAAGAAATCAGTAACAGGTATTTCGCTCGACACAGAAGACGGAAGAAAAAAAGAAGAAGAGAGGGAGCTCAGCATAGAGAGAAGAGGGAGAAGAGGGAGAAAAGGGGGAGAAGAGAAGGAGAAGGAGAAGTTGACCGCACCACCAGCCAGCCGCCGTCCCCACCAAACACTGGTATGTACTTTTCATTTTAGGTTTTCTTAATATAAATTCTCTCTTCTTCTTCTTCCTAATGAAATTGAGAAGCCGTCGCTAGTCAAGCAACTGATTCATTTTATTGTCACTTTTAGGTAATAATGTTTCCGTTGAATTTCCTTATAAGATTTCATTTTTAAGTAAAATAAATTTTAATATTTGGTGTGTTTTGTTTGCTAGAGAATAATCATTCATATGAATAATCATTTGTTTTTCGGAAGCATCTGAATTGGTTTAGAAGATTTATTGTTAGAGACTTGAATTTCAGTTAGTTAGATGTTACCAAGGACGGTAATTTTCTAACAACGCCTTCCATCCGTCCTACAAAAAGAGTCCCAATTTGTGAATTTTGTAAATATTAAGACTGTGTATTTATTTTATGTTTGACCCTACAAATATAAGTAGTTAGTTAAGTAGTGGTAGGCTGGTAGCATGGTAAAGAAATTATGCAGAAAAACCTAAGAATATTGGGTTATTTTATATTACTATCAATCCTCTACCTAAAATTTATTGAAAACTACATCCTAAAACTCGAAATAATATTACTTCAACTGAAGTTGGGATAGCTTAAAGTTTTTTGTGAAGAAGAGCAAGGGGGTAAACCTTGTAAACTTTCATGAATCAATGAATTCAATTCTTCAAGTAATTGTTCGATTTGATTGGAAATTTTTATATTTCTCTTGGTTTGTGTCTTGGGTGCCTAGAAATGTCCATATATGCATACTAGTTACTGATTAAATTGAAAGATGAACAGAAGTTATACTTTCTCTGTCTGAAAATTGGACTTCAATTTCTCCTTTATGATGTCCAAAAATGAGGCTACTGTTAAAATTAATGTGCTTCATTCATCATTGTTTGATTATGATGTTGACAATTGGTTATGTTAATGTTGAAAACATTAACTTTCTAAATATTTGACTTTTGATGGTGGATTATCATTTTGAGGCAAAGAGAGAGTATAAATTTAGTAAGGCATAAGAGGAATTCAACTCCTCCTTAAAGGAACTATGTTCGTCGGGTGCAATGGAATTTGAAGTGACAAAAGGGTTGGATTGAATAACAAAAAAGAAAATAATGAGGAGAAAATACTTGTTGACAAAAGGGCCACTTTTCTTTGGCAAAACACTCTTCATGGTTGATTACTTGTATTGCAAGTGCATTGACCACTATTATGCAACTTCTACTATATTTCTTGCAATTATAGGAGATCAGATATATTGAAAAAACCATAAAAATTGTAGATGACAGACGTATCAGTCAACCCACCCATCACAAGCAATTATTCAAGAATTTAAACCTTACTAGAGCCATCTTCAATTATGAAGAAATGTACACGCAGCGCTTGAAACTTTTTTATTTAAATAACTCACAGTGGTGGTCCAACATCTCATTCACTTGGAAACTGAAACATACGTTAGAACCGTACTTAAAGCAAGATATATCCCACATAAGGGACTAATAGGACTAATAGTCCCACATTAAGGGACTAATAGTATGCCTTCTTCTGCAATCTTGATATACGCAGCATATGCAGACCATACATGATGTAATGATTCATATTCTACCCCTATGAATCTATTGGCTTTAGGTTGGTGTTAGTTAAAATATGTAGGATGACATAAGACCATACTCTAATTTAAGATCCATAACAATATACCATGCATTTGGGTAGTCGATCTCAAGCGGTGTAAATTTGTTTTGGCATGTATCCTTGTTCAATTCCCGAATAATTATATATGATGCACACTCATGTTATATATGTATATATACATCTATATGTATTTATAAGCATCATAAATGGGATTGAGCTGAATTGTAAATCTCTAACAAGGGAATACAATAAATTCATGTCAACATAGGTACCGTGCAATCATGGACCTCTATTTAGACCGTAGTTGGATGGCACGACGAAAGTCAAGTGCCCAGATAGGTGCTACAGCTGAATTTAGAGCTGGTTGCCAAGTGTTTTTGGAGTATGCGTATAGTCACCCGGAATGTATGAATGGTAAGTCGCAGATACGATGTCCATGTTTGAAGTGTAAGAATGTAAATTATATGGATAGAGACATGATAAACTATCATTTACTTGTTTCTGGGTTCATGAGAAATTACGAAGAATGCTGGTGGGCACATGGGCAGAGAAGAGATGGTGGCATAACACAAGTACACAATTCTTGCAGTAGTACTCATCGTATGAATAAAATGGTTCATGATATTGCAGGGCCAGATTTTGATTGGGAGCAAGGCAGAGAACAACCTATGAATTCTGATGCCAAAGACTTCTTTAAGTTGTTAAACGAGGGTAGCGAGCCATTGTGGCATGGTTGCACCAAACACACTACATTGTCTGCAGTGGCGACATTACTTAACATCAAGGCTGATCACAACATGAGCCATGAGTGTTTTGAGTCGCTCTTGAAGGCCATTAAGAGTATGTTGCCTGACGTTGAGAAATTACCTGGTAACTATTACTTTTGTAAGAAAATGGTGAAGAAGTTGGGTCTTGGATACCAAAAGATCGATGCATATCCCAACGATTGCATGTTGTTTTATAAGGAAAATGAACAGATGACAAGGTGCACGTTTTGCAGTCATGATCGGTTTAGGCCTAATAAAGAGGGTGTGACTATAAAAAAATCAAGTATACCGTTTAAGATTCTAAGGTATTTTCCAATAACACATCGGCTAAAAAGATTGTACATGTCTTCAAGAACAGCTGAACATATGAGTTGGCATGCAAAATCTCCAGCTAAAGATGGAGAACTAAATCATCCCGCAGATGGGAAGGCTTGGAAAGATTTCAACTTAGCACATCCTGGATTTGCATTGGAACCTAGAAATGTAAGGCTTGGATTGTTCACCGATGGTTTCAATCCGTTTGGCCACTCAGCTGTTCCGTACTCATGTTGGCCTGTGATTGTTACTCCGTACAACTTGCCTCCTTGGATGTGTATGAAACAGCCATACTTGTTTCTTTCACTCGTGGTTCCGGGTCCTAAGAGTCCTGGAAAGAACTTAGATGTTTACTTGAGACCTCTTATAGACGAGTTGAAGGTATTCTGACTCATCAGACAACGATTTTCATTAAAATGTATGTTTAGTTTTAATTGTACAAAATGTATGTTTATGTTCATGTTCATGTTTAGTTCATAATTATGTACCTTTCATTTATGTTCTCTATATAGGAATGTTCTCTATATCCTTAACTATATCATTTGTAGTTGTTGTAGTTAACTATTTTGCAGTCATGTTTATGTACCTTTCACTTATGGTAATCGTAGTTAACTATTTCATACAATTAATTGTCATTCATAATTTCATACTAACATCCTAATTTTTTTATTTATAGATGTCTTCTGAACCTGTTGCACGAAAGCGCGGGTTGGGTCGGGGCCCTAATCATGTGCCGAAGGCCCCGGCTAATCCGGATGATCGCATTCTTATACAGATCCGTCCTCCTCCAGAAAGCACGTAAGTTAAACATCGTGTATATATAAGGGTTTAATATTTCCATTGTTATAAATATATTTTAATGTAAATTATTGTATATTGTAGTGATTTTCATGATAGTAAAATTGTGAAGTGCATTTCACAATTATGCTTACAGAACTGGCCTACGCCAGTGATTACATGGGCGAGCACACCTCTCGCCCATAAGGATGCAGTTTGGGCTGAATTTCAGGTATATTTATTTAATCACTCTGATAGATAATATATAGTTAATCAACTAATAGTTTAGTAATGTTGGATTATGGTAATATAATAGTTTTAATATTATTATTGTTGTTTTATTTGCAGAAGCGGTATAGATGGGACGACGCAGATGCATCAGTTATTCAGGCACTGTTCTGGCAGAAGTGCGCCATCCGGACTAAAGATAATCTAAACAAAGAACGACAGAAAGCCCTGCACAATGCTGAGATTGACCATCCAGGACAGGGTGAGCCGTATATGCATGAGCATTGCCCCTGGTGGTGCGCACATCCCATATGGGTGCAGATGTGTGAGCAGTGGAGAGCTGAGAGCTGGGTCAAGAGACGTAAGACTGCCGCCTTGAACAGATCCTCAGGTGTATCTGAAGGCGAAAAGAAAAAAGGCACGTACAAGGGCGGCAGTATATCTCAGCTGCAACATATTGCTGCTAGGGTACGTATGTATAACAAGCTTATTGGCTTAGTTATTTGTCTTTATGTTTACAGTCATGTTTTGTAGCTAAAATATCATATGTTTACATATTAATATGAGAACATGAACTGTAGGAGACTGAGTCTCAAGGTCAACCTATCAATTGGTTGGATGTGTATGTGGCCACCCGTGATGGTCTGCCTGATGCTGTTCAGATAGCGGTAATAAGTTAACTTTAAACATATTATAGTCATGTTTTTTAGCATTCCGTATTTATTTTTAACTATTTATTTGTTGACCTTCTGACAGGACACTTATAAGGGCTTAATGAACGAGTGCTATCCTGAAGGCACCCCGCGACCGGCGATTGATCAAGAATTGTGGGAGAGGGCATCCGTCGTGAAGAAAAATTATGTTAAAGGCCAAGGACAAAGACGACGCCCGACCATCAGTGGCACAGGCAGCTCTGCTACCCAGTCAACACAGTTTACACAGTCATCAGGTCATCCAACCTATCATACTCCTGCTGACTGTGTGAGAGCGATCTGTCAAAATCGTGATCTTCTTCTTATACTGGGCGGGCATCTGCATTCTCTGAATCCTGATGACTTGGCGAAGGCAGTGGCGGAAGCAGCAGCATCACAGCATCAGGGTGGCGACCAGGTACTTTTAATGTTTCATTACGTACATTGTCTATTATTTAGCTTTCCTCAAGTCATAGCAGTATCAACACATGTAACATCTATGTTTTATTCTTTTGTTAATTACAAGGTACTAATTTGAATGATCCATGAAGAGTTAGACCAGTCATGCATGTTAGATTTGTAAAGCCTTGTTAGACTTGTTTTTTAGATTTTTAAAGCCTTGTAATCTTTTAAACTACTAATCTTTGGACTGTATTGGTTTACGATTCTATTATATGGATGTTTACGATTGTATTGTGTTGTGTTGATTTAGATTCATTCTTTGGACTGTATGTATGGATGGATATTTATCATATAGTAGTTATCATGGATGGATGGATGCTTATATATACTGCTGTGTGTTGGGATAAAAAGCAGGTACAAAGCAGGTTATTTTTGGAAAATCAATAAAATAGGAAAAATATTTTAAAAAAAAATAAAAATTAGCGACCGCACACGGTCGCTGATACAGTATTAGCGACCGAGTAAGGTGCTTCTACTTCAGCGACCGCCTGCGGTTGCTATTACCGGTCGCTGACACGTGTGCCACATCACGTCTGACACATGACTCAGCATGAGTTAGAATAGCGACAGCTGAGGTCGCTGATTGCGGTCGCTAAAAATGCGGTCGCTATTCTTGGTCGCTGATGTCATTTTAGCAACAAGATTTTCTGCGACTACGATTAGCGACTGTATTCGGTCGATGATACCCATCTGCGACTATATGCGGTCGCAGATGTGCGGTCGCTGATAAGCCTTTTTGTTGTAGTGAATTACCTCAGTTCTGGTACATCATTTCTATAACTATTGCGGAAGATATAAACATAAATTGTTTATATATTAAACTTTTACACATCATTCCCAAGGTCCTACAACCTTAACTTAATACATACCTTCAATATATAAAAAGGTTTACAATATCATTTGCATTAGCAAATTTAATAGTTCTAACTGCATAATAGCTTAATCTTGGACTTTGCCTTTGCCTCTACCTTTACTCAAGCTTTCCTTTTAATCTGAAAATTTTTATCATGATATAGCAAGGGTGAGCAACAAATTTGCCCAGCAAGTTTAAATTTATTTGAGGATATATCATGATTGAAAGAATTGAACAATACGCTAGCTAACTTTCAATAATATAAACATTGTGAAAGAGCATGAACAAATTCTCTTAGTTGAACAACCAAGTCAATAAAAATGAATGGTCAAGCATAAACATGAATAGATTAGCTGAATCAAATGGTAATAAAGGTGATCAGCCTTTCATACCTGATGAACATTTACAACATGCACAACGTGCGAATCAATAATCAGCATAGACGTGAATAATCAACAACAATTATTCATTAACATGCTTTGAACATACAACTCAAGTTTGAGTTTGGAAACTTGCATGAACCACTGATTACTGCTGAGAAATCTAATGTAATCTCTCATGAAAGACCTATCAGTTATAAGATTGATATTTCAATTAGCATAACATATCTGTTAACTCATAATACTATTACTTTATCAATCAATTATCTAACACTTAATCACATAATTAAATATTTAGATAACACCTTACAACATTAGCATTATTATTGTATTTTAATAATTCCTTAATCACTATATCCATTATGATTTAACACTCGCTATTTCATAAGTTATTCTTTAACATCTAATAAGTTAAATACTAATCCATCAGACTGGATTCCAAATTCAGCAGCCTGGATTCTAAATCCAGCAAGCCTGGATTCACCAATCCATCAATCCAGCAAGCTGGATTCTAAATCCTTTAATTCAGTAAGCTTCTTTTCAATCCAGGAAGCTGGATTCATCAGATTTTCCAATCCAGCAAACTGAATTCACAAATTACTCAATCCAGCAAGCTGGATTTCATATCCACTTCACGAAAATACCAAATCAACTTATTATTTTTCTATCCTTTGTCCAAACACATATACATATATTTCATACACAAAAAGTATTTTTCAATAATTTTCCAACTTTCTTTGGTATTTTTTAAAAAATTATTTTTAGTGTGTAGCTTAAGAAATTAGCCCCATCATGCTCAACTCCAAAAATTCCCATCTTTTGACACAATCTTATACATGTTAACGTGAGCCTACAGCTTAAATTTCATGGCCATCGGAGTTATAGAACTCGGGTTATAGCCGTTTTCGTCAGAAAATCAAAAAAATTGAAATGACCATAACTTGGTCATTTTAAGTCGGAATGAGCTCATTTTTGACAGGAGGTACTTAATACCATATATTTTCATGTCCCGAAAGGCCATAATTTTTCTCACAAATTAAGTGGCCGAAAATGCCCTTTTAAAATTTTGGGCAGTAGCATTTTGTCCATTTGCAGTTTTGGAGTCCTTTGCTAAAACTTAAATAAAATTAGATCTATAACTCCAATTAATGATCCGTTAATTTTGTTGGATTCGTATCTTTCCGATCTACAATTTTCATCTATCAAAATCCCTATTTGGGCATGTTAAGCTCCCAGAAATTAGCCTGGAAGTGACTGGTCAAAACAGTACCAAAAAAACGAGACAATTTTTACCAAAAATCCACACCACTACTTTTAGAAACGTGATTTTTGAGTTCTACCACTTGGGTTTACTAGTCAACACATATATCTAACACCTCTTTTAAACGGATAATAAAAATAAGGTGTAGATCAGAAACGGTAGATATTCCAAAGTACAAAGAAATTTGGGTTTCTAAACTAGAAAAAATTAATTTTTTTTTCTTTTAATTCCCAACCAAATCAACACCCAATATGGGTAAATCCATACTTGAATCCATGATAAACACATAGATCATAGGGGTTTGAACTTCCAAATCAAAACTCCCCTTTAACAAATTACAAAAAGAAAGAGAATAAAGCTTAGGAAGAAAAATTTAGTTTTATACCTTTGCTTCTTCGTCTTCTTCCATCTTCCATGGTGAATTTCTCCATCTTTTTCCCTTCAAGGGCTGTCGATCTCCTTCTCTCTCTCTCCCTCACGGTTTCTTCCACTTCTTCTTCTCTCTATCTCTTTTTTTCCCGTTCTCTTTCTCTCTTTCTTTTGGCTTTCTCTCTCTTTCTTCTTTTTCCTTTTTCTTTTTCTTTTTCTTTTTCTTTTTCCTTATCCTTCTTTTCTCTTCTTATCTTCTTTTTCCTTCTTCATTCTTATCTTCCAAATCCTTATTTTATTTTAATTGTTAATGTATTTAACAAATGACTAGATAGCCTCTCCCTAAGTGGGTCAAAAATTGGGTCACTTATTAATTAAATTCTATTAGGCTTGTACTTTTATTGTTTTGCTTACTAACAAAATAAATTTGGGCTTCCACCCAAAATTTGATTGGGCCATTAAAAATCTTGTCATTTACATATTATATTGGACTAGATTAAATAATTTAATCACCCTTAAATCAATTAGCCACAAATCCATTACTTAAATAATTAATTGGGCTACAAATTTAATACCATCTCCTTAGTCCATTAAATCTTAATTCATTTAAACTCTAAATAAATTATTGGACTATGACATTATTATAGTCCAATACTTTTATTTCTATTTTACCCTAATTATTTAATTAGGGTTTTTATTTCTCACACTAGAAATAAATTCCTTACTTATGCCTTTTTAATTTCATAACCCAATTAAACTTGGTTATAAAATTAATTATTTGAGATATATAAAATAAATCTCTTAATGTTAGTATATATATTTATATACTAATATTCTACCATATTATAACCTCTTAGGCTATTTAATTAACACACCTAATATATATTAGGTTACATAACTTAATTCTTAATTCACTTTTATATAAAAAATAAATGTATTCACATTATATAATGCATATTTATTTAATCATATACATAATTCACATAATCATAACATATTTCACTTCCCACACTAATTTTAACTTTTCTCCATAAAAAGTCAACTATTGACTTTGACCAAAAATTAACCTTTACACATTTTGTGTTTACTGTCCATTCTGACTAAACTTAATGTTTTGGACGCAACCGAGCAGTATCTCTAACTCAAATTTTGAGTTTTATCTTACACCATTTTTATTGCTAATCATATTAGCTAATAAATTTAAACTTATTTGTAACAACCCCAAAATAGGTCCATTCCACCCAACCCATTCTGAGTCGTTAAATACATGGTACAGAAAACAACTACAACTTTATTACAACAATTGTCGTGCAAAATACAACAACACATATGCTGTGAGTTTGGATACATATATATACCAAATGTGACATTGGACACCATCATGTATCAGCACCTCACAAAGGTACCTTACATAAAGGTATAGTCAAAAATTATTTTAGAAACTAGAATCTTTGGGAAGTGCTCAAGGAAACCTTCGTACATGGGAGGTCATGCGTCTAGGTTATGATAGATATCATATGGCCACAGAATTATTCTTGGTTGACCCAATAGACCCCAAAGAAAAACGAGAAGTTTACTATCATATTCTTCCCAATGGTAAGTCTTCTCTTGACTTATCATTATCTCCACTGTCTCTAATTGAGAATTATACTTCAAACAAACACCAAGATTATATAAATAGTATTCGTAGATATACTCAGCAAGTGGATGAGCACAACCCTGTCTTATGATGACACGAGGTTGTATGTCATTAGACATCTTGTATGATAATGACAAAACACCCTTCCAACGTTGGGTTCGCTTCACCCTAGATGATTCACCAAATATAACTACTAAATGAACTATTCTATACTGCTTCGGGAGAACATCCACAGCTAGAGACCACCGTTCTATTTCTCCGTTACCCTCGCTTGACCCAGCTACACTCTTATTACCTGAAAGGAATTGTGAAGCAAAAGGGTGAGCACAACTAGCTCAGTAAAGAATATCATGACTAAAGATAAATAAATTATCAATAGTCTTCATCAGTAATAAATCAGAGATTTAGAACATATGGTAAATGATAAAAATTTCAACCATAGTTGCAGCGGAACGAGCAATCCAATAAAAGAGGCAAATAGACTATAAAGTCTATTATCTCCTCCATGTTAAAAATTCACCAACAATGTTTTATCCCTGTAACATAAATCAACAATTCCTTTTCACAATTATATGAATAACTCATAATCATAATTGTAATTCTAAATTCCTCTTCGCATCCAGGACGAAGATAATTTTCCTCACATGTCTTTACCTGAAACATCAAAGATCGTGGTTATACCAAATCACAGTTCCTGTTCATAATTGTATTAATAAATTCATCTTTGCACTACAGGCCAACGATATTCGTCAACAGTTCATCTTTGCACTACTGGCCAAAGATATTCAACAACAGGTCATCTTTGCACTACGGGCCAAAGATATTTATGAACAATTCATCTTTGCACTACAGGCCAAAGATATTCCTCAACAGTTCATATTTGCACTACAGGCCAAATATATTCATCAACAGTTCATATTTGCACTACAGGCCAAATATATTAATATCTCAAAGAAATATATAATCATTTATATAAACAATAATTATAACCATGTTGATCATTTCACCTTTGCATTTAAGCTGAAGATATTCAATTATAAATTCAATGGTCATGATCATACTAGTCAATAATTCAACTTTGCACTACTGGCCAAAGAGAACCCAAAGTCATGATCATACCAATAATCTACCCATCTTTACACTCAAGTGAAAGAGAATTTTAACATCAGGGTTATAAAAATATTATATATGATAATAAAAATAATATGATCAACATATAGATTTAATCTCAAGAGTAATATTCATAAATCAACTATAATTTGGTTAAAAAAAGAAACCAATTTTATCGTGAATAGTAACTCGTGAATAGTAACTCCTGAATAGTCACTCATGAATAGTAATCCCGACACAAAAAGATAGAAATTCCATAATAAAATGCATACCAATATTTCGGTATAATGATATTGATAGAATAATATTTCTTAAGTTTATAAACAATTTATTTTAATTGTTTACA
The DNA here is from genome assembly GCA_016801055.1 of Panax notoginseng. Taxonomy (NCBI): domain Eukaryota; kingdom Viridiplantae; phylum Streptophyta; class Magnoliopsida; order Apiales; family Araliaceae; genus Panax; species Panax notoginseng. Next base: position 122,598,025 of record CM029020.1, on the reverse strand, counting down.
CTTTACTAAATAATGTATTTAATCATTCTAAAATACCAAACTCATAAGATTTTATCACCAATAATCAAAACCCTCATAAAAAATCTGCATATACCTCATATAGGATTCTCAAGTCATAAAATCCTATTTTCCAATTTTCTAACTTCACAAAACATATTTAATTCATTTACTCATAACTAGACCATTTTCATGAAAAATACCAAATCAGTTCCAAAAATATTTCTTTTCTGGAATTTAGCATAATATAGTCCCATAGTGAACATATATTTTTCTTAGAATTTTTAAAAGTCATTTACTATTTTTCATATGGTCAAAATAGTCGAATATTTAGACATTTATCAAAAATTACACTTTTATCTAAAAATTCTGAAATTCACAGAGTATACTCCTATCATATACATGTACTCCCAATAAAAATTTCATCAATTTTGGAGTTAACCACAAGGAGTTATAAGCGGTTACTTTTAAAATAGTCTTTTCTCATAAAATTCATAACTCTCAATCTATACATCCAAAAATCACCATTTTTGGACACAATCAAGAAAACTCATCAAAATATCATTTTAAATTTTTCCAGAATTTTGGAAGGTCAGAAAAATTACGAAACTGAAAAACATAACAACCCTTAAAATCTCTTACTATCCCTTACCTCAAAAGTGCAGTATTTCTGACTGGAATGCAAAGCCGAAGGAAACTTGCACTGAATAGCAACTCTCAAAGTATCTAAATACTCACAAAATATGCTTCATAATATAGAGAGAGAAAGAGAGAAAACTTGTTTCTGGTGTGATTTTCAATTCTAACTTAGCCCTCTATTTATAGGAAAATTTTAGTAGGCTTGACCTGCAACCTGATGGCTTTACCTGCTACTATTCCCACCCACCACATTTGAAATATAATTCAGCACATTTCTTCACCAACCACAAGTGGGGCCCACCAATTCTAGAATTTTCTACCAAAATGATTAACTCCGAAAATTCAACAATTTCTGAACCAGTCATCTCGTAAAATTCATAACAAATCATACGTTCATTCTTAACGGTTCAAAATTTGTGGACATATTCTCAACTTATATATGTATAACATATCCAAAAATTACCACGATCTAACGGGCGGATTAAAAATTATAACCCCCGTAAAATATCTCAAAAACCCTGATTTTTAATACCTCCATTCCGACAAAAATACTGATAAAAACCTCAACATTAACTCCTTCATTTTTAACCACAAAAATATATCCCTCATTTATATCCACATAAAATAAATATTTCCTTATCATATGAGTCAATAATTAATTACTCACAAATAATATTACAGAATCACATTTATGACAACCAGGCCGTTCCCAGGAAAGAGGGGGGCTTTCCAATAAGAATTTCTCCTTATTGGCGCGCAATTAGATGACCAAACCTCTCCTTAGACAGAACTTTCTAGACATTGCCAATAATGTTATCTAATAATATTATTCAAATAATATGAATTATTGATCTGATAATGGGAAATACTGTGCAGTGACAATTATTGAATCAACAATAATATAACCTATCAACGCAGCAATTATTGAATCAATAAAATAAAATATTGAACAGTAATTACTGTAACAATTATTGAGTAGTGCCTTCTTACTTAAGGATCAATAATTCAACAATACTGTGCAAAACCGTGTGCTACTGTGCAATCATGCGTATTACTGTATTTTAACCACCAGGTATTCCAACAGTGTTAGCGGTAACAACTACGCCGTTAATTATAAAAATTCCATTTTGTCGTTATCTTCATCCGACATTTATTCGTTATGGGGCCCACAAATAGCTGCGCCGTCGTACGAATATTCCCCGACAATAATGATTATTTTATAACCACTTGCTTATTTTGAAAAAAAATTCATATTTCACCCATAACTTTAAACTTATATCAATTTAACCATTTACTGAATAGTAATTATAAGAAAAATTGAATACTTTTATTTCATAAAATTCGGGGTCTTACATTATTTATCTTCTTATTTGCCAATCAAGGCCCATATTCAAGCTATGTTAATTACTAACATAGTTTTATCTTGATCCTTATAGCATTAACTTAATTCATCATTACTCTTGCTAAAATATATATAGCACCTTACTAAGTATATATATATATATATATATATATATATATATATATATATATATATATATATATATATATATATATATATACTCATCTTCGTTTAACCTCATAGCTTTTCTTCCTGTGAAATCTTGTTTCGTTAATAAAATTTCACCTGTATTAGTACAACATTTCTTACACTATTTAATTCACATCAAATTTTACAGGTATCATAATACCTTATTCTTGATATTCATTCAAATATATATCAATTCATTTCTAGGGTTTTGAAATTTTGTAACCCATATTTCTTTATTCTCATTTAATTAAGAAACCATATAGGTTCTTCTTAAAAATTTTGAAATCCTTAAAATTTCTTCACAAAAACGTTAAATCCATACACTTATTTTTTGTCTAGTCTAGGTTCATCTTATAACCTTTAATCCATCATTTTTGGATTTTAATAATTATCTAAATTATTGGGTTGTCACATCCACCTTTACTGGATCCACAGAAATGCCATCTTTATCAATAACATGTCCTAGGAACTGCACTCTCTCAAGCCAAAATTCACACTTAGTGAATTTCGCATACAACTTCTCCTTCCGTGGTGTCTCCAACACTATCCTTAAATGTTCAACATGATCTTCTGGCGTCTTAGAATAGACTAGAATATCATCAATGAACACTACGACGAACTTGTCTAAATATTATTTGAACACTCTGTTCATCATATCTATAAATGTTGTTGGCGCATTAGTCAACCCAAACGACATAACCAGAAACTCGTAATGACCATAACAAGTTCTGAACATCGTCTTAGGTACATCATGTAAGACCCCGAATTTTATGAAATAAAAGTATTCAATTTTTCTTATAATTACTATTCAGTAAATGGTTAAATTGATAAATGTTAAAGTTAAGGGTGATATATGATTTTTTTTCAAAATACACAAGTGGTTATAAAATAATCATTGTTGTCGGGGAATATTCGTTTGGTCGTGGAATATTTTTTCTGTCGGGGAATATTCGTACGACGGCGCAGCTATTTGTGGGCCCCATAACGAATAACTGTCGGGTGAAGAAAACGATAAATTTGAGTTTTTACAAATAACGACGTAGTTGTTACTGTTAACACTGTTGGAATACCCGGTGATTAAAATACAGTAATACGCGTTATTGCACAGTAGCACACGGTATTGCACAGTATTTTTAAAATTATTGATTCTTACGTAAGAAGGCACTACTCAATAATTGTTACAGTAATTACTGTTCAATATTTTATTTTATTGATTCAATAATTGCTACGTTGAAATTTTATATTGTTGTTGTTCAATAATTGTTGCTGCACAGTATTTCCCATTATCAGATCAATAATTCATATTATTTGAATAATATTATTAGATAACATTATTGGCAATGACTAGAAAGTTCTATCTAAGGAGAGGTTTGGTCATCTAATTGCGCGCCAGTAAGGAAAAATCCTTATTGGAAAGCCCCCTCTTTCCTAGGAACGGCCTGGTTGTCATAAATGTGATTCTGTAATATTATTTGTGAATAATTAATTATTGATTCGTATGATAAGAAAATATTTATTTTATGTGGATATAAACGAGGGACATATTTTGTGGTTAAAAATGAAGGAGTTAATGTTGAGGTTTTTATCAGTATTTTTGTTGGAATGGAGGTATTAAAAATTAGGGTTTTTGAGATATTTTGCGGGGGTTATAATTTTTAATCCGACCGTTGGATCGTGGTAATTTTTGGATATGTTATACATATATAAGTTGAGTATATGCCCACAAATTTTGAACCGTTAAAAATGAACGTATGATTTATTATGGATTTTACGAGATGACTGGTTCAGAAATTGTTGAATTTTTGGAGTTTATCATTTTGGTGGAAAATTCTAGAATTGGTGGGCCCCACTTGTGGTTGGTGAAGAAATGTGCTGAATTATATTTCAAATGTGGTGGGTGGAAATAGTAGCAGGTAAAGCCATCAGGTTGCAGGTCAAACCTACCAAAATTTTCCTATAAATAGAGGGCTAAGTTAGAATTGAAAATCACACCAGAAACATAAGCTTTCTCTCTTTCTCTCTCTATATTATGAAGCATATTTTGTGAGTATTTAGATACTTTGAGAGTTACTATTCAGTGCAAGTTTTCTTCAGCCTTATACCGATCAGAAGTACTGCTCTTTTGAGGTAAGGGATAGTAAGGGATAGTAAGGGATTTTAAGGGTTGTTATGTTTTTCAGTTTCGTAATTTTTCTGAACTTCAAAAATTCTGGAAAAATTTGAAATGATATTTTGATGAGTTTTATTGATTGTGTCCAAAAATGGTGATTTTTGGATGTATAGATTGAGAGTTATGAATTTTATGAGAAAAGACTATTTTAAAAGTAACTGCTTATAATTTCTTGTGGTTAACTCCAAAATTGATGAAATTTTTATTGGGAGTACATGTATATGATGGAAGTAAACTCTGTTAATTTCAGAATTTTTGGACAAAAGTATAATTTTTGATAAATGTCTAAATATTCGGCTGTTTTGGCCATATGAAAAATAGTAAATGACTTTTAAAAATTCTAAGAAAAATATATGTTCACTATGGGACTATATTATGCTAAATCCCAGAAAAGAAATATTTTTGGAACTGATTTGGTATTTTTCATGAAAATGGTCTAGTTATGAGTAAATGAATTAAATATGTTTTGTGAAGAAAGAAAATTGGAAAATAGGATTTTATGGCTTGAGAATCCTATATGAGGTATATGCAGATTTTTTATGAAGGTTTTGGTTATTGATGATGAAATTGTAAGAGTTGGCATTTTATGATGATTAAATGCATTAATTAGTAAAGTGTAAACAATTAAAATAAATTATTTATAAATTTAAGTAATGTTATTCTTTCAATATCATTATACCGAAATATTGGTATGGATTTTATTGTGGAATTTCTACCTTTTTGAGTCGGTGTTACTATTCATGAGTTACTATTCATGAGTTACTATTCACGAGTTACTATTCACGACAAAATTAATTTCTTTTACTAACCAAATTATAGTTGATTTATGAATATTACTCTTGAGATTAAATCTATATATTGATTATATTGATTTTATTATCATATATAATATTTTTATAACCCTGATGTTGAATTTCTCTTTCACTGGAGTGTAAAGATGGGTAGATTATTGGTATGATCATGACTAGGGTTCTCTTTGGCCTGTAGTGCAAAGTTGAATTGTGACTGGTATGATCATGACCATTGAATTTACAATTGAATATCTTTAGCTTAAGTGTAAAGATGAATTGATTAACATGGTTATAATTATTGTGTATATAAATTCTGAAATGATTATATATTTCTTTGAGATATGAATATATTTGGCCTGTAGTGCAAATATTAATTGTTGAGGAATATCTTTGGCCTGTAGTGCAAAGATGAATTGTTGATGAATATCTTTGGCCAGTAATGCAAAGATGAACTGTTGATGAATATCTTTGGCCTGTAGTGCAAAGATGACTTGTTGATGAATATCTTTGGCCCGTAGTGCAAAGATGAAGTTATTAGTATGATTATGAACAGGAATTGTGATTTGGTATAACCATGATCTTTGATGTTTCAGGTAAAGACAGGTGATGAAAATATTCTTCGTCCTGGGTGCGAAGAAAAATTTATAGTCACAATTATGATTATGAGTTATTCATATGATTGTGAAAAGGAACTGTTGAGTGATGTTACATGGATAAAATATTGTTGGTGGATTTTTAACATGGAGAAGATAATAGACTTTATAGTCTATTTGACTCTTCTAATGGATTGCTCGTTCCGCTGCAACTATGGTTGAAATTTTTATCATTTACCATATGTTCTAAATCTCTGATTTATTATTGATGAAGGCTATTGATAATTTAATTATCTTTAGTCATGATATTCTTTACTGAGCTAGTTGTGCTCACCCTTTTGCTTCACAATTCCTTTCAGGTAATAAGAGTGTAGCTGGGTCGAGCGGGGGTAACAAGGGAATAGAACGGTGGTCATCATTTAGTAGTTATATTTGGTGAAGAAAATAGGGTGAGGCGAACCCAACGTTGGAAGGGTGTTTTGTCACTATCATACAAGATGTCTAATGACATACAACCTCGTGTCATCATAAGACAGGGTTGTGCTCATCCACTTGCTGAGTATATCTATGGGCACTACCTATATAATCTTGGTGTTTGTTTGAAGTATAATTCTCAATTAGAGACAGTGGAGATAATGATAAGTCAAGAGAAGACTCACCATTGGGAAGAATATGATAGTAATCTTCTCGTTTTTCTTTGGGGTCTATTGGGTCAACCAAGGATAATTCTGTGGCCATATGATATCTATCATAACCTAGACGCGTGGCCTCCCATGTATGAAGGTTTCCTTGAGCACTTCCCAAAGATTCTAATTTCTAGAACAGTTTTTGACTATACCTTTATGTAAGGTACCTTTGTGAAGTGCTGATACATGATGGTGTCCAATGTCACATTTGGTATATATTTGTATCCAAACTCACAGCATATGTGTTGTTGTATTTTGCACGACAATTGTTGTAATAAAGTTGTAGTTATTTTCTGTACCATGTATTTGACGACTCAGAATGGGTTGGATGGAATGGACCTATTTTGGGGTCGTTACACATCATCCTTCCTTACTTTCAACTGATGGTACCCCGTACGAAAATCTATCTTAGAAAAGTATTTTGCCCCTTTCAACTGATCAAATAGATCATCGATCCTGGATAATGGGTATTTATTCTTAATCATTAACTTGTTCAACTCTCGATAGTTGATACAAAGTCGTAACTACCCATCCTTCTTATTTACAAACAACACTGGTGCTCCCCATGGAGACACACTCGGTTGAATGTACTTCATGTCTAATAGTTCTTGTAATTGAACCATTAACTCATTCATCTCTATCGGCGCCATTCTATAAGGTGCCTTAGAAACTGCTGTCGTACCCGTCAACAAGTCAATCACAAATTCGACTTCCCTATCTGGCGGAATACCCGGTAACTCCTCCGAAAATACATCTGTGAACTCTTGAACTATAGGTATCTGTTCCAATGATGCTTTCACTCTTTGGGTATCCACAACATGGCACAGGTAACCTATACACCCCTTCCTCAATATTTTCCTAGCTTGTGTCATGGTTAGACAACAAGAACGTCCCGGTGATTTATTACCGTAAAACACCACCTCGGGTTTCTTAGAAAGCCGAATGTTCACACTCTTTCTATGACAATCTATTATCGCTTTATAGTTAATTAACCAATCCATACCGAGAATTACATCAAATTCTCTCAATCTTATCGGTAAAAGATCTACCGATAATCTATTACCTCTAATATCTACGAAACAATTTCTATGAATGTGTTCAATGAGAATTATCTCTTCGTTCTCTACCTTAACGTCTAAAGGTATTTCTAATCTTTTCGGAATTAAGTTTAATCGCTTAGCAAATCCACATGCTATAAAAGAACAAGTAGCACCCGAATCAAACAGCACATAAGCATTTATTTTGTTGCCTAGAATGATACCTGCTACTACATCCGCTGATGTAACCGCATCTTGGATAGTCATATTAAAAGTACGGGCAATAGGTCTACCCAATGGTGTTGGTCCAGTAATGGCTAACTTACCACTACTAGCACCCTTACTACCATCTTTTCCCTTATTTGGGCAATTTCTTGCTATGTGGTCCATCGACCCACAAAAAAAACATCCCTAGTTCTTCTTAAGATTAGGACAATTTGGTGATATATGCCCCTCTTGCCCACAGTTGTAACAAACTGACTTCCCCTTCAGACAAACTCCAAGATGAGTCTTTCCGCATTTTGCATGCCTCGATCCTGTGCTTAGGATCCCCTTGTTTCACTTCAGTATTCCCGAAGTTAAAACTCTTTTTCTTGGGTAGGTTTTCACTGCCACTAGCTTCCTCTACCTTGGATCCTCCTTCTCCCTTACCCTTATTCTTTCTCTATTTGTGGTATTGGATCAACGCCTCACTACCACCCTCCGTAATAATTTCTTTCTCTAGAATGGTCCCGTAGGAAGTACTCTGGAACACATAAATCTTACTATAGTGCCAGGGGTTCAATCCCTGCTCAAACCTACAAGCATTCCTCTCCTCAATGTCCACTTGGTGTGGAGCAAACTTTGCCAATTCAATGAATTTGGCCGCATACTGGGAAACCGTCATGTCCCCTTGTTTAAGTTCTAGGAACTTAATCTCCATTCTCCCCTGCATGCTAGTTGGAAAGTAGTTCTCGAAGAAAACCTTCTTAAATTGTTCCCACGTAACAGCATCAGTTCTAGCCCTACCCTGGTGAGCCTCCCACCAAACGTTGGCTTCCCCTATCATCATGTAAGTCACAAAAGAAGTCTTTTGCACCTCACCCACGTTTGTAATAACAAACGCCTTCTCTATTTTCTTTACCCATGTCTGGGCTTCTATTGGGTCTGTGGTTCCCTTGAACTCCGGCGGACCGACACTCTTAAATTCTTTAAAGGTAGTCATTCTGGCTACCCTAGGTACTGCGGGTGCTCTACCCCCGGTTTGGTTAAATGCAACCGTTAATAAATTAACGAACTCCTACATAGGGTTATTTTGACCCCCCCTAATTATCGTAATGGGACTCAGCCTCCTGATTACGTTGTCTCCTTCTTGGCGGCATTTTCTGATTAAATAAATAAAGTTTCATTATTACTTATTTGCTTACTTAGTTATTACTCTTCAAACAACAACTCATACACAAAAAAACATATTTAATAAAAACTTCATTATATTCATATCCTTCTTCATAGTTGAAACTATTTACAATTTGCTTTCCATAGCCAAAACCTATTACATTTCTATCCTGCAATTGAACTTCACAAAAGTTGGGATTTACAAAAAGACTACCATTTTAACTATACAAAAGAGGGTTTTACGTCACTACACAAAATTATTTACCATTCTAAACTCTTAATACTGCATAATAGCATTGTTATATTTCTCATTCGCCAGAATCGATACAATATCCCGACTTATAGTATGTCGAGTCTGTCCCAACTCAATGGAATAATAAGCAATTTTCAGCTTGAAATCCTCATGAGCACTGTCATGAGCTCTTCAAGATTAGTCTAGCCGAGTTAAATCTGGCATCGACCCTTTCGTAAAACAATTCATGCATCTCATATCATGAATCATAGAAACTTGGCTAACACGAAGGTTAGACAAGCGTTAAGAAAACTTGCCTTCAAGCGTCTTCAAATAATTATTCAACAGTTCTCAGTCTTTAAAGTATCTACATAATATATTCACATAGCACACTGTAATTAGCTACCAAACAATCTAATCACATTGTTTTTACTGACTTCTTTCTCTTCTATAACTTAACCGAATTTATTTCATTAATAAAACTTATTTTAAGTATGTATCCGCCCTTACGACTTATTATCGTTCATCGTTTCATTACTAGTAACTTACATTCAATTCCTAAGGTCATCACCATATGTGATATAGGAATGGTCTTAGCATGTACATTAAGTATATACACTTGCCCCATAATGGTCTTGCAACATTTGGGCTTAAAAATAACTAAGTTAGACAATTTCCCTGTCTCGGTGCTGCGGCGCCGTCCTCATGCCTACCATTGGCACTGTAACACCAACTAACAGTAGCTAACCTCATGTCTCGGCGCTGCGATGCGAGACTTCTATGCAAGAGTGGCGCTGCGGCGCGACTCTGTAGTGTTCATGCTCGTGACCCGGCGCTGCAGCGCGAGTGATTAAAGCTTGGGGTGGCGTTGTTGTGCCGACCCTGAGCCCTGGATTTCTAAGTCTTTTCCTCAGTTCAATTCTTCCCGGACTCCTAACTTGGTCGTTATAAGTCAGATTTGGCTCGTTCAAAATTCGTTACCTCACATAACTCATGTACTTCAATTATATTCGGATAAAAGTAGTTTTTAAATACGTTAACGGTGAATTCATTTTTTAACATTCTATTACGCGTTCGTTTTACGTTCGTGAGCGTTTATAGCCCGTTTCTTCGTTCTAGGTTAGAATTCGACGATTCTTGAGTCCACGACTCTCAAATACGTTATGCCATTGAAATCAATGTTTCCAAGCTGGCAACTTTCGACTACTAATCCAGAAATTCTACGTTTTCAACGTTAAATGCCTAATTTAGTGAATTTTGCCATAACTTCGTTACTCGAGTTTTCTATGCCAAATCAAATGAAACAACTCCATTGATTCATCATCTACATCCTAACCAAACAAATTCCCTATGATGGTTTTCAATTTGTCCACTAACAACCAAATAAACGCTAAACGGTTTTTTTTTTGATTTAAAACTTATTTAACCTCTTATGATTACTAACCATACATGACTTATAATGATTTAATCCACTATTAGCCATCCTTGTAAGACCCCACATTTTTTTATATAAATAAAATTGAATTTTTCTCTATACATGATTCTAAATTAATAAGGTGTTAATTTGATATAATACTTTGGTTATGGGTGAAATGTACAAATTTTACAAAATAAACAAGTGGTTGTAAAATATTCATTTTGTCGGGAAATATTCGTTTGGTCGTGAAATATTCTTTTTGTCGGGGAATATTCGTACGACGGCGCAGCCATTTGTGGGCCACATAATAGAAAACGGTTGGATGAAGGAAAATGACAAAATATGAGTTTTTATAAATAACAGCGTAATTGTTACCGTTAACACTGTTGGAATACCTAGTGGTTAAAATACATTAATACGCGTGGTTGCACAGTAGCACACGGTATTGCACTGTATTTTTGAATTATTGATCCTTACGTAAGAAGGCACTACTCAATAATTGTTACAGTAGTTACTGTTCAATATTTTATTTTATTGATTCAATAATTGATGCGCTGATAGTTTATATTATTGTTGTTACAATAATTGTCACTATATAGAATTTTCCATTATCAGATCAATAATTCATATTATTTGAATAATATTATTAGATATCATTATTGGCAATGTCAATAAAGTTCTGTCAAAGAGATGTTTGGTCATCTAATTACGCCCCAGTAAGGAGAAATCCTTATTGGAAAGCCCCCTATTTCCTGGGAACGGTCTGGTTGTCATAATTATAATTATGTAATATTATTTGTGAATAATTAATTATTGATTTATATGATAAGAAAATATTTATTTGATGTGGATATAAATGATGGATTTATTTATGTGGTTATAAATGAAGGAATTAATGTTGAGGTGTTTTATCAGTATTTTTGTCGGAATGGAGGTATTAAAAATCAAACCAGTGTTTTGGAGATATATTACGTGAGTTATAATTTTTAATTCGACCGTTAGATTGTTGTGATTTTTGGATATGTTATACATATATAAGTTGAGTATATGTCCACAAAATTTGAACCGTTATAAATGAACGTATGATTTGTTATGAATTTTTAGAGGTGACTGGTTCAGAAATTGTTAAAGTTTCAGAATTTATCATTTTGGTAGAAAATTTTAGAATTGGTGGGCCCCACTTTTGGTTGGTGAGAAATGTGCTCAAATTGAATTTTAAATATGGTGGGTGGCAATAGTAGCAGGTAAAGCCATCATGTAGCAGGTCAAGTCTGCTTTGGCGTGCTAACATTTTCCTATAAATAGATGGCTAAGTTAGAATTAAAAATCACACCAGAAACAAGTTTTCTTTTCTCTCTGTATTGTCGAGCGTATTTTTGTGAGTATTTAGTTACTTTGAGAGTTGCTGTTCGGTACAAGCTTCCTTCGGCTTTATATCCGATATTTCGATCAAAAGTGCCGTTATTTTGAGGTAAGGGGTATTATTTATTTCATATTCTGAAGAGATTATTTTTCGTATTCATATGAATATTATTTCTGTTCAATATTCATAAGAAATTTTATTTCATTCAATATTCGCGAGAAATATTATATTTGTTTAATATTCGTAATGAATATTATTTTCGTTTAATATTCGTAAGGGATGTTATTTTCTTCTTAAATGATATTATTTTCTTCAATATCATTATGCCGAAATATTGGTCTGAACTTTTTATCAAATTTGGAACTTTTTGTGTCGAGATTACTATTCACGTTTATGGCACTATTCACCGAAAAAATAAAAAAAAAAATTTGTCCAAGATGTCTATTATGGTTACTATCTTGGATTGTATCCATATTTTGTTTATTATTTTTGAATTCTACTTCACAATTGGTTATTATGGAGTATTATTGAATTTGGATAAATCGAAATACGAATTCCTAATATTTGTCCTTCTGTCTCACTGGATTCGTTCTCTAAAATGTTTTTCATCATCCTCAGTCCTTAATGGTGATACTTGATGAATATCTTTGGCCTGTAGTGCAAAGATGAATGATTACCTGATGAATAACTTTGACCCATAGTGCAAAGATGAACAGGTGTTGAGATGAACATGACCAACTGATGATACAAATAAATATCTTTGGCCCGTAGTGTAAAGATGAATATTTGATTCAAGATGTATATTGATTGATGTTACATGTATAAAATATTGATGATGGACTTTTAAATTCATAGATGATAGTAGATTATATCCTCTACGTAACTCTTCTAATGAATTATTGTTTTTGCTACAGTTGTTGATCTAAAACTTGTTGTCTATTATATTCTATTAGATTTTTCCTGTTGAAGACTAATGATAATTTGTTGTATCTTATCTTTGTCATAATATTCTTTACTGGGCTAATTGAGCTCACCCTTTACCTTTTTGTTCCATTTTTCTTCGCAGGAGGTGAGAATATAGCAGGAACTAGCCGGGGTATGGAGTGATGGTTCTAGAAAATTGTTTTAGCAGTCCTCACTATTTTTGTAAAATAGTGTATTAATAATTGTAATGAGGACTCCTTTTGAGTTTTAATACTGTCTATTAGACAATATTTGTATTTAAACTCACAATTTATGTGTATTAATAATTGTAATGAGGACTCCTTTTGAGTTTTAATACTGTCTATTAGACAATATTTGTATTTTGCACGACAATTATAGTAATGAAGTTGTATTTGTTTCTGTACCATGTATTTGGCAACTCAAAATGGGTGATGTATACATATTTTGGGGGTGTCACAGTTGGTATCAGAGCTTGGGATATGGTCTCTGGCAGAAATCGAGGAATAGAACTTGGAAGGGAGAGACAAGTAAATCCTTCGCTAGTGTGTCCTACCTAAGCTTATTCGTTGGCCGGTCATAAAATAGGAATATTATGTGATATGTTAATTTGTTTAATTAACCCTTATTTTATGACAGTTTTTAAGAATGGCAGCTGAGAACGTTAACAATGGAGTGTATGAGACTGTGGAACAACCATCAATCACCAACCAAGAGAACGTGCAACAGGAAGGCAATATTCCTCCTATAAACAACACTATAGAGCAAACGATGAATGATTGAATGTTTAGGAGCTTTTTGCAATTCATGCAAAATCAGACGAGGGAGACTCGTGTACAAAATACGGGTGGAAATGATAGCAACGTGCAGTTCGTCACAGCTAAGCAGTTCAAGGAGTTGGGACCACCAGAATTCTTTGGAAAGCCAGATCCGATCAAGGCAGAAACGTGGGTCAAGAAAATTACCAAGATATTCGATGTCTTGGGATGCACAGAGGAACAGAAGGTTCCATTCGCACCTTTATATTTTGTGGTGAGGCAGATTATTGGTGAGAATCTGTGAAGCATACCCAGCTTGCCGCACTCAATATGTCTTGGAAAATATTTCAGAAAATGTTCAATGACAAGTACTTTCCTGAAAGTATTTGTAAGACCCCAAATTATTAATAAATAAAATTTAATATCCTCTATTTATTATTTTGAAATAGTAAGGGTTAAATTGATTAATGAGGTTATTTATGGGTAAAATGCGCAAATATTTCAAATAAGCATGTGGTTATAAAATATTCATTGTTGTCGGAGAATATTTGTTTGGTTGTGGAATATTGTTTCTATCGGAGAATATTCGTACGACGGCGCAGCCTTTTGTGGGTCCCATAACAGAAAGCGATTGGATGAAAAAAACGACAAATATAAGTTGTTTATAAATAACGGCGTAGTTGTTACCGTTAATACTGTTGGAATACCCGGTGGTTAAACACAGTAATACGCGTTGTTGCACAGTAGCACACTGTATTGCACCAATTATTGATTCTTACGTAAGAAGGCACTACTCAATAATAGTTACAGTAATTACTGTTCAGTATTTTATTTTATTAATAATTGATGCGTTGATATTTTATATTACTGTTGTTTTAATAATTGTCACTACACAGTATTTTCTATTATCGGAGCAATAATTCATATTATCTGAATAATATTATTAGATAACATTATTGGTAATGTCTAGAAAGTTCTGTCTAAGGAAAAGTTTGGTCATCTAATTGCGTGCCAGTAAGTAGAGATCCTTATTGGAAAGTCCCCTCTTTCCTGGGAACTGCCTGGTTGTCAGTATTGTGATTCTATAAAATTATTTATGAATAATTAATTATTGATTTATATGATGAGAAAAATATTAATTTTATGTGGATATAGATGGAGAAAATTTTTAATGTGACAATTTTTGAAAATTAATATTTTATCTTTTTCTAATAAAATAATTCATTTAAATATATTATTTTAATAATATATTAATGGTGATATTTTTACAAATAATGTGGGATATATGAGTATATGAGAAGAAAGAGTATTTTTGTTACATTAAATGATTAACACATGTTTTGTGTGTCGGTGGATCCATTTCTTGACTGAAATATGATTATAGCCTGTAAAATCACCCGTTTATGGATTTCGGTCAATTTCTGTTTGGAATTTGGAAAAACTTTCTTTTGCAAAGTTGTAGAGAATTGAATTTCCTATAAAAACTCGCGAGATTTGAATTTTCTGATTAAAGAGCTATTTATAATGAATTATTGAAGTTCTGTAATTCCGAAAAAATTGATTTTTGGAAGTTTTAATTATTATTTTTAAGAAAAACGTTTTTTTCAATTGAGGGGCATGTGTTAAATGGTTGAAATCAGCTGGTGGTGTGCTTAGGAATTTTGTTTATAAATAATATTATTATATTCAATTTTCTGCTTTGGTGTTCTAAGCATTTTCCTATAAATAGGGTGCTTATGTTAGAATTGAAAATCACACCAGAAACTAAAATCTTCTATCTCTTTCTCTCTCTATATTAGTGAGCGTATTCTTGTGAGTATTTTAATACTTTGAGTGTTGTTATACGGTACAAGTTCAAGTCATAGCCTATATCCGGTGCTTCAACTAGAAGTACTGTCTTTACGAGGTAAGGGATGTTATTTTTTTCATAAATGATATTATTTCTTCAATATCATTATGTCGAAATATTAGTTGAAACTTTTTATCAAATTTGGAACTTTTTCATGTCGGGGTTACTATTCATGAGTTACTATTCACGAGTTACTATTCACGAGTTACTATTCATGAGTTACTATTCACGAGTACTATTCACAAAGCATAATGATGTTTTTTGTGAAATTTCTATCTTTTGGTGTCGGAGTTACTATTCACGTATACGACACTATTTATGTATACAGTACTATTCACGAATACGGCACTATTCACCGAAAAATGATATTTTCTTCTTTTTGTCCAAAATATCCAATATGGATACTAGCTTTGATTGTATCCATATTTTAATCATTCTTGAATTTTATTCCACTATGATTATTTATGAGGTATTTTTGGACGTGGAATAGCTGAAATACGAATCCTTAATATCTACTCTTTTGTTTCACTGGATTCGTTTTCTTTAAAATATTTTTCATCATCCTCGGTCCTAAATGATGATATTAATGAATATCTTTGGCCTGTAGTGCAAAGATGAATGATTTTTGATGAATATCTTTGGCCCGTAGTGCAAAGATGAACAAGTGTTTAGAAGAACATGACCAACTGATGAATATCTTTGGCCCGTAGTGCAAAGATGAACATGTGTTTAGATGAACATGACCAACTGATGAATATATTTGGCTTGTAGTGCAAAGATGAATATTTGATTTCCATATATATGTTGATTGATGTTACAGGGATAAAATATTGATGATGGACTTTTAAATTCATATATAGAAGATAGTAGATTTCATTCTCTACTTAATTCTTCTAATGAATTATTATTTCCGCTGCGAATATTGATGTAAAACTTGTTGTCTATTGTATTCTATTAAATTTTTTCCTGTTGAAGACTAACGTTAATTTGTTCTATATTATCTTAGTCATAATATTCTTTACTGGGCTAGTTGAGCTCACCCTTTTCCTTGTTGTTCCATTTTCCTTCTCAGGAGGCGAGAATGTAGCGAGTACGAGTCGGGGTGTGGAATGATGGTTCTAGAGAATTGTTTAGTAGTCCTCACCATTTTTGTAAAATAATGTATCAATAATTGTGATGAGGATTTATTTGAGTGTGGATATTGTCTAGAAGACAATATTTGTATTTAAACTCACAGTTTATGTGTTGTCGTATTTTGCACGACACTTGTATTAATGAAGTTGTAGTTGTTTCTGTACCATGTATTTTGGCGACCTAAAATGGGTTGTGGATTGGACCTATTTTTGGGGCGTCACAGTTGGTATCAGAGCTTAGGGATATGATCTCTGGCGGAGATCGGGGAATAGAACTAGGAGGGGAGAGACGAGTAAATCCTTCGCTAGTGTGTCCTACCTAAGCTTATTTGTTGGTCGGTCATAATATAGGGATATTATGTGATATGTTAATTTGTTAAATTAACCCTTGTTTTATGGCAGTATTTGAGAATGTCGACTGAGAATGTTAACAGTGGAGTAAATGAGATGGTGGAGACGCCTGTACTCACCAACGAGGAGAACGTGCAACAGGCTGACAATATTCCTCCTGTGAACAGCACCAATGAGCAGATGATGAACGATGGGATGTTTAGAAGGTTTTTGCAATTCATGCAAAACCAGACGAGGGAGAGTCGTGTTCAAAATACAGGAGGAAATGATAGCAATTCACGGTTTGTCACAGCCAAGCAGCTCAAAGAATTGGGACCACCAGAATTTAAGGGAAAGCCAGATCCGATCATGGCGGAAACGTGGGTCAAGCAAATTACCAAGATATTCGATGTCTTGGGATGCACGGAGGAACAGAAGGTTCCATTCGCCACCTTTATGTTCCGTGGCGAGGCAGACTACTGGTGGGAGTCTGTGAAACGGACCCAGCCTACCGCACTCAGCATGTCTTGGGAAACGTTTCAGAAACTTTTCAACGAAAAATACTTTCCTGAAAGTATTCGCCATATGAAGGAGATTGAGTTTATTAGACTGGAGCAGAATAACATGACGGTGTCCCAGTACGAGGCAAAATTCGCTGAGTTGTCCAGGTTTGCTCCTCATTTGGTGGAGAATGAGGAACGTATGACGCGGATGTTTCTGAGAGGTTTGAAACCCGGCATACGTCAATATCTCATTTCTTATAAATTTTCTCTCTATTCAAATGTTGTCAACAGGGCTCAATTATTAGAGCGAGATAACGAGTACGGTCAACCAAGGGACCACAACCAGGATCATATCAGTGACAGCAGTCATCAGAACAATGATAACCAGCGGAGAAAGAAAAATACAGACAAGAACGACAACCACTCTGGTGGTAATCGTGGCTATGAAAATAGAAGAAGCGAGTCGGGAGGAGATTTTAACAAGAGGAGATTCAACAATGACAATACGAAAACGTCAGCACCAGCAGCAACTGGTTCCAAGGAAGGAGAACGACCACCGGTCATATGCTATAAGTGCGGAAAAAGAAGGACATATCAGCCCAAACTGCCCACAACAGTTTAAGGTATGCTATAATTGTGGAAAGGAAGGACATATCGCTCGAGATTGCACTATATCGAAACCAAGTCCAGTGGGGATGGTGACTCAAAAGGTTGTCCCAGAAAAATCAAAGTCAACGGTTCCTAGAAGAGCGTTTTTCGTGACTGGTCAATATACGAGGAACCCAAACGAAGTTAGCACGGGTTAGTTAATTATAAATTCTTGCGAAGTTTATACCATACTAGATACCGGTGCTACCCATTCATTTATCTCTCCTGCTTGTGCTCAACGTTTAAACTTGACTCCGGAGAAAATTAGACTTTGACTTATCTGTTGAAACTTCGTTAGGAGAAACTTTCGTTACATCTACTGTTTATAAATCTTGTTTGATACAAGTTGGCACCATCACATTACATGTTGACCTTATCTCTTTAAAGATACTTGCTTTTGATGTGATTTTAGGAATTGATTAGTTAACTACTTATCATGCCAAAATTGATCGCTTTCGTAAGGTTGTTAGTTTTCATATTCCTAAGCAACCTGTTTTTCGAATTCAAACAACCAAACCATTGAAGTCAAACTCTTTCATATCAATCCGTAAAGTCATTCGTTTATTGAAAAACGGATGTCAAGCTTTCTTAGCCATGTCATGGACTTGAACAAAAATACGTCAGATTTGAATGATATTTCTGTTGTTAGTAAAATTTTTGACGTATTTTCTGAAGAATTTCTTGGCTTACTCCCAGAGCGTGATATTGAATTTTGTATCGACTTTGAACCCGGTACAAAACCCATTTCTAAAATCTCATATGAAATGGCTCCTATTGAACTTCAGGAGTTAAAAACCTAACTGTAGAAGTTCGTATCCGAGCCTTTATCTGGTGACTTCCTTTGTAGAATGCACCGAAGCCAGACTCTCCGTAGGGGACGCCATATTCATGCGGTAGTAAACTGATAGGTACCATTGTGACGTGCTATCCAAGGTTGGGATATGAGTCACAGTTGAGAGCAGCCTAAGTCAGTAATCGAAATACGTAGCTTTCTAGGCTTAGTTGGTTATTATCGGAGATTCGTGAAAAGATTTTCTCGAATCGCTACTCCATTAACTCAGCTGACTCGTAAGGATACAAAATTTGAATGGAGCGAGGAATGTGAGAAGAGCTTCTAAGAATTTAACATGCTACACCGACGTGGGCTCGAGCTGTTGAAAGATTTCGATCATACCATCCAATACCATCCTAGAAAAGCAAACGTGGTAGCTGACGCATTGAGTAGAAGATCATATACAGGAATGAGTGCGATGATGTCAAGTATACACGTAGAATCAACTTTAATCGATAAAGTTAAAGTTGCTCAAGCCACAGACCCGGAGTTGATGAATATGAAGAAGAAGATGCAAGAAGTTGTTATTCCAAAAGTGAGAATTGGCGATGTGAGGGAAGCTCAAACCTTCGATTTATTGGTCCATTTGAAATCCTCGATCGAGTAGGAAATGTGGCCTATAGACTCGCGTTACCTCCAAGTATGTCTCGTGTTCATAATATTTTTCATATATATGTGCTACGTAAATATGTGAAAGACCCAAACCACGTTATTGAGTTAGAACCAGACGAGATAGCCGAAGACTTAACGTAGGAAGAGGTACCTATCAAGATCTTGGATAGGAAGGAGCATGTCCTACGCACGAAGATCATACCACAAGTTAAACTTTTGTGGAGGAACCATGCTATTGAAGAAATGACCTGGGAGTTGGAAACGGAAATGAAAGCGAGGTATCCTCATCTTTTCGAAACACCAGGTACGTACGTCAATTTCGAGGACGGAATTTCATAAGGAGGGGAGGTTGTAAGACCCCAAATTATTAATAAATAAAATTTAATTTCCTCTATTTATTATTTTGAAATAGTAAGGGTTAAATTGATTAATGAGGTTATTTATGGGTAAAATGCGCAAATATTTCAAATAAGCAGGTGGTTATAAAATATTCATTATTGTCAGAGAATATTCTTTTGGTTGTGGAATATTCTTTCTGTCGGAGAATATTCGTACGACGGCGCAATCTTTTGTGGGCCCCATAACAGAAAGCGATTGGATGAAGAAAACGACAAATATAAGTTATTTATAAATAGCGGCGTAGTTGTTACCGTTAATACTGTTGGAATACCCTGTGGTTAAACACAGTAATACGCGTTGTTGCACAGTAGCACACTATATTGCACTAATTATTGATTCTTGCGTAAGAAGGCACTACTCAATAATGGTTACAGTAGTTACTATTCAGTATTTTATTTTATTGATAATTGCTGCGTTGATATTTTATATTACTGTTGTTTTAATAATTGTCACTACACAGTATTTTCTATTATCGGAGCAATAATTCATATTATCTGAATAATATTATTAGATAACATTATTGGTAATGTCTAGAAAGTTCTGTCTAAGGAGAGGTTTGGTCATCTAATTGCGCGCCAGTAAGGAGAGATCCTTATTGGAAAGCCCCCTCTTTCCTAGGAACTGCCTGGTTGTCAGTATTGTGATACTGTAATATTATTTATGAATACTTAATTATTGATTTATATGATGAGAAAAATATTAATTTTATGTGGATATAGATGGAGAAAATTTTTAATGTGACAATTGTTGAAAATTAATATTTTATCTTTTTCTAATAAAATAATTCATTTAAATATATTATTTTAAT
The DNA here is from genome assembly GCA_016801055.1 of Panax notoginseng. Taxonomy (NCBI): domain Eukaryota; kingdom Viridiplantae; phylum Streptophyta; class Magnoliopsida; order Apiales; family Araliaceae; genus Panax; species Panax notoginseng. Next base: position 122,577,381 of record CM029020.1, on the reverse strand, counting down.
AATATATTAATGGTGATATATTTATAATTAATGTAGGATATATGAGTATATGAGGAGAAAGAGTATTTTTGTTGCATTAAATGATTAACACATGTTTTGTGTGTCGGTAGATCCATTTCTTGACTGAAATATGATTATAGCCTGTAAAATCGCCCGTTTATGGATTTCGGTCAATTTTTATTTGGAATTTGAAAAACCTTTCTTCTGTAAAGTTGTAGAGAATTGAATTTCCTATACAAACTCGCAAGATTTGAATTTTCTGATTAAAGGGCTATTTATTATGAATTATTAAATTTTCGTAATTCCGAAATAATTGATTTTTGGAAGTTTTAATTATTATTTTTAAGAAAAACATTTTTTTCAATTGAGGGGCATGTGTTAAATGGTTGAAATCAGCTGGTGGTGTACTTAGGAATTTTGTTTATAAATAATATTATTATATTCAATTTTTTGCTTTGGTGTTCTAAGCATTTTCCTATAAATAGGGTGCTTATGTTAGAATTGAAAATCACACCAGAAACTAAAATCTTCTATCTCTTTCTCTCTCTATATTAGTGAGCGTATTCTTGTGAGTATTTTAATACTTTGAGTGTTGTTATACGGTACAAGTTCAAGTCATAGCCTATATCCGGTGTTTCAACTAGAAGTACTGTCTTTACGAGGTAAGGGATGTTATTTTTTTTATAAATGATATTATTTCTTCAATATCATTATGCCGAAATATTAGTTGAAACTTTTTATCAAATTTGGAACTTTTTCATGTCGGGGTTACTATTCATGAGTTACTATTCATGAGTTACTATTCACGAGTTACTATTCACGAGTACTATTCACGAAGCATAATGATGTTTTTTGTGAAATTTCTATCTTTTGGTGTCGGAGTTACTATTCACGTATACGGCACTATTCACGTATACGGTACTATTCAAGAATACGACATTATTCACCGAAAAATAAAATTTTCTTCTTTTTATCCAAAATATCCATTCTGGATACTAGCTTTGATTGTATCTATGTTTTGATCATTCTTGAATTTTACGCCACTATGATTATTTATGAGGTATTTTTGGACATGGAATAGCTGAAATACGAATCCTTAATATCTACTCTTTTGTTTCACTGGATTCGTTTTCTTTAAAATATTTTTCATCATCCTCAGTCCTAAATGATAATATTAATGAATATCTTTAGCCTGTAGTGCAAAGATGAATGATTTTTGATGAATATCTTTGGCCCGTAGTGCAAAGATGAACAAGTGTTTAGATGAACATGACCAACTGATGAATATCTTTGGCCCGTAGTGCAAAGATGAACAGGTGTTTAGATGAACATGACCAACTGATGAATATCTTTGGCCTGTAGTGCAAAGATGAATATTTGATTTCCAGATATATGTTGATTGATGTTACAGGGATAAAATATTGATGATGGACTTTTAAATTCATATATAGAAGATAGTAGATTTCATTCTCTACTTAATTCTTCTAATGAATTATTATTTTCGCTGCGAATATTGAAGTAAAACTTGTTGTCTATTGTATTCTATTAAATTTTTTCCTGTTGAAGACTAACGATAATTTGTTCTATATTATCTTAGTCATAATATTCTTTACTGGGCTAGTTGAGCTCACCCTTTTCCGTGTTGTTCCATTTTTCTTCTCAGGAAGCGAGAATGTAGCGAGTACGAGTCGGGGTGTGGAATGATGGTTCTAGAGAATTGTTTAGTAGTCCTCACCATTTTTGTAAAATAATGTATCAATAATTGTGATGAGGATTTATTTGAGTGTGGATATTGTCTAGAAGACAATATTTGTATTTAAACTCACAGTTTATGTGTTGTCGTATTTTGCACGACACTTGTATTAATGAAGTTGTAGTTATTTCTGTACCATTTATTTTGGCGACCTAAAATGGGTTGTGGATTGGACCTATTTTGGGGGAGTCACAGTATTCGTCATATGAAGGAGGTAGAGTTTATTAAACTGGAACAAAATAACATGACGGTGTCCCAGTACAAGGCGAAGTTCGCGGAGTTATCCAGGTTTGCACCTCATTTGGTAGAAAATGAGGAACGTATGGCGCGGATGTTTCTGAGATGACTAAAACTCGAGATTCGTCAATACCTTATTCAGATGTTGTCAACATGGCTCAATTATTAGAATGAGATAATGAATATGTTCAACCGAAGGACCACAACCAGGGTCATACCAGTCATCAGAGCGATGATAACCAGCGAGGAGGGAAAAATACGAACAAAAGAGATAACCACTCGAGTGGTCATTGTGGCCATGATAATAGGAGAGGTGAGTCAAGTGGAAATTTTAAGAAGAGAAGATTTAACGATGATGGGAAGATGTCGGCAGCAGCACCAGCACCAGCACCAGCAACAAATTCTAGGGGAGGAGAACGACCGCCAGTTAGATGCTACAGATGCAGAGAGGAGGGACATATAAGTCCAAACTGTTCACAGCCTTCCAAGGTATGTTATAATTGTGGAAAGGAAGGTCATATAGCTCAATTTTGTCCTGTAGAGAAATCAAGTCCAGCTGGGACGGTGGCACCAAAGGCGGATACGGACAAAACAAAGTCGGTAGTTTCTAAAAGAGCGTTTGTCGTGACAGCCCAAAACGCGAGGAACCCGAACGAAAGTATCACGTGTTACTTAATTATGAATTCTTGCGAAGTTTATACCTTACTAGATACCGGTTCTACCCATTCTTTTATCTCTCCTACTTGTGCTCAACATTTAAACTAGACTCCGGAGAAATTGGAATTTGACTTATCTATGGGAACTCCGTTAGGAGAAACTTTTATCACATCTACTATTTATAAATCTTATTTGATCTAAGTGGGCACAATCACATTACCTGTTGATATTATCTCTTTAAAGATACTTGCATTTGATGTGATTTTAAGGATTGATTGGTTAACTACTCATCATGCCAAAATTGATTATTTTCGTAAAGTTGTTAGTTTTCATATTCCTAACCAACCTCTTATGCGAATTTAAGCAACCAACCAATTGAAGTCAAACACTTTCATATCAAGCCATAAAGCCATTCATTTATTGAAAAACGGATGTCAAGCTTTCTTAGCCCATTTCATGGATTTAAACAAAAATACGTCAGATTTGAATGATATTTCCGTTGTTAGTGAATTTTTTGACGTATTTCCTGAAGAATTTCATGGCTTACCCCCAGAGTGTGATATTAAATTTTGTATCGACTTTGAACCTGGTACAAAATCCATTTCTAAAATCTCATATCGAATGGCTCCTATTGAACTTCAGGAGTTAAAAACCCAACTATAGAAGTTGGTACTCGAGCCTCTGTCTGGTGACTTCCTTTATAGAATGCACCAAAGACAGACTCTCTGAAGGGGACTCTATATTTGTGTGGTGGTAAAACAATAGGTGTCATTGTGACGTGCTATCTAAGATTGGGATATGAATCACAATTGAGAGCAACCGAAGTCGGTGACCAAAGTACATAGCTTTCTGGGCTTAGCTGGTTATTATCGGAGATTCATGGAAAGATTTTCTCGAATTTCTACTCCGTTAACTTTGCTGACTCAGAAAGATACAAAATTCGTATGGAGCTAGGAATGCGAGAAGATTTTCCAAGAGCTCAAGAGGCGACTCATTTCGGCACATGTTCTGACCATATCATCTTAGAAAAGCAAACGTTGTAGCTGACGCATTGAGTAAAGGATCGTATACGGGTACGAGTGTGATGTTTTTAACATAAAGACCCATTTTGTACGGCTTACAAAGGATGGAGATAGAGTTAAAGACTCCAAGTACCCACGTGATGATATCAAATATACGAGTAGAACCGACTTTAATCGATAAAGTTAAAGCTGCTCAAGCTACACACCGGAACTGATGAATATAAAGAAGAATGTGCAAGAAGGCATTATTCTAGAAGTAAGAGTCGATGAAGAGAAGAATGCTTAGACCTTCGATTTATTTGAAATCCTCAATCGAGTAGGAACTGTGGCCTATAAACTCGCCTTAACGCTAAGTATGTCGCTTGTTCATAATGATTTTCACATATCGATATTACGTAAATATGTGAACGACCCAAACCACATTATTGCGTTAGAACTAGACGAGATAACCGAGGATTTAATGTACGAGGAGGTACCTGTCAAGATCTTGGATAGGAAAAAGCATGTCCTACGCATAAAGGTTATACCACAAGTTAAGGTTTTGTGGAGGAATCATGCTATGGAGGAAATGACCTGGGATTTGGAATCGAAAATAAAAGCGAGGTATCCTCACCTTTTTGAAATACCAGGTGTGTACGTCAATTTTGATGACGAAATTTTATAAGGAGGGGAGGTTGTAAGACCTCGAATTTTTTTATATAAATAAAATTAAATTTTCGTCTATTCATTATTCTAAATTAATAAGGTGTTAATTTTATATAATGTTTTGGTTATGGGTGAAATGTGCAAATTTTACAAAATAAGCAAGTGGTTGTAAAATATTCATTTTGTCAGGAAATATTCGTTTAGTCGTGAAATATTCTTTTTGTCGGGGAATATTCGTACGACGTCGCAGCCATTTGTGGGCCCCATAACGAAAAACGGTTGGATGAAGGAAAACGACAAAGTATGAGTTTTTATAAATAACGGCGTAATTGTTACCGTTAACACTGTTGGAATACCTGGTGGTTAAAATATAGTAATACGCGTGGTTGCACAGTAGCACACGGTATTTCATAGTATTTTTGAATTATTGATCCTTACGTAAGAAGGCACTACTCAATAATTGTTACAGTAGTTACTGTTCAGTATTTTATTTTATTGATTCAATAATTGATGCGTTGGTAGTTTATATTATTGTTGTTTTAATAATTGTCAGTATATAGTATTTTCCATTATCAGATCAATAATTCATATTATTTGAATAATATTATTAGATATTATTATTGGCAATGTCAATAAAGTTCTGTCAAAGAGATGTTTGGTCACCTAATTACGCGCCAGTAAGGAGAAATCCTTATTGGAAAGCCCCCTCTTTCCTGAGAACGGCCTGGTTGTCATAATTTTGATTATGTAATATTATTTGTGAATAATTAATTATTGATTTATATGATAAGAAAATATTTATTTGATGTGGATATAAATGATGGATTTATTTATGTGGTTATAAATGAAGGAATTAATGTTGAGGTGTTTTATCAGTATTTTTGTCGGAATGGAGGTATTAAAAATCAAACCAGTGTTTTGGAGATATATTGCGTGAGTTATAATTTTTAATCCGACCGTTGGATCGTTGTGATTTTTGGATATATTATACATATATAAGTTGAGTATATGTCCACAAATTTTGAACCGTTAAAAATGGACGTATGATTTGTTATGAATTTTAAGAGGTGACTGGTTCAGAAATTGTTAAAGTTTCAGAATTTATAATTTTGGTAGAAAATTTTAGAATTGGTGGGCCCCATTTTTGGTTGGTGAGAAATGTACTCAAATTGAATTTCAAATATGGTGGGTGGCAATAGTAGCAAGTAAAGTCATCAGGTAGCAGGTCAAGTCTGCTTCGGCGTGCTAACATTTTTCTATAAATAGAGAGCTAGGTTAGAATTGAAAATCACACCAGAAACAAGTTTTCTTTTCTCTGTATATTGTCGAGCGTATTTTTGTGAGTATTTAGATACTTTAAAAGTTGTTGTTCGGTACAAGCTTCCTTCGGCTTTATATCAGATATTTTGATCAAAAGTACCGTTATTTTGAGGTAAGGGATATTATTTATTTCACATTCTGAAGAGATATTATTTTTCGTATTCGTATGAATATTATTTCTGTTCAATATTCATAAGAAATTTTATTTTGTTCAATATTCGCGAGAAATATTATATTCGTTTAATATTCGTGATGAATATTATTTTCGTTTAATATTCGTAAGGGATGTTATTTTCTTCTTAAATGATATTATTTTCTTCACTATCATTATGCCGAAATATTGGTCTGAACTTTTTATCAAATTTGAAACTTTTTGTATAGGGGTTACTATTCACGTATACGGCACTATTCACGTATACAGTACTATTCATCGAAAAAATAAAAATTTTTCTTTTTGTCCAAGATGTCTATTATGGTTACTATCTTTGATTGTATCCATGTTTTGATCTTTATTTTTGAATTCTACTTCACAATTGGTTATTATGGAGTATTATTGAATTTCGATAAACCGAAATACGAATTCCTAATATTTGTCCTTCTGTCTCACTGGATTCGTTCTCTAAAATGTTTTTCATCATCCTCAGTCCTTAATGGTGATACTTGATGAATATCTTTGACCTGTAGTGCAAAGATGAATGATTATCTGATGAATATCTTTGGCCCGTAGTACAAAGATGAGCAGGTGTTGAGATGAACATGACCAACTGGTGATACAAATGAATATCTTTGGGCCGTAGTGCAAAGATGAATATTTAATTCAAGATGTTTATTGATTGATGTTATGGGGATAAAATATTGATGATGGACTTTTAAATTCATAGATGATAGTAGGTTTTATTCTTTACTTAACTCTTCTAATGAATTATTATTTCTGCTGCAGTTGTTGATCTAAAACTTGTTGTCTATTATATTCTATCAGATTTTCCCTGTTGAAGACTAATGATAATTTGTTGTATATTATCTTAGTCATAATATTCTTTACTGGGCTAGTTGAGCTTACCCTTTTCCTTTTTGTTCCATTTTTCTTCTCAGGAAGCGAGAATAAAGCAGGAACTAGCCGGCGTATGGAGTGAAGGTTCTAGAAAGTTGTTTTAGCAGTCCTCACTATTTTTGTAAAATAGTGTATCAATAATTGTAATGAGAACTCCTTTTGAGTTTTGATACTGTCTATTAGACAATATTTGTATTTAAACTCACAGTTTATGTGTTGTCCTATTTTGCACGACAATTGTAGTAATGAAGTTGTATTTGTTTCTGTACCATGTATTTGGCGACTCAAAATGTGTGATGTATACCTATTTTGGGGGCGTCACAATCCTTATTTATCCGGAAGAGACATGCTCCACCAAATCATACTTCTCTACGAAAAAGAAATCGAAAAAGATTGAAGACTAACGTTTACTAAATATTACCTTAACGTTCTTCACGTTCTTGAGTAATCTTGTATACTTTCCTTTGATTGCTATCAATTACTTGTTAAAGCTCCTTTCTCTCTCTCTCAATATATTTCTAGAGTCAGTGAAAAACAAATAATGAACCAATCTAGCTTCCTATTTATAGTAAAACCAATTGAGGGCAAAATGGTCATCTATCCAAATCTCCTTACTATTCATGGCTTAGCCACCAAGTAACCACTTTACTTGGTGGCCAAGTGGCTGACCCACATGCCTTGTGGGTCCCACCCATGGGTTGCCCCATGGGTTTAACCCATCTGGTGACCCGTCGGTTTGATCCACAGTTCATTTTCTTAGTTTGGGCCTTAGTATTAATTCATATTGGGCCTAACTTAGGCTTGATTTTCATACACATTGGGCTTGACGTACTCCAAGTCCAATTGGATTATGCAAAGTCCATAACTCAAAGTCCATTAAGACTAATCGTATTTTACGCATACCATTCTTGTATTCTCTTAGTATATAGTTCGTACGATATTCGTATTATACGTCGTAATAATCTTCATACAATACCCATATAATAACTAGTATCATACTCGTATTCCTCACGTATAATAACCCTAATCATTATACGTAGCCATTAAATTCTCAGAACTCACATTTTCTAACCCTTAGGTTTTAAATCCGCAGGCAAAAACTTCATTTGCCATAACTGAAATAATATTGGATATTCCATTACGTCTTCGTATTCTATCATTACGCGTTTCTCAGAAATTCAAACCTAATCTCTGAGCAGAAACGGATGGATAGTGTTTTTACTGAAATTTCTCGGAAAATATTTATTTTCGTCTTGGAAATTCAAAACAATTAATCCTAGCACATAGCCAGAATACTAACCATATTCGCACATTCTAGGGCATAGAACGACCTTCAAACATTTTACTCACATAAATAATCAATTACATTAATTTAATTCAAATAATAAAATAAAATTTAATTTACATAAAGATCCGATTTTCTCGGGCGTTACAAAGTGAACCAATAGATTAAACCTAAGGTGCAAGAATTATATTTAAATATAACTATTACATTTAAATACTGGGCTCCATTACAAACGGGTCTTCAAGTGCTCCTTGCTCCTTGGTCTCCAATTCTTCAAGATAATTTTAATTATTTTATTACAAAAACTATTTATAATAAATATAAACCTTGATCAGCAGTCAAGGGAAGTACATAGAAGGGAGATAGAATTTCTATCAAGAAAAAAAAGAAGACGAGTTACGCAGACCCCATTTGATAAAATCCATACATTCATGCATCCAACTAAAATAAAATTCAGTCACATTGGTCAATAGTCCATAATTAACCCCATTTATTATCATACATATCAATATATGTATCAATAAATAACATTCATCTCATGAATAATAAACATTCAATATATATATTGATATCAATTTAATGGACAAATATTAGCTAGCATAAAATCCAATTTTGAATCAAAATAAACTCCTTTATTTTAATAAAAAAAATTTAAAAAAAATACAACATATGTGGAATCCAATTTCTTATCAAAATAAACTCTTTTATTTTGATTAATATGAAATCCTATTTCATATCTAAATAAACTTCTTTATTTAAGGAAACATGGAATTCCCTTTCCTAATCACAAATAAACTCCTTTATTTTTTAAGAAATTAGAATTTAATTTCAACTCTAATTAGTTAGCATGAAATTAAATTCTAATTAAAATAAACATCTTTATTTTAATCCAATTTCAATTCCAAATAAAAATAAACTAATTCATTTAAATTTAGAATTACTAAAAAAATATTGAATCCAATTATTAATTTAAAATAAACCTTTTATTTTAATTAGAAATCAAATAAATAAAAAATAATATTTATTTAATATTCTGGGTATAGACTGGCGATGCAGTGCGTCTAATGAACTAGTTTCTAGCGCTGCCTCGCTGAGTCACCTATTTTTTAAAAATCCAGAATCGGTGTTGGAGTGCCTCCATTACACTGTGATTCATCGCTGCAGTGCCAGGTCTCCATTTTGAAACCCGGACCGGCGCTGCAGCGCCCAGATTACACTGTAATCCGGCGCCGCGACGCCAATGTTCAGAATTTATTTTTTTAGTTCACGAATTATGCAGTTTTTCTCCAAAAACATGATTCTTTTCCAATAATTATGCCAAAAAAATTGTTCTAAACACATCGAATCTGAAAAATTAATAACTCGCATAAAAGTTTAACTTTGATGCCACTGTTAGGTTTGTAATATCCATGAACATGTAACAAATTACATACATAAAGTGAAAGCGTGATTAATCAGAGTTTAAAATTTTACAAACAATATACTCGGATCATCCTTTATGCGCAATTATTAATTAAATGAAAGTAGAAGAAGATCAGATTCATACCCTTGTAGGAACTAGCTTCCTCATGTACGAGTTCACCTCCAATTCCTTTTCACGTTCAACTTGAATCCACCGGATTTGATTCCTTCCTTTGATCAATGTTAGCCATCTAAATGTTTGGCCTCTAGAGATGATCCACCAAGGAAGAACATCTATGTGTACTCTCTCAACTCTTGGAATTGTCATTAACCCCAAATCAAAATAAGACTCCTCTTATTTATAGATGTAGGCAACCCTCCTAAGCAATTTAGGAATATGGTTTTATTTTAATTAATTACACTCCTTTAACTAATTAGGCTTCCTAATCTTATTAGAAATAATTAACTAAACTCTTTTAATTAATTAGTCTCATAATCTTATTAGGAATATATGAGAGTACATTTTATTAATTAATTCTCAAACCCCTTTAGGAATTAACTAAATAATAATAGTAATAATAATAATAAGACTCCTCTTATTAATTTATATTTAATATTTTCAAAATATTAAATAATAAATATTAATCTATTTAATTTATTCTATCACCATAGATTAAAATAAATACACTTAACTTGTTATTACGATTATGTTATTTACTTCTTTAATAAATATTATTCCTTTTATAGTGTGACCCTTTAGGTTCTCCATATTAAATCGGTTCTGAATAAATCAATTAGAATAATTCTAATCTTATTTAAATAAATAAATTAAACTATAAATTTATTTAAATAAATAATATTTATTCTACAATAAGAATAGGTCTCCTTAGCGATCAACGACTTTTCAGATAATATAGATTTTGACATTAATCATAAAAGAACCTTTGAGTAAATCGTTACCGTATAATTCAATCATTCAACCATACAATGTCCCTATTAAATATAAGACATGAAATTACTATCAAGTCTTATTTTATTTATTTATATGTATTTCGATTCATAAATGCACAACTCCTAATAAATGCAAATTAGAAACTCCTTTCTAATTTCATCCCACCTTGACCAAGGATTCTTGGGTTGTCATTTATCGAATCATATAGGACATTTCTCTTCTTTTACTAGAAGCGGTAGATTCTTTATTGATCATTCATTATTTTTATATATAACTTATTACACCTAAGCATACCATTTGATATACCCTAAGGGTCTTAAGGGACATGTCAAAGAATAACTTATCATAAATAAGATATTATGATGATCTCAAGTCTAAGGATCACGTGTACTACTGTCACTTTAGGAATTCCTATTGACAGGAAAGTAAAACTCCATTAAGTATTCTTTAGCTAGCCACGTTCAGTGAACTTATTCTACAATAAGCACCTACACACTTGTTTTAGTATCTCCACACAAATGATCATATGATCAATCATCATCATTCAATGATCAACCAACGTATGTACCAATCTATCCAGATTCACTAATCCACATTTTAGTAATCCATCGATTGTGAATATTTTAGTTTTTAAGCTATCTAAGAATTTAGATCTCATCATAATTCTAAAAGCATTTTTTAAACTACGGGATTATCACATATTATTAAAATAGCTGCCTTTAGTAAATAAATACTTTTATTAATAAATGAATAAAATTATTTACAAAGTATATGTTTTATTATCATACATGATTGGCTTGTATGCATACTGCTTTCATCAAGACCGGACCCCTCCCATGCTATGAGCCTAAAGAGAAATCAAGGTTTAAGTACGTAGATGAAATCTCCCACTTGCACTTAAGCCAATCGCCATGATATCTCATACCCATCTTCTCTAAGTGACGATCAACCTGTTGTTGTGTTAAAGCTTTAGTAAATGGATCTGCAATGTTATCTTAAGAGTCTACACGCTCTAGGGTGATATCTCCTCTTTCAATGATTTCTCTAATCAAATGAAACCACTGCAACATGTGTTTGGATTTCTGATGAGACTTGGATTCCTTAGCCTATGCAACAGCTCCGGTGTTGTCAGAGTATAAAGGCATTGCTCCTCTAATGCTTGGAACCGCGCCAAGTTTAGTTATGAACTTTTTCATCCAAACAACCTCCTTTGTAGCTTCACTTGCAGTTATGTACCCTACGCCTGCCACTGATCAATAATAGTTTGCTATTTGGAACTCTTCCAACTCACTGCACCACCGTTCAAGGTAAACACATACCCCAAAACTGATTTACTATCATCATGGTCCATTTGAAAGCTAGAGTATGTATAGCCTTCTAGTTTCAATTCAGACCCACCGTAGACAAGAAATACATCCTTACTTTTTCTCAAGTACTTTAGGATATCTTTCATTGCCTTCCAATGCTCATCTCGAGGATTCGACTGATATCTGCTTGTTACACGAAGTGCATGAGCGACATCCATTTTAGTATATATTATACCGTACATGATAGATCCTATTGTTGAAACATAAGGAATCTTACCCATACGGTCTCTCTCCTCAGGTGTCTTTAGGGCCTGTTTCTTTGAGAGATGTATTCCATGGCTCATCAGCATGAGACCTCTCTTGGACTCTTCCATGAAAAACTTCTTTAGCATGGAGTCAATGTACGTTCCTTGGGACAAGCCAAGCATCCTTTTAGATCTATCTATAGATTTTTATCCCCAAAATATAGGATGCTTCTTCCAAGTCCTTCGTGGAGAAGTGTTTAAATAACCAGATTTTAATCGATTGTAGTATAGGAATATCATTCCCTATCAGTTATATATCATCACCATACAGTAAAAGGATTGAAACAGTTGTAACACCCCCTTTTCGAGATAGAAAGAGAGGTTACAGAGTTGGTATCAGAGCCGACTCTTGAAAGCTCGGGTCGGGTCATCCGATCGGGTTGCCGGAGGTGGGGACACAAAGGCTGGTAGTATTATCCCATAATGGAGAGATGGAGGTCCGGAGGTGGGGACACGAAGCCAGCCGGCATTATCCCACAATGGCTAGAGAGACAAAGATCTTTGGGTCGTGTGTGTGATCGGTTCTGACGGGGACGTCCAAAATTTAAGTGGGGGAGTTTGTAACACCCCAGTCCCACATCGAAAGATAAGGGAAAGGGGAAAAATTTGTCTGCATATAAGGAAATAAGTTACTACCAATAGTACCTTCAAGTCATGACCTTTTGGGAGCCTGTGGTGGGCTAAGATGACCCAAGAAAATACTATTAGGCCAGTGATTTGAGGCCTTATTTCGATAGATTTGATTCGATTCGGACTTGGGATTTGACCCGAGATTTGTTCTGGACTCGGGATTTGACCCGGGTTATTTCAACAGTACTCCCACTAACCTTCTTGTAAATACATGGTTCATCCTCATTTTTTTATAAAATCAAACTCTTTGATTGTCTCATCAAAATGAATGTTCAACTTACAAGAAGCTTACTTCAACCCGAAAATGGATCGTTGTAGCTTACAGACCTGATTTGTTCCAACCGTTGAGATAAATCCCTATGGCTAAGTCATATACATATCCTCCTTAAGTTTACAATTAAGGAAGGTCGTTTTCAGGTCTATCTGTCAAATTTTGTAGTTGTGATAAGCTGCAATCGCAAGCAAAATTCGAATGGATTTGAGCATTGCTACTGGTGAAAAGGTTTCATCATAGTCAACTCCTTGCCTTTGTTTGAAACCTTTTGCAACCAGTCGGGCCTTATAGGTCTCTACCTTGTCGTCTGCTCTAGTCTTTCTTTTAAAGACTTATTTGCACCTAATAGGCTTAATGCCTTCAGGTGATGAAACCAAAGTCCATACTTGGCATACATGGAGTCTGTAAGACCCTGAATTTTATGAAATAAAAGTATTCAATTTTTCTATTTAGTAAATAGTTAAATTGATAAAAGTTTAAAGTTAAGGGTGATATATGTAAATTTTTTAAAATAAGCAAGTGGTTATAAAATACTAATTGTTGTCGGGGAATATTCATACGACGGCGCAGTCATTTGTGGGCCCCGTAACAGAAAATTGTCGAATGAAGAAATCGACAGGAACGAGTTTTTTTTTTAAAATAACGGCGTAGTTCTTACCGTTAACACTGTTGAACCTGGTGGTTAAAGTAAAATAATAAGCGTTGTTGCACAGTAGCACACGATATTGCACATTATTTTATATTACTGTTATTTCAATAATTATCATTGCATAGTATTTTAAATTATCATATCAATAATTTATATTATTTGAATAATATTATTAGATAGTATTATTGGCAATGTCTAAGGAAGTTCTGTCTAGGAGAGGTTATTTAATTACGCGCCAGTAAGGAGAAATCTTTACCGGAAGGCCCCCTCTTTCTTGGGAACGACTTGGTTGTCATTATTGTGATTCTATAATATTATTTGTGAATAATTAATTATTAATTTATATGATAAGAAAAATATTTATTTATGTGGATATAAATGGAGGAATTTTTAAAAAAGTGACAATTGTTGAAAATTGATAATTTATCTTTTCTGATAAAATAATTCATTCAAATATATTATTATATTACATTATAAATGTATAATGCTATAATATAATAATATAATAATAGTGATATTTTTACAATGAATGTGTGATATATGAATAAATGAGGAGGAATAGTATTTTTGTTACAATAAATGCTAAAAACATGTTGGTGGACCTTATTTTGACAAAAAATTGATTATAGCCTACAAAATCGTCCTTATGTGGATTTCAGTCAATTTCTGTTTTGAATTTGAAAAACTTAAAGCTACAAAGTTGTAGAGAATTAAATTTCCTATGGAATGGACATAAGATTCGAATTTTTCTGATAAAAGGGGTATTTATTATGAATTATTAAAGTTTTGAAATAATTGATGTTTGGAGTTTTAAATATTTTTTTAAAGAATAACGTTTTTGTTATGATTGGTGAGCCCCACATGTGTTGTAAATGTGCTGAATTTTGATTTTCAAAGTATGCGTATGATTTTTAATAAATAATATTATTTTATTAAATTTTCTGCTTTGGTGTTCTAAGTATTTTCCTATAAATAGGGTGTTTAGGTTAGAATTGAAAATCACACCAGAAACTGAAGTTTTCTCTCTCTATATTATCGAACGTTTTTTTGTGAGTATTTAGATATCTTGAGTGTTGCTATACAGTGCAAGTTTTCTTCAGCGTTATATCCGATATTCCAGCCAGAAGTGTTATTCCTTTAAGGTAAGGGATATTGTCATTATTATGGTAAGGGATTGTAAGGGATAGTAAGAGATGTTATTTTTAGAAGTAAATGATGATATTTCCTTTAATATCATTATAAAGAAAAATATTGATATAAATTTTGTTGTGAAACTTTATCTTTTTCGTGTCGGAGTTACTATTCACGTATACAACACTATTCATGTATATGACATTATTTACGTATACGGCACTACTTACGTATACAGTACTATGTACGAATACGAGATACTATGCACGGGTTACTGTTCACGAGTTACTGTTCACGAGTTACTATTCACGCCAAAATTGGTTCTTTTTCTGACCAAATTATCGTTGATTTATGAATCTTACTCTAGAAATTAAATTTATGTTTTGATTATATTGTTTTTTATTATCATATATAACATTTTTATAATCCTGGTGATAGAATTTCTCTTTGACTTGATTGTAAAGATCGGTAGATTATTGGTATGATCGTGACTATGGGTTCTCTTTGACCAGTAGTGCAAAGATGAATTGTTGACTGGTATGATCATGACCATTGAATTTATAATTGAATATCTTTAACTTAAGTGCAAAGGTGAATTGATCAACATGGTTATAATTATTGTTTATATAAACTCTGAATGATTATATATTTCTTTGAGATATTAATATCTTTGGCCCGTAGTGCAAAGATGACCTGTTGTTGAATATCTTTGGCCTATAGTGCAAAGATGAACTGTTAATGAACATCTTTGGCCCGTAGTGCAAAGATGAATTTATTAGTATGATTATGAATAGGAACTGTGATTTGGTATAACCATGATCTTTGATGTTTCAGGTAAAGAAAGATTATGAAAATTATCTTTGTCCTGGGTGCGAAAAGGAATTTAGAATCACAATTAGGATTATGAGTTATTCACATGATTATGGACAAGAACTATTGATTAATGTTACAAGGATAAAACATTGTTGGTGGACTTTTAACATGGAAAAGATAATAGACATTATGGTCTATTTGACTCTTCTAATGTATTGCTCGTTCCGCTGCAACTATGGTTGAAAAGTTTATTCATCTACCATATGTTCTAAATTTCTGATTCATTACTAACGAAGCTATTGATAATTTAATTATCTTTAGTCATAATATTCTTAACTGGGCTAGTTGTGCTCACCCTTTTATTTCACAACTCCTTTTAGGTGATAAGAGTATAGCTGGGTTGAGCGGGGGTAATAAGAGAATAGAACGGTGGTCGATAGCTATTGAGGTTTCCCCTAAAATAGTACGAAAATAATTTTACTGAGAACTTTAGATAAGTGTGTTATATTTTATACATCATTTTATAGTTATATTTGGTAAATCAAATAGGGTGAGGCGAATCCAACTTTGGAAGGGTGTTTTGCCACAATCATACAAGATTTCTAATGACATACAACTTCGTGTTATCATAAGACAGGGTTGTGCACATCCACTTGCTGAGTATATCTACGAGCACTACCTATATAATCTTGGAGTTTGGTTGAAATATAATTCTCAATTGGAGACAATGGAGATAATTATATGTCAAGAGAAGACTCACCATTGGAAAGAACATGATAGTAATCTTCTCGTTTTTCTTTGGGGTCTATTGGGTCAACCAAGGATAATTCTCGAGTCATATGATATCTATTATAACTTAGATCCATGGCCTCCCATGTACGAAGGTTTCCTTGAGCATTTTCTAAAGATTTTAATTTCTAAAACAGTTATTTGTTATAATCAAATTTTAGTCAAAAATGGGGTCTACCAACATGTTTAAGATTTTTTAGCATTTATTGTAACAAAAATATTCTTCCTCCTCATTTATTCATATATCACACATTCATTGTAAAAATATCACCATTATTTTATTATTATATTATTATATTATCGCATTATACATTTATAATGTAATATAATAATATATTTGAATGAATTATTTTATCAGAAAAAATAAAATATCAATTTTCAACAATTATCACTTTTCTAAATATTCCTCCATTTATATCCACATAAATAAAAATTTTTCTTATCATATAAATCAATAATTAATTATTCACAAATAATATTACAGAATCACAATAATGACAACAAGGTCGTTCCTAGGAAAGAGGGGGCCTTCCGGTAAAAATTTCTCCTTACTGGCGTACAATTAAATAACCTCTCTTAGATAGAACATCCTTAGACATTACCAATAATGCTATCTAATAATATTATTCAAATAATATAAATTATTGATCTGATAATTTGAAATACTGTGCAATGACAATTATTGAAACAACAATAATATAAAATAATGTGCAATACCGTGTGCTACTGTGCAACAACGCGCATTACTTTACTTTAACCATCTGGTATTTCAATTGTGTTAACGGTAACAACTACGTCGTTATTTTTAAAAAAACTCATTCTTGTCGTTTTTTTAATTCGACAATTTTTTGTTACGGGACCCACAAATGACTGCACCGTCGTATGAATATTCCCCGACAACAAAAATATTCCACGACCAAACGAATATTCCCCGACGACAATGAGTATTTTATAACCACTTGTTTATTTTGAAAAATTTACATATATCACCCTTAACTTTAAACTTTTATCAATTTAACTATTTACTAAATGGAAAAATTGAATATTTTTATTTCAAAAAATTCGGGGTCTTACAACCTTGCTCAGAAATTCTTTGCTAAGTTTTTCCCACCGGCAAAGATTACAAAGATGATAAACGAGATTACAATGTTTGACCAGTGTTGCCACTTTTTTAGTTATAATAAAAGAGCTCTAACTCATGCAAGCATACATGTGTCAACAAACAATACAGAGTAAGTCGAGTATCGATCCACGAAGAAAGTTGTCTAAATTAAACTATTATGGATCAACTAAATCACTATTTTTATATGCTTAAACGAATGTTTATAATTGTGAATTACTCTAAATGCAAATAATAACTAAAATAAGAATAGTAATGTAATAAATCAAATCTGGTGATAGTGGGATCCTAACTTCATTTAATAGTTTATCTAATTACAAACGTCATGCAAGATTATTCACGTATAACAGAAAAGTAGCCAAGAGCCCTAATGTAGACATAACCATTTTTCAATGCATTATGACCTACTTACATAACATCCACATGCAATAAACACCATGTAATCATCAATAAAACCAACCTCACTATATTTCTATGTGAAATTGCAGCAATATTGAATTTAAGTACAAGCCCTTATATAATTCATACGGTGAAACAGTATATGTCTATCTGGTTCACGAAATACAAAGCTAAGCAAAACAGCCCCATATACGCATGCTATCATGATTACAATCCATACCCGCATGTTATTTTTCAATTCCATATAAGCACATAAAACGAATGGTTATCAATCATTCATGCATTCAAATCAACCATGATAGAAATTCCTTATGATACACAAACAGTCCAGCAATCAGGCCATAAGTTAGACTACGTATTAAAATCCATTAGAATCCCATAATGGAGTTTAGTTCATGACTGAACCAAAAGCCATTATGGGATCAAAGCAACGCATGGAAAATAAATAAGCAATTGAAAGAGAGTTGATATAGTTGATCAAACCCAATTGCTGATTAGAATCCCAAAATAACGTTCAAATCCTCACTAATATCCAGCAACATAAAAGTGAAGCATCCACAATGATTGAATTCCCAAAGAAGAAATAGAAAATAATAAGGCTATGCTTGATTCTCCAATGGAAATCTCTCAAAGTGTAAACCCTAGTTTTTTCTAAAAAAACACGTAAAAACTGATGAATGATGTATCTGGTACCAACCAGAATTATTTTAACCAACTCCAACTCTTACAATTTAAAAATTAAAATAAAATTAATTAGCAGTTGCAGATGTCGCGCGCAGGCGCGCGTGTCCCCTTTGTAATCATCGCGCAGGCACACGTGTGTAAAGTAGGCTCTATCCAGTTGCTTGCGCGGGTACGCGTTTTGAAGCCTGTATAGCCGCACGGCTTCTGCAGTTTGAATTCTCAAGTTCTGCTGCTGCTTCTGCTTTTGTGTTATGCTGCTACTGATGCTTTAACATGTAACTTTTGCTCTTTTGTTCACCACTGCTTAGCTCTTTTGTTCACTCGATCCTCATGTTGTGCCTTCATTGATCACGTGCCATCTACCAATGCCGAGCTCATGCCATTTCCTACATTTGTGCACCAAAGGAGTTCTCAATACATTCAATGCAAAATAATATGAAATGCAACTAAAAACACACTAAAATGTACTTGAGATGGGCATAGTTCTCGTGAATTGATATTCAATAAGTAGGTATAAAACCCACTTATCAAATACTCCCAAACTTGAACTGTTGCAAGCTCTCAAGCAATGCATTCTATATAAAACACTGAAAATGCAACTACATGCTATACATCTAAATCATGATGCAAACTAGTCTCACATTGTTCCAGCTATAACAGAATTTCAGTCCAAAATGCCTCAGCGAATTATCCAGATTTGAGAATACAAATTCAAACCAAACTATAAGCATAATATCATACACTCGAATAATTCATATATGCTATAAAGATGATGTGTGTGTGTGTGTGTTATGTTCACCAAAACTATATGTAAGCAAAGAATACGCATGCTAAACTGCTCAAAACAGAAAATTACAGTCTAAATCAAGACTCATGTATACTTATGCAACAAAGATTGTTCCAACATATCAAAACAAACTAAGGTTCAATAATGGGCTTAACTGCTTTATTTCTACTCACGAGGGCAATTTTTGCTCTTTCTCGCGGTGTTTATTGCTATTTTTTTTACACATGACTGTGCAATGCCTCATTCCATTAGGCTACACTGTTACGCCTTAGCGAGCTTTCAACCAATGACTCCCAGACCATAAAAGACCTTAGCGCGCTAGGTGTTAAGACACCCCTATGGGCGTACTTACTCAAGTAACCAGGGCCCCAAAATAAGACTAGCCACGTTATCAAATTTTTTATTTTTTTTTGTTTTTTTTATATAGCATACCCAAGTTTTCCTAAAGTTTGATTATCAATGCTTTGTACAGTCTAAGTACATTTTCCACATCATTCTTTTTTTACAACCACATTTTCTATTGAGCAATGCAACACATAATTCTTATACCTCCAAGCAATTGTGAACATGGCAGTGCAAACCGAAAGCATCTAAACAACATCATGAATTAAATTATGCAAAACATTATATCTAAGCTCATGTTATCCAACATATTCAACAATCCTTCAAAATTCACATTCATCATAGGCTAGACAAAATTTCCATAAAGCTAGAATTGTGAGACATGCAACTAAACATAAACCGGCACACATAATAATGACTAAAAACAAAACAATATAACATGCAATTATTATCTCATACATAAACATGCAAAATTTAAACTAAACATGAAACTATAAACTAGGCATGCAACTACTATATGCACTACCCTACTACCCCAATACCCCCAAACTTATAATATTCATTATCTCAATGAATGGAGATATAGGGATAGAGAAACTCCCCTAATGCTCAGCTGCACCACCCTCATCGGGTGGTGAATCCGGTGGTGGATATGGCACGACTGTCCCAAACTGGGGCCACTCAAGCGTTGTCCCTTGTTGTGCAAAGGCCTCCACAAATGACCTCGTCAAACACATAGCAAATGCTGCAAAGTTGTCGTACATCGCGTCGACCTTTAGCTCCAACCTTCGGAGCTGTCGATTCTCATGAATAGCGGTAGCTTGGGTTGAAGGGCCCGCTTCATCTGTCTGAGAGGGCTGCAGTGGTGGTGTAGACGATGTCGGGTGAAGAATAAATCCTTTTCCTCGGGGATGCGGTGTACCTCCTGTCCAGTTCTCAAATTTTGTAATGGTTACGTGAGTGATATCTTGGCTCGAGTTCTGCATTTGTTCATTGTCCTAATGGCATCCTTGAGTGGCACACAACATAGCTACAATAGACGCGTGTGGAATACTCCCCGTCGTGCTTCCCCGCATATAACATAGCATGTTTTGATGAATTAGATGGCCCACATAAATGTACTTTCCCGTGACTATACCCCACAGAATGATTGCCCTCTCCGTTGTAATTTCATGTTAATTAGACGATGGAACGAGCTTGGCACATATAAACAAATTCCAGGCCTTTGCATATTGATTCAAAGCTGAGGCTGGGAATATGTGAGGCTGATTTGTGCTGGCCTTATAAGTCCACTTCATTCCTGGAACGCACAACTCAATAATGACCATTTCCAGATCCATTTCCAAATATGCACCTTCTACCCAATTAGCAGACCCAGTCGGTGGTGTGTCAGTTATCCTGAAAATTTCTCTAATTGCAGGTGGTCTGTAATCTATTTGAAATCCGTGAACCATAGATAGACCACTCATTGTCTCTTTAGCATTGGCATAGAATTCTCGGACTATACTCATCGGAACAGGCATAGGAGTGGCAGTCAATCCAAACCATCCCCTCTCTTGAATCATATTCCACAATTGACCATCTTGTTGCTCAGGCTTGAATCCCCTCTCCTTCACAAATGTTTTTGACACGATTCTTTAATACTCCATTTGGGCGTCTAAACTAATAAACTTGGTATGATCCACAACATCTTCCCCTTGACTGCTAGAGGAGGACGATGATGAAGAAGAAATAGAACGTGCTCTTTTAGGACCCATTTTCAAGTGATAGAGAAAATGAAGATGACTTGCCTGATAGTGAGTGATAGTTGATGGACTGAATAACCCCCAAACATAATTCGCACAACCACTCTTTGAAACCCTAACTTTAATATACAGATTTTGATCGTGGGTAGAGTAACTGATGCGCACGACGTGGAATGAGATGAACGGATGGAGAAACGATTAGGACTCTTTGATTTCTAAAGTTGAACTGATTAGAGAAGGGGAATCGTGTGCATTGTGGAGGCTGAGATGGCTCTCTGTTATATTGAGTGATATAAGATATGAGGCACAACATATGTTTTAAACGTAAAAAAAAAAATTCAACTGCCGGTGCCCTTTTCAATGGAAACCAGGCGTGGGCGCGCGAGTGGGATTTTGAGTCTGGCAAGCATGCAGCGTTGGCGCGCAGTCTTGTACTATTAACATGGCGCGGCCGCGCGACCCTGTTTCCTACACATCCAGTTTTCATTTCCAGTACTGCTAGACAGTGATGCCTTCTGTTCAATTCACATGCATAAACACCAATTACTCATGTCACAGTGTGAACTATGGAATAAGCATAAATGACCACATACACTCTACCCTATACTCAAACATAGTCCAATGCAAATTTAGCTATTCACTCACTTATACAAAACACAATAATCTATCACAATTAAAAATGAAGGTGAACTAACTAAAACAAACGAAACTGAATAAATAAAAAAATAGAGATAGAAATAATGGGTTACCTCCCATCAAGCGCTAAGTTATAGTCAATTAGCTTGACTGTCTCTGAATCTCATGTCGACGAAAGAATTGAGGTGACTTTCTGTCGGTCCACCTCGCCACCAAGGTAATGCTTCAATCGTTGTCCATTCACCTTAAAAGGCTGATCTGGGTATTTATCGAACACATCTATCGCACCATGTGGGAAGACAGTCTTCATTATGAATGACCTCGACCATCTTGATTTCAGCTTCCCAAGAAACAGTTTAACTCTGGAGTTAAAAAGAAAAACCCTTTGTCCCGGTTCAAATGTTCTCTCTATGATGTTGCGATCATGCCATTTCTTCACCTTCTCCTTGTACAACTTTGAATTTTCATATGCCTGTAATCGGAATTCATCCAACTCATTAAGTTGGAGTAGGCGTTTCTCCCTTGCAGCTTTTAAATCAAAATTGAGCTTCCGAATTACCCAATATGCCTTATGCTCTAGCTCCATAGGAAGGTGACAGGCTTTTCCATAAATGAGCTGAAAAGGTGACATACCCAATGGAGTTTTGTATGCAGTCCTATATGCCCACACAACATCATCCAGCTTTAAAAACCAGTCCTTTCTCGTGGGATTCATTACTTTTTCAAGGATTCTTTTTACTTCTCGATTTGACACTTCAGCTTGGCCATTTGTTTATGGGTGATAAGCTGTAGCAAAATGATGGTTCACCCTATACTTGGCCAACAAAGCTGTAAACTGCCTGTTGAAGAAATGATTGCCTTCGTCACTGATGATGGCCCTAGGAGTCCCAAACCTCACGAAGATACTTCTATATAAAAACCTGAGGACTACCTTGGCATCATTTGTCGGAAGAGCAGCCACTTCTACCCATTTCGACACATAATCCACTCCGAGCAAGATGTAGAGATTTTCGCAAGAAGAAACAAAAGGACCCATGAAATCAATCCCCCACACATCAACAATTTCTACTTCGAGGATCGTATTCAATGGCATTTCATTTCTTTTCGAGATGTTCCCAACTCTCTGATATCTATCACACCTCTAGACGAAACTATATGCATCCTTGAAAATTGTTAGCCAGTAGAATCCTTCTTGTAGCACTCTAGCCGCTGTTCGTTCTCCTCCATAGTGACCCCCATACACAGAAGCATGACAATCCTGCAGAATTCCCTCGGTCTCGCTGTATGGGATACACCTTCTTATCATTTGATCTGCACACAATTTAAACAAGTATAGCTCATTCCATATAAACCATTTGACATCATGTAGGAATTTTTTCTTTTGATAACCCACCAAGTCAGAAGGTACCATCTTACTTACCAAATAGTTCGTGTAGTCTGCAAACCATGACACTTCCTCTTTCACCACAAATAACTGCTCATCTGGAAAGGATTCATTAATAACAATCTTGTCTTTCGCTTCTCTTTTCGGATTCTCTAGTCGAGATAAGTGGTCCGCCACTTGGTTTTCAGTGCCCTTTCTGTCCTTAATCTCCAAATCAAATTCCTGCAACAATAAAATCCATCTGATCAACCGGGGTTTTGCAACCTTCTTTTCCACTAAGTGTCAAATTACCGCGTGATCCGTGTACACTATCACCTTTGTACCAATTAGATATGCTCAGAATTTATCGAAGGCATACACCACTGCTAACAACTCTTTCTCTGTGGTGGTGTAATTCAACTATTCATCTGTAAGGGTCTTGCTAGCATAATATATCACATGAAACATCTTTTCCTTTCTCTAACCCAAGGCAGCCCCGACAACGTAATCACTGGCATCACATATCAGCTCAAATGGCAAATCCCAATCTGGTGCAGTAATAACTGGTGCTGACGTTAATTTCCCCTTTAAGTGCTCAAATGCCGACACGCAAGCCTCATCAAAATTAAACTGTGCATCCTTCTCCAATAAACTGCATAGTGGTTTAGTTATCTCGGAGAAGTCCTTGATGAATCTGCGGTAGAAATCTGTATGTCCCAGAAAACTGCGAACATCTTTTACTGAAGTAGGTGATGGAAAGTTCTCTATAGTTTCCAGTTTAGCCCTATCCACCTCGAGTCCCTTCTTTGAAACTTTGTGTCCCAGTATGATTTGTTCTTGTACCATGAAATGGCACTTTTCCTAGTTTAGCACTAAATATATCTCAACACACCTCTTCAAAACCATCACCAAATTCTCAGGGCATAAATCAAACGAGTCCCCGAAGACTGAGAAATCATCCATAAATACCTCCACATTCTGTTCCACCATATCTGAAAATACAGCCATCATGCATCTCTGAAAGG
Organism: Panax notoginseng; assembly: GCA_016801055.1. NCBI lineage: Eukaryota > Viridiplantae > Streptophyta > Magnoliopsida > Apiales > Araliaceae > Panax > Panax notoginseng. Next base: position 122,553,059 of record CM029020.1, on the reverse strand, counting down.
TGGCTGGAGCATTGCACAACCCGAAAGACATCCTTCTGAAAGCAAAAGTGCCATATGGACATGTGAAGGTAGTCTTTTCTTGGTCTGCTGGAGCTATCATAATCTAGTTGTAGCTTGAATAACCGTCTAAAAGGCAATAATACTCATGACCCGCCAGTCTATCCAATATCTGATCGATAAACGGTAGTGGAAAATGATCTTTCCTTATAACTTTATTGAGCCTGTGGTAATCCATGCAGACTCTCCACCCTGTCACTATTCGTGTTAGAATCAACTCATTATTCTCATTTAAAACCACGGTCATACCACCCTTCTTTAGTACACATTGCACTGGGCTCACCCGTGCGCTATCTTAGATCGGATATATTATACATGCATCCAGCCATTTCAAAACTTCTTGCTTGACCACTTCTTTCATTATCAAATTCATTCTTCTTTATTGCTCAACCGACGGCTTACTATTATCTTCCATCAGGATCGTGTGCATGCAAAACGAAGGGCTAATCCCTTTGATATCTGCTATGGTCCATCCAATAGATTATTTGAACTCTCTAAGCACTCGTAGCAATTTTTCTTCCTGAAAAGATGTTAGTGCAGAAGAAATAATCACAGGTAGCTTTGAATATTTATTTAAAAATGCGTACCTGAGATGCTCTGGAAGTGGTTTTAATTCAGGTTCTGGAGGTGTCTCAAGAGACGGCTTTAATTTTACCGATGTCTCTCCAACTTTCGTCAATGGTTCGACAGGTGTTCTGAACTTTCTGAATTGTGGAGTTGTATCCAGATATTACACAAGTTCGTCGAATTCCTCATCCTCTAATTCTAAATTTTTAGCAATGACACTCCTCAATGGTTCATAATCCACTAGACTCTCAACTTTATCATTTAATACATGGTTCACCAAATCATCTCTGAAACATTTTTCTTCAACTGTTGGGAACTTCATTGCCTTGAAGACATTAAAAGTAACCTCCTGATCATGTGCATGCATCGTGAGTTTCCCTTTTTGAACGTCAATCAAGGTCCTTCCTGTAGCTAGAAATGGTCTCCCCAGTATGATTGGTATACTCTTATATTCCTCGTAATCCAAAATGATGAAGTCAGCTGGAAAGATAATTTTGTCAACTTTCACCGGTACATCCTCAACTATTCCCCATGGATACGTGATGGATCTGTCAGCTAGCTGCAACAAAATATTTGTCAGCCTTAGAGCCGGCAATCCCAACTGGTTGAACACTGATATGGGCATCAAATTGATACTTGCCCCAAAATCACATAAACACTTACTGAAACTCATCATCCTGATCATACATGAAATTGTGAAACTGCCTGGATCTTTAAGCATTGGAGGTAGTTTGCGCTGAAGGACTGCACTGCATTCCTCTATCAAGGCCACTGTCTCGAACTCTTCTAATCTCCTCTTCCTTGACAATATACCATTCATGAACTTTGCATAACTTGGCATCTGTTCTAATGCCTCCGCGAAAGGTATGTTGATCTGCAGCATTTTAAAGACCTCTAAAAACTTGCTGAACTATTTATCTTCCCTCTGCTTGATCAATCTCTGTGGATACAGCACCGGAGGGTGAACTAGTGGTACTGTACTCTTAGGCTTCTCATCTGAACCTGCTTTCTCCTTCTCTACTTTCCACGACTGAGAATCCTCATGATTTTCTTTCTGCTCAGTCAACTGCTCTGCCTCGCGCGGCCGAGCGATCTCCCTTTGTAAACCAGGTGCGGCCGCGGCTGGTGAATTTTTTGCATACTGCTTCCCAGACCTGAGTGTTATAACATGGCAATGTTCCTTTCCTTCTCTTAGAGGATTTTCCTCTGTATTACTTGGCAATGAACCCTGGAGCTTGTTATTAAGCATGCTCGCCATTTGCCCCATTTGAGTTTCTAGATTTTTAATAGCCACTACTTGGCTTTTGATCATTACCTCCGTGTTTGCCATGTACTTCATCATCATCTCCTCCATTTCTGATTTCTTTTCTTACTGAGGTGCAGCTGGAGTATGATGTTGTTGTTGAGAAAATCCTGGCAGAAAAGGTGGTCTTGGTGTAAACTATGGCTGCGCTGGCTGTGACTGAAATTGATTATTCGGCTGAAACTGATTTTGTTGATTTCCTTGATTATTTGACCAACTGAAGTTAGGATGATTTCGGTTGTTGGAGTTGTATGTGTTTTGAAACTGTCCTTAGTCTTTCCTGTAATTGCTCACATACTGTACCGACTCCGAGCTGATAGCATATTGATCTGTCGAGTGTGACCCTGCATAAATCTCACATACGAAGGCAACTGTTTTCGCTTTGCTCTCTGCCAATGAATCTATTTTCTTTGCCATAGCTGACATCTGTGCCGACAACTGAGTAATAGCATCCACTTCCAACAAACCTGCAACCTTGGGCTGTGGCATCCTAGCTGTAGGATTCTGAAAATCATTTACTACCATTGTTTCAATAAGGTTATAGGCCTCATCATAACTCTTTGCCCATAATTCCCCTCCTGCAGCTGTATCTACAATAGGTCTCGACTGCCATCCCAATCCATTGTAAAATGTGTTGATCATCATCCAATCTGGCATACCATGGTGCGGACACTTCCTTAGCATCTCTTTACACCTCTCCCATGCTTCGTATAAGGATTCACCCTGTTGTTGCTCGAATTGAGAGATAGATGTCCCCATTTTCACAGTCTTAGCCATTGGGAAAAACTTGGCTAAGAACTTCAGTGCTAGGTCCTCCCATGTAGTAATTGATCCCGAAGGCAAAGAATGAAGCCAACTTCTCGCTTTATCCCTCAATGAGAACGAAAATAGCCTAAGTCTGATAGCATCCTCTGTCACCCCGTTATATCTGAAGGTATCACATATCTCAATAAAGCTCAACAGGTGTTCATTCGGATCGTCCGTAGCAGCACCCCCAAACTGAACCGAATTCTGCACCATCTGAATAGTGCCCAGTTTTATCTAGAATGTATTAGCTGCTATCATTGGTCTGACTATGCTAGACTATAATCCATTAATATTAGGCATAGAATAGTCTCTCAGAGCCCTATGCTCCTCTCTTTGCTCTTCTCTTTGTCCCTCGGCTGCCATATTGGATGTAGTGCCCTCTAACTCTACTTGCAAATTCTTATGCACTCTTGCTTTCCAACCTCTTCCGTTAATATTGTCCTGAGCATGTGTTAATTCGGGCTTGGATGACCGTGTGTGCATAAAAATTTTACAGGTACCTGAAACAAAAACAAAAACAAAATTAGAAATGAGAATATATTAGATTTGTCTAAGTCATACAATATAGCTTAAAACTGATGATAATAATAAAAATTTAAATGCCTTTCCCCGCCAACGTCGCCAAAAACTTGTTGCCTCTTTTTTAGTTCTAACAAAAGAGCTCTAACTCATGCAAGCATACATGTGTCAACAAGAAATACAGAGTAAGTCGAGTATCGATCCATAGAGAAAGTTGTCTAAATTAAACTATTATGCATCAACTAAATCACTATTTTTATATGCTTAAACGAATGTTTATAATTGTGAATTACTCTAAATGCAAATAATAACTAAAATAAGAATAGTAATGTATTAAATCAAATCTGGAGATAATGGGATCCTAACTTCATTTAATAGTTAATCTAATTACAACTGTCATGCAAGATTATTCACGTATAACAGAAAAGTAGCCAAGAGCCCTAATGTAGACATAACCATTTTTCAGTGCATTATGACCTACTTAACATCCACATGCAATAGACACTATGTAATCATCAATAAAACCAACCTCACTATATTTCTATGTGAAATTGCAGCAATATTGAATTTAAGCACAAGCCCTTATATAACTCATACGGTGAAACAGTATATGTCTATCTGGTTCACGAAATACAAAGCTAAGCAAAATAGCCCCATATACGCATGCTATCATGATTACAATCCATACTCGCATGTTATTTTTCAATTCCATACAAGCACATAAAACGAATGGTGATCAATCATTCATGCATTCAAATCAACCATGATAGAAATTCCTTATGATACACAAACAGTCCAACAATCAGGCCATAAGTTAGACTATGTATTAGAATCCATTAGAATCCCTTAATGGAGTTTAGTTCATGACTGAACCAAAAGCCATTATGGTATCAAAGCAACGCATGGAAAATAAATAAGCAATTGAAAGAGAGTAGATAGAGATGATCAAACCCAATTGCTGATTACAATCCCAACGTAGCGTTCAAATCCTCACTAATATCCAGCAACATAAAAGTGAAGCATCCACAATGATTGAATTCCTAAAGAAGAAATAGAAAATAATAAGGTTATGCTTAATTCTCTAATGGAAATCTCTCAAAGTGTAAACCCTAGTTTTTTCTTAAAAAAACACGTTAAAACTGATGAATGATGTATCTGGTACCAACCAGAATTGTTTTAACCAACTCCAACTCTTACAATTTAAAAATTAAAATAAAATTAATTAGCAGCTGCAGATGTCGTGCATGGGCGCACGAGTCCCCTTTGTAATCATCGCGCGGGCGCGTGTGTGTAAAGTAGGCTCTGTCCTGTTGCTTGCACGGGCGCGCGTTTTGAAGCCTGTTTAGCCACTCGACTGCATGGCTTCTGTAGTTTGAATTATCAGGTTTTGCTGCTGCTTCTGCTTCTGTGTCATGCTGCTACTGATGCTTTAACATGCAACTTTTTCTCTTTTGTTCACCACTACTTAGCTCTTTTGTTCACTCAATCCTCATGTTGTGCCTTCATTGATCACATGCCATCTACCAATGCCGAGTTCATGCCATTTCCTGCACTTGTGCAACAAAGGAGTTCTCAATACATGCAATGCAAAATATTATGAAATACAACTAAAAACACACTAAACTGTACTTGAGATGGGCATAGTTCTCGTGAATTGATATTCAATAAGTAGGAATAAAACCCACTTATCATGCAGCAACATTGGGAGTCATTGTATGAGGCATGGAAAAGGTACAAGGTGTGATGCCCTAAAATTCGGGTATCGTCCAATGATAAATGAATTTTATATACGCGAATCAATATTCTTTTCAAGTTTAAATTCATAGTTATTCTCATGTTTTGTGTTCGTTTTTACTCGTTTCATGATATTTTATGTGTAGGGTGGTCATGGATGCAATTGGTGAGGAAAGGCGATCTTTTTGGGCAAAAGTGGAAAAAGGTTGGAACTTTAAAATCTTGAAGTCAGTGGGCTAGCCCGCCGGGGCGGGCCTTTTTGTGCCTGTACCCCCCGCCAGGGCAGGGGTCCTGTTTCCTGAGCTTTCCTGTTTGGTTTCGACTTCTGTTGGGGCTCGGTTTGTTGGGTTTGGCTAGTGCGTTTGAACTCTAATAAAGGGAGAATTCGGCCAGAAGACATGGGGGCTTGCTGCTAGGTAGGAAAACAACAATCTCACAACACAAAGGCAAGGATTCAAGAGCGATTTAAAGGATTAAAGAGCGAACGTTGGAGGAGTAATTTTCAGAATTTGTCACGATAGTTACAAATCGAGGCTACGTGAAGGGGTTTTCCATAATTCCTCTTTTCTTTCATCTATTTGTACTTGGGATGATGTTCTCAACAAATTATTTAGTTTTTAATTCATTCGTTATGAACTAATTTACTAATTAGACTTGTGATGGATCTTTAGGTGAAACGATGATTCTATAACTTTGATTTCCAATTCAATAAGATATTTTCAGGTTATCTATATTAATTTGTGCTTGACTTTATGAATTGCCTGATCAACAGTTCTTTGTGGATTTGAAAGGAATCGAGAGATGAGATTCGAATCTAGGCCTAGTTAATATAGCATGTGTCATGAATCATGTCGATAGCATATTTGTGATTATTGTTAAGGTAGAGATACGCTTGACATCGCATGTAATCGTATAGAGAACTTCAACTTCAACCTTTTTGATTGCAATTCACATAGGGATATAGTGAGTTGGTTAATTTAGGTGTTTAACAGATTTCTATCTTAATTGTGGATTGATGTTAATATGGTATTAGTGCATCGAGAGGTGTCTCTTACTGCGTTCATGTTCTTGATTAATAAACTGGAATATTGAGTTGAGTTGGAATAAAGGTTTGAAAATCAGAGTGAAGCTTAGGGTGAAATCATAAGTCTAATTCTCCATTAATTGTTTGAAATTCCGGATTTCGTTATTGGTGACTGTTTTGTGATAATTTAATTATTTATTAATTTAGTTGCTTTTATTCATTTTAAAAACCATTGAATTGATTAGTTTAATAAAATTAGGGTTAATACAAGATTGATAATTGTGAAGTTAAGATTCTTGATATTTTGTCCTTGTGGGAACGATACTCTATTCACTACTATATTATTTGTTGACTACGTGCACTTGCGTGTTTTTAAGCGTATTGATTTTACTCAACAAGTTTTTGGCGTCGTTGCCGGGGATAATTTAGCCGAGATTTTAATATTTGTTTTTACAATATCAGTTTAATTAGTCCAATTTTACTTAAACATTTTATTTTTGTTTTCTCTATTTCAGGTTTTCGGCATTGGTTTATGCAAACACGATCTTTTGAGGACGACATTGATAGAAGATTTCAAAAGTTGAGTAAGTGGATTGAGGAAACGAGGAACGAATTCGAAAATTTTGATAAGGAAGAAACGATGGCTGTCGAAGACCAGAAAGCGTTGAGGGATTTTGCCGCACCTAGGGTGACTGATCTGTAGTCGAGCATTACTTGGCCTGCAATTGCTGCGAATACTTTTGAAATAAGGCCTGGGACTATTCAGATGATGCAGAACTCATGTCAGTTTTGGGGAATGGTGAACGATGATCCGAATGAGCATTTGATCAGTTTTTTAGATATGTGCGACACGTTCAAGTACAATGAGGTGTCGGATGAGGCAGTGAGACTTTGCTTGTTCCCATTCACTTTACGGGACAAGGCGAAGAGTTGGTTACATTCTCTACCGCCGGGTTCGATCACTACATGGGAGGATTTGGCTCAAAAATTTCTTGCCAAATTTTTCCCACCGGCGAAGACTACGAAAATGAGGAATGACATCACAATGTTTGAGCAGCAGAATGGAGAGTCACTGTATGAGTCATGGGAGAAATACAAAGAATTACTCAGAAAGTGCCCACATCATGGATTGCCCAAGTGGTTACAAATGAACACCTTTTACAACGGGCTACATGGAAATGTCAGAACCAGTATTGATGCGACATCGGGTGGTGCATTCATGGCTAAGAGTTACGAGGATGCCTACAATTTGATATAAACAATGTCGGCAAATAACTACCAGTGGCCCACAGCAAGAATGACACATGCAAAGGCGGTTGGGATCTTGGAATTAGATGGAGTATCAGCTATACAAGCTACTCTTTCTGCACTATCCATGAAATTTGATACGATGAATGAGAGGGTAAATACGATAGCAGAGGCTCAAGCTCAACAAGTTCAGCAAGTTATGGTAGTATGTGAATTGTGTGCGGGTGATCATCTGACAGAGCAGTGTGCAATAAATCCAGCATCCGTTCAGTTCATAGGCAACTACAACAGAATTCCACAAAATACCTACCAAAATACCTATAACCAGGGGAATAGGAACCACCCAAACCTCTCATGCAACAATAATCAACAAACTCAAGCTCCACGACCATCATATCCCCCTGGTTTTCAGAATCACCAATAGCCGGTTCAACATCAGGACAGGAAATCCGATGGGGAGGAAACATGAGCAAGGTACATGACTAGCAATGATTTGGCTATGAAGAATCAAGCTATTGCTATCAAAAATATAGAGAATCGGATAGGTCAAATTGCGTTGGCATTGAATAATCGACCACAAGGAACATTACCTAGCGACACCGAGAGAAATCCTAAGGGTAATCAGGAGCAATGTAAAGCAGTTATGTTGAGAAGTGAAAAACATCTCGGTGGGAATAGTGCAGAAAATTCAGTAACACCGGAGGAAAAGGTCGACGACAATAACGCAGTGGAGGGGAACAAAACCGAGGAACCCAAGTTAAATAGTGAGCCGATTATTTATCCTCCACCGCCATTTCAGCGGAGGGTCCAAAAATAGAAATCAGATAAGCAGTTCGAAAGGTTTTTAGATGTGTTCAAGAAACTCCATATTAACATCCCATTCGCAGAGGCCCTCGAGCAAATGCCGAGTTATGCAAAGTTTATGAAGGGGATTTTGTCGAGGAAGAAGAAATGGGAAGACTTCGAAATAGTGGCACTAACAGAGGAGAGTAGTGCAGTGTTACAGAAAAAGCTTCCACCAAAACTCAAAGACCCGGGGAGCTTTACTGTCCCGTGCACGATCGGAAAGATGTCTTTTAACAAGTGCTTATGTGATTTGGGGGCGAGTATAAACCTGATGTCATTATTAGTATATTCAGAATTGGGTTTGCCCGCGCCAAAGCCTACGAATATTTCATTACAGTTGGCGGATAGGTCAGTAACATATTCGAGAGGCATTGTAGAGGACATTTTGGTAAAGGTGGATAAGTTTATATTCCCTGCGGACTTTATCATACTGGATTTCGATGAAGATAAGAACATCCCAATCATCCTAGGGAGACCTTTCTTGGCTACGGGAAGGACACTCATAGACGTGCAAAAAGGAGAACTTACAATGAGGGTCCAAGATCAAGAAGTAAAATTTAATGTGTTCAAGGCCATGAAATATCCTACGGACGAGGAAGAGTGTAATCGAATGGATTTAATTGAGCAGATTACCAGCAAAGATATTAACAAGAGTTTGATCAATGATCCGTTGGAAATAACTTTACTGGGGGATGAGGAAAAAGACGACCCAAAATTTGTGGACTTATTACAGATGCTAGACTCGTTGCCACGAGTTAGCTGATTCAGAGCACCGGTTGAACCTTTGCACACCGAGGAGACAATTACAAAAAAATTGAAACCATCATTGGAGGAGCCACCGACGTTGGAACTTAAACCACTCCCTAAACATCTCAGGTATGCGTATTTAGGCAATTTGAATTCTTTACCTGTAATTATTTCTGCTGCACTTAACGAATTGCAGGAAAAAAAGTTGCTGAGGGTGCTTAGGGATTATGAATCAGCAATTGGATGGACGATTGCGGATGTAAAAGGCATTAGCCCATCATTTTGCATGCTCAAGATTCTGATAGAGGATGATGCAAGTCCATCGGTGGAGCATCAACGTCGACTTAACCCAATTATGAAGGAAGTGGTCAAGAAGGAAATTTTGAAATTATTGGATGTCGGTGTCATATACCCAATTTCAGACAGTAAATGGGTGAGTCCGATTCATTGTGTGCCTAAGAAAGGGGGAATGACGGTAATTCAGAATGAGGATAACAAGTTAATTCTGACAAGGATAGTGACAGGTTGGAGGGTCTGCATCGATTATAGAAGATTGAATAAGGCAACTCGAAAGGATCATTTCCCGCTATCTTTTATCGATCAAATTTTAGACAGGTTAGCTGGACATGAGTTTTACTGCTTATTGGATGGATATTCGGGATATAATCAGATTGTTATCGCTCCTGAGGATCAAGAAAAGATAACATTCACTTGCCCTTACGGCACCTTTGCATTCAGGAGAATGTCATTCGGACTGTGCAATGCACTGGCAACTTTCCAGCGGTGTATGATGGCTATTTTCTCGGATATGGTGGAGAAGAACGTTGAAGTCTTCATGGATGATTTCTCGGTTTATGGGGACACTTTTGACACTTGTTTAGAAAATTTGGTCATGGTATTGCAGCATTGTAAGGACACAAACCTCATTCTGAATTGGGAAAAATGCCACTTCATGGTTGAAGAGGGCATAATTTTGGGCCATAAGGTGTCGGCTCAAGGATTGGAGGTGGATAAGGCAAAGTTGGACACGATCGAGAAACTACCTCCACCGAGCTCAGGTAAGGGTATTCGCAGTTTTCTGGGGCATGCTGGGTTCTACAGGAGGTTCATAAAAGACTTCTCTAAGATTGCAAAACCTCTATGCAGTCTTTTAGAGAAGGATGCCACTTTCAGCTTTACTGCGGAATGTAAGTCCGCGTTTGAATTATTGAAACAGAAATTAATTACAGCCCCCGTGATAGTCGCACCGGACTGGAAATTGCCATTCGAACTTATGTGTGATGCGAGTGACTACGTAGTCGGGGCTGTTTTGGGCCAAAGACGAGACAAGGTGTTTCACGCCATATACTATGCAAGCAAAGCACTAACAGAGACTCAAATGAACTACACTACCACGGAAAAGGAATTGCTTGCAGTAGTATACGCGTTCAACAAATTATGGGCATATTTGATCGAGACTAAGGTAATAGTTTACACGGACCATTCGGCGATTCGGTACTTAATAGCAACAAAAGATGCTAAGCCACGCCTTATCCGATGGATTCTCTTACTTCAAGAGTTTGATTTAGAAATTAAAGATAGAAAGGGTACGGAGAATCAAGTTGCCGATCACTTATCAAGGCTGGGAAATTCGGAGAAAAAGGATGAAGATAAATGCGTGATCAATGAGACATTTCCGGATGAGCAGTTATTTGGGTTGAATGTAGAATTTCCGTGGTATGCAGACTTAGCAAATTATGTGGTAAGCAAGATTCTTCCCCCGGATCTTACACGACAACAGAAAAAGATGTTTCTTCACGACGTCAAGTGGTACATGTGGGATGATCCGTATCTGTTTAAATAATGCGCCAATAAGATGATTCAACGATGTATCCCATACAGTGAAGTCCACAACATATTACAAGAATGCCATTCATTGGCATACGGTGGACATTACGGGAGTGAGCGCACCGTGGCGAAAGTTCTTCAATCTGGGTTTTATTGGCCTACAGTGTTCAAAGACGCCCACCAATTTATGAAAACATGTGATAGATGCCAAAGTGTGGGAAACATATCGAAACAGAACGAGATGCCCCTACAAATAATCCTTGAAGTGGAGATCTTTGATGTATGGGGCATCGATTTCATAGGACCATTCCCGTCGTCTTTGAGCAATCAATATATTCTGGTCGCGGTGGATTACGTCTCAAAATGGGTTGAAGCTGCAGCATTACCATCTAATGATGCCAAGGTGGTCCTCAAGTTTCTACAGAAAAACATTTTCACGAGGTTTGGCACGCCAAGAGCAATAATTAGTGATGAAGGCAGTCACTTCTGCAATAAGTCGTTTACAGCTCTTTTGGATAAGTATGGGGTCAATCACAAGGTGGCTACAGCGTATCACCCTCAGACTAATGGGCAAGCCGAGGTATCGAACAGAGAAGTTAAGAGGTTATTGGAGATGGTTGTAAATCCGAGTCGGAAAGATTGGTCACTTCGATTGGACGACGCATTATGGGCGTACCAGACTGCCTTCAAAACGCCAATCGGGATGTCACCGTATCAACTTTTGTACGGAAAGGCATGTCATTTACCGGTGGAGCTACAACACAAGGCTTACTGGGCCATACAAAAATTGAATTTTGATCAAGCTGCGGTAGGAGAAAAGAGGCTACTCCAACTAAATGAGCTCGACGACTTCCGCCTCCAAGCCTACGAGAATGCCAAGTTATACAAAGAAAGAGTTAAAAGATGGCACAACCAGAAAATTGTGCAACGAACATTCGAGCCGGGTCAAGCAGTCCTCTTGTTCAATTCACGGCTGCGCTTGTTCCCCGGAAAGCTTAAGTCGAGATGGTCGGGACCATTTACTATAAAACGAGTATTTCCTCATGGCGTCGTTGAACTTTACAGTCATAATCCGCTAGACACGTTCAAAGTCAATGGGCAACATATTAAGCATTACTGGGGTGGCGAGTCGAACTGGGACGCCGACAACATCACCCTTGCCGATACACAGTAAAGCAGGGAGTAGTCAGGCTGAACGACTTAAAATCAAGCGCTAATTGGGAGGCAACCCAATATTTATTTATTTTCCATAGTTCATGTTTAATTTGTTAGGATATAGTTTATAAAGCAGTAATTAGGACTTGTCAATTATAAGTTTTGCTAAAAAATATCTGAAAAGTACTAAAAATCTCATTGAAGCTATAAGTTGTCATTAATATAACGTAGTGCATGTTTTTGGTTTCAAGAGAGGTCCAACGTGAGTTAGAGCAACAACGCCTACGAAATGGAGGAAAATCGGAAAATTTTGCATCTCAAAAATTTTTGACCAAAAAGTTGTACAGTGGGCTAGCCCGCCGGGACGGGCCTTTTTGGCCTAGCACCCCCCGCTGGGGCGGAGGTCCTAATTCCTGGGCAGACGTGTTCATTTAAACAGCACGTCCCAGCCATTTCCCCCTCACTCATAACCTGCTGCCATTTTTGTCTTCAACTCCTCAACACAACCCACGACCCTACACAACTACTACCACCACGACCACTACCTAAATCAATTAAACCCACCTTCACCCTCACTCTCCACTCACACGACTTCAATCCCGTCCACCACTTCATCTCCCCCACATCACTCTATATAAACCCTACCTCATACTTCCCATATTCAACAACATTACACTTGAATTCTTCAGACAATTGGGATACACACATTTCAGGGTAAGTGGCTATAGTGTCAAGTCTTCATCTCATCTCTACCACATACACCAATTTCCAAGTTCAAAATTCAAAAGTTATGTAACCGAACGAGCTGTGCACGCCAAGTGTTTGATAAATTTACTGAGCCAAGTGTGAGAGAAGGAAGTGTGTGCTAGCAAGTCAAACATCCGAAAATCAATGGCTTACAACCAACATCAAAACGCCAACGGGGAGAGGGTTCAAGTTCCGCTCCACCGACACGAACATATGACCATCGAAAATTTAGAAGTGCCACCGCCGCCGATCGGTACGACTATATGGTTACCAAGGATCTTACACCAGAGCGGGGGTTGGCTCCCGAAGGGAATGATGGGGAGATGATGCAACAAATTTATCATCAAGGATGGATAAGGTTTACAGCGGAGCCCGAGCCCGCCATTGTGAATGTCGTTAAAGAATTATATGCGAACGCTGAGGACAAGGCACCATTCAATGCCTTCGTGCGGGGTCGCATGGTTCCGTTCAGTGCTGATGCAATCAATACATATTATCAGCTGAGGGTGCCATGCCAGTGCCAGTATGCCTATATGCGGGATTTCGACCCCGACTTTGAGGAGGTGATTCAAAACATGACTAAGCCAGGGACTACTTGGTTAAAGGGTCGAAAGGGAGGCACAGTGTTTCACAGCAAGGACCTAAGTCGGTACGGAAAAATCTGGTATGCCTTCCTCTGTGCTAAATTGCTACCGTCCACGCACACCTCGGACGTGACCAAGGAGAAGGCACTCCTCCTGTATGCCATCGTGCAAGACTTCCTCATAGACATCGGGGTAATTATCAGTTTTTCTATACGACGATGTCTCCGAGGCAACTTTTCTGGCGGCTTACCACACCCATCTCTCATTTGTGGGTTGTGTCGTCAAGCCGGAGTGCATTGGTCTGATGATGAACCCACTTTGATGACGCTGCAACTCTTAGATACTAGAATGATAGCACGGTATTTCGTGTGGCCCGGCGGCAAATCGCATCCTAGAGGTCTAGGATTTATTTTTCCATCAGCGTCGGAGGACGAGGCTGAAGCTGAAGATACTTCGGAGGATGAGGATAACACAATGGGAGATCAAGGAACCGAGCAGGTTCCGCAGACTGAGGTATTTTCTAGTACTCAGTTCCTTGAGTTCCAGAATCACATGAATGCGCAAAATAGGGCAGTACGCCGGGAAATGCGGCGTTTGGCTCTCCGCCAAGATCACATGTTCGATGCCATGAACGCGTCTTTCGCTTCATTCACCACAACGCTCCAAAGCTTCAACCCGGCAGGCCAATTTCTGTATCAACAACCCAGTCCATTACCTCGATTTCCTCCGAGTGATTCTGATGAAGAAGAGCACCAACCACTGCCCCAGACTTAGACAATTCCAGGGAAGTCCTCGTGAATTTTTATTTTTATCCAATGAGGGCATTGTCTTATTTAAGTTTGGGGGAGTTAGTTGTTTAGTTGCATACATTGCATACATGCATTTTTTAAAATTTTGTTGTCATATCTGGTGTTGCATTATAGAATAGGTATTTGCATAGTAGTTAGGACTTTGACTTTTCATATCTAAATAATAATAAAAAAAGAACTAAATAATAAAATAAAACTTTTTAGTTAAATAGTTTGTTTGCATATGTCCAATGGTGTTGCATTCTACAGGTTATTCTAGCCAATGATGAGATTGTGAACAAGTTAACCAATATAGTATGGATTACTAGAATTGTGATATAATTACTATTATGAATTAATTCTTGGACTTGTTTGAAACTGTTATAAAAAGGGTAGCACTAATGACATCTTTGTTGACTGGTTAGTTCAAATTGATACATAAAGTGTTTCTAAAGGATAGTGCTAGCGTGAACTAGAAAATGATAAGGATAGGCAGTGAAGGCTTAAATTAGGCAAGAACCTAAGTTTGGGGGAATATTTGCGGGATATATAAGCTTTGAAAAAAAAAGAGAAAGAAATATGTTGAGTCTTGTGGTGGGTTGAGGTGAAGCACTCCCCACAAACACAAGCGTGAGATGGAGCGTAAAACACACTCACCAACCATCTATAAAAAAAATAAGAATAAAACGGGAAAAGTGCAAAAAGCCCCTGTATGAAAAAGAAGAAGAAGAGAGAGTATAAGTATCCTGCATGTACCCTTGAATTTGGTTGAGTTTAATTTTAGTTGAATCGTGCCTATCTTTGAGAATTTTTTTAAGTTTGCATTGTATGATTCCTTCTAAGAAGTTGTTTATGTATTGAATTTGGGTTTGTATCAGTTATCTTCGATGTTGATCACACACGCACGCTATACCAGTGATAGTTGTTCAAGAATTGAGAATTAATATGTAAGTGTAGATTGGTTTTGATAATTTGTATTGTAAAGTTGCTTGTTTTCTCTGAGGCCGCTGGGATAAATCAGTTTATGTGATGTGACTAGATTTTATTTTTAGGCATTTAGATTGTTATTGCATTTCATTGCATTGCGTGTAGTTTGTTTTGTGCTCGGGGACTAGCACGGATTAAGTTTGGGGGATTTTGATAAATGGATTTTATATACGTGAATCAATATTCGTTTCAAGTTTAAATTTGTAGTTATTCTCATGTTTTGTGTTCGTTTTTACTCGTTTCATGATATTTTATGTGTAGGGTGGTCATGGATGCAATTGGTGAGGAAAGGCGGTCTTTTTGGGCAAAAGTGGAAAAAAGTTGGAACTTTAAAATCTTGAAGTCAGTGGGCTAGCCCGCCGGGGCGGGCCTTTTTGTGCCTATACCCCCCACCGGGGCAGGGGTCCTGTTTCCTGAGCTTTTGTGTTTGGTTTCGACTTCTGTTGGGGCTCGGTTTGTTGTGTTTGGCTAGTGCGTTTGGACTCTAATAAAGGGAGAATTCGGCCAGAAGATATGGGGACTTGCTGCTAGGTAGGAAAACAACAATCTCACAACACAAAGGCAAGGATTCAAGAGTGATTTAAAGGATTAAAGAGCGAACGTTGGAGGAGTAATTTTCAGAAATTGTCACGATAGTTACAAATCGAGGCTACGTGAAGGGGTTTTCCATAATTCCTCTTTTCTTTCATCTATTTGTACTTGGGATGATGTTTTCAACAAAATATTCAGTTTTTAATTCATTCGTTATGAACTAATTTACTAATTAGACTTGTGATGAATCTTTGGGTGAAACGATGATTCTATAACTTTGATTTCCAATTCAATAAGATATTTTCAGGTTATCTATATTAATTTGTGCGTGAATTTATGAATTGCCTGATCAACAGTTCTTTGTGGATTTGAAAGGAATCGAGAGAGGAGATTCGAATCTAGACCTAGTTAATATAGAATGTGTCATGAATCATGTCGATAGCATATTTGTGATTATTGTTAAGATAGAGATACGCTTGACATCGCATGTAATCGTATAGAGAACTTAAACTTCAACCTTTTTGATTGCAATTCACATAGAGATATAGTGAGTTGGTTAATTTAGGTGTTTAACAGATTTCTATCCTAATTGTGGATTGATGTTAATATGGTATTAGTGCATCGAGAGGTGGCTCTTACTGCGTTCGTGTTCTTGATTTTCTTTATTGGTGGCTGTTTTGTGATAATTTAATTATTTATTAATTTAGTTGCTTTTATTCATTTTAAAAACCATTGAATTGATTAGTTTAATAAAATTAGGGTTAATACAAGATTGATAATTGTGAAGTTAAGATTCTTGATATTTTGTCCTTGTGGGAACGATACTCTATTTACTACTATATTATTTGTTGACCACGTGCACTTGCGTGTTTTTAAGCGTATTGATTTTACTCAACATCCAACCCGACATATGGTGCTACATGGTACTCATAACTATACAACCATTTCATTGAAAACACAACATAATGAATGTAGTTACTATCTTCTTATTACAATCAAAGTGAAATCCCTTCCCAGGTTCATAAACCGATTACATCATTCGTTGTCGTAAGTATAATACATACAACCATACTAATCTATTACAAAATGGTTAACTATCCATCTTAGCCTTGCCCTTATTTCTCTTAGCATTCTTAGTATGCTCGGCTTTAACTACAATCATATAATTCACGCAAGAAGTGAGCATAACAAGTTCAGCAAGTCTAACAAAGAATAATATCAATCCCCAATTCGTGAATTATATGAAAATCTTTCATAACTGAACAAATAGTCATGAAGTATTACGAAACATTAATACTTAACAATGCATAACATCAATTCCCAAAGTATATAATTGTTTAGGAATTCTGAACCGGTCGAAAGACCATGAACAGTATCTTTCTGTTTTCATACTTGAAAATGACATCACAGCACTAAGGCTGCACATCCGGCATTACTTACGAGTACTTCTAGGTGATCAGCCTATAGTACTCTATGTTGATCAACATTCATCCGTTAAACGTATTTACGTTTAAGGTTTGGCAAACTCACGTGCCCATCGAATAATCGATGAAAAATACTTTTGTTTGTTCATAGACAAACTTACCTTTGAATCCATTCCAAATACTTGGCATAGGATAGCATTATCATTTCTATATTGAAAGATATGTATACAAATCAATCTATCTCTTACGAATAGTCTAGCCGAGTTAAAACTGGCATCGACCCTTTCTTTAAAGTCATTCATGCAACCCATTACAATGAATCACAGAAAACTTGACTAACGTGAAGGTTAGACAAGCGTTAAGAAAACTTGCCTTCCAACGTCTTCAGATAATTTATTCGACTGTTCTCAGTATTTATATAATCTACATGATATATTCACATAGCACACTGTAATTAGCTACCAAATAATCAATCACATTGTTTCTATCAACTTCTTTCTCTTTTATGTCTTAATTGACTTCATCCAATTAATAAAGTCAATTCGAATTACTACCCCTTATCCCGGATTGTTAACGATCTTATGTTATTAACCGGACTCGATCACCATTGGTGAAGTACCAATGTCAGTTACCGTTCACAGTTTATTAATAAACACTTCATGCTCTTCGCTTTCATACTAATAATTTGTGTTTACTTCCTAAGTTCATCACCATATACACTAGTATATGTAACATAGGAATAGTTTTAGTATGCTTATTAAGTATATAAACTTAACTTATATAGGTCTTGAAATAATTAGAGTTCAAACCTAACTTGTCTAACAAATGCCCTACCTAGGCGCTGCGGCGTGGCCCTTCTATGCAACACTGGTGCTGCGGCGCCAGTTTACAATGGCAAAGTCCAGGTTCCGGTACTGCGGCGCGAAATCCATACCTATGAGTGGTGCTGCGGTGCCACTCTTCAGTAGCTCAATACATTTTGCACGGCGCTGTGGCTCAGCACAACAAACCTTGTCTGGCGCCGCGGCGCCATACCTCAGCAGCAAAAAAGTTTTACAGACAAAATTTTTAGTGAACTTCCCGGCTTCATAACTTCTTCGTTATAAGTCCGATTTGGTTTGTTCAAAAGCCTACAACTCATAAATTACATACTCTACGTATTCATATAAGAATTTTACATTTTCGAATCTATTAACTCAAAATTCACTTCTAAGTTCATTATTGAGCGTTCAATACTCGTTTTCTTCATTTTAAGTCAAAATCCAACGATTCTTGAGCCCATGACTCTTAAATACCCTATCTCACGTGTTGACATCGAAAACCAACATTTTCAAGTCTCACGGCAACTTTCGACTACTAATCCAGAATTTCTATGCTTTCGACGTTTAACGTCTAATTCCGTAAAATTTGCCATAACTTCGTTACTAGTGTTCTATATGCCAAATCAAATGGAACACTCCATTGATTTCATATCTACATCCTAACCAAGCAAGATGCACATATCCTAATAGTGATGGTGTTCAATTTGTCCATCAACAACCAATTTTAACGTTTAATGGCTTCTACGGTTTATACTTACGTAAACCCTTACGATTTTCATTTACACATGACTTATAAAGGTTTTACATCTTACAAGCCATCCTTATTCCTCCATAAGAGGCATGCTCCACCAATCTATGATTCTTTATAATCAAAGAAATCAAAAGGATGGAAAACTACTATTAATGAAATATTGCCTTATCGATCTTTGTGTTCTTTCTAAAATCTTTAATGAAAAGCTTCAAAGTGAGATGTTTGCTTAAGTCTAGCTCTTTCTCTCTCTCAATATAAGTTGGATGATCTCTTAGAAACCACCAAATGACCACATATGCCTTCTATTTATAGGAAGCTCAAATGGAGGGCTTTATGGTCATTCTCCCCCACCTCCTTACTATTCACTACTTTATCACCAAGTAAAATACTTGGTGATCAAGTAGTTCACTTTACTTGGCCACCAAGTGGCCAGCCCACATGCCCATGGGTCATTTTCATGGGTTGCCCTATGGGTTTTACCCATTCGGTGACCCAACGGTTCGACCCACGGTTCGATTTATTGGATCTGGCTTAATTAATCCTAACATTGGACTTTAACTTGGGCTTAAACACATAACTATTTGGGCTTGATTACTCAATTACTTGGGCTTGGTATAATCCAAACCTAATTGTATTATACTAAGTCCTAAACTCTAAGTCCATTACACCAATCGTATTCTACACGTATAATTCACGTATTCTCTTCGTATAATACTCATACGATATTCGTATTATATTTCATATTAAATCTTCGTATTATACTCATATACTAAATAGTATTATACTCATATACTAAATAGTATCATACTCATATAACGTACGCATAATCATTATTGTAATTCATTATACGAAGCTCATTTCCTTCTCGGAAATCATTCTTCTCAACCCTTAGATTTTAAGTCAGCAGGTGAAAACTGCGTTTTTGCCATAACTGAAATATTATTACATATTCCATCTTGTCTTCATATTCTGTCATTACTCGTTTCTCGGAATTTCAAACTTAATTCCAGAGCAGAAATGAATGAATAGTATTTTTACGAAAATTTCTCAGAAAACTTTTATCTTCGTCTTGGAAATTCAAAACACTTAATTCTAGCACATAGCCAGAATACTAACCACATCCGCACATTCTAGGTCATAGAACGACCTTCACATAGCTTATTCACATAAAAAAATCAATTAAAATCATTTAATTGACATAATCAAATAAAAATTTAATTCTCATAAAAATCCGATTTTCTCGAGCGTTACATTTTCTCCTCTTATAATGATTCTGTCCCCAGAATCTCGCTTATAATTACATAAACAAATGAGGAAAATTTTCCTTCATTTTACTTTCGTGTTCCCACGTTACTTCTTCAGCATTGTGGTTTCTCCATATCACCTTTGCCGAAGGTATTATTTTATTTCTCAAAACTTGTTCCTTCCTATCAACAATTTGAATTGGAAGTTCTTCATACGATAAATCTTTCTCTATCTGAATAGATTCATACACTATTATGTGTTTATAGTCTGGCTTATAGGAACGCAACACAGACACGGGAAACACATTGTGAATGCATTCCATTTCTGGAGGTAAAGCTACTTCATAAGCTACCTCTCCAACCCTTCTTAAAATCTCAAAAGGTCCTATAAACCTTGGACTTAACTTCCCTTTCTTCCCAAAATGTATCTTCCCTTTTCAAGGTGATACTATCAGAAAAACATAAGACCCTACATCAAATTCTCTCTTTTATCTGTGAGGATCTGCATACTTCTTCCGTCTATCTTGAGCTGCTACCAATCGAGTACGTATTAGCTTTACCATATCCGCCGTCTGTTGTACCATCTTAGGTCCCAACATCCAACGTTCACCCACTTCATCCCAACATAGTGGAGTTCGACACTTCCTTCCATACAACGCTTCGTAAGGCGGCATGTCTATACTAGCGTGAAAACTATTATTATACGCAAATTCTACCAACGGTAGATGGTCGTCCCAACTCCCTTTGAAATCCATAACGCAAGATCTTAACATATCTTTAAGCGTTTGAATTATCCATTCACTTTTTCCATCCGTCTAAGGATGATACGCCGTACTCAATCTCAACTGTGTTCCCATTTGCTCTTGCAAACTCCTCCAAAAATTCGATGTGAATCGTGGATCACGATCTGACACAATCGAAACAGGTACTCCATGTCTTGAAATAATTTCCTTGACATAAAGCTTAGCTAATTGGTCTAGGTTATACCTAACTCCTATCGATAGAAAGTGAGCCAATTTCGTCAATCGATCCACTATCACCCAAATAGCGTCGTATCCTTTCCTTGTCGTTAGAAGTCCTACCACAAAGTCCATTGTGATGTGATCCCATTTCCACTCCGGAATTTCCAATGATTGCAACAACCCGCTCGGTCGTTGATGTTCCGCCTTAACCTTTTGATAAGTTAAGTACCTACTAACATATTCTGCTATCTCCCTTTTCATGTTTGGCCACCAAAAGTTCTGACGAAGGTCTTGATACATCTTCGTACTATAAGGATGTATCGAGTACCTCGAACTATGGGCTTCGCTCATTATCTCCTCCTTTAATTCGGAATTTTTTGGAACCCAAATTCTTCCTTCAAAACGAAGTAATCCCTCCATATCGAGGTTATACTTAGTGTTTTCTTCATCATCTATCCTCTTCTTCATATGTTCGCATTCCTTGTTGCTCAATTGCACTTCCTTAACACGTTCCACTATGGTCAGTTGAGTTTCCATGGAAAATAACACCTCATCTGCTTCATCTGGTAATTTAACTTCTAGTTCCATCCTTGCCATCGTTGTTACTAACTCATTTTGAGCCGTTAACATTGACAGTTTCTCTCTACCCTTCCTACTTAGGGCATCGGCTACTACATTAGCATTCCCCGGATGATATAAGATGTCACAGTCGTAATCTTTTATTAGTTCCAACCACCTTCTCTGCCTCATGTTCAACTCCTTTTGTGTGAAGATATATTTCAGACTTTTATGGTCCGTGTATATCTCACACTTCTCACCGTATAAATAATGCCTCCAAATTTTTAAGGCAAAAACTACAGCTGCTAATTCCAGATCATGAGTAGGATAGGCCTTCTCATAATCCTTTAATTGATGTGGCGCATACGCAATGACCTTGCCATGCTGCATGAGCACGCAACCAAGTCCTCTATGCGAAGCATCGCTATACACTACAAAATTCCCTGTATCATCTGGCAAAGACAATACAGGTGCCTCACTTAACCTCTTCTTTAGTTCCTGAAAATTATTCTCGTATTTTTCCATCCACACATACTTCACCGACTTCCTCATCAAATTTGTCAGCGGAGTAGCTATTTTAGAAAAGTCCTGAATGAACCTTCTATAGTATCCCGCTAACCCCAGAAAAATCTGAACCTCAGTTGGCGTTTTTGGTTGCTCCCACTCATTTACTGCTTCTACTTTTGCTGGATCCACAGCAATACCATCTTTATCAATAACATGTCCTAGAAACTGCACTCGTTCAAGCCAAAATTCACACTTTGTGAATTTCGCATATAACTTTTCCTTCCGTAGTGTCTCCAACACTATCCTTAAATGTTCAGCGTGATCTTCTGACGTCTTTGAATAGACTAGAATATCATCAATGAACACTACGATGAACTTGTCCAAATACTGCTTGAACACTCTATTCATCATATCCATAAATGCGGCTGGCACATTAGTCAACCCAAACGACATTACCAAAAACTCGTAATGACCATAACGAGTTCTGAACGCCGTCTTAGGTACATCCTCCTTCCTCACTTTTAACTGATGATACCCCGTACACAAATCTATTTTAGAAAAATACTTTACCCCTTTCAACTGATCAAATAGATCATCGATCCTGGGCAACGGGTATTTATTCTTAATTGTTAACTTGTTCAACTCTCGATAGTCGATACAAAGTCGTAACGACCCATCCTTTTTCTTTACAAACAATACCGGTGCTCCCCAAGGAGACACACTCGGTTGAATGTACTTCCTGTCTAATAGTTCTTGTAATTGAACCATTAACTCCTTCATCTTAACTGGCGCCATCCTATATGGTACCCTTGAAACTGGTGACGTACCAGGTAACAGATCAATCACAAACTCAACCTCCCTATCCGGTGGTGTGACGCCCCCGAAATAGGTATACATCACCTATTCTGAGTCGCCAAATACATGGTACAGAATACAAATACAATCTTTAATATACAACACGAGAGCTGTGAGTTTTAATACAAATACTGTCTTCTAGACAATATCCACTCTCATAATAAGTCCTCATTACATTTATTGTCACACTATTTAACAGAATAGTGAGGACTACTAATACTATCATCTGGACCGTCACTCCGTTCCCCGACTAGTCCCGGCTACGTTCTCATTTCCTGAACAGAACAGTGAAAGAAAGGGTGAGCTCAACTAGCCCAGTAAGAAATATTATGACTAAGATAATGCAGAATAAATCATCATTAGTCTTCAACAATGTTAAACTGACAAAATACAATAGACATCAAGTTTAACTACTGTGACACCCCCAAATTCGGGTACTTCGATTCCACGGGATTTGGTGTTCACTGTACAAGCATCATCTATCTATCTACCCATAAATAATATCAAACCATACAATAGATAGAAATCATAATAAAATCTCTTCCCTTAAGGGTTACATCAACTGAAACATAAATAAATCCCAGGTTACTCTAACCTTAAAACATCTGTGCGGAATTCTAAACAAATAAGTCTTAAACAACAACATAAGTCTTAAACATAAATACATCATCAATTAAAATAACAAGTCTTCATCACTTGCTAACTTTGCCCTTGCCTTTACTAGTGGAGGGTTCATCGCTTCTTTCATTCTTAACTGCAATGTTATTATTAAGCAAGAGTGAGCACAAATGCCCACAAGTATAATAATGAAATAACAGTATAATAACATGCAAATAAATCAAAGACGTCTGAATAAGAGCTCAACTTTTGAATCAAGAATAAATAACAAGAATCAAAAGAATTCTGAGGGTCATAAGACCTTGAACTATGTCCTAGGTTAACAAGAAATATACTTGAAACCTTTAACAGTCATAAGACTATGGACCTTCTTCTCGTACTTAGGGGGATCAGCCCTTAGTACCATACTGTGCACAATATCTTAACGCTAAAGCGTAATTAATCCCCTATACAGGGTTGTTCATCTCAGTTTGACATTCGAGTCCGCACCAAAGGAAGTTTGGTTTGGATACTTTCATCAAGGGTTCTGAAATTTAGAACGCTCATCAACTATGGACTAGTTGAATCAATAAGGTTCACTAGTCTAATAAGGTTCAACAATAATTGATATTTGATTAGAATAATAATCTCAAAAGTATACAATAGGACAATTATTGTATAACTGAATCATGCTTTGGAAAGATAATTAATCTTTAATATCATGCTTGAACTTGAATAATAACAAGGATAATTTATTCAAGGTAAATAATAAACTTGAACAATAATGACAAGTAGGGTTAGGGAAACTTGCTCAACATAAAAGTAACGTTTAAGTTTAAATAAACTTGCTCAATAAAATGGAATTAGGGATAGGATACTTGCCTCGTGCGTAGATTACACTTTAACTAAGCACGTTCTTTGAATTAAATCCTACATACCATTCATATACACAATACTTGTTAATTATAAATTAACTAATCAATATAAACTCATTCTCGTTGTCTACTTTAATTATTGACTAAACTTAGTCAAATTATCACGTTGTCACATAATTTATACTTCATGAATTATCAAACTAATTATGTATTTAATAATTCAATTCACATATAATATTTTATTACATGTTAAACAACTATTTTATCATCTCATAATACATCTAACATGATTACATGTTCATTACATCAATCCATTAACACTTGTTAGACTTTAACATTTTAAAAAATACATTTCTGACATTTTCTGGAGAGTGGCGCTGCGGCGCCACTAGTGTGCTAAGGAGTCGCGCTGCGGCGCGGTGGCGCTGTGGCCGGGCCCTTGGCGCTGCGGCGCTATGGCGCCGTGGCTTGGGACTTCAGTTCTGGAGTTAGCGCCGCGGCGCGAGACTCCAGAAACTGTTTCTCAGTTCGCGAAAAACACAGAGTTCAGCGAAAACAACACATTTTTAACACTAATTTCACCAAATCACATATACCCACATGTTATAATTCATGTATAATCATAACCCAACATATATAAAGTGATTTTAACCCATTAAAACATATAATCACATATTTAAATCATAAAAAAATGGATTGTTCTTGATGTTCTTGAGGATTTTGAACAAAAACTTATAATTTAACACTACGGATTCGTTATAACACCGAATCCGTTCGTTTAAGGCTTGATCTCTTCGTATTAACATGCTCAATAATATAAGAGTGTAAATTTTAGGGATAATATATAATCAATACATCAATTATCACATATAAGGCCATATGGCCATATCACGTACTCTGTTTATTTTGAAATAACATATGTACGACATGTTTTCACAACACTGATGTTATGGTTTGCAACATATACATAATTACATGATTTGATACAACATAACACACATACAACTCATAATCAATACTCCTAACCCAATTACAGAGGTTAAACCAAAACTTTAAAAGCCATTTTCTTATAAAAACTTAATGACGTAAAAACAGAATTTCAAAAGGAGAAGATTACCCAACGCGTAGTGTGGATTTTAGTAAGAGATGAATTCCTTCTCAATCACTGACTCACAATTCTCCTCAACAATTATCAGATTCTCTCTAACTAGTTTTATCAGACTTAGAAAATGAAAGAAAAATATAAGACGTCGTATTCAAATAGACCGATGCGCATTATGGTCAGTTACCCATCATGGGTTAACTGGCCATAACTCCTTTTAAAGCCATGTTTGTCTAGTTTGAAAAGTTTTCAAATACTATTTAATTTAATAAAGTTATATCATATAGTTGAATAAATGTCACACTCAATTCAAATATCTTATTTAAATTAATTAAATAACATATAATAATCTATCATAAATTCACATAATCATAAAATAAATTTTCTCATTAACTAATAATGTCAATTTATTAAATCTCTAATTAATTATTACATTAATTAAAATAACATAGCTTATTAAATATTTCTTTTAATACAATAAGCTCACATAATCACATACTTCGAATAATAAAATTTCTCTACATTAATTTATTTAAATGTAACACATAAAATTAAATTAAATTAATCTACCACAATTGCATCAATTAATTATTTAATCTAATAATTAAATCATCGAAAAATATTTATTTAACTCAATAAATATTAAAATTAAATTACAAAATTCTCGTTCGTCACATCTTTCTCCCCTTAAAAGGATTCTGTCCCCAGAATCACGACTCAATAAATTCGATCCGTTACATTCTCCCCCCCCCCCTTACAAAGATTTTGTCCCCAGAATCGCTTACAAATAATTAAGTAAATAAATGAGGGTAATTCTTCATCATATTCTCTTCGAGTTCCCACGTAGCTTCTTCAGCGTTGTGGTTCCTCCAAATTACCTTAATAGAAGGTATAACTTTATTTCTGAGAACTTGTTCTTTTCGGTCGACAATTTGGACAGGAATTTCTTCATAAGATAAGTCTTTCTCAAAATGCAGGGGTTCGTATTCAATTACATGCTTGTAATCAGGTTTGTAAGGTCGTAACACAGAAACATGGAAGACGTTGTGGATATTCTCGAGTGCTGGAGGTAAGGTTACCTCGTACGCAACTTCTCCAATTCTTCGCAGTACCTCAAAGGGTCCAATAAATCTTGGGCTCAATTTTCCTTTCTTCCCAAACCTGATCTTTCCTTTCCAAGGAGAGACCTTCAAGAAAATATAACTACCTGGTTCAAACTCGATATTTTTACGATGTGGATTAGCGTATTTCTTCTGTCGATCTTGAGCTGCTACCAGTCGTGCTCGGATCACTTTGACTATTTCTGTCGTCTGCTGTACCAATTCTGGCCCTAGCAATTATCTTTCACCAACTTCATCCCAATAAAGCGGAGTTCTGCACTTTTTGCCGTATAACGCTTCGTAAGGCAGCATACCAATACTAGCGTGGTAACTGTTGTTGTAGCCGAACTCTACCAACGGTAGGTGATCATCCCAATTTTCTTTGAAGTCCATTACACAGGCTCGTAACATATCTTCCAGTGTTTGAATCGTTCGTTCGCTCTGTCCGTCTGTTTGAGGGTGGTAAGCTGTACTCATTCGCAGTTGTGTACCCATGCATTCCTGAAGACGTTTCCAGAAATTTGATGTGAAGCGCGGATCCCTATCGGAAACAATAGACACTGGCACTCCGTGCCTCGAAACAATCTCTTTCACATATAATCTTGCCAACTGATCTAAGTTAAATCTGATTTTGATAGGAAGGAAGTGCGCGGATTTCGTCAGTCGGTCAACGATAACCCATACTGCGTCGTAGTCTTTCTGAGTCGTCGGAAGGCCAACCACGAAGTCCATCGTAATATGTTCCCATTTCCATTCTGGGATCTCCAACGGTTGTAGCAATCCACTCGGTCGCTGATGTTCTGCTTTAACTTTCTGACATGTCAGGCATTTGGCAATACATTCTGCAACATCACGTTTCAAATTCGGCCACCAAAAATGTTGTCGAAGATTTTGGTACATTTTTGTACTACCAGGGTGAATCGAATATCTTGAACTATGAGCCTCACTCAAAATTTCTTTCTTAATTTCTTGTACTGGCGGAACCCAAATTCTGCTTTCAAATCTCAATATTCCTTCCTTATCCATCTTAAATCTTGGTTCGGTTCCTTCAGATATCTTCGATGTTACCTTTTTGCATTCATCATCCTGAAGCTGAGCCTCCTTCACTCTATCTAGTAGAGTTGTACCAGATTGCATCTGAAATAGCTTCTCATCAATCTCCATAAGATACTTCACTTCTAACTCCAGTTTCTCCATATCTGCAATTAGCTCCTGCTGAGCAGTCAACATCATCAATTTCTCACGACCCTTTCTACTTAAGGCGTCGGCAACCACATTAGCCTTACCCGGATGGTATAAAATCTCACAGTCATAATCCTTGATTAATTCCAACCATCTTCTTTGACGCATATTCAAATCTATCTGTGTAAAAATATATTTCAGACTCTTGTGGTCCGTATATATTTCACACTTCTCCCCGTAGAGATAGTGCCTCCAAATTTTCAAAGCAAAAATAACTGCAGCTAACTCCAAATCATGGGTTAGGTAACCCTTCTCGTAATCCTTCAACTGCCGTGATGCATACGCAATGACTTTGCCGTTTTGCATCAGCACACAGCCAAGTCCTTTATGCGACGCATCGCTAAAAACAACAAAATTTCCTGTATCATCTGGAAGAGATAACACAGGCGCTGTACTCAACCTCTTCTTTAATTCTTGAAAACTCTCCTCACACTTCTCCGTCCAAACAAATTTCACAGCTTTTCGAGTTAAATTTGTTAACGAAGTTGCGATCTTAGAAAAATCTTGTATGAATCTTCTATAATATCCTGCTAATCCAAGAAAACTTCTTGCTTTTGACAGGGTTCTCGGCTGATCCCAGTTAAACACAGCTTCTACTTTGGATGGATCTACCGAAATTCCATCTTTATCGATTACGTGACCAAGAAATTGTACTCTCTCGATCCAGAATTCGCATTTCGAAAATTTAGCATACAACTTCTCCCTTCTCAATACTTCCAACGTTAACCTCAAGTGTTCTTCACGTTCCTCTTTGGTTTTGGAATATACCAAAATGTCGTCTATAAATACCACCACGAATTTGTCCAAAAACGGCTTGAATACACCATTCATTAGTCCCATAAATGCTGCAGGAGCATTCGTAAGACCAAATGACATTACTAAAAACTCATAATGACCATATCGCGTTCGGAACGCTGTCTTCGGTACATCCTCTGGCCTCACCTTCAGTTGGTGATAACCACTCCTCAAGTCAATCTTGGAAAAGTATTTTGCTCCCTTCAATTGATCAAACAGATCATCGATCCTCGGTAATGGATATCTGTTCTTAATCGTGACCTTATTTAATTCTCTGTAGTCAATGCAGAGCCTCATCGATCCGTCCTTCTTTTTCACGAACAACACCGGCGCTCCCCACGGCGATACGCTCGGTTGAATGTACTTTTTGTCCAACAATTCTTGTAGTTGTACCATTAATTCCTTCATCTCTACTGGCGCCATTCGGTATGGTGCCTTCGATATTGGAGCAGTTCCGGGCGCCAAATCAATCACAAAGTCTACTTCTCTATCTGGTGGAAGTCCTGGCAAATCGTCTGAAAATACATCGATGAAGTCCCTCACAATCGGTATCTCCTCTACCTTCGGGTTCTCTTTTCGACTGTCGACTATGTAAGCTAAATATCCTACACAGCCTTGTCTTAATAACTTCCTGGCCTGCAACATCGTCAGACAACTCTCTTGTCTAGGCTACTTGCTACCATAAAACACAACCTTTGACGGAGTCATAAGGTTAATACGCTTCTTTTGGCAGTCAATTACAGCCCCATAATTGGATAGCCAATTCATACCCAATATAACGTCGAATTCCCCCAATCGAATAGGGATAAGATCTACGTTTATGATATTACCCTTAATATCCACTCTACAATTCTTATACACATGCTTAACAGGAATTATCTCTCTATTCGCAATTTTTATAATCATGGGATATTCCAATTCATCCTTAAGCAAATCTAAACTATTAGCAA
This sequence comes from Panax notoginseng, assembly GCA_016801055.1. Classification (NCBI taxonomy): domain Eukaryota; kingdom Viridiplantae; phylum Streptophyta; class Magnoliopsida; order Apiales; family Araliaceae; genus Panax; species Panax notoginseng. The sequence continues at coordinate 122,523,805 of CM029020.1, read as the reverse complement.
AGTCATCGGATATAAAGGAACAAGTAGCACCCGAATCAAATAAAACGTAAACATTAATTTCATTGATCGGAATGATACCTGACACCACATCACGAGACTGGATTGCATCCTGCACTGTCATATTGAAAGTTCTAGCGGTTGGTCGGTTTGTTGCAGGTGGTCCGGTGATGGTTAAGGTATTTCCACTGCTATTTCCCCGGTCTCCTCCTTGTCCTGATCTTCCCGATCCCTTCTTGGGACAGTCTCTTGCTAAATGATCTTTCGAACCACAGTTGAAACAAGCACCCTTCTTTGGGTTTGGACAATTTGGTGCTATGTGGCCTTCCTGACTACAATTGTAGCACACTCTCTTTCCCTTCAAACAAACTCCTAGATGTGCCTTGCCGCAAGTCGGACATGCTTCTATCTTCTTTTTCTGCCCTCCGTGTTGAATTCCAGCTGTCGAGTTATCCGTCCACTTCCTCTTCTGATTATTATTATTCCCAGTATTACTTCCACCAGTCTTGTTATTACCTTCATTCTCACTCTTTTTCTTTTTCTGTTCTTGGTTGTACTTAGTCACTGCATCACTTCCTCCTTCCGTGAGAATGGCCTTTTTCAAAACTCCCACAAACGTGTTAAGTTGAAGCATTGATACCTTGTTGTATACCCAAGGCTTTAGTCCTTGTTCGAATTGTCTGGCTTTCCTCTCGTCAGTGTGTACTTGATACGGGGCAAACCTTGCCAACTCATCGAATTTAGCCGTGTATTCAGGCACGCTCATGTTTCCCTGTTTCAGTTCCAAAAATTGCACCTCCATCTGATTCTGCGAACTAGCTGGGAAATATATTTCGAAAAACATCTCTTTGAATCTCTCCCACGTAATTACACCTTCACTTCCTCGCATCTTGTTTGCCTGCCACCAGTAGCTAGCCTCAGACTTCAGCATAAATTTCGCAAAAACGGTCTTCTGATCTTCTCGAACCCTAGCAACGTCGAAAACCTTTTCCATTTCCATCACCCACGTTTGAGCCTCGATCGAGTTTCTGGAACCTTTGAACTCTGGCGGTCCCACCGCCTTAAAATCTTTAAATGTTGTGCTAGGTGGAGCTTGCGGTTGATTATTCATGACTCCAGTTAGTAAATTAACTATCTGTTGAATTGGATTAACATTGGCATTATTGTTATTATTGGTTGACCCTTCCTGAGTCGGTTGACGTTGTTGTCTTCTCCTTGGCGGCATTTTTCTGTTAAATAAACGTTTATTAGAACTTTATTTATTTCTCTACATAGTTAAGACATTACTCAACAATTTAACATATCACTTAACACATCATCTCAAACAACTTGATATCTTTTCATTCAAATAAAAAGTTTTAACATTAAACTATAGCATACTGCTATTTACATCATCTATCCTGGAATAAAGAATCCACAGGATTTAAAACATTCAAATATTAACATATTCCTTAGTTCATAAACACATCGGAATTTACATAAAACTATATAAGTCTTTCACATAAATAAACAGATTCTATTCCTGTCTTCCAAGGTGCTCAATAGCCTTGCCACGCTCCTCATTCATGATACGAGACATCGTCTTGCGATCCAACATATACGATGGAAGTCCTTCACTCTGGATGGGGTACCTTAACACTCGCTCTTGAACCTCATCCATCGCATGATTAAGTGTGGCGTACGTGTCTTCAAGCTTTGCCTTCTTTGCACGACTATCATTTTCTGCACGATCAGCTCGATGTGATTCTCTTACCCAACCTTCCTCTGCTATTTTTAGTCTTCCGGATGTTTCCTTCAGTTCCTTCTTCAGCTTCTCTATCTCCTCGGTCTTATCTTCGGTTTGACCCTTCTCATGAACCAGATCCCACTCCACGTTTCCTAAACGTGTATGAAGGGTCACAATCTCTCTATTCTTCTCCTCTAAAGTAGACTGCTGAACAGTCGCTCGCTCAGTCAAATCCTGAACCTCATCTTGTAACTCCACGTTACGATCATATAGTGTGTCATACATCTCAGCATCAACAGTGTACCGTGATAGCTCCTCTTCTTCTTCCTCCTCATCAAACTCCTCATCAGGACCCTCCTCAGGATCAATCTCAGGTTCATGCTCCTGACCAACAACGATGATCAATGGAGATGAAACCCTCTGCACCAGCTGCTCCCTAACGACATGAATGTCTCGGGGCTCCTCCTCAGTCGGTCCTACAAGTACACGAGATCCCTCCTCAGTAGGTACTATAGATAAAGGGGGTCCCTCCTCAGCTTGACTAGCTTCTCCATCATTCGTCATCCTGACAACAAAATTTTAAGTTTTAGTTACTAAGTTGTACTAACGAGCACATAAATTAACACATAGACACATAATGTATTTTATTATCTTCAATGAATTACCAAAAATTCATTTCTTAAAACTCGATAAGAGTTTTCCTTTACTATCTTCTTTCTATAAGGTTACTACCTAAGGTTGTTCCCCCACCTAAGGTTCATAACCTACAGCTCTGATACCAACTTGTGACACCCCCAAATCCGGGTACTTCGATTCCACGGGATTTGGTGTTCACTGTACAAGCATCATCTATCTATCTACCCATAAATAATATCAAACCATACAATACATAGAAATCATAATAAAATCTCTTCCCTTAAGGGTTACATCAACTGAAACATAAATAAATCCCAGGTTACTCTAACCTTAAAACATCTGTGCGGAATTCTAAACAAATAAGTCTTAAACAACAACATAAGTCTTAAACATAAATACATCATCAATTAAAATAACAAGTCTTCATCACTTGCTAACTTTGCCCTTGCCTTTACTAGTGGAGGGTTCATCGCTTCTTTCATTCTTAACTGCAATGTTATTATTAAGCAAGAGTGAGCACAAATGCCCACAAGTATAATAATGAAATAACAGTATAATAACATGCGAATAAATCAAAGACGTCTGAATAAGAGCTCAACTTTTGAATCAAGAATAAATAACAAGAATCAAAAGAATTCTGAGGGTCATAAGACCTTGAACTATGTCCTAGGTTAACAAGAAATATACTTGAAACCTTTAACAGTCATAAGACTATGGACCTTCTTCTCGTACTTAGGGGGATCAGCCCTTAGTACCATACTGTGCACAATATCTTAACGCTAAAGCGTAATTAATCCCCTATACAGGGTTGTTCATCTCAGTTTGACATTCGAGTCCGCACCAAAGGAAGTTTGGTTTGGATACTTTCATCAAGGGTTCTGAAATTTAGAACGCTCATCAACTATGGACTAGTTGAATCAATAAGGTTCACTAGTCTAATAAGGTTCAACAATAATTGATATTTGATTAGAATAATAATCTCAAAAGTATACAATAGGACAATTATTGTATAACTGAATCATGCTTTGGAAAGATAATTAATCTTTAATATCATGCTTGAACTTGAATAATAACAAGGATAATTTATTCAAGGTAAATAATAAACTTGAACAATAATGACAAGTAGGGTTAGGGAAACTTGCTCAACATAAAAGTAACGTTTAAGTTTAAATAAACTTGCTCAATAAAATGGAATTAGGGATAGGATACTTGCCTCGTGCGTAGATTACACTTTAACTAAGCACGTTCTTTGAATTAAATCCTACATACCATTCATATACACAATACTTGTTAATTATAAATTAACTAATCAATATAAACTCATTCTCGTTGTCTACTTTAATTATTGACTAAACTTAGTCAAATTATCACGTTGTCACATAATTTATACTTCATGAATTATCAAACTAATTATGTATTTAATAATTCAATTCACATATAATATTTTATTACATGTTAAACAACTATTTTATCATCTCATAATACATCTAACATGATTACATGTTCATTACATCAATCCATTAACACTTGTTAGACTTTAACATTTTAAAAAATACATTTCTGACATTTTCTGGAGAGTGGCGCTGCGGCGCCACTAGTGTGCTAAGGAGTCGCGCTGCGGCGCGGTGGCGCTGTGGCCGGGCCCTTGGCGCTGCGGCGCTATGGCGCCGTGGCTTGGGACTTCAGTTCTGGAGTTAGCGCCGCGGCGCGAGACTCCAGAAACTGTTTCTCAGTTCGCGAAAAACACAGAGTTCAGCGAAAATAACACATTTTTAACACTAATTTCACCAAATCACATATACCCACATGTTATAATTCATGTATAATCATAACCCAACATATATAAAGTGATTTTAACCCATTAAAACATATAATCACATATTTAAATCATAAAAAAATGGATTGTTCTTGATGTTCTTGAGGATTTTGAACAAAAACTTATAATTTAACACTACGGATTCGTTATAACACCGAATCCGTTCGTTTAAGGCTTGATCTCTTCGTATTAACATGCTCAATAATATAAGAGTGTAAATTTTAGGGATAATATATAATCAATACATCAATTATCACATATAAGGCCATATGGCCATATCACGTACTCTGTTTATTTTGAAATAACATATGTACGACATGTTTTCACAACACTGATGTTATGGTTTGCAACATATACATAATTACATGATTTGATACAACATAACACACATACAACTCATAATCAATACTCCTAACCCAATTACAGAGGTTAAACCAAAACTTTGAAAGCCATTTTCTTATAAAAACTTAATGACGTAAAAACAGAATTTCAGAAGGAGAAGATTACCCAACGCGTAGTGTGGATTTTAGTAAGAGATGAATTCCTTCTCAATCACTGACTCACAATTCTCCTCAACAATTATCAGATTCTCTCTAACTAGTTTTATCAGACTTAGAAAATGAAAGAAAAACATAAGACGTCGTATTCAAATAGACCGATGCGCATTATGGTCAGTTACCCATCATGGGTTAACTGGCCATAACTCCTTTTAAAGCCATGTTTGTCTAGTTTGAAAAGTTTTCAAATACTATTTAATTTAATAAAGTTATATCATATAGTTGAATAAATGTCACACTCAATTCAAATATCTTATTTAAATTAATTAAATAACATATAATAATCTATCATAAATTCACATAATCATAAAATAAATTTTCTCATTAACTAATAATGTCAATTTATTAAATCTCTAATTAATTATTACATTAATTAAAATAACATAGCTTATTAAATATTTCTTTTAATACAATAAGCTCACATAATCACATACTTCGAATAATAAAATTTCTCTACATTAATTTAATAAATGTAACACATAAAATTAAATTAAATTAATCTACCACAATTGCATCAATTAATTATTTAATCCAATAATTAAATCATCGAAAAATATTTATTTAACTCAATAAATATTAAAATTAAATTACAAAATTCTCGTTCGTCACAACTACAGCAGAACAAGTAATCCCTTAAAAGAGTCAAGTAGAGAAATAAATCTACTATCTTTTATGATTTAAAAGGTTTTTCATCACTTTTATCGATGGGACTCAGCTTAATAAATAATCCATATCATTCATGCACTACGACCAAGGATATTCATTAGTATCACAACCATAAATTATCCATGCACTACAGGCCAAGGATATTCGTGTATTCATCAATGGTCATGATCATGCCAACAACTGTCCATCAATGCACTACAGGCCAATGAGAACTTTTACCACATCATTTGTAACATTACGATCATGATTATACCGAATAATCCCTGGTCATAATCATATCAAGTCCATCTATGCACTACATGCCACAGATAACTTTCAACATAATATAAACATGAGGATGATGACAATGATATAAGAATTCAATAAAACAAGAATTAATTTATCCAGGACCAATAACGTCCAAATTGTCAACATGATACTGCTTTGTAGAGTAAAATTTAAGAATGCTCAGAAGAATATTTCTATTAAAAGATACTGGATGAAGCGCAATTATCAAGGATATTCCACTAATTTCAGGGAGTATAAAAGCCAAAACTTTAACCAACATAGTATAATAACGAATTGAATAACAAAAGAATTCACCAAGAATGCGATAGACCGCACAGACAGGTTATTCCCACAGAAAAATAAATAATGGAACCAGGTCATGCGTAAACGCACAGACAAGATATTCCGACAGAATAATAAATAATGGAACCAGGTCCGACGTAAAACGTACAGACAGGATATTCCAACAGAATAATAAAGATGGAACCAGGTCCGACGTAAAACGCACAGACAGGATATTCCAACAAAATAATAAAGAATGTAATGACAAAAGAATTTCACCAAGTATAGGGTAGCCCGCGTATACAGGTTATTCCAACAGAATAATAAATAATAGAATAACAGAAGTTATGTTCATGAATACAAAAGAAATAATACCTCTTACCTTAAGAAGAAGAGTACTGGATATAGGAGTAGTGTAGTAGCAGAATATTTTTCTTCTTTCTCTCTATAATTTCTCTCTCTAGAGTTTCAGTGAATTCGTAAGAAATAATGAAGGAATGAACTTCTATTTATAGAAGAATGGACTGCATAGTAACTAATTCATGAACGGTCCAGATTGATTTACTTTTAATCAGACGATCCATATTTAAAGCAAAATCTTTTAAATAAAATATAATATATTCTATTTATAATCTAATAAAACGAATAACTTTATAAAAGTATTCTGTTTTATATAAAAAACTTTTCTGTTTTATTATATTAATAATACTAATAAAACAAAACTGAGTGACTTATCACATAAGCATCAATAATCAATACCGTGTGCTACTATACAACCACGCGTATTACTATACTTTTACTACCGAGTAGTTCAACAGTATTAAAGGTAAAACTTCCGCTGTTATTTTCATAAAATATTTTTGTCGTTTTCTGAATCCGACAATAATTCCATTGTGGGGTCCACCAATGATTGTGTCATCGTACGAATATTCCCTATTAAAACGAATATTTTCCGACCAATCGAATATTATACAACAACTTGCGTACTTTGCAAAAATTTTAAATATTACCCACAACTATAACATTATATCAAATTCATTCCATAATATTTAAAAATGATATTTATAGAAAATTCATCTTTATTAAAAAAAATTGGGGTCTTACAATCTCCCCTTCTTATGAAATTTCGCCCTCGAAATTAGGGTACGCACCTGATATGTCGAAGAGGTAAGGATACCTTGATTTCATTTCAGATTCTAACTCCCATGTTATTTTCTCAACATCGTGGTTCCTCCACAAAACTTTGACTTGAGGTATAACCTTGGAGCGTAGAACATGATCCTTCTTATCCAAGATTTGAGCAAGAACCTCTTCATACGTTAAATCTTCTGCTATTTCGTCCGGTTCTAACTCAATAATGTGGTGCGGGTCTTTCACATATTTACGTAGCATAGATATGTGAAAAATATTATGAACACGAGACATACTTGGCGGTAAAACGAGTCTATAAGCCACAGTTCCTACTCGATCGAGAATTAAAAATGGGCCAATGAATCGAGGATTGAGCTTTTTTCTCTTTCCAAATCTCGTAACTCCTTTCCATGGAGCAACACGTAACAACACATGATCTCCAATATCAAATTCCACGTTCTTTCGATGAAGATCAGCATAACTCTTTTGTCGATCTTGTGAGTGTTTTATACGTTGTCGGATCGTTTGAATCTTTTTCGTAGTCATTCGTACCAACTCCGGTTCCAACAACGTTGTTTCACCCACCTCATCCCAGCATACTGGAGAACGACACTTTCTTCCATACAACGCTTCGAATGGAGCCATGCCAATACTTGCTTGATAGCTGTTGTTGTAGGAAAACTCCACCAATGGTAAGAACTTGTCCCAACTTCCCTTGAAATCAAGGACATAGAGTCTTAATAAATCTTAAAGAGTTTGAATAGTCCTCTCTGATTGTTCGTCCGTCTGAGGATGATATGCCAAACTAAATCGTAAATCCGTGCCTATAGCTTTTTGTAAACTAACCCAAAATCGTGAAGTGAATCTTGGGTCTCGATCAGAAACTATGGATACTGGCATACCATGCAATCTTACAATCTTGTTTATGTACATACGAGCAAGACGTTCAAGTTTATAAATTTCTCATATAGGTAGGAAATGAGCCGACTTGGTCAATCTATCAACAATGACCAAAATCGCATCTATGCCTTGAAAAACCTTGGGAAGACCGGTTACGAAATTCATGGTAATATGCTCCCACTTCCATTCTGGAATTTCAAGTGGTTACAATGGACCTTTTGGTACTTGATGCTCCGCCTTGACTCGTTGACACGTTAGACACCTTGAGATAAATAGCGCTATCTCTCCCTTCATATTGTCCCACCAAAATGTATGTCGAAGATCATGATACATTTTGGTACTTCCAAGATGGATTGCAAACGGTGTGTTATACGCCTCCATCATCATTTTATATTTTAAACCAGGTTCGTTAGGAACACAAAGTCTGGAGTTGACCCAAAATATTCCCTCTTCATCGATTATTGCTTCCGGTATAGCACCTTCTTGCACTTTCTTTCTCATACGCATCAGCTCCAGGTCTGTAGTTTGAGCAGTTTTAACTTTATCGATTAAAGTCAGTTCTACTCGTATATTTGCCACCATCACATGGGTCCCTAGAGTCTTTAACTCTATCTCCATCCTTTGCCAGTCACAGAAAATGGGCCTTTGCGTTGACAATATCGCACTCGTACCCGCATATGATCTTCTACTCAATACGTCAGCTGCCACGTTCGCTTTTTCAGGATGGTATTGGATGGTATGATCATAATCTTTCAACAGTTCAAGCCAACGTCATTGTCGTATGTTGAGTTCCTTTTGAGTAAAGAAATATTTAAGGCTTTTATGATCCGTAAAGATCTCCACTTTCTCCCCATACAAGTAATGCCTCCAAATTTTAAGTGCGAAAACAACAGCTGCCAACTCTAGATCATGAGTAGGATAATTCCTCTCATATTCTTTGAGTTGTCGAGAGGCATAGGCTATGACTTTCCCATGTTGCATGAGAACACATCCTAACCCTTTGCCCGAAGCATCACTGTAGCTGACAAATCCCCCCGAGCCAGATGGTATGGTCAGAACAGGTGCTGAAATGAGTCTTCTCTTGAGTTCTTGAAAACTATTCTCACATTCCTCGCTCCAACCAAATTTTATATCTTTCCGAGTCAGCTGAGTTAGTGGAGTAGCGATTCGAGAAAATACTTCCACGAATCTCCAATAATAACCAGCTAAGCCGAGAAAGCTACGTTCTTTGGTCACTGATTTGGGTTGCTCCCATCTTTGAATAGCTTCAATCTTTGCCGGGTCAATAGATATTCCATGACTTGATACTACGTGCCCAAGGAATGCTACTTCTTCAAGTTTGAACTTGCATTTCTTCAACTTGGCATAAAGCTTGTTTTCACGAAGCTTTTGGAGTACCAGCCTCAAGTGTTGCTCATGATCTTCACAGCTTTTGGAATAAATAAGGATGTCATCAATAAAGACGACCACAAAGTGATCCAAATATTCCTTGAATACTCAGTTCATCATATCCATGAAGGCAGCAGGAGCATTAGTCAATCCAAAAGACATGACTAAGAATTCATAATGCCCATACCGAGTTCTGAATGCAATCTTTGGAATATCCTCACTTATAACCTTCAGGTGATGATATTTAGAACGAAGATCGATCTTTGAAAAGAATTGTGCTCCTTGCAACTGGTCAAACAGGTCATCAATGCGAGGCAACGGGTACTTATTTTTGATGGTGACATGATTTAACTCCCGATAATCAATACAAAGTCGCATACTTCCAACTTTCTTCTTCACGAATAGAACAGGAGCACCCCAAGGAGAAGTACTAGGTCGAATGAAACCGATATCTAACAATTCCTACAATTGGGTCTTTAACTCCTGAAGTTCAATAGGAGCCATCCGATATGGGGCTTTGAAAATGGGTTTTGTACCGAGTTCAAGGTCAATACAAAATTTAATTTCACGCTCTGGGGCTAGGCCAGGAAGTTCTTCAGGGAATACGTCAGGAAAATTATTAACAATAGAAATATCATTCAAATTTGACATATTTTTGTTTAAATCTGTGACGAGCTAAGAAAGCTTGACATCTGTTTTTCAATAAATGAATAGCTTTATGGCTTGAGATGACCGTGATTGATTTTAATGGTTTGGTCACTTGAATTCGCATAATAGGTTGATTAGGAATATGAAAGTTAACAACCTTACGAAAACAGTCAATTTTTGCATGATGAGTAGTTAACCAATCAATCCCTAGAATCACATCAAATGCAAGTATTTTCAATGAAATAAGATTGACAGGTAATGTGAGGGTACCGATTTGAACCAAACAAGACTTATAAACAGTGGATGTAATGAAGGTTTCTCCCAACGGAGTTTCCACAGATAAGTCAAAGTCTAATTTCTCCGTAATCAAATTTAATCATTATGCGCAAGTAGGAGAAATAAAAGAATGGGTAGAACTGGTATCAAATAAGGTATAGACTTCACTAGAGTTTATGATAAGCTTACCCGTGATGACCTCGTTCGGGTTCCTTACTTTCTGGGAGGTCACAACAAAAGCTCTCCCTTGAACTACTGATTGTGACTTGTCTGGGACGGTATTTTGTGTCACCGTTCCAACTGGACTTGTCTTTGGTGCACGACAAAATCGGGCTAGGTGACCTTCTTTTCCACAATTATAACACGCTTTGGATGGCATCCTACAGTTTGGACTGATATGTCCCTCCCCTCCACATTTAAAGCATATGATAGGTGGTCGTTCTCCTTCCTTAACAACGGGTGTTGGTGCTGACGTCATTCCATCATTGTTGAATCTCCTCTTCATGAAATGTCCATTCTTATTGTTTTGCCCATGATTACCATCGAAGTGGTTACCATTTCTGGCATATTGATTCCCTCCATGCTTGTTATCACCGCTTCTATGACTGCTCTCACTGGTATTATCATTTTCTCGGCTGCTTTCTCTTGGTTGAGTTGACTCGTTATCGCACTCCAATAACTGAGCCCTATTTACAATATCTGAATACAAACACAGCTTATGAGAAATAAGATATTGACGTATCTCCGATTTTAAACCTCTTAAAAATATATGCGTCATTCTCTCCTCATTATCAACCAAGTGAGACACAAACCGAGACAACTCGGCAAACTTAGCTTCGTACTGCGACACAGTCATATTATTCTGCTCTAACTTGATGAACTCTACCTCCTTCATGTGACGAATACTTTTAGGAAAGTACTTGTCATTGAACAGTTCTTGAAACTTCTCCCAAGACATCTTCAATGCAGCAGGTTGAGTACGCTTTACCGATTCCCACCAGTAATCTGCCTTTCCTCGCAACATAAAGGTGGCAAAGGGAACCTTTTGCTCCTCGGCGCATTCCAAGACATCAAATATCTTGGTGATTTGCTTGATCCACGTTTCTGCCTTAAGTGGTTTTGGCTCTCCAATAAACTCCGGTGGTCCCAACTCCTTAAACTGCTTAGCGGTGACCGTCCGAGAGTTTCTAGTGTTTTCACCTACATTTTGGACAGGAGCCTCTCTCGCCTGATGTTGCATGAATTTCATAAAGCCTCTGAACATTCCATCATTCATCATTTGGTTAGTGTTGTTGTTTGCATGAGGATTGTCGCCTTCCTGATGTACATTATCCTGATTATTGATATGTGGAATCTCAACGGTCTCCTGTGCTCCATTGCTATTCTCAACATTCTCGGATGTCATTTTCAGATACTGACACAAAACAAAGGTTAATTTCCATGAAACATAATATCCCTATACTCTGACCGACCAATTAAATACCAAATAAACTTAGGTATCATACTAGTGAAGGAATTCCCCGTCTCTCCCCTCCTAGTTCTAGTCTCACATCTTAGCCAGGGATCATATCCCTAAGCTCTGATACCAACTGTGATGCCCCCAAAATAGGTATACATCACCTATTCTGAGTCGCCAAATATATGGTACAGAATACAAATACAATCTTTAATATACAACAAGAGAGATGTGAGTTTTATTACAAATATTATCTTCTAGACAATATCCACTCTCAGAATAAGTCCTCATTACATTTATTGTCACACTATTTAATAGAATAGTGAGGACTACTAATACTATCATCTGGACCGTCACTCCGTTCCACGACTAGTCCCGGCTACGTTCTCATTTCCTGAAGAGAACAGTGAAAGAAAGAGTGAGCTCAACTAGCCCAGTAAGAAATATTATGACTAAGATAATGCAGAATAAATCATCATTAGTCTTCAACAATGTTAAACTGATAAAATATAATAGACATCAAGTTTAACTGCAGCAGAACAAGCAATCCATTAAAAGAGTCAAGTAGAGAAATAAATCTACTATCTTTTATGATTTAAAAGGTTTTTCATCACTTTTATCGCTGGGACTCAGCTTAATAAATAATCCATATCATCCCTGCACTACGATCAAGGATATTCATTAGTATCACAACCACAAATTATCCATGCACTACGGGCCAAGGATATTCGTGTATTCATCAATGGTCATGATCATGCCAACAACTATCCATCAATGCACTACGGGTCAATGAGGACTTTTACCACATCATTTGTAACATTACGGTCATGATTATACCGAATAATCCCTGGTCATAATCATACCAAGTCCATCTATGCACTACAGGCCAAAGATGACTTTCAACATAATATAAACATGAGGATGATGACAATGATATAAGAATTCAATAAAACAAGTTCAAGAATTAATTTATCTAGGACCAATAACGTCCAAATTGTCAACATGATACTGCTTTGTAGAGTAAAATTTAAGAATGCTCAGAAGAATATTTCCATTAAAAGATACTGGATGAAGCGCAATTATCAAGGATATTCCACTAATTTCATGGAGTATAAAAGTCAAAACTTTAACCAACTGAGTATAATAACATATGGAATAATAAAAGAATTCACCAAGAGTGCGATCGACCGCACAGACAGGTTATTCCCACAGAAAAAATAAATAATAAACCAAGTCATGTGTAAACGCACCGACAAGATATTTCGACAGAATATTAAATAATGGAACCAGGTCCGGCGTAAATGCACAGACAGAATATTCCAACAAAATAATAATGACAGAACCAGGTCCGGCATAAAACGCACAGACAGGATATTCCAACAAATAAATAAAGAGTGTAATGACAGAAGAATTTCACCAAGTATAGGGTAGCCCGCGTATACAGGTTATTCCAACAGAATAATAAATAATGGAATAACAAAAGTTCAGTTCATGAATACAAACGAAATAATACCCCTTACCTTAAGAAGAAGAGTACTGGATATAGGAGTAGTGTAGTAGCAGAATACTTTTCTTCTTTCTCTCTATAATTTCTCTCTCTAGAGTTTCAGTGAATTCGTAAGAAATAATGAAGGAATGAGCTTCTATTTATAAAAGAATGGACTGCATAGTAACTAATTCATGAACGGTCCAGATTGATTTACTTTTAATCGGACGATCCATATTTGAAGCAAAATCTTTTAAATAAAATATAATATATTCTATTTATAATCTAATAAAATGAATAACTTTATAAAAGTATTCTGTTTTATATAAAAAACTTTTCTGTTTTATTATATTAATAATACTAATAAAATAAAACTGAGTGACTTATCACGTAAGCATCAATAATCAATACCGTGTGCTACTATGCAACCACGCGTATTACTGTACTTTTACTACCGAGTAGTTCAATAGTATTAACGGTAAAACTTCCGACGTTATTTTCATAAAATATTTTTGTCGTTTTCTCAATCCGACAATAATTCCGTTGTGGGGTCCACCAATGATTGTGTCGTCGTACGAATATTCCCTGTTAAAACGAATATTCCCCGACCAATCGAATATTATACAACAACTTGCATACTTTGCAAAATTTTTAAATATTACCCACAACTTTAACATTATATCAAATTCATTCCATAATATTTAAAAATAATATTTATAGAAAATTCATCTTTATTAAAAAAAAATTGGGGTCTTACAGGTGGAATACCCGGTAGTTCCTCCGAAAATATGTCCGTGAATTCTTGAACTATAGGTATCTGGTCCAAGGATGTTCCCACTCTTTAGGTATCCACAACATGGCACAGATAACCTACACTCCCATTTCTTAACATCTTTCTAGCTTGTGTCATCGTTAGACAACAAGAGCGTCTCGGTGATTTACTACCGAAGAACACTATCTTGGTTTTCTTAGAAAGCCGAAGGTTCACAATTTTCCTATGGCAATCTATTATAGCCTTATGGTTAAACAACCAATCCATACCAAGAATTACATCAAATTCTTTTAACCTTATCGGTACTAAATCTACCGATAACTTATTTCCTATAATATTTACGCAACAATCCTTATGAATATGTTCAATGGGAATTATCTCTTCGTTTGCTACCTTAACGCCTAAAGGTATTGCTAACTTTTTAGGGATTAAACCTAATCGCTTAGCAAATTCACATGCTATAAAAGAACAAGTAGCACCCGAGTCAAATAACACATAAGCATTTATTTTATTGACTGGAATGATTCTTGCTACTACATCTGATGATGCAGCCGCATATTGGACAGTTATATTAAACATATGGGCTAAGGGTCTACCCACAGATGGTGTTGGTCCAGTAATGGCTAATTCTTATTTCCCTCTAACCCTTTCTTCGGGCTGTTTCCTGTCATGTGGTCCAACGATCCACAAACAAAACACCCATGATTTTTCTTAGGTTAGGACAGTTGGGTGATAAATGTCCCTCCTGCCCACAGTTGTAACAAACTGATTTCCCCTTTAAATAGACTCCCAAATGAGTCTTTTCGCATGTCTTGCATGCCTCCATCCTACGTTTAGGATCTCCTTGTTTCACCCCAGTATTCTCAGGGTTAAAACTTTTCCTCTTTGGCATAGTGCCACTACCGCTGGCAACCTCTGCCTTATTTCCTCCCTCTCCCTTATTCTTATTCTTTCTTTCCTTGTGGTACTGAGACAACGCCTCACCACCACCTTCTGCTATTATCACTTTTTCCAGAATGGTCCCAAAGGAAGCACTCTAGAACATTGAAATCCTACTGTAGAGCTAGGGTTTCAGGCCCTGCTCAAACCTACGAGCCTTCCTCTCTTCTGTATCCACCTGATGTGGAGCAAATCTCGCCAATACATTGAATTTAGCTACATACTGGGGAACTATCATATCCCCTTGTTTAAGTTCCAAGAACTTAATCTCCATTCGCCCTTGCATGCTAGTAGGGAAGTAATTCTCGTAGAATACCTTCTTGAACTGTTCCCATGTAACTGCCTCCGTTTTAGCCCCACCCTGGTGAGCCTCCCACCAGTAGTTGGCCTCCCCTTTCATCATGTAAGTCGCAAAAGAAGTCTTTTGCGCCTCACCCACGTTTGTGATAACAAACGCCTTCTCTTTCTCTTTCACCCATGTCCGGACCTCTAATAGGTCCGTCGTTCCTCTGAACTCTGGAGGACCCACACTTTTTAATTCCTTAAAGGTAGTTGTTCTAGCTACCCTAGGTACTACGAGAATTCCTCCCCTAACTTGGTTAAATGTTGTCGTTAATAAATTAATGAATTCTTGCATAGGGTTATTTGGACCCCCCCCCCTGATTTTCATTATAAGACTCAGCCTCTTGGTTACGTTGTCTCCTTCTTGGCGGCATAATTCTGATTAAATAAATAAAGTTCATTATTATCTATTTAATTACTTAGTTATCCTTCCCAAATAACAACTCATACCATAACAAGCACATTAAATAAAAACTTCATTATATTAATATGCTTTCATAGTCAAAACTATTTACACTTTGCTTCCATATCCAAAAAGTTATTACATTACTATCCCGCGATTAACTTCTACAAAAATTGGGATTTATAAAAAGTCTACCCTTTAATTATACAAAAGAGGGCTTTACGTCACTACACATATACAGAAAGATCTAATAATTTACTAACACTGCCTTACGGCATTCTCATGTTTCTAATTTTCTAAAATCGAAACAATTTATCGACTAATTGTATGTCGAGTGTGCCCTGACTCAATAGAATAACAAGCAATTTTTAGCTTAAAATCCTCGTGAGCACATTCATGGATGTACGACATCCTACCAATCTTCTGGTCTTTTTCAACCAGTTTCTTTCGAAGCTCTATGGCCTCTTCCTTATAATCCCTTGCCTTATCCGTCATTAGCACTTTCTCATCGTGCTCTGACTCAAAATCTGCCTCTGTAGACTCCTTCGCCTCATATAGGTCGGTAATCTCCTCGTTCTGTGTCTGCACCACAGTGCGCAGATGCACATTCCTATCCAGCACTGCCACATACATTAATCTCATTGCATCTAGAGGTGTTGACTCCTGAGTAGGTACCACCGTATTAATCGATGTTACCTCCATATCCTCCTCCACATCTATCATCATATTCAGATATGATGTTATTCCCATTATTTCCTCAGAGTACTCCTCCTCAGAAATGTACTCTTCTGGATCAGAATCTTCTAGAACCACTATCGGTACCTCCGCCACTGACATAGGTACTATCTCCACTTGGTTCACTGACTCTTCACTCATCACGTGAATGTCTCTATACACCAAACTATCGTTTGACATCTACAAAACATATAACATGTTGATTAGTACATAATACACAATAGTATAAGCATAAATAACATTTAATTTATTTAGGATTAATTTCCATCTTTTAAATCTTTTGGTACTGAGTTTTCTCAATACCTTATTAATTCATTTGACTCGAATTTACTTTTTTCGGACTTTACCTTCCTTACGAGGTTATTAGCCTAAGGTTCTTCCCCCCTTAAGTTTTATAACCTAATGCTTTGATACCAACCTATGACGCCCCTAAATTTGGGTATCTTCCAACCCGACATATGGTGCTACACGATACTCATAACTATACAATCATTCCATTGAAAATACAATATAATGAATGTAATTACTATCTTCTTATTACAATCAAAGTGAAATCCCTTCCCAGGTTCATAAACCGATTACATCATTCGTTGGTGTAAGTATAATACATACAACCATACTAATCTATTGCAAAATGGTTAACTATCCATCTTAGCCTTGCCCTTATTTCTCTTAGCATTCTCAGTATGTTATGCTTTAACTACAATCATATAATTCATGCAAGAAGTAAGCATAACAAGCTCAGCAAGTCTAACAAAGAATAATATCAATCCCAAATTCGTGAATTATATGAAAATCTTTCATAACGGAACAAATAGTCATGAAGTTTTATGAAACATTAATACTTAATAATGCATAACATCAATTCCCAAAGTATATAATAGTTTAGGAATTCTGAACCGGTCAAAAGACCATGAACAATATCTTTCTATTTTTATACTTGTAAAGGACATCACAGCACTAAGGTTGAACATCCAGCATTACTTACGAGCACTTCTAGGTGATCAGCCAATAGTACTCTATGTAGATAAACATTCATCCGTTAAATGTATTTACGTTTAAGTTTTGGGAAACTCACATGCCCATCAAATAATCGATGAAAAATACTTTTGTTTGTTCATAGACAAACTTACCTTTGAATCCGTACCAAATACTTGGCATAGGATAGCGTTATCATTTCTATATAGAAAGATATGTATATAAATCAATCTATCTCATACAAATAGTCTAGCCGAGTTAAAACTGGCATCGACCCTTTCTTTAAAATCATTCATGCAACCCATTACAATGAATCACAGAAAACTTGACTAACATGAAGGTTAGATAAGCGTTAAGAAAACTTGCCCTCCCGCGTCTTCAGATAATTTATTCGACTGTTCTCATTATTTACAGAATTTACATGATATATTCACATAGCACACTGTAATTAGCTAACAAACAATCAATCACATTGTTTCTACCAACTTCTTTCTCTTTTATGTCTTAATTGACTTCAGCCCATTAATAAAGTCAATTCGACTTACTACCCCTTATCCCGGCTTGTTAACGATCTTATGTTATTAACCGGACTCGATCACCATTGGTGAAGTACCAATGTCAGTTACTGTTCACGATTTATTAATAAACACTTCGTGTTCTTCGCTTTCATACTAATAATTTGTGTTTACTTCCTAAGTTCATCACCATATACACTAGTATATGTAACATAGGAATAGTTTTACTATGCTTATTAAGTATATAAACTTAACTTATATAGGTCTTGAAACAATTAGAGTTCAAACCTAACTTGTCTAACAAATGCCTTGCCTCGACATTGCGACGTGACCCTTCTATGCAACACTGGCGCTACGGCGCCAGTTTACAGTAGCGAAATCTCGGTTTCAGCGCTGCGGCTCGAAACCCATACCTGTGAATGGCGCTGTGGTGCCACTCTTTAGTAGGTCAATACATTGTGCACGGCACTACGGCTCGGCACAACAAGCCTTGTTTGGCGCCACGGCGCCAAACCTCAGCACCAGAAAAATTTTGCAGACAAAATTTTTAGTGAACTTCCCGGCTTCATAACTTCTTCGTTATAAGTCTGATATGGTCCGTTAAAAAGCCTATAACTCATAAATTACATTCTCTATGCGTTCATATAAGAATTTAACATTTTTGAATCCGTTAACTCAAAATTCACTTCTAAGTTCATTATTGAGCGTTCGTTAAACGCTTTCGAGCGTTCAATACTCGTTTTCTTTATTTTAAGTCAGAATCTGACGATTCTTGAGCCCATGACTCTTAAATACCCTATCTCACGTGTTGACATCGAAAACCAATGTTTTCAAGTCTCACAGCAACTTTCGACTACTAATCCAGAATTTCTACGCTTTCGATGTTTAACATCTAATTCCGTAAAATTCGTCATAACTTCGTTACTAGTGTTATATATGCCAAATCGAATGGAACACTCCATTGATTTCATATCTACATCCTAACCAAGCAAGATGCACATATCCTAATAGTGATGGTGTTCAATTTGTCCATCAACAACCACTTTTAACGTTCAATGGTTTCTATAGTTTATACTTACGTAAACCCTTATGATTTTCATTTACACATGACTTATAAAGGTTTTACATCTTACAAGCCATCCTTATTCCTCCATAAGAGGCATGCTCCACCAATCTATGATTCTTTATAATCAAAGAAATCAAAAGGATGGAAAACTACTATTAATGAAATATTACCTTACCGATCTTTGTGTTCTTGCTAAAATCTTTAATGAAAAGCTTCAAAGTGAGATGTTTGCTTAAGTCTAGCTCTTTCTCTCTCTCAATATAAGTTGGATGATCTCTTGGAAACCACCAAATGACCACATATGCCTTCCATTTATAGGAAGCTCAGATGGAGGGCTTTATGATCATTCTCCCCTCTGTACTATTCACTACTTTATCACCAAGTAAAATACTTGGTGATCAAGTAGTTCACTTTACTTGGCCACCAAGTGGCCGGCCCATGAGTCATCCCCATGGGTTTTACCGATTCGGTGACCCAACGGTTCGACCCACGGTTCGGTTTATTGGATCGGGCTTAATTAATCCTAACATTTGACTTTAACTTGGGCTTAAACACATAACTCTTTGGGCTTGATTACTCAATTACTTGGGCTTTGTATAATCCAAACCCAATTGGATTATACTAAGTCCTAAACTCGAAGTCCATTACACCAATCGTATTCTACACGTATAATTCACGTATTCTCTTCGTATAATACTCATACGATATTCGTATTGTATTTCATATTAAATCTTCGTATTATACTCGTATACTAAATAGTATCATACTCATATAACGTACGCATAATCATTATCGTAATTCATTATACGAAGCTCATTTCCTTCTCAGAAATCATTCTTCTCAACCCTTAGATTTTAAGTCCGCATGCGAAAACTTCGTTTTTGCCATAACTGAAATATTATTACATATTCCATCTTGTCTTCATATTCTATCATTACGCGTTTCTCAGAATTTCAAACTTAATTCCCGAGCAGAAATGAATGAATAGTATTTTTACAGAAATTTCTCGAAAAACTTTTATTTTCGTCTTGGAAATTCAAAACACTTAATTCTAGCACATAGCCAGAATACTAACCACATCCTCACATTCTAGGTCATAGAACAACCTTCACATAGCTTACTCACATAAAAAAATCAATTAAAATCATTTAATTGACATAATCAAATAAAAATTTAATTCTCTTAAAAATCTAATTTTATCGAGCGTTACACAAGGAACTACTTAGGAAGTGCCCACATCATGGATTACCTAAATGGTTGCAGATGAACACGTTCTACAATGGGTTGAGTGGTAATCTCAGGACTAGTATAGATGCAGCTTTAGGTGGAGCGTTCATGGCTAAGAGTTATGAGGAGGCGTATGATCTGATAGAAACGATGGCTACTAATAACTACCAGTGGCCTACAGCAAGAATGACACAGCCTATGGTAGATGAGATGTTAGAGGTAGATGGGGTAATAGCATTAGCGGCATAAATTTCAGCTTTGACAAAGAAAATGGATGCTCTGATAGGTGCACAAACACAACAGGTTGCTTATGTTTGTGAATTATGTGTAGGGGAACATCCTACAGAACAGTGTGCCATTAACCCAGTAGAAGTACAATTTGTGGGCAGCTACAATAGGATTTCGCAGAATATGTATTAGAATGCCTACAATCCAGGGAATAGAAATCATCCTAATTTTTTGTGGAGTAATAATTAAAATCAGCAGGCTCCACGACCTTCTTATCCCCTGGGGTTTCAAAATCAGCATCAACAAGTAGCTCCACAGCAAGAGAAAAAGACAAATTTGGAAGAGTTGCTATTAAAGTACATATTTGGAAATGAGGCGGCAATGAAATCACAAGCAGTGGCCATCAGGAACTTAGAAAATCAGATGGGACAACTTGCTTTAGCACTTAATAATAGGCCTCAAGGAACTCTACCTAGCGATAGAGAAAAGAATTTGAAGGGAAATCACGAACAGTGTCAAGTAATCACTTTGAGGAGTGGAAAGCATCTTGAGGGGCAGAACGTAGAAAATTCAGCTAAGAAAGATGTCAAAGAGGATGAAGATAAAGTGGTTGAAGGGAAACAGAGTGAGGAGAAGCAATAGGACAAGAGTAAGACATATGTTGAGCCAGTTGTGTATCCTCCACCACCATTTCAGTAGAGAGTTCAGAAACATAAATTGGACAAGCAATTCCCGAAGTTTTTAGAAGTTTTCAAGAAACTTCAGATCAACATTCCCTTCACAGAAGTTCTAGAGAAAATGCCGAGTTACGCCAAATTCATGAAGGGGATTCTGTCAAGAAAAAAGAAGTTAGAGGATTACGAGACTGTAGCTTTAACGGAAGAATACAGTGCAGTTCTACAGAGAAAATTGCCTCCAAAGTTGAAGGATCCAGGGAGTTTCACCATTCTTTACACAATCGATAATATGGCCTTCAACAAATGTTTATGTGATTTTAGGGCGAGTGTGAACCTTATGCCGTTGTCAGTTTATACTCAGTTAGGTTTGCCATCTCCGAAGCCTACAAATATATCACTGCAGTTAGCGAACAGATCAGTGACCTATCCAAGAAGAATTGTGGAAGACATCTTAGTTAAAGTGGATAAGTTTATTTTTTCGGCAGATTTTATAATTTTGGATTATGAAGAGAACAAAAACATCCCAATCATCGTAGGGAGGCCATTTTTGGCCGCAGGTAGGACTCTCATCGATGTTCAAAAAGGGGAATTAACCATGAGGGTACAAGATCAGGAAGTCAAATTCAACGTGTTCAAAGCCATGAAGTTCCCTACAGATGAGGATGAGTATTTTTGGTTGGACGTGATAGATAGGATAGTGAATGAAGACTTGGTTAAAAGTTTGGTCAGAGATCCGTTGGAAAACACTCTACTGGGGGATAAGGACTTAGATGATCCCGAGTTCGTAGATTATTTGCATATGTTGGATTCTTTGCCTAGAGTTAGCAGGTTTAAGGTACCATTTGAGCCACTACACACACAAGAAAAAGCTTCAGCAAGAATGAAACTTTCATTGGAGGAGCCACCCACTCTTGAGCTTAAACCACTTTCTAAACACCTTAAGTATGCGTATTTGGGAAATTCTAATACTTTACCTATTATTATTGCACATGCGCTTAACGAACTGCAGGAAAGTAAGTTACTGAGGGTGCTTAGAGAATACAAGTCAGATATAGGATGGACAATTACGGATATAAAAGGGATAAGTCTATCCTTTTGCATGCACAAGATTCTTATGGAAGAGGACACAAAGCCAATAGTGGAACAGTAGAGACGACTTAATCCGATCATAAAAGAAGTGGTAAAGAAAGAAATATTGAAGTGGTTGGATGCTGGAATAATATACCCAATTTTAGACAGTACATGGGTAAGTCCAGTTCAATGTGTTCTGAAAAAGGGTGGAATGACAGTAGTGAAGAATGACGACAATGAACTAATTTCGACGAGGATAGTGATAGGATGGAGGGTTTACATGGATTACAGGAAGCTAAATAAGGCAACCCGAAAGGACTACTTTCCTCTACCATTTATCAATCAGATGTTGGACCGGTTAGCTGGGCATGAATACTACTGTTTGTTGGACGGATACTCGGGGTACAACCAGATAATCATAGCTTCTGAGGATCAAGAAAAGACCACTTTCACGTGCTCATATGGCACATTTGCATTCAGGAAGATGTCCTTTGGTTTGTGTAACGCACCGGCGACTTTCCAAAGATGTATGATGGCTATCTTCTCGGACATGGTGAAGAAGAATGTGGAAGTTTTTATGGATGACTTATCAATCTATGGAAACACTTTTGATATATGTCTAGATAACTTGGTCATGGTCTTAAAGTGATGTGTAGAAACGAACTTGGTGCTTAACTGGGAGAAGTTCCACTTTATGGTTGAAGAGGGAATAATTATGGGGCACAAGGTTTTTACGAAAAGCTTAGAGGTTGATAAGGCAAAGCTGGACACGATAGAAAGTCTTCCATCGTCGAATTCAGTTAAGGGAATCTGCAGTTTTCTTGGACATGTCGAATTCTATCGAAGGTTTACAAAGGATTTCTCTAAGATTGCAAAACCATTATGTAGTCTCTTAGAGAAAGATGCAGCTTTTAGTTTTGATGAAGAGTGTAAGTCAGCGTTTGAGAAATTGAAAAAGAGATTGACTACAGCTCCCGTGATCGTACAACCGGATTGGACAATGCCTTTTGAGTTAATGTGCGATGCTAGCGACTACGCAGTAGGGGCTGTTTTGGGTTAGCACCGAGAGAAGATATTCCATGCCATATACTACGTAAGTAAAACCCTCACGGATGCCCAATTGAACTACACAACCACCGAGAAGGAATTACTTGTAGTAGTATACGCCTTTGAAAAATTTAGAGCTTATTTGATTGGAACAAAGGTGGTGGTTTTTGATTGATTTCGCAATCAATGAATACGTGCAAGTATACACGGTCAACAAGTAATAAAGTGAAAGTAGAGTATCGTTCCCACGAGGAATTATTTAATAAAAATCACCAAGTACAGATTCTTAACCAAATCAATTTTATTTAAACAACCAATAATTGTGATTTCTAGATTTAAGAAAACTAAATTAAACAAAACAAAAAGATTATTCTAAAAGAAAGCAAATAAACAACTAAGAATTGATGGAATTCAGATAAATAAGAATTAAGACTCTAATATCCCTAATTATGAATTATAAATCAATTATTCAACTATCTCAATTATTATATCTACTGAATTGTTAACAGGAATTCTCAAATGTCAAAAGCCCTCTCTCGAGTGATCAATTGCCTTCTATTTAACCCATATTAATTTTGTTATATCTCTATGCAAAACAATTGAATTAAACTCACTACAAACCCAATTCCTCTTATGTTACATGCGGCAAATAGATATTCTCATTCTATTCACAAACCTAATTATTCACTGTGCAAATAACTAAGTCACATGTCACCAAGCCCAGTTCTAACCCTAGAATTCCTTTCCCAATTCCTTCTAGAGTAACAAGGTAATTATTGATCAGATAATTAATCAATAAGCTCAAAGCAAGATGAACAATTCACTTCAACACAAATATTTGGAATAAATTAA
The DNA here is from genome assembly GCA_016801055.1 of Panax notoginseng. NCBI lineage: Eukaryota > Viridiplantae > Streptophyta > Magnoliopsida > Apiales > Araliaceae > Panax > Panax notoginseng. The sequence continues at coordinate 122,499,720 of CM029020.1, read as the reverse complement.
ATAATCAATTCAAAACCATAAAAAGTTCAATTGAAATCTTAATAAAAGAGTTAGTTCATAATTAATAAATTAAAATCAAGAATCCACAATTGAATAGACATTAAAAGATAAAATTATGATAAGAGAAGATAATAGGATCTGTTGTCAGCAAATCTGATGCTCCCCACTTGCTCCTGCTCTTGATCTTCAATGATCTCCAAGTTGTTTCAATCTCCAATGGCTAATTAGAACTAGGGTTAATGTCTAATCTAATGGGGTGTTTAATCTAGCCTAAGCTATGTAATCCCCCCTTTATTTTATGCCTCCCATCATGTATTTATAGGTTACAAGTCAAATTTTTAGGTTAGGAACAAACCCAATCCAATTTGGAGTCAAAAAGGTGTCAAAATTCGCCCAAAACGCGTCCAGGCCGCACCCAGCCCTTCTCCCAGCGCCCCAGCGCTGGGCTCGACGCTCAAAGTCTGCCTTATAGCGCCCCAGCGCTGGAAAATGAACTAAGAATAGCGCCCCGGCGCTGTTACAAGTTCTGACATTTTCTGCTCCGATGTCCTTTGAGAAAATGGCCATAACTTCTTCGTCTGAACTCCGATTTCGATGATTCAAGATGTTCCGAAAAGAGGAGAAGTAGATCTACAACTTTCATTCTTTAAGTTTTTCGAAATAAGGTCCGTAGAAATACTCAAATTGGTTCTGAAGTGACTCCTGTGTAAATGGTAAGCCGAAAACGCGAATCTAGCCACCCCGAACGTCGATCCAAGTAACTTTTGTCCCAATTCCTACAACACAATGTAAAACATGCATGAATGGATACAAACACTTAAAAACTATTCTAAAAGACTTGAGAACAACAATGAAATAAGCCCGAATGTATCCAATTTATGTGTATAAAACTCACTCATCAATGGTATACACGAATCACTCGGCGATTCGTTATTTGATCTCAAAGAAGGATACTAAGCCTAGACTAATCAGATGTATTCTACTACTTCAGGAATTCGACTTGGAAATAAAGGATAGGAAGGGGACAGAAAATCAAGTGGCGGATCATCTTTCAAGATTGGAAAATTCAGATAAGGATGGGGCAGATAAATGTGTAATCAATGAATCGTTTTCGAATGAGCAGCTTTTTGGAGTAAACTCTGAATTTCCATGGTATGAAGATTTTTCCAACTACTTGGTAAGCAAAATCCTTGCCCCTGATCTAACACGACAGCAAAAGAGAAAGTTCCTACATGATGTCAAGTGGTACATATGGGACGAGCCTTATTTATTCAGACTGTGTGCAGACAAAATGATTCGGAGATGTGTGTCGTACAGCGAAGTGAAAAATATTTTGCACGAATGCCATTCATCTGCGAATGGGGGACATTATGGTAGTGAGCGGACAGCGGCCATTGTACTTCAAGCAGGATTCTATTAGCCTACAGTGTTCAAGGATGCCCACTAGTTCGTGAAAAACTGTGACGGTTGCCAAAGGTTGGGTAATATCTCGAAAAGGAATGAAATGGTGCTCAACACGATCATGGGGGTCGAGGTTTTCGATTTATGGGGGATGGAATTCATGGGACCTTTTCCTCCTTCATTCAAAAACTTGTATATCTTTCCAGGTGTGGACTACGTGTCAAAGTGGGTTGAAACCGTATCACTCTCTACGAATGATGCCAAGGAGGTTTTAAAATTTATACAAAAAAACATTTTCACAAGGTTTGGAACGCCAAGAGCAATTATAAGTGACGAGGGAAGTCACTTCTGCAATAAATCATTTACATCTCTCTTGGCGAAGTACGGGGTCAATCATAGGGTTGCAACAGTGTATCACCCCCAAACCAGTGGTCAAGCTGAGGTTTCCAATAGAGAGGTGAAGAAAATTTTATAGAAGGTAGTGAATCCGAGCAGAAATGATTGGTCTCTAAAGTTGGATGACGCATTATGGGCTTACAGGAGAACATACAAGACGCTAATAGGGATGTCTCTGTATCAGTTGGTCTATGGGAAAGCGTGTCACCTCCCAGTGGAATTACAACATAAGGCGTATTGGGCCATTTAGAAACTCAACTTTGATCAAACACCTGCAGGAGAAAAGAGGTTACTCCAATTTAACGAACTCGACGAATTTCGACTGCAAGCGTATGAGAATTTAAAACTGTAAAAATAAAAAGTTAAGAAGTGGCACGACCAAAAGATTATGCAGACGAAGTTCAAACCGGGACAATCGGTATTACTGTTTAATTCAAGACTGAGGTTATTTCCTGTAAAGCTCAAATCCTGATGGTCGGGGCCATTCACGATCAAGACAGTTTTCCCACAAGGCGTCGTTGAACTATATAGTAGAAACCCACTTGAGACATTTAAAGCCAACAGTTAACGATTAAAGCATTACTGGGGTGGCGACATCGACAACAAAGCCACCGCGATCACACTCGTCGATGCGCCATGAACAGGAGTAGTCAGGCTGAAAGACTCAAAAACAAGCGCTCATTGGGAGGCAACCCAATTTTCTTTCAATTTACAGTATCTTGATGTTATGTTATTCATGTCCTAGTTTATTTCATGATTCTAGTAGTGCGTAGATCATTCATGTATAATTCTTAGTTAGTTAATTTCTATTTTTTAAGTAAATTCGATCATACTTGCTCAATATTCATGACGTTTTCTCATATTTAATGTTTTAATGTGCTTCAGGTACTTAGGATGCCATTGGACATGTGTACGAGGAGAGGAAACTGAAAAATCAAAGTCCTCTGCAGACTAGACCCTCACCCCAGTGGGCCCCAATTAAGCTTGGCACCCCCGCCCCAGTGGGGGGGCTCTTTGTCCATACCCGCCCCGGCGGGCACTACTAGTTGAAATACCCCCCACCTCGGCGGGGGTACGGGAACCTGAAATATTTTAAAACAGATTTTGCACTTGACTTTCCCACTTCTCCATTTCTCTTCTCTTCTAACTTATCCTCTCACTCCATAAACCCACTACATACCCCACGAAATTACAAGCAAAATCCATCACATATCAACTAAATCCGAGCACTTCCACTACACTATATATATGCAAACCCTAACTCCATCAACTCCACACCATCACATACCCATTATCTCTCAAGTTCAGTCATTAAAACCTAGGTTCTACCACTAGTCGATTCCGCAGAGGAAAAGGAAAAGGAAAAGCCATTACTTCATCAATTGAGCAACAACAGTACCACAATATCATCAAATTAAAGGGGAAATCAGTGGGCTTCACCAATTTTGGGTGTGCAGAGAACAAGTTTGGGGGAAACTTCAAATTAAGTACCAATACTGTAAATTCATCATCAAAAGAAGGGGAAATCAGTGGGTAAACTACTAGTTACACTTTGTCATCACACTTTGGAATTCAAGTTTGTCAGTTTGGGTAGTTTGGTAGTGTGCACACCAAATGTTTGACAAATTTCTTAACACAATTTTGGGGGAATTTTATGATTGAATTGACTGACATGGAACCGAAAACACCATCCAAGCGACAAAGGGGCAAGGGTTCAGGGTCTTCGCCACCCACTCGTGCCTTCGACAAACGGATGTTCACAAGTGCCAACACCGCCGATAAGTATGATTACTTAGTGCCCAAAGCACTAACTCCTGAGTGGGGTTTGGCACCGGACTCTTTTAATGGGCAGATAAGGAGGTAAATACACGAGCAAGGATGGGAGATTCTAACAGAGGATCTCGACCGAGCAATAGTAAATATGGTGAAGGAATTCTATGCCAATGCTGAGGATAGGGCTCCATACAAGGCATTCGTAAGGGGTAAACAGGTGTCATTTAGTCCTGAGGCCATTAACGAATACTATAGCCTAAGAGCCCCTGACTCATGCCAATATACTCAACTGTGTGACAACAATCCTAACTATGACCAGATTTTGACTGAGATATCTAAGCCATGTACTATTTGGGTTAAAGGAAGAAAGGGTGGCACTATCTTCTTAAGAAAGGATTTGAGCTGCTACGGCAAGATCTGGTATGTGTTTCTAGACGCAAAGTTGTTTCCTTCCACGTATACCAGTGAGGTAACAATGGAGAAAGTGTCATTGTTGTACACGATTGTGAAAGACTTTGACATTGACATAGGTTCCATCATCAGTTTCTCTATTCGCCGCTGTTTGCGAGGGCCATTCTCCGGCGGACTGCCACACCCATCCCACATTTGTGGGTTGTGCAGGCAAGCGGGCTTTCGATGGTCAGAAGATGAGCCTGGATAGCAACCTCTCTAGCTGTTAGACTCACGAATGATTGTATGATACACTGTCTGCCTTGGAGGGGAGTCTTATCTAAGAGGTGTCGGTTTCATAATTCTAGAGGCTTCAGAAGAAGAAGAAGAGGCTGAGGACACTTCAGAGGATGATGAGTTCCAAGCTGATGAGATTACTGGGGAGCAGGAGACTGAAGGGAGTAGAAGGACAGGCATATACATGTTCAGTTCTCAGTTTTGCAATCTTCAGAGACAGATGGATAAAAGAGTTAAAGAAAATAATAGAAAGATGTCCCGACTGGCGGCTAGGAAAGAACATATGTTCAATGCCATGAACAATTCCTTCACCTCATTGAACGTGTCCTTACAAAATCTAAATCCAGCCGCTCAGTTCCAATACCAAACGCCAGAACAAGTGTCATAATATCCTCCATCAGATTCAGATGTGGAGGAGCGCCGAGTTTTCCCTCTATGCCACCGTCACCACCATCGCCACCATCACCTCATGCTTAGCCGGATACAGGGAAGTCCTCTTATGCTTCCTATTATATTCCTACAATGAGGGCATTGTAACTACTAAGTTTGGGGGATTTTAATTTATTTATTTATTTCATGTTTTAGTTGCATGTTTATGTTATTTGTTTAATTTGCATATGTTGTCTTGTTTAGTTTAGGTTCATTATGTTTGCATTCATGTAGTATAACTGCATAGTAGTTTTGCATAGTAGTGTAGTGAATAGTTTATTGTATTCAATTTATGATATTATATAAAAAAATTGGAAATATTGAAAAAATTACAAAAATCGTAGTTAGTTTACTGTGTTCATTGCATTTAGTTCATCTTCCATATTTCCAGCCGTTAGATAGTAAAAGTCTAGATTGGCCAATGATGAGATTGGAATTGCGTAGACAAGTATGGCATGGATTATTAAGGCTTTGATGTGATTTTTTGTTATGAATTGAATCTTTTTCTGTTTCAAACTGGTATAATAAGGATAGCACAGTAAAAATAATCTTGTTGACTGATTAAGTTTAAATTGACACATAATGGAATTCTTAAGGATAATGCTAGTTTGAATGAAAGAAAGACATGAATAGGCAAGGATAGCTAAAATTAGACAAGAACCTATATTTGGGGGGAATTTTGGAAGATATGATGAGTAGGTTTTTAACCTACGATTTATCTTTATTTAGCTTGTTATATTGTTAGTTTTTTGAGTATTTCATGTGCTTTTGATGTGTTTTTGTTCTTGTAGTAGGATATTAAGTGAGCACATCAAAATGCTAGCATTGGAAGAAAGATCAAGCAAAGCAACATATTCTGCAGGACCGGAGCGGAGCGCGCCATGATGATGAGAAAAGCGGCGCGGAGGCACTGCAGCGTGAGAGGTTACTGGATACACGGCACGGGCCGCGCTTTCCTAATGCAAAACCCTACGCGGGGCGCGCCAATCGGACGGATCAGGCTGAGTTATTTTTAATTACTGGAATTTGAGTTGTGAAGGGAGATATAATTTCTTTATATAATATGTTTATAGTAGGAGTTGACAAGGAGGTTATTTCATGTAGTTGGGATTATATGACTAAAGACTTGTTGGATTTGGTTAGGAGTTTGATTTCCATTAGAATTCCTATGTGATGAGTAGGAGATGGATTAGAATTGATGGTGTTGGAGCTGAAGTGAATTAATTTATGCTAAGTGTTGGATATTGAGAATACACACTTAGAGAGAGCCATAATTGAAAGCAAGAGCTTGGAGGAACGAAGAAGAGAAGTGATTTCACGAAGATTGCATATTTGAAGGGTGAGAAGGGTAGTGTATTATTATTCTCCTTTAATATCAATTTGTGTAATCAGGATGATAATTTCCTTTATTTATTCAGTATCTAATTCATTAGTTATGAACTAAATTCTTTATTAGGCTTATAACGAATCTTTGAGTGGAACAATGATTATGTAACTTTGATTTTTAGTTTAATAAGCTATTTCTCAGTTTATCTATATTGACTTATGCTTAAATTTATGAATTGCTTGATCACCAATTTTATGTGGACTTATATGAACTCGAGAGATGAAATACGAGTCTAGACTTAGTCAATATAGCATGTGTTCTTGAATTCTGTGAATGAATGGAATCTTGATGAATGTTAGGGTATAGATATGCTTGACGTCGCATGTAATCTGATAGAGAACTTGAAATTAAACCTTCTTTGATTGTAATTCACATAGAGATATAGTGAGTTAGTTGATTAAGGTGTTTAACTTGATTCTATCTAGTTTGTGGATTTGAGTTAATAAGGTATTAGTACATCGAGAGGTGGCTAGTTCGACATATGTGTTCTTGATTAATAAACTGGGATAGTGAATTAAACTGGAATATGGTGTAATAATCAGAGTGATGCTTAGAGTGAAGTTGTAAGCCTAATTCTCCAATATTCGTTTAAAAATTTAATTTTTAGGGTTTGTTGATTGTTTGGTAATTTTAATATTTTAATATTTTTAGTTACAATCTTGAAACTAGTTAGTTTAATAAAATTCGGATTAATAGGAAATACGTAATTGTGAGAGTTAATTTCTTACTAGTCTCTGTGGGAACGATACTTGACTTATCATTATATTACTTGTTGACCACGTATACTTTCGTGCTGTGCGTAATTAGATTTTACCCAACAACTTTTTGGCGCCGTTGCCAGGGAATTAGTATAGATTTTAATAATTTTGCAATAACAGTTTAATTAGTCCAGTTTTATTTAAATATATTTTTTCTTTTTCTGTTGTTCTGTCTATTTCAGGTACTTGAAGTCGGTTTATGCAAACTCAGTCCAAAAACCCAAACTTGCTTCGGTCGAGTATCACAAGGCCAGCGATTACTGCAAACACATTTGAGATCAAGCCCGGGACTATTCAGATGATTCATAACTCGGTACAGTTTGGGGGACTAGCAAATGACGATCCTAATGAACACTTGGTCAACTTTTTGGAGATACGCAACACTTTTAGGTATAATGGGGTATCGGATGAAGTAGTTAGACTTCGCTTGTTCCCATTCACTCTGCGGGACAAGGCGAAGAGTTGGTTACACTCATTACCGTCGGGCTCAATAACTACATGGGAAGACCTCGCTCAAAAATTCTTAGCTAAATTTTTTCCACCAACAAAGACTACAAAAATGAGGAATGAGATTACCATGTTTGAATAGCAGCACGGGGAATCGTTAAATGAGGCATGGGAGAGATACAAGGAGTTGCTTAGAAAATGCCCACATCACGGATTACCAAAGTGGCTGCAGATGAACACATTCTACAACGGGTTAAATGGAAATCTCAAAACAAGTATCGATGCAGCTTCGGGAGGAGCATTTATGGCTAAGAGATATGAGGAAGCGTATGATTTGGTTGAGACAATGGCAACTAACAACTACCAGTGGCCTACTTCAAGGATGACACAATAGAAGGTGGTTGGGGTTTTAGAGGTAGATGGAGTGACAGCATTGGCAGTACAAATTGATGCCTTATCAAAGAAAATGGATACCATGACGGGTGCACAACCACAGCAGGTGGTGTATGTGTGCGAGTTATGTGCTGGAGAACATCCTATGGAGAAGTGCGCCATCAACCCAGCATCGGTTCAGTTTGTGGGCAGCTATAATAGGATACCACCAAAGAATATGTACCAAAATGCCTACAACTCGGGGAATAGGAACCATCCTAATTTTTTATGGAGCAACAATCAAAATCAGCAATCTCCACGACAATCTTATCCCCAGGGATTTCATAATCAACATTAACAAATAACTCAGCATCAAGAGAGAAAATCAGATTTAGAAAAGTTGTTGTCGAAGTATATTACGAGCAACGAGGCAGTTATGAAGTCGCAAGCAGTAGCCATCAAGAATCTAGAAAATCATATGGGACATCTGGCCTTAGCATTGAACAATAGACCGCAAGGGACTTTACGAAGTGACACCGAAAAGAATCCGAAGGGAAATCATGAACAGTGTCAGGCAGTTACCTTAAGAAGCGAAAAACATCTAGACAAGGAAATTGCAGAAAATTCAGCTACAAAAGATGACAAAATTGATGACAACAAAGTGGTTGAAGAGAAACAGGGAAAGGAAAAGTAAGTTGAACAAACAAAATTGAATGACAAGCCAGTTGTGTATCCTCCACCGCCGTTTCAGCAAAGAGTCCAAAAATAGAAATTAGATAAGCAGTTCACGAAATTTTTAGAAGTTTTTAAGAAACTTCAGATTAACATCCCTTTCGCAGAAGCCTTAGAACAGATGCCTAGTTATGCTAAATTCATGAAGGGAATTCTGTCTAGGAAAAAGAAGTAGGAGGATTTTGAAACTATGGCATTAACAGAGGAATGCAGTGTCATGTTACAACGAAAGTTACCGCCAAAGTTAAAGGATCCGGGGAGTTTTACCATTCTGTGCACAATTGGGAATATGGCATTCAACAAATGCTTATGTGATTTTGGGGCAAGTGTGAACCTTATGTCGTTATCAGTTTATACAGAATTGGGTTTACCAGCTCTAAAGCCTACGAATATTTCTCTACAGTTGGTGGATAAGTCAGGCACGTATCCAAGAGGCATTGTGGAGGATATATTGGTCAAGGTAGACAAATTTATATTCCCCGCGAACTTTATAATTCTAGATTTTGAGAAAGATAAGAATATCCCCATCATCTTAGGGAGACCGTTCTTGGCTACGGGTAGGATGCTCATAAATGTGCAAAAAGGTGAACTAACTATGAGGGTCCAAGATCAGAAAGTGAAGTTCAATGTATTCAAAGACATGAAGTTCCCTACAGATGAAGAGGAATGTTTCAGGATGGATGTCATTGATCAGATAATCAAAGAATACATGGTTAAAAGCTTGGCTAATGATCCATTGGAAACGACACTACTGGGGGATGAAGATTTGGATGATACGGAGTTCGTAGATTATTTGAATATGTTGGATTCCTTGTCGTGAGTTAGTAGATTCAAAGCACCATTTGAGCCATTACATATGGAAGAGAAAGCCACGGCAAGGATGAAACCTTCATTAGAGGAGCCACCTACACTTGAGCTAAAACCACTTTCTAAACACCTCAGGTGTGCATACTTAGGCACTTCTAATACTTTACCTGTTATTATTGCTTCTGTGCTTAACGAAATGTAGGAAAATAAGTTACTGAAAGTGCTAAGGGAATACAAATCGGCTATCGGATGGACTATTGCAGACATCAAAGGAATCAATCCAACCTTCTGCATGCACAAAATTCTCATGGAAGAGGATTCAAAGCCAATAGTGGAACAGTAGAGACGGCTCAATTCGATAATGAAAGAAGTGATGAAGAAAGAGATTCTAAAATGGTTGGATGCGGGAATCATCTACCCAATTTCAGACAGTGCTTGGGTTAGTCATGTTCAATGTGTACCGAAAAAGGGCAGAATGATAGTAGTAAAGAACGACGACTATGAGTTAATTCTGACGAGGACAGTAACTGGTTGGAGGGTTTTCATGGACTACAGGAAGCTGAATAAGGCAACTCGCAAAGATCACTTTCCTCTGCCTTTTATCGACCAGATGTTGGATAGATTGGCAGGGCACGAATTTTATTGCTTGTTGGATGGCTATTCGGGATATAATCAGATAGTCGTTGCTCCTGAAGATCAAGAGAAAACCACTTTCACGTGTCCATACGGCACATTCGAATTCAGGAGAATGTCATTTGGCTTGTGTAATGCACCCGCTACCTTCCAACAGTGTATGATGGCCATCTTCTCAGACATGGTGGAGAAAAATGTGGAAGTCTTCATGGATGACTTTTCAGTCTTTGGGGATAGTTTTGATGTTTGTTTAGAAAATTTAGTCATGGTTTTGAAGTGCTGCGTAGAGACTAATTTGGTGCTTAACTGGGAAAAGTGCCACTTTATGGTCGAAGAAGGAATAATTTTGGGACACAAGATCTCAGCGAAGGGTTTAGAGGTTGATAGTGTGAGAACCCCAGATCCGGGTCCCGAATCACCGCGGATCCGGTACATCAATTCTATCACTATTACTATTTGCGAAAGATATAAACATAAATTGTTTATACAATGAACTTTTACAACATAATACCCAACGTCTACAACCTTAACTTAATACACACCTTCAATATCTTAAAGGTTTACAATATCATTTTTATCAAAAAAATTTAATAGTTCTAATTATCTAATAATTTAATCTTGGACTGTGCTTTTGTCTCTGTCTTTATTTGAGCTTTCCTCTTAATCTAAAAATTTGATCATGATATAGCAAGGGTAACAACTAGTTTGCTTAGCAAGTTTAAATACAAGAAAAATATATCATGATTGAAAGAAAGAATAAGCTTTCAAGTTTTTAACAATATAATAATTGTGAAATAGCATGAATCGAATTTCAATACATGAATAATTAAATTAATAACGATGAGTAGTCAACAATGACCATGAACAAATACTTTGGTAATGAAGGTGATCAGCCTTTCATACTTGATAAACATATGCAATGTGCACTAAGTGCGAATCAATAATCATAGATGTGAAATAATTATCAATAATTAAACCACTAGCATTCTGAAAAATTATTAACTCGAGTTTGAGTTAGAAAACTTGCCTGTACCATTGATTATCGCTAAGCAATCTAATTTAATCTCTTATAAAAGACATATCATTAATAAGATCGATCCTCCAATTAGCATAATACATTTTATCTCACAACACTATTATTCAAATAATAAACTAGCTAACATTTAGCCACTTAATCAAACATTGAATAATTCTTTAACTCACTAGTAATATTATTGTCATTTGATAATATTATTATCATATAACCATCATCTTAAATTTTCGTCTAATATTATTAATTTTTTAATAATATTTTATTTACTTCTCAATTTCTTAATAATATCTTAATCATTTACAAATATTATTAATCATTTAATAATATTTTAATCACCTTCTAATATTACTAATCATTTAATAATATTCAAATCATTTACTAATATAAATAATAAAGGTCTCATATATTTTATTATGTAAATATTTTACATCATGAAGCTTAAACTATTTATATTCCTTTTTAGAAATATCATTTACATTTACTCGCAAATTCGGAGTTTAAACAGCTAATGCATAGTTTTATAGTAAAACTCAATTTACTATATTATTTCTTTAATTTGAATATTTTTTTCATCAGTTTGTCCGTTCATGAGTCAACACTGACTGTTGTCTCATATATAAAGATTTTATTCTGCTAGTACATTCGCTTTATTTTTTGTTTTATAATTATTCGTATTTTTGCTTTATATATTAAATATATATATTCCGTTACGTAAATCTCAGCTCAAAAACCTTCTTTTGAGCCCCGGAAACCTCAAAATATCATTTTTATAATTAATACAATTTTTCAAAGGTTTCACATTCTTTGTTGCACCACAAAATAATTTCATAAGCAACTATAGATTTTATTTCACTTAAATATGTAACTTATATTTGTTACATATTTTTATTACTTTATTTATACCCGAAAGAAAGTTTCTCGGCATAAAATATTACTTATAGACAAATCTCGCCCCGTAAGACTTTATTAGATTTATTATGACTTATTATTTTGTCGGAACACGATTCGGAACGTCGAATGTCAAAGTCGCTCGACATGCCGACGCTCGGAGTTCGCTCAAATTTTAATCCTGGCATGCATGTTTGCTCATTTTTAATTTTCAAATCCTAAGTCATATAATAGCGAAATTTTGGGCATGTTATAGACCTTATGTCATAGTATTTTAGAAAAATTTCTAACCGCAAAAACGAACAGCAGAAACTATTCGAAACAGAGTTCAAAAATGGCTTCAGCAGCCCGGTGCAGAGCAGGCGCCGGCGCTGTTGGGAGCTGCCTGCAGCTGCTGCCCAGCAACTGCTGCTGCAGTGCTTAGCGAGTAGCAAACTTTACGATTTTCTCACACCTTGCTCGTTTATCAGAAAATTTTTAACTTTGGATATGTTATACATGGTATACCAAAGGATTTTTAGAAAATATAACCCAGAAATTTCGGACCACTTAGGCAGCCTAAAACAGACCTCAAAAATGTCCACTCGCAACTGTTTTCATCTTTTTCCCAAAATAACCCTCTTTCGCTAAAACAGTCATAACTTTTTGTTTTAAATCATTTTTAGGCAATTCTTGAGCCCACACGAAGCTAACTTCTGGGATTACAACTCTTCCCTACTGATGATTTTCCAGATTCCGAACATATCAGCCCAGAAATTCCGTTCAAGTGGACTGCACCGCACTTGTAGGACAGTTTTGACACTACTACTTTGAAATGTCATAACTCTCACCTCCGATGTCGGATTTAGCCCGTTCTGGAGTCTATGGAAAGCTTATTCAGTGTACTACAACATGCCAAAAGACCAGAATTTTCTGGAACATCTAACTAACCCCTAAATTTCCTTTTTGTGGAAGCAGTCCACTAATTTATTTTATTTTTTCTAAGTTTTAAAAACAGTTTTGCTTTTCTTTCTTTTGATCAAACTTTTAACACACAAAATGTTTGGATCTACACATAACAAACACTAAAACATGTAGATCAAAAGTTTTTAAGTTGAAGAACATAACTTTATTATTTCATCAAATCAAATCAAATAAAGAGAATAAACTAGGTTAGGGTTCTTAGAATCTTATACCTAGTTCCTTGGCTTCCCTTCTTCTTCCACAAAGTAGTTTTCTTGGATGGCATGGGAATTTTTTTCTCCTTCCTTCTTTCCTTCTATCTTGACCGACCACCCTTTCTCTTTCTCTCCTTTCTATTTCTTTCATTCTCTCACTCTCTTTTCTCTTAGTTGCTTGCATATCTAACCAAATTATTTGAAGCTAATGTTTAAAGGACACTTGGCTAGTGAGTTGGTGAAGAGAAAAAAATATATATATCTAACACATGCTCAAAAACTCCCTCTTCTTACCCGGGTGTCATCCCTTCTTTTAGCCCAAATTTTTGATTTTTATTTAAGTGTCCAATTTGCTTAATTAAACTTCTAGAATATCCAATTTAACTTGGGCCAAAGTTTGGGTTTCCATTTAAATAGTTTGGGCTTCCTAATTAAAATATTTGGGTCATAAGAATTAACATGGTACAATACTTTTAGTTTACATAACCCTATATATTTAATTAGGGTTTCTAGTCCACTTGTTTTGGACTTTAAATAATTAATTTAATTATTCTTTTAATATTTTTGTTAAGTAATTTAATTACCCAATCTTAGTAACTTAATTTAATTAAATAAGTTACTACATAATTCTCCTTAATTTATTTTACCTTCTTGGAATAATATAATTTACATAACTCATCTTTGATATATGAATTATATAAAACATAACATAACTTACTTAAATTGCATATTTATTTTATAATTACAAAAATAAATATGTTACACATAATTCCTTATGCAAATACAATTATTTACATACCCAAGATATTATAATATAATATTCTTACCTTATTAACATAAATTCAATTAAGAATTTATTTATTTTCTTAAGATATTTCAATAAATATAATATCTTTTCTTTATTAAATTTATTTCATAAAAGAATTTAATCTAATATTCTTGGGTAAAGTATATATAAATATAATATACTTAAACTGCCTCCTTTAATTAATTATACAAATTGTTCCCAACAATTTTATATCCCTGCGTAATATATATATATATATATATATATATATATATATATATATATATATATATATATATATATTTATTAACTCCCAATTACATGTTATACGAAACATGCATACATCACATATAGAAAATAATTAATAAATTTATTTTCTCACATTATAAATTGTTTATATAAATTTATTTACTTATAGTAAATAAAATTTAATATATTTACCATATTACGTCAACATACACATCCTTCATAAATCATTAAATAATTTATATACTCATAAATTAGACTAGACATTTAATTTAATGTCTATTAAACCTCTTCATACGATTTTCTACATTCAATAAGCCTTCTTCACATGGCTTGCCATATTTATTATTACAAAATCTCTTTCAATTATTAAACCGTATAGATTTTTCTTAAAAATTTTAAATAAAACATCTATTTTCACTCTAAGTTTTAAACTTTAACCTTTAAGTTAATTAATTAAGATTTTATAAATCCTACAAATTATCGGGTTGTCACATTCACCCCTTCTTCTAAGAATTTCGTCCCCAAAATTATAACCTACTACATTCTACTCATTTCATTCATCAAAACTAGGTTTTCAATACCACCTTTATTCAATCATATCAGATTCTACCCGTACATAACGAGTTCATACTATTTCATACACATCATCACATGTTACCCGAAGCATCACTCCCAAGAGTTAAAATTTTCAAATCGTGCTGAGGAGTCATATAGACCATGAACTATTGAGGTTTAGATGTATTACTACCTCGACCTATTTCAATTAAGAAAAAGGTACTCTACCCCTTAAAAGTCAACAGTATGTTTGCAATCACAAAGAAGGTAAACCACTGATGCTAGTACTTTAGGTAATCATCCTATCATACGCTTACGTCATATACGACGTATCAATTATGTCTCTCGAATATTTACGCTACTAGATTGGATTATTTTATTGAATCAACATAGTTCACCTCGGTCTTATCATAGGATTCCGCACCAAAATAATTTGGTTCGGGATAAATTCTCAAAAATATTTTGAATTTTCATAACATTTGTCTACCTGAATCAAATAGCTTTAGACGTATACCAATAATTCGAATTTCAATCGAAGCATGTGTCTGTCCAAATTTAATTTGCACTTAACCCTTCTTTAAAATTCTGAAAATCATTTTATGACGTCATGATACCCCACTGTATTTACAGTCCGTTTGAGGATTTCGTCATTGTGTGACTTTGCCATACTACATCATTCTATAATGGGATGACGATCTTTAGATCACATCCGACACTAAGTAATTCTGCATTGATGACTCCATCATTTTTATCATTCTGCATCAGGTTCCATGATACATTGATGATATAAAAATACATTTTGATAATTCAAATCATTTTTGTCTAGCCGAATCAATTAGCATAGACTCTTCTTTAAACAGTTCAAAACCATTGAAAATTATCTTTGGTGTCATCATGCCACAACAGGTAACGATGTGTTAGTGGCTCGAAGTCCACACCTACACACTTGTCCCCATATGTTGAGGATAACAAAAATTCATTTTATTTCGAAAGGCACATCAGTGCGAATTTAGCTTGATGTCAAAAACTTCGAAGTCTAGCATAGCTAGAAGATTTGGAATACCTATGCTTCCACCATCAACTTCACTTTCTCTACTGATCCATTACTTAATAAGTCTATCTATTTCTATCATCTTTAATTCTCCATTCACAACTTTCCTATACTCAGTTCATCAAACTTACCACACATTATGAGTTCAGTAACTTACCACAATCATATGAGTTTAAGAATTTGTCCTAGTCAGACCATAGGCGTCCATTCGTTGAGGGATTCAAATCATACCATATGATTATGAGTCATAAACTTACCATAAGTATAAGTTTTAAGAACTCGTACTTAACCTTATATTCTCTAACTATACCCTACCTATCTGTTATACACCTGAGAATCACCTTCTCAACATGCATATAGCAAATAGCACGACATCAGGTTCCAATGATTATCAATGTAAGAAACTAAGTGGTTGTCAACCCAAACTCGGCCACTAATCAATATAGGAAGCTAAGCGGACAATTCCCCGCCCATACAAAGAATTGGTCAACCTAACCACTATATCGACCAGGAGGCTAAGTGATTCTAAAACCAAGTACAAATTCCCCGCCCATACAAGGAATCATACAACTCAGCTGCTGACATGAGTCCTCAATTGAAATCCCACACCATTCTAACTTTCTCTTTTCTTAATACGAATTTTCTTTAATCCGTATCTTAACATTTATCACTCTTTTCTGAGTTTACATTGTACCATTTCCTAGTACCTTCTCTTTATAGCGTCAAGTTATATCATTCTAATCACTTAACATATCATATGTTATTCAACGATTTAATCTGATCACATCGTGATCTTATTTTGTAATCATTTCTCCTTATACTTATGATCGTTTTATACTACGATCTTCTTATTCTTCTCTTTAATCATATTATATTATGATTTTATTTACACTTTTCATCTTATAGACATAGTCTATTTATTTTTACTTTTTATCTTTATTACTAGAGTTAGGTAACTCCAGATTCTTATCTTTATATCTCTTCAAGATTCTTCTTTGAATCTTATTTACCTTTCTCTTTACTTTAATGATGAATTTCCTAAATTCATCTCTTTTTACTTAAACTCGATCTGAGTGTATTCCTTATCATCATCTTCGCGGTTATAGCCTAAGGTACACCAACCTAAGATTTATAACATACGGCTCTGATACCAACTGTGAGAACCCCAGATCCGGATCCCGAATCACCGCGGATCCGGTAAATCAATTCTATCACTATTACTATTTGCGGAAGATATAAACATAAATTGTTTATACAATGAACTTTTACAACATAATCCCCAAGGTCTACAACCTTAACTTAATACATACCTTCAATATCTTAAAGGTTTACAATATCATTTTTATCAAAAAAATTAATAGTTCTAACTGTCTAATAATTTAATCTTGGACTATGCTTTTGTCTCTGTCTTTATTCGAGCTTTCCTCTTAATCTGAAAATTTGATCGTGATATAGCAAGGGTAAGCAACTAGTTTGCTTAGTAAGTTTAAATACAAGAAAAATATATCATGATTGAAAGAAAGCATAAGCTTTCAAGTTTTTAACAATATAATAATTGTGAAATAGCATGAATCGAATTTCAATACATGAATGATTAAATTAATAACGATGAGTAGTCAACAATGACCATGAATAAATACTTTGGTAATGAAGGTGATCAGCCTTTCATACTTGATAAACATATGCAATGTGCACTAAGTGCGAATCAATAATCATAGATGTGGAATAATTATCAATAATTAAACCAATAGTATTCTGAAAAATTATTAACTCGAGTTTGAGTTAGAAAACTTGCATGTACCGTTGATTATCGCTAAGCAATCTAATTTAATCTCTTATAAAAGACATATCATTAATAAGATCGATCCTCCAATTAGCATAATACATTTTATCTCACAACACTATTATTCAAATAATAAACTAGCTAACATTTAGCCACTTAATCAAACATTGAATAATTCTTTAACTCACTAGTAATATTATTGTCATTTGATAATATTATTATCATATAACCCTCATCTTAAATTCTCGTCTAATATTATTAATCTTTTAATAATATTTTATTTACTTCTCAATTTCTTAGTAATATCTTAATCATTTACAAATATTATTAATCATTTAATAATATTTTAATCACCTTCTAATATTACTAATCATTTAATAATATTCAAATCATTTACTAATATAAATAATAAAGGTCTCATATATTTTAATATGTAAATATTTTACATCATGAAGCTTAAACTATTTATATTCCTTTTTAGAAATATCATTTACATTTACTCGCAAATTCGGAGTTTAAACAGCTAATGCATAGCTTTTATAGTAAAACTCAATTTACTATATTATTTCTTTAATTTAAATAATTTTTTCATCAGTTTGTCCGTTAATGAGTCAATACTGACTGTTGCCTCATATATAAATATTTTATTCTGCTAGCACATTCGCTTTATTTTTCGTTTTATAATTATTCGCATTTTTGCTTTATATATTAAATATATATATATTCCGTTACGTAAATCTCAACTCAAAAACCTTCTTTTGAGCCCCGAAAAACTCAAAATATCATTTTTATGATTAATATAATTTTTCAAAGGTTTCACGTTCTTCGTTGCACCACAAAATAATTTCATAAGCAACTATAGATTTTATTTCACTTAAATATGTAACTTATATTTGTTACGTATTTTTATTACTTTACTTATACCCGAAAGAAAGTTTCTCGGCATAAAATATTACTTATAGACAAATCTCGCCCCGTAAGACTTTATTAGATTTATTATGACTTATAATTTTGCCGGAACGCGATTCGGAACGTCGAATGTCAAAGTCGCTCGACGTGCCGACGCTCGGCGTTCGCTCAAATTTTAATCCTGGCATGCATGTTTCCTCATTTTTAATTTTCAAATCCTAAGTCATATAACAGCGAAATTTTGGGCATGTTATAGACCTTATGTCATAGTATTTTAGAAAAATTTCTAACCGCATAAACGAACAGCAGAAACTATTCGAAACAGGATTCAAAAATGGCTTCAGCAGCCAACTGCAGAGCAGGCGCCGGCGCTGTTGGGCGCTGCCTGCAGCTGCTGCCCAGCAACTGCTACTGCAGTGCTTAGCAAGTAGCCAACTTTGCGATTTTCTCACGCCTCGCTCATTTATCAGAAAATTTCTAACTTTGGATATGTTATACATAGTATACCAATGGATTTTTAGAAAATATAACCGAGTAATTTCGGACCTCTTAGGCAGCCTAAAACAGACCCCAAAAATGTACACTGGCAACAAGTTTCATCTTTTTCCCAGATTTACCCTCTTTCGCTAAAACAGTCATAACTTTTTTTTTAAATCATTTTTGGCAATTCTTGAGCCCACGCGAAGCTAACTTCCGGGACTACAACTCTTCCCTACTGATGATTTTCCAGATTCCGAACATATCAGCCCAGAAATTCCGTTCAAGTGGACTGCACCGCACTTGTAGGACAGTTTTGACACTACTACTTTGAAATGTCATAACTCTCACCTCCGATGTCGGATTTAGCCCGTTCTGGAGTCTATGGAAAGCTTATTCAGTGTACTACAACATGCCAAAAGACCAGAATTTTCTGGAACATCTAACTAACCCCTAAATTTCCTTTTTGTGGAAGCAGTCCACTAATTTATTTTATTTTTTCTAAGTTTTAAAAACAGTTTTGCTTTTCTTTCTTTTGATCAAACTTTTAACACACAAAATGTTTGGATCTACACATAACAAACACTAAAACATGTAGATCAAAAGTTTTTAAGTTGAAGAACATAACTTTATTATTTCATCAAATCAAATCAAATAAAGAGAATAAACTAGGTTAGGGTTCTTAGAATCTTATACCTAGTTCCTTGGCTTCCCTTCTTCTTCCACAAAGTAGTTTTCTTGGATGGCATGGGAATTTTTTTCTCCTTCCTTCTTTCCTTCTATCTTGACCGACCACCCTTTCTCTTTCTCTCCTTTCTATTTCTTTCATTCTCTCACTCTCTTTTCTCTTAGTTGCTTGCATATCTAACCAAATTATTTGAAGCTAATGTTTAAAGGACACTTGGCTAGTGAGTTGGTGAAGAGAAAAAAATATATATCTAACACATGCTCAAAAACTCCCTCTTCTTACCCGGGTGTCATCCCTCCTTTTAGCCCAAATTTTTGATTTTTATTTAAGTGTCCAATTTGCTTAATTAAACTTCTAGAATATCCAATTTAACTTGGGCCAAAGTTTGGGTTTCCATTTAAATAGTTTGGGCTTCCTAATTAAAATATTTGGGTCATAAGAATTAACATGGTACAATACTTTTAGTTTACATAACCCTATATATTTAATTAGAGTTTCTAGTCCACTTGTTTTGGACTTTAAATAATTAATTTAATTATTCTTTTAATATTTTTGTTAAGTAATTTAATTACCCAATCTTAGTAACTTAATTTAATTAAATAAGTTACTACATAAATCTCCTTAATTTATTTTACCTTCTTGGAATAATATAATTTACATAACTCATCTTTGATATATGAATTATATAAAACATAACATAACTTACTTAAATTACATATTTATTTTATAATTACAAAAATAAATATGTTACACATAATTCCTTATGCAAATACAATTATTTATATATCCAAGATATTATAATATAATATCCTTACCTTATTAACATAAATTCAATTAAGAATTTATTTATTTTCATAAGATATTTCAAAAAATATAATATCTTTTCTTTAT
This sequence comes from Panax notoginseng, assembly GCA_016801055.1. Lineage (NCBI taxonomy): Eukaryota > Viridiplantae > Streptophyta > Magnoliopsida > Apiales > Araliaceae > Panax > Panax notoginseng. Next base: position 122,479,430 of record CM029020.1, on the reverse strand, counting down.
TAAATTTATTTCATAAAAGAATTTAATCTAATATTCTTGGGTAAAGTATATATAAATATAATATACTTAAACTGCCTCCTTTAATTAATTATGCAAATTGTTCCCAGCAATTTTATATCCCTGCGTAACATATATATAATTATATATATTTATTAACTCCCAATTACAAGTTATACCAAACATGCGTACATCACATATAGAAAATAATTAATAAATTTATTTTCTCACATTATAAATTGTTTATATAAATTTATTTACTTATACTAAATAAAATTTAATATATTTACCATATTACGTCAACATACACATCCTTCATAAATCATAAAATAATTTATATACTCATAAATTAGACTAGACATTTAATTTAATGTCTATTAAACCTCTTCATACGGTTTTCTACATTCAATAAGCCTTCTTCATATTGCTTGCCATATTTATTATTACATAATCTCTTTCAATTATTAAACCGTATAGATTTTTCTAAAAAAATTTAAATAAATCATCTATTTTCACTCTAAGTTTTAAACTTTAACCTTTAAGTTAATCAATTAAGATTTTATAAATCCCATAAATTATCGGGTTGTCACAGATAGAGCAAAGCTGGAAACGATTGAAAATCTTCCACCACCAACTTCAGTTAAGGGAATCCGTAGGTTTCTTGGACATGCCGGGTTCTATAGGAGATTTATAAAAGACTTCTCTAAGATTGCAAAACCATTGTGCAGTCTCTTAGAGAAGGATTCAGTGTTCAAGTTTGAAGAGGAGTGTAAGTTAGCATTTGAGCTATTGAAGAAGAAGTTGACTACAGCTCCAGTTATTGTCGCACAGGACTGGAATATACCTTTTGAACTAATGTGCGACGCAAGAGACTTCGCGATAGGGGTTGTTTTGGGTCAACACCGATAGAAGACATTTTACACCATATACTATGCAAGTAAAACCCTTACGGATGCCCAATTGATCTACACAACTACAGAAAAGAAGTTACTTGCAGTAGTATATGCCTTTGACAAACTTTGGGCATATCTAATTGGTACAAAGGTTGTGGTTTATACGGATCACTCGGCAATCCGGTATTTAATTTCAAAGAAGGACGCTAAACCTCAACTTATCAGATGGATCCTCCTTCTACAAGAATTTGATTTAGAAATAAAAGATAGAAAGGGGACGGAGAATCAAGTTACAGATCATTTATCGAGGCTGTAAAATCAGGGTAAAATGAAGAGGACAAGTGTGTTATCAATGAGTCATTTTCGGATGAACAGTTGTTTGGAGTCAATGCAGAATTTCTATGGTATGTGGATTTCGCTAACTATCTAGTGAGCAACATCCTTCCCCCTGATCTTACACGACAGCAGAAAAAGAAATTCCTACATGACGTCAAGTGGTACATGTGGGATGAGCCATACTTATTTAAACAGTGCGCCGACAAGATGATTAGAAGGTGTGTACCCTACAGTGAGGTGAAGAACATATTGCATGAATGTCATTCATCTGCATACGGGGGACATTATGGAAGTGAGAGAACAGCAACGAAAGTTCTTCTAGCAGGCTTTTATTGGCCTACAGTATTTAAGGATGCCCACCAGTTCGTAAAAAGTTGTGATAGATGTCAAAGGGTGGGTAACATATTGAAATGGAATGAAATGCCACTACAAACTATCTTAGAAGTTGAAATTTTTTACGTTTGGGGCATAAATTTTATGGGACCATTTCCTTCCTCGTTCAACAATCAGTACATATTACTTGTTGTTGACTATGTATCAAAATGGGTTGAAGTCGTAGCATTACCCACAAATGATACTAAGGTGGTTCTCAAATTCTTACACAAGAATATGTTTACAAGATTTGGCATGCCACGAGCTATTATAAGTGATGTGGGTAGTCATTTCTGTAACAAATCCTTTACAGCTCTCATGGCAAAATATGGTGTCAATCATAAGGTTGCTACGGCATATTATCCCCAAACAAGTGGGCAAGCTGAAGTTTCCAACAGGGAGGTGAAGAAAATATTAGAGAAGGTAGTAAACCCGAACAGAAAGGATTGGTCTCTCAAATTGGACGACATATTATGGGCTTACAAGACAGCTTATAAGATGCCAATTAGGATGTCGCCATATCAGTTGGTTTACGGGAAAGCATGTCACTTACCAATGGAATTAAAGCATAAAGCATATTGGGAAATTCAGAAGCTCAATTTCGATCAATCAGCAGAAAGTGAAAAGAGGCTACTTCAATTAAATGAACTTGACGAATTCAGACTACAAGCCTACGAGAGCTCGAAGTTGTACAAAGAAAAAGTCAAGAAATGGCACGACCAGAAAATCATGAAGAGAACATTCAAACCGGGGCAATCGGTACTATTGTTCAACTCAAGATTGAGGTTGTTCCTAGGAAAGCTAAAATCAAGGTGGTCAGATCCATTTACTATAAAAAAGGTTTTCTCACATGGCGCCGTTGAACTATACAGTAGAAATCCAATAGAGATGTTCAAGGTAAACGGTCAATGGTTGAAGCATTATTGGGGTGGCGAATCAAATTGGGATGTCATCGCAATCACACTTGTTGATGCACCTTGTAACAAGAGGCATCGCCGGGCTTATTACGTTAAAACTAGCGCTACTTGGGAGGCAACCCAAGCTCTAAACCTTTTCTATTTTAGTTATTAAGTACATTTTAGTTTTACGTATAGTAGATTTTTCTTTTTCAAAAAATAATGACTCCATAGTGGTATGCTTGCAGGAAATGAAAGAAAAAGAAAGTCACCAAGACACTGCATACATGGCGCGGGGTGTGCCACTTAAAGCATACACATGGCGCGGGGCGCGCCAATTCGCCGATGACTTCCTGATCAGCCAGTGAGGCACGCTACAGTACATAGTAACACAGCGCCAGGCGCGCCATCTGCCATCAAACATACTGACACCCTAGCACGGGGAGCGCTACAAGAAGTGTAAACTCGACGTGGGACGCGCTACCTCATCAGAAGATACTGACCTTATAGCGCGGGGCGCGCCATCACAGGTCTATACACGGCGCGGGCCGCCCCACTCGAAAACCCCAGACACTAAAGGTGATTTAAACGCATCATACTCGGTCATATTCACCTAATAACTCCCTTTTACACCCAAACTCCCCACTTCTCTTACAACTCTAACTCTCCCACTACCCATAAATCCTATAACTTCCACAACTCCTACACACCACTTCTCCTTCCCCTTCCCAACTCCTCCTCCCATTAACACACAAACTCTATAACTTCTCATACACGTTAGTTTTTGTCTCCTATATGAATTCAACTGCTGCAAGTTACCACAGTCCTTTTACGTACAAGCAAAACACTCCCACACTAATTCTAATTCCTTTTCTTCATAAATTCTTCCAAATTGGAGCATCATTACAAAGGGGGAAACACAAATTATTCTTGAAGGTAAACCCAATTGGTTACTTTCTCGTTCTTCTTCTCTTTTGATTGGTAAAATTGGTTGCCCAAGGATTGTGTAGGCATAGTTCATATTTTGGGTTATAAAGAAAATTTAAAGAAGCCAAGTTTGGTGGAAGTAGCCTATACGCCCACCAACTGTTCGACAAAAATCCTGAACCAAAACTTTATACTACAATTCACCACAAACACCATGTCTTCACATAAGAGACAACGTCCTTCCACCTCCACTGCTCGGGCTCAGTATGATCACATGAAATTTGTTAGTGATGGGGTCGAGGCAAGGTTCAAATCATCCATAGATAAGAAGAATTTGGTGCTAGAACGAGGATTGAAGCTGGATGCTAACTTGGACGGTGATATGGCATTGATGATTGTGGAACGTAATTGGTTTCAGTTAGTAGAGCAAGCACTTCCAGTGGTGATCAATATAGTGAAAGACTTTTATGCCAACGTAATGGAGCATGTCAATCACATAGTCATGGTTCGGGGTAAACCTGTGGCTTTTCATGTCGATTCCATCAATGAGTATTTTAGGTTGGAGACACCAAATACTGAACGATATGAAGATGGTTTGCCCGATCTGGATGAATTGATTATAAGATTGTGCAAACCAGGAACTCATTGGGTGACTCGAGCTGGAACGGATGAAAAGATAAGTTTTTCTCACTCTGCACTTAGTCGGTATGGCAAAGCATGGTATGCATTCCTTTGTGCCCGTTTAATTCCCACACACCACCAAAATGATGTAACTAAGGAAAGGGCATGACTATTATATGGGATTGTTCACCACCATTACCGTGTGAATAACTCTATTGTGTTCTACAATGTGGATGTGGGTGATTGTATTCAAGAGTCCATTGATCGGTTGCTACGGGAAAGTACTACGGGGGGTCTTCTACATGGATTCCTCATTACTGATTTGTGCCGCAAAGCCGGGGTGCAGTGGCATCCTTCTGAATAGATTCAACAACCAATGGCTATACTCGACCATGCTACAATTGAAAAGTACAGGGCATGGGAGGGGGCAAGATCTCATCCAAGAGGAGAAGGTTATATTATGATTCGCCAACCCTCACCCCCAGTTGCACCTGCACCAATGGACGAGCAACAACCTCGCGGTTCAATGAATCAATTTTTGTGGTTGGCTCAACGTCAAGATTTGATGCATCAGTACAATGTAAATGCTTTTAACATGCTTGTTGATGCATTTTCTTGTTGCAATCCCAATGCCAATCCGGTGGTCATGCATGTTCCTCATGTCCTTCCAGCATACCCTCCTTCGGATGACGACGAGCAGTGACTAGTCTTTCAGGGAAGTCCTCATGTTTTTAATTGTTCTATGTTGTCGTAATGGGGACATTACTTGATTTAAGTTTAGGGGGGTTATGTTTCTGCCTGTTAAGTTGTGAAGATTTAAAAATTATGTTAGTTATTTTGTTTAGTTTTTATATTTGTTTGTTTTTCATGTCTTTTAGTTTATTACATTAGGCTTTAAAAAATGGTTCAATTTACATGAATTCAGTTATTAGATAGTAAAAGTTTACTCTTAGCCAATGATGAGATTGGAATTGTGTAGAAAATTACAGTGTCGAATACTAGAACTTTGATGTAATTCTTTTTATGAATTGGATCTTTTGCTTGTTTGAAACTGGTATAATAAGGTTAGCACGTTAATAACACTTATGTGGACTGATTAGTTCAAATTAATACATAAGGAATTTCTAAAGGATATTGCTAGTTTAAAGGAAAGAATGACAAGGATAGGCAGTGAAGACGAAAATTAGGCAAGAACCTAAGATTGGGGGGAAAAGTGGGGTATATAAGCTTCTAAATATAAAAAAATTGGGAACCTTCCCGATTTGAATAAATTGAGTCCTGTGGTGGGTTAAGAAGGAGCGTGAAACGCACTCTCCATAAACACAGGCGTGAGATAGAGAGTAAAACGCACTCACTTTGAAAAAAAAGAAAGAATAAGACGGAAATAAAGGCAAAAAGCCCCCGTGATTGAAAAATAAAGCATAAGTACCCCAGTTGGACCCTTGATATTGGTTATTGTTTGATTTTAGTTGGATCTCGTCTGTTTTTGAAAATTTTGAGTTTACACCGTATGATGCCTTCTAAGAGACTACTTGTGTATTAAATTTGCATTCACATCAGTTAGCATGAATGTTGAGCACACATACACTGTACCAGTAATAACGGTTTTAGATTTGAGGATTTATAAGGAATTAGTGATTAGTTTTGATATGAAGTATTGTTAAGTTTGCGTAATTTCTCTAAGGCTGTATGAGTAACTATATTCTGTCTTAATAATGGATTCGTAGTTAGCTTAGTTAGTTGCATTGCATATCGTTTTGCTTGAGGACAAGCAATGTTTCAAGTTTGGGGGAATTTGGTGAGTAGGTTTTTAACCTACGATTTATCTTTATTTAGCTTGTTATATTATTAGTTTTTTGAGTATTTCATATGATTTTGATGGGTTTTTGTTCTTGTAGTAAGATATTAAGTGAGCACATCAAAATGCTAGCATTGGAAGAAAGATCAAGCAAAGCTACATATTCTGCAGAACCGACGCGGGGCGTGCCATGATGATGAGCAAAGTGGCACGGGGCGCGCTGTAACGTGAGAGGTTACTGGTTAGACGGCGCGGGTCGTGTTGTCCTAATGCAAAACCCGGCGCGGGGCGCGCCGGTCGGACGGATCAGGCTGAGTTATTTTTAACTGCTAGAATTTGAGTTGTGAAGGGAGATATAATTTCTTTATGTAATATGTCTATAGTAGGAGTTGACAAGGAGGTTAATTCATATAGTTGGGATTCTGTGACTAAAGACTTGTTGGGTTTGGTTAGGAGTTTGATTTCCATTAGAATTCCTATGTGATGAGTTGGAGATGGATTAGAATTGGTGGTGTTGGAGATGAAGTGAATTAATTTATGCTAAGTATTGGATATTGAGAATACACACTTAGAGAGAGCCATAATTGAAAGCAAGAGCTTGGAGGAACGAAGAAGAGAAGTGATTTCACGAAGATTGCAGATTTGAAGGGCGAGAAGGGCGGTGTATTATTATTCTCCTTTAATATCAATTTGTGTAATCAGGATGATAATTTCTTTTATTTATTCAGTATCTAATTCATTAGTTATGAACTAAATTCTTTATTAGGCTTATAACGGATCTTTGAGTGGAACAATGATTATGTAACTTTGATTTTCAGTTTAATAAGCTATTTCTCAGTTTATCTATATTGATTTATGCTTGAATTTATGAATTTCTTGATCACCAATTTTATGTGAACTTGTATGAACTCGAGAGATGAAATACGAGTCTAGACTTAGTCAGTATAGCATGTGTTCTTGAATTCTCACTACTAAAAAAACAGTAAATAGACAACGTAGAAAAAACGTTGTGGTTTCAGTCAAAAAAACGTCGTGGTTAAGGGTGTCATCTATTTGACACCCTTACACAACGTTTTTAAAACGTTGTAGTTAAGCACAATACACAACGTTTTTTAGGAAAAAAACGTTGTAGATTTGTTTTTCAAAAATTAGTAGATGCTTAAAAACGTTGTAAAAGGTATGATTCCACAACGTTTTTTGGATAAAAATGTTGTTGTTTAGTATATCAGACAACGTTTTTTAAATGTTGTAGATAAAGAAAAAAAAAGAATGTCACCTATATTACCAATGCACCTGTAATATGCTAATGCCATGATATATAGCCAAAATGTATCAACCATTCCAAAATACATCCCAATAATATCATTCGTTTACAGTTTTAAATTACTACATCCACAAAATATATACCAAAATGTCCATATATACATCTCAAATTCACTTTTCAATCCACAAAATAAACCATAATAAACCAAACTATTCATAAAATTAAGCTACCACTACTACAAAACGGATAACGAAAAAAATCGTACAGATGGGGTAATATTCTAAAAGGGTTTACAGCAATTAATATGTTCCCTGTGTAAGTCTGAGGCACAACATCTGCAATTAATAACCAGTACCTATTATTAATTGAAAATCTTTGTCGACTGATTTGCATAGCAGTAGATGGTGATGCAGAAATTTGACCACTTTAAACAGAAGGGAACTTTAGATTATGCTGTGGCAGATCACCCCCACTAGCTGTTAGTGGAACAGATGGGCTAGCTACAGTTATAGAGGTTGGCTCAGGTTCACCTTGTACTGGAGCAGCAAGAGCAGATACAGGACCTGCGGAGAGTGAATTGGAATGAGTTGAAAACACCAAGAACTATCAACGAGCATGAGTAGATGACAGAATCCTTGACCCATCCCTCCGACCAACATGTTGGGCCCTTCCCATTGCAATTTTCATAAGAAAAAGTAGAATGAAAAATATATGCAAGGTCTATATCTTCTGAATACAGAAATAATAAATTTCACTCAAGCTGAACCATCTAGCTTAGGTATCAATGAAATATAAATTTATCAAGTGTCCAAAATAAAATAACTTGGAAACTCATAAAATATCAAATAATACATAAATATATCTGACAGTTCCATGACACCCAAGTAAGGTCCACCCAACCAACTAACATCTAATGAGCTATACGTGCAGGAGGTGAGGAATGTTTTTTAGTATAATGAGCAGCATGCCCCAGGGCAGCTAATAGAGTTTGCTCTACCAAACCAATCCTTAATTTTGTCTGCACATACGAACTCAAAGCATGTTTACCATAGGAGAAAGGTGTCAACACAGGAACCTCAAAACGGTTCTGTAGCTAACCTGAAGTTTCCAGATCAAATATTGAGGTTCACAATCAGTGGCAGCAACAAGAAGTGCCTTAATACGGTTCTTTTTCTTCTCTTGACTGTCCTTGCCAGACTCCTACCAATATACAAGTGAATGCAGAAACTTTTCTACTTGGGGGATGTAGTTGGGATTCAAGTACCGTCTCCTTAAAGTCCTTTGAACATTTCCTATCATTTAATAGCACAATAAAGATAGTAATTAGAAAAATAGTCAATAGGAAACGAAAAATAAAGGCCTAACAAGAACATAAATGTTTATTTCAAAGGCATATATCACAGCAAATAATAACACAATCATGAAGCAGTTACATTACTTCAGAGGTCAAAAGAATAAGAATACATAAACAGACTTCATAAGGTTAAGTCTGCAAATAGAAAAGGAAAAAGAAAGATTCCCAAGAAAAAAAGAAGTATATAAGACACATATACCATCCGTTATATAGGATTACTTAGCCCTGTGTCAAAATGGAATACACTAAATTTATGTTGTAACATGATTATAGTGGTCATTTTTTCTATTTTATATATGGTCAAAACACAGAGAACTTCTGAAAGTAACAAAAAATATCATAGAAGCTGAACGTCGAGTGCATTGAGCAGACAAAAAAAACGGAAGTCAAAGAAGAATTATTTTACTCATTACTTCGTATTGCTTTTTAATCTGCGCTTCTCTACGTCCACAAGCTTCTGCAAGAGCTTTAATAATAGAAGCTTCCCCAATTCCAAGCTCTAACCCTTCGTGGGCAGGCATCAATTACCTGCATTGTAGAATGAAATACATATGTCATCGAATTGATAACACGTGCATTTTTAGTTCCGTGTTACTTATTTTTACTTACATTGGCTGTTACGTCTTCTTTTTTTAGCAACAAATGTATGTCTTCCACAAATACAATTCAAAATCCCCCACTATGGAAATAGATATTCAAACCCCATATCCAATGATTAAAACTAACATGCAAGAAAACTCAATTTCAAGTTTATCAAGCCATAAACCAAATTTATAAAGCTTTTGCATTGAAATCATGCCACATCAATGTCATCAACATCAAGCCAGTCATTGGATTCCTTACTCTCAGGGTTATGGGTACTTACCTGCTTGGATCCAACATGATCAATAATGACAGAATTGATGTCCATAGTTGAGTCAGCGGAGCTTCTCCTTAGTGGATGGCACAGAAAGACTTTCTTTATCTTGTGAGCCCTTGCTTGACCAGTCTTGTTCTGGATTGGCCTTAGTTCGGCTCTTATTGTGTGTCAACAAGGTTCTGGCTTCCATAATCTGCATTCACATTTTATTTTAGGAGAAATAATATTTAGTGTAACATACTAGAAGAAATAATCTACAAGTTCACTTAAAGTACATAATTTAAATTAAAAGAAATGAATATTCAAAAACAGTAACTCTCTCTTTCAAGTTTTAACTCATCGACAAACATATTCTCAGTACCACAAGGTTTTCCTTGATAAACTCAAATGCCAGAGTGAACCAAGCTAATGTACGTTCACAGTCAATAGCTACTCCTCTGGCATGAGATTGAACTGATTTGCACTGGCAAATAACTGGAATCTCAACCTCAACTGCTACATGTTTCGAATACAATACTCAGAATGATAATTCTAATTGACCTTGTCATAGGGCTTGTATTTCCAAGTAGTACATAAAAAGTTAGCACTTGCATCCAATTATAAAACAACAACGACAAAACAAGAACTCCAAGTAGTGTTAAGTTAGAGAAGGATCCAGCTGTCATCTCAGCAGTATAGAAATCAGTTTTCTTATTCTATCAAAATGTGACTGCATCAATTGTATACCTTGACATGTATAATAAATATTTAAATTACCAGTTATTAATAATGATAATTTTCAGTCCTATAGAAGCTAACAAAAATGAACTTCAACTAGTCCTCAATCAGGAGCATGGCACAAACAGTTCCACAAGAATTAGAAACTCGCAAAATGATGAGGACACAAACAAAAGTATCAGGATACTTTACAGTACCCAAAAGATTTACAGTACGAAGTTGTCAACATGGACAGCACCCATTAAAGCACTGCACATGAAGAGGACCTTAGAGAAATACCACCAAAACACTAACATTAATGCCAGATTCAAGACTTGTGGAAAATTTAATCGTCACTTTCATTGTATTTTATATTATAAAAACCTAACACTCCTACAATTTCACCACTATCTATACCTCTATTGCATTAGATCCAAGACTCTTCAAAAAGATTACCTTCAATAACTAATGCTGACACAAGCACCAAATAATTTCTTTTTTTGCTTTCCTTCCAGCTTGTGTGGGAGTTGGAGGTTGAGAAGGAAGAGGGTGGAGGGGGGAATACCACCCATTCATGCTTCCTAGAAGATTACAAGAAAAGATGTGGACTACTAGTAATAAATTCAGGTCTTTAGCTGTATACAAACCTCAATGGCGATCAAATAATAGCGGATTACAACATCTATATTGCCTTTTTCCTGTGAAGACAAAAGATTAGTGTCAAATCCTGTAAAAAAGTACCCAAAAGATTACAAATTGACAAATATTCTAAGTCACCTTCCAAGCATTAGCCATATACTGAATTTGGGTACTGTAAAGTATTCCAGCAATAACAAAAGATTAGTGTCAAATCCACCATATCTAATAGAAGTTAACTAGCAGTTCTTGAGATTAACAGATGCAAGTCATTTGCCAGAATCAATGAATGAATACAACTATAAAAGTTTACCAAGTGAACTAGTTGTAGAAGGTAATTGTTCAATTAAGTTTCACTAGCATCTAACCCTTATATGAAGAAAGTATAAAATAAATTTTGATGTAAATTTTACATTAAGTACACTCTTAAAATGACATCCAGACCATCTCAGTCAAGACATTGTTCAGAACTTATACTCCTTTCTTTAATTTACACTGATTATGGGGAGCTAAAACTCAATCACGAATTTACATACTTTTGCCCAAACAATTTTTGTCATATCATTAATAGATGCAACAAGTTCTGCAGCAAAAGTAGTATTACTTGCATAAAAATAAACATTAAAAGTCAAAAAGTGACAGGACTACAGGAAAGGATACTGAATACAGATGTATGCACTGACAATCACTCAAATCAGATAATAAATCTGAATCAAAGGCCAGAACCTATTTCGGAATGCTAGTTATAGCCCCGTTTTCTTGAGATATTTTCAAATCCTTCACTAATTCGAGCAGTGATATTCGGCTGCGAAGCCTTTCGATCGAAACGGGTGAATCGATTATGACGACGCTAGGGTTTTGGGAGGAGAATTCATTCAACTGAAAGAGGTCGGTACCTTGATTTTAGGTATGACTTACAGAGATCCAACAGAGACGCTCATAAAAGCCCTAGATTTATCCAAATTTCTCAAACCAAAACCTCGAATTCCATGCTTGAAACCGTGAAACAAACCGAATTAAAGCTCCTCAACGATTCTGAAGCTTCAAAAATGGCACGATTTTGAGGAGAAATCGAAGTTGTGAGCAGCATTAGCAACTCCCGATTCTATACAAACATCGCCAGCGAGGGCAGCATCAACACACCAGACTTCGACGAACTGGACAGGTCGATATTTCCTCCTTTCAGAATCGCAGTCATCAAATCGAACGGAGACACAATCAAAAAGCAGATAGAGAGAAGGAAAACTGAAAGAGAGAAGGAACGAAGAGAGGAAACTGAAGAGAGGGAACGAAAAAACGAAAGCGAGAGAAGGAAACTAAAGAGAGGGGACAAAATTTAAGCTCCGTGTTTTTATTTTTGCTCCATGTTTTTGTAGATAGATAACGTTTTGTTTTTAAAAACGTTATCTATTTAAAATCAAAAATTACTCTTATAAAATACATAATATTTTTTCATAGGTATCTACAACGTTTTATTAAAAAACGTTGTAAAAAAAAATACTACAACGTTTTTATAAAAAACGTTGTCTTTTAAGCGTTTTCTATTTAGTATTTTGTAGTAGTGTCTGTGAATGAATGGAATCTTGATGAATGTTAGGGTAGAGATATGTTTGACGTCGCATGTAATCTGATAGAGAACTTGAAATTAAATCTTCTTTGATTGTAATTCACATAGAGATATAGTGAGTTAGTTGAGTAAGGTGTTTAACTTGATTCTATCTAATTTGTGGATTTGAGTTAATATGGTATTAGTACATCGAGAGGTGGCTAGTTCTACATATGTGTTCTTAATTAATAAACTGGGATAGAGAATTAAACTGGAATAAGGTGTAATAATCGGAGTGATGCTTAGAGTGAAGTTTTAAGCCTAATTCTCCAATATTTGTTTGAAAATTCAGTTTTTAGGGTTTGTTGATTGTTTGGTAATTTTAATAATTTAATATTTTTAGTTACAATCTTGAAACTGGTTAGTTTAATAAAATTTGGATTAATAGGAAATTGATAATTGTGAGAGTTAATTTCTTGCTAGTCTTTGTGGGAACGATACTTGACTTATCATTATATTACTTGTGACAACCCGAGAATTTGAACAATTTAATAAAATCTTAAAAGATTGAATTAAAGTTAAATAATAAACCTAAACAGAAAATAAGTGAATGGATTTGATATTTTCTAGAAGGAATTTTTTGGATTTAAAAATTTTTTTTGGAGAATTATTCAGCATTAAGTGTATAAGTGTATATGTTCTGTGTATATAATCATATATGTGTACAATTTGTGGTTAAGGGTCAAGGGTTGACCAGATAAAATATATTAGTGGCAAACCCTAAGTTATATTAAGAATATCGACGTTCAGTTAGAAAACGCTAACGATTAGTTAAAAACCCTAATACCGGCTCTGGAAACCCTAATTTCATTTCCGAGAATCCGAAACCCTAATTCGGAATATGAACACCCTAATTTGGGAATTCAAATGCTAAGTATAAGGCTTAAGTGTTATTAATTATAACCTAATTGGGTAAACCCTAGTGATTAATTAGAAACCCTAATTGCTAAATTAGAAACCCTAATTGTTAATTAGGAAATATTAATCCTAATTACAAGTCCTAAGTGATTAGGAAACCCTAATTTATATTTTTAGTAACTAAAAACTTTATTTTTTTAGCCTAATAAAAAATCCTAGAAAATCAAATTGTGAAATCTTAGGGTTAAACCCTAAGGGTTTGTCAAATGTCAATTTTGCCACTAAAATGGGAAGCCAAATGTCTAAAATGCCCTTCTTGCATTATTTATGTGATAGCTTGCAAATCTTGCCAAATGAGAGTTGTTCACCAACTCTAACAACTCCATGTGACTTAAAAAAAAACTCCAGCATCAGCCTCTTTACCTCAGCCACATTATTCACTATAAGAAATCACACAAAAAATGACGCTAAAATTTGTCACATGAAATTCATTTTTCGTCACTAAAATATTTGGTGACAAGTGTTAATCGTCACAGAGACCGTCACCGTATGAGCGTGGTATTAAGTTTATTTGATAATATTTGATGTCGTCACTAAATATTTTAACTTATGGTGACGATTTACATCATTGTCACTATAATTAATTACTTTTAGTGACGTTAATAGCGTCACTATTTGAATGAAACTTCTGTCACTCTATATTATGTTTCGTCATCAAAACTTGGTGCATTAAATGACGAAAAACGTTTTTCGTCATTAAATAATATTGTTTGTGTCGAAAAATATGTTACTCTATTTTAATCATCTAATTTTAATGACGACAATATTGTCATATTTATGATTATTCTTTCGTCATGTTATTGTGTTTATCGTCACCAAAAATAAAAAAATAAATGACGATAGAACAATTCGCCACCTAGTAATATATTTAACATGACAATTATGTTGTCATTTCATATTTTAAATAATATTACAAAATAATTTGTCACTAAAGAGTTACTTTTTGGGACACATTTTTCAATGTCGTTAATTGAATACTTATGGTCACGATACATCTCGTCACAAAAAGAGTTACTAATAGTGACAATTAGTTGTTGTGACTAAATGAAAAACTAAATATAAAATTATAAATCTAGAAATAAGAAAAATGATTACACTAAGATGATGACCAATAAATTCCAACCCTTCAAATAAAATCGTGTTATTACAACAACACTAGCAGATCTGAGCAACAAACTCAGCCTTACCAACAGAAGAACGCAGTTAATTAATACTCAAATACATGAACATGTGCATGAACTATTTTCATAATCAAGTGCAAAGTAATGAGCCAATGACCACCATGTACATGAACTATTTTCACGTGAATCCAGACGCACCAAAGTTTCTGATTTCATCCTTCAGCGCCTCTATTTTCTGCTTTACATCAGGCCGTCCCAAGATCTCTTCATATTTCTTCTGGATTTCTAGCTGAAAGGTCTCCTTGTTCTTTGCGGATACATTCTTGGCTTTAGCTGAAGTATACTATTCTTGTAAAAGAACCAAGGTGAATGTCCTCACATCCATTGAATCAATAATTGCAGCCTTTATTTGTTGTGAGGTCCAATAGGGATCTGCATGTGCACCACCAAGTGGCTCTTGCAGTTGGTTCAAAAATCCCATTCAGATAGCATAACAAGTAAAATATGCTAAAGCTAAACAAAACCTAGAAAACAAGAGGGGTCTTACATTTTTAAACTACACAAATTCAATTTCATGACAGAAAAAAAGTAGAGAAGCAGTGTGAGAGAACATTATTGAATCAATGTAACTGACTTATTTACTTTCCTCCTAGCATGTGTTCCAATCATACCAGTTTGGCGCATAACATCAACTACCTAAAGGAAGAAAATCATTGACCTCTGTGTAAGGTACCTACCTCTTCCATAGTTTATAAGATTAAAAGATTTATATACCTGTTTGTAAATATTTTATGTCTTTCATGGCAAAACGACAAACATAACAATTCTACCACCTGGTGAGTTTAGGATCTACAGGTCCTAAAGATTGTCCAATAACAACCACTTTAATCCTTATATTCCGCCATTGTCTTCTGAAAAAAATTGTAACACCATCCATAACTGCAACCAAGTTTAGTAAAATATATAGCTATTAACACAAACAAAGTAACAAGATCAGAAAACACAACATACTCGCCATGAAAAACCATGGTATCATCCATAAGCACCTTCCTTTTATTAGCCCGAGGAGCAGACCTGTGACGTTTCAGAGACATGTCAGGCTGCAGAGTATCCTTTACTTTCAAAACTGAAGACTTTCTTCCAACTGCAGCAACAATAAGTTATATCAGAAACATCTAAAGCGGAAGGAAACCTTGTAACAAGTAAATAATTTAGATGCTATAACTTCTAGAAAATAACAAAGGTAATTACTCTCTCAATTCTGAATAATTATGCTTCATGTCCACAATGCAAAATGAAAGAACTATTTCATATACCTAAGATGGAAGACAACAAATCATCGTCATCAGAAACAGACTCGGGAGTTCTTTTCGTTCGGACTATGGCCGAAGACTAAACTGAATCTTAACAAACATAAATCCAACCATCATACTTCTCACATCCACAATAATGATAAAATATAGTGTTATAAATGAATAATATTCCAATTTCCACTGAGATAAACTAGCAGCTAGTTTTAGGATTTTAATAGAAAAGTATGAAGTAGAATCCAAGCATGATATTATTACTCTCGAGCACTCTTCATGAAGATCATCTAGAACCCAGAATTCAGCAAGCCAACAAAGCTCTAAATAAGTTACCAGTTCATTTAGCTATTCGTTAGCATCCAAATTATCCCAAAAACAGCCGGATATAGGAAGAGGCAACACATTTGAATAGAACTAATCAACTAGTTTCACCAGTGCTTTCCAACTGTTGGAGACTTTAATCGTTTGTGAATGGCTGCAGCATAAATACTTGAAAGTGAGCTAAAAAGCTTTGCTTTCGAGACGGGGAAATATAAAATTTGCAGGGGTGTTGGGGTGGGGGTGGGGGTGGGGGTGGGGGTGGGGGTGGGGGTGGGGGGGTGGGGGTGGGGGAGGGGACAGCAGAGAATAAAAAATTTGCAGGTACAACAAGATATTGGAAGCATATGTCTAGCATATATATAACCCACTAACTTATGGGTAATCCTGACCAGTTTCCTGCAAAGCACACTCTGTATACCCCAAAATAGCATGTCTACTACATAATAACTAGTGAAATCCTAAAAGTGACAGCTTTGAAATAGAAAATAAGTATACAGCTTTGGATGAGGGCAAACCTCCAGTTGTGTGATTTCCAGCTGTGTTTACAGCAGCATTTGATTCAAGATTCACTGCCTGTTGAGCATTCAATATGTCCTGCAAAGCACATTGAGAAGAAAACCATTATCACTTGAAACAAAAAGACCACCCATACTGAAAAATACAACACAAAAAGGGAATAATTAGCATATTTGTAATCGGTGTTAATTGATGGCAAAAGCACATAAATAGAAAATAAAGTACAAATTTAATCACTCATGTATTTAAAGAGGCATGAATAAGATTAAAAAAACAGTTTACTTCATTCTTCTGGAGTTTAACTCAGTTTAAACCAACATTGAGAATGTTTAAATTTCAGACGATCACTTGGAGAGTTCTTTGGAGAGTTCAAAGAACTCGTATGCATGTTCCGAACATGGGATCTGCATCTTGATGCTTTCGATCTCAGTATAAACTCACTTGAGTATTTATTAACTAACATAAGAAAAGTAAAAAAATAACAACGAACTAGAAGGAATGAAGTGACGTCATGTGAGATCCACTTCATCATCATCATGTGAGATCCAATCCGAACGAAGCTTTTTGCTGCTGGGGGCGTTACCAGTGCAGTAATAATGACCTACAGTCCATATATAGTTCTAGTATTATTTTTTCATGACTCAAAGAAATGTTTTTAACATTTGTTTAAGCATATTGTTCAACAAAATGACAAACTCCTCGTAGTACTAACATTTGAAATAGCACCATTTGCTACAAGAATACGTGATATAGCTTTAGACGAACGACCCTTGCTAAGAAAATGAAATGATCTTCATAATTCTAAAGAAAAATAGAAGTTGACTCCAAAGAAAACATATATATCCGAAAATCTGTTCAGTGGAAAGATGCGACTAACATAATTCTTCAAAATCATAACATGTGAATTTACAAGCACCTTTTCTAGATGCCATTCTTCATTCTCTAAGTACAAGATAACACGCTCTATATTTTGTTTATTAGTAGAATAGATCTCACTGGGGTAAATTGAAATGAAAAATTACGAAATCTAGGAAATCATATTAAATTGACTGCATTACCAAAATTGCATAATTTTATTAAGTAAATCTTCTGGTATAGAGATTTGGCAAGATCAACAACACAAACTTAAGGCTGAACTAAATGTAAACAAGTGAAATTTAAAAACGAGAAGTGAAATTAGCAAATACCAAGATCAAATAGGAGCTTATATTTACACAAAGAATAGAAAGTGAGGAAATCCTTACAAAATTTTCATGTAATATACTAATGTCATAGGCAGATAATTGGGATTTTTTTTCCTTTTTTTCATCTTCGATTTCAGTTGAGCAAATGAATTACTTATCTACATAATACAAAAACCCAAAATATTGACTAATTTTGCTTTCTACATAATACTAGCTCTGTTCCACAACAAAGCTCCCATTTAATTGGGAATTTTCTTTTCTTTTCTTCATCTTGGATTTCAATTGAGCAAATGAATTACTTATTCTATCAGAAATCGAAGTACTAAAAAAGTAAAATCAAAACAGATTTCACGAAGAATAAAATATAATCTGTAAACCTTGAGAGTTCCCTTCAATACCTAGATCAAATCCCAGATTACAAAAAAGAAAAAAGAAGACCTTGAGGAAGAGGCGGGCGTCGGAGAGAGAGTAGAAGTGATGGAAGCGAACGTGGGAGGTGGAACCGTGGCTGCCGACGAAGTTGAAATTACGGCGGCCGATGAGGAGACGCCGAAAGCGGTGGCCCTGATGCGCGATTTTTGAAAAAGGTAAGTTATCCAGGAGTGGAAAAATAAAAAATCAAAAATGAAAATACAAAGATAATAGAATAGTATGAAAATACCAGTAATCCGATGATGCTCTTATCACGAAGCTGAAGAAGTAGAAGTGAGGGAAGCAAATTTGGGAGAAGAGAAGGCCTGATGCAATTTCTGATTTGGGAGGCCTGATCCGTGTTTATTTTTTTCAAAACAAAACTCTAAAACGGCGTCGTAAGTTATTTAAAAATAAATTTACTATTATAAAAAAATTAATCTATTTATATATAATACAATTTATATTCACTATAATTAATTTCAAAAAACTTATTTTAATAAAATAGTGACTAATTTACCTCCAAAATTTCTTATCCAAAATTTCTTTAAAAAAATTGCCTCCAAATAAAAATGTGATACTTTGTCGCTAAATATAAGCATTTATGACAAATCATTATTGTCACTTAATCACTCATCTAATTAGTGACGAACGAGTCTCTCGTCATATAAAATTAGTATTTGTGACAATAACAATTGTCATAACTTATTAACTTTTCGTCTTTACAAAATTTGCCTCCAAAATTTTTTTTAAAAAATTTGCCTCCAAATAAAATTGTTACGATATTACGTACTTTGTCACTAAATATAAGACTTTATGACGAATCATTTTTGTCTCTTATCCACTCATCTAATTAGTGACGAACGAGTATCTCGTCATATAAAGTTGGTATTTGTGACAATAAAAATTGTCATAAATTATTATTTTTTCATCTTTAAAAAATTTCCCTCTAAAATTGTTTAGAAAATTTTTGCCTCCAAATAAAATTGTGATGAATTTGTATTTGGCGTCACTAAATGTGAACATTAGTGACGAAATCACATTGTCACTAAATTTTACAAATAATTAATGACAAACTATTATATTGTCACCGAAAGAAAAATTATGTGACAATAAATACTATCATCAATTATTACAAACATGTCACTAAAAGGTTTTCCTCCAAAATTTTGGTATGAAATTGTACCTCCAAAATAAATTGTGACGAAATTTTGTTAAACATCATCAAATGTGTAAATTAGTGACGATAAAAATGATTAATAGTAACAAAAGTAAAGGTCGTCACAAAGTAAAAGTTTTAGTGACGATTATGAATTTCTTAATTATTAATTAACAAATTGTGACAAAATGTTGTGTGTGACAAAAACATTCGTCATAAAATGTGTGATTTCTTGTAGTGATTGCATCCAATATATATATATATATATATATATATATATATATAATCAGAGAGAGAAAAGTCACATTTTAGCCCCATTTGTCTACAAACATTCAACCAACATATTTTTCTCTCTAGACCCACAAAATTAATAAGTAGATAAGTCATTGGTATGATCCATAACATCCCAAAATTAGATCATGATGATCAGATTCAAGATCAAGGCTTAAAATGGTATAAACCCTAACTTTTGTAAAACCTTGTGATTTGTGTTAGATGTTGTAATTTGTTGTTTTAATTTGTGTCTAAGGGTGTTATTTAGTGATCTGGGCTATTACATCATAGATTCACAACATCTAGATGCACGAAATTGAAGTTTTTAGAAATCTGGAAACACTGGAAAAAAATTGTCTGACAGCCTAATGTTAGAGACTGTAGATCCTTCCATGTTAATGATTTGTTCTATTTTAAGTTATAGACTTGTAGTATGTTGTAAGGGTTTTGATCTGGAACATGAATCAAGCCCAGATCATGTGTACATTGTACGTTATTAAGGGTCAAAGTGCATTGGCCGACATTGACTAGCTGTTCTGAAAAACCCAAATTTTTGCCCAGAAATCCTAACAACCATTTTGTAGGCCTGGATCTTGCTGAGTTTAATATTTTAGGTTATTTTGTTGCTTGGGATTTGTAGTCTGGTATATGTACTACACATCCATACCATTAGGTTACCCATATCATGATCAGAATCGAATTTAACTATGGTCAAAGTACGTTGACCGTTTTGCCTTATGAAGGTTTCTGGAAAACCCAGAACCTTCAAGAGCCGAACTTTCTGGCATGGTTTGACCATATTAGATCTCACATATGTATTGATAAAATGCTATAATAGTGTTTGATAATTGTTGCTTGATATATGAACTACAAAATGGAACCTTTATATCACCCAAAGCAAATCTAGAACTCAAGTTACAAGCATCGAAAGGTAGGACCTTGCAACTGTTCTTCATTTCTGGAAAACCCAGAAATGAAGAACAGTTCTGACAATGATTTTGGAGGCCAAGATCTCTCTGATGTGTTGTATTTTGACTCTGAAATTTGTTTGAGGTTGTAATATTACATAAATACTATAACCTTAACATCATTACAAGCCCAGATAGTATCAAGATCCATGAATTAGGACTGGTCAAACATGATGACTTGAACTCTGTCGATGAAGATTTGGGTTTGGCCCAAGAACACGAATAGCGACGGTTTTGTCGCCTAAAGCCCCTTTAGCAACAGTTTCTTAATAAAATTAATTATTTTATTTAATAATTACAGAAAAATAGTTTTTAATTATTAAAAATTAATATTAAATTTCTAAAAATTATTTTAAAGTCCAAAAATGGGTTTTTAATTATTTTGAGTATATGTTATTAATATTTAATATTTTTAGAATATTAATGGTATTTAATTATTTATATTAAATAAATTACTTAAAAATTATTTTAATACTTGAAAAATCATGAAAATTTATATTATGATATAAGAAAATATTTTAAGTTATTTTCAATGACTTTTAATATTTTGTGATGAATTTCATTAACAAATTAATATTAATGGTAATTAATTTATTTAATAAATGTATTTAAATTGTGGAAAAATAGAATTAATGATTTAAAAATTATATAAAAATAATTTAAAGGTTATAAAAATATTTTAAGTTATTTTTAATGACTTTTGATATTTTTTATGAAAAACATTAATATTTAATATTAATGACAATTATTTAATAATGGTTTTAATTACTCTAAAATCATTTAAAGGCAATAATAAAGTATTAAAAAATACTCTGAGATATTATAATATTATATTATATTAAGAATTCCATTAATATTTAATATTAAATAAATATTAATGACAATGGAATTAAGTGTTATTTAAATCATATAAATACGATATTAATGATTGAAAAATCTTGATAAATGATAATAATTACTTGAAAATTACTATAAGACTTTGAAAAAAATATTTTGACTGAATGATTAATTATCTAAGATAATTGGTAAGTGTTTAGACAAAGTCTTTGGGATTTTAGACTCGAGAACTATCCGATTAGACTGTCGGGATCTCAGAATTGTGTCGGATTCAACTCAAACTTCAATAGTTTGACTTGATACTAGGTCTTATGTGCTGTATAGACTGATAGGGTTATGTGCTAATGTGTTTAGGTTATTTTATTATTGTGATGATATTATTCTAATTTGTAGATCGATATTATTTATAATAGGTCTTCAGGCAAAGCTAAATAAATTACGTAACAGTAATCGACCGAACAAGCAAGTTTACTTGAACTATTCTTTTTACTTGTGATTGATCATTACTGATTATCACGTCAATGAATTATTAATTTCGCATTATGTGCATATTACATGTATTCATCAGGTATGAAAGGTTGATTGATTTTATTTTTCAGATGCGAGGCATCTGTAAGAAAATAATGTACAAAAAAGGTGCTGAACTCCTCGTGGGAATGAAAACCATCTGAGGAGATCCAAACATCACAGATAATTTTTACAAGCTGCTTACAGCTGAAAAGGTCCATCACGGGAACCAAATCTAGATTCAGTGGACTGAACCTTTGATCACATGATTCCTAGGCTCACATTATGCCGCATTTGATAAAATACAGTAAGCAGGTATATATATATAAAAGCTATAAATATATATATACAGACATGATCACCAGCCACGAAGCACCTCCATGGGGGATCAGAAATGTAAATAAAGCTGTAAAAACAATCAACCACCATGGAGGAAACTCTAGGCGGGACAAAATGTATAGAAAGCTGTAAAAGTAATCAACCGCCACGGAGTAAACTCCAGGCGGGACGAAATTTATATATATATATATATATATATATATATATATAAAAGTAGTAAACGCTCCAGAACGAAGTTTAGGCTCATCGAACAGAGTTCGACACGCAGTTCATATATATAAATGTATATATATACACAAGCAAGTAAACACTCCAGACTGAAGTCTAGGCTCAATCGAGGCATAACTCAATAATGCTAGTCCATATATATATATGTATGTATATACAAACTGAAATAAAATCACGGACCGAAGTCCAGGCAAACACACGCAACACGACTCTCAACGTAAAGAAGGGTGTGTGCAAAGATGAAGAGAAAGGCTTTAAAGTGTGTGAGAAGGCTTACAGTGGGCTGCCAAAGAAGACTTCTATATATTTAAAGTAGATAAACACTGGCTTCCGCCGGTACAGAAGTAGCTATATGTGAGCTAACAAGTGTTTAAAATGAGAAAGCACTCAGTTTGGGGTGTGTACAGAGCAAATTGGACAGGGCTTCCTCGCCTTTTTCTCTTACAAAATGTCCACCCCAAGCCCTCTATTTATAGAGGGTGGAGCCGCAGGTGTACCAGAGGCTGGCCGGGGTCCCCCGGGCTTCGCGGGTCCTGTCGTCTCGAAGTAAGTGCACGCATGCAACGTGATGTCTGCTCGAACTTTCAAAATTGCAATCCGGGCATCCGATTGTGGTATATAGGATCTATTTCGGACCGTCGTTGTCGAGAGTTACGTAATGACATGGGATTAGAGGTTGTACAAAGTCATGAAGATGGGACGATGCCCTCTAGTCTTTAGCTTCAAATTCTGTCTGTTATCCTGCGTAATAGTCACTCGGGATTGGTTTTCCTTGACTTTTGTGGGACATTGTGTACGTATCTAAGCTTTGAGACGATACGGTGTGGCGTCATGATGGCGAGATGACGACTTTGCCTCTCATCGGGGTTATTACCGGTTAGGCTGATAAAGTAGACGTTGCTCAGAGTTATCGCTGAGATTGGACTGCTGCAAGTGTTGAAGGTCCTCAGTGTCATCTCTGAGGTGTGTCTGTCCTCCCGGTCTTATCTCCGGGTTGGTACTGAGTATCTTGTTGTGAGCGCCGAGATTGAAGCTGATTGCATTTGAAACAAACATTTTTGGGGTTATCTCCGGAACTGCAACTGCCTTGGGGTTATCTCCAAGGTTGGGATCCGCTATTCCCAGTGTTGGAACTGAGATGGAACATCTCAGGGTTATCTTCGGGATGAATCGGTCTTCTTCGGTGTGTGTTTCGGTATTGGAACTGTAGGCCTCAGTGTCATTGTCGAGGTTGGGAACTGTTACTCCCGGTGTGTGTTGATGTTACTCCCAGTGTGTGTTCCAGTATTAGAACTACAATTCCGGTAGTATCCGAACTGGATGTGAGCTATCTTCCAAGGTTATCTCTGAAAGACGAATCTGCCTTCTTGTAATGTCAGTAACATGTGTGCAAAAAATTTTTGAGTGTCTACAGATGCCCCTCTTTATTATATTCATGCAATGCAATGGCATGGATAGGATAAAGAATCCTAGACACTTGAAATGCAATAAGATAAACATGATGCAATATGGAGCAATATGATGCAAGTGTATGATGCATATGAATTGCTTTCCAATATGCTGGGGATGATTGTCGGCTCCCTGTTGTTTCTACCGGTGATGGTAATGATGTCAAGCTTGGAGGTGTGATCCAAACCTATCAGGATGTTGACTTTGGGGCTATCACCAAAGTCCTTAATCCTGGATACAGACTTTACTCCTCTCGTGTGCAAGAGATCTGTGGGGATAAAACTTTGTCTGTTTGAGGATGTGTATAACATATTCCATCATCAATCCTCCTTGCTGGTGTTGATCTTCCTGGTTTGTATCGTCAGGACATATCAATGTTCTGTTGGATTTACTACCAATAGTAGATGTTGTCAGGGCTGTTTGACTTTCGTTGATGTGTGAACCAATGGTTGACCACGCGTTGTAACCTCCGCCGGGGATCCATTTAATCCTCTGTTGACGTGTGTAACAACGGATGAACTCCCTGCTGGGGATAAATACCAAGGTTGCTTGGACTTTGTTGATGTGTGAATCAACTGATGTAATCATCGGATGGTTTCTGATACGACGTTGGGTTTACTTGCCAACGACTGAATTGATGTCAAGGTTGCTTGACCTTCGCTGACATGTGTATCAACGACAAACATACGTTGTAGCCCCCCATCGGGGATCTGCGTTGGATCATCGTTGATGTGTGTGTCAACAGAACATGTGTTGTAATCCCCGTTGGGGAGGTGTTCTATCATTGCTGATGTGTATATCAGCAGAACATGCGTTGTGACCCCCGCCGGGGATCTGCATTGGAACATCGTTGATGTGTGTGTCAACAAAACATGCGTTGTAACCCCCGCCGGGGAGGTGTTCTATCATTGCTGATGTGTATATCAGCAGAACATGCGTTGTGACCCCCGCCGGGGAGGTGTTCTATCATTACTGATTTGTATTCTCGTTATCTCTTTTGATAGGCCTCTGTTAGCTATTGGGTGGCTGTGCCCCATTCTCGCTATATCTTTTGATAGGCCTCTATTAGTCGTAGGGCATCTGTGCCCCATTTCCCTATATTTTTAGTTGTACAGAGATGATGTACTAGATGATGATATACTTAGGAATGTATGTACAGTTTTTCCATTCCCTATATCATATTGCCATATATTATTTGTTATGCATGTATCATGTTATGCATATGTATGTATGTCCAAAGATATTCAGCATTGACCCCTGGATGGTATTATGATACGGCCCACACAGATGTCTTCTTCGACAGTCAGCCGCATAGATCACACCCCACCATTATTGGTGGCATCCCGTCTGAGATATTGGTATGATAGTATGTCACCCTCAGATAGGGTGACCGTAGATCAGCTGTTACAGCATACCATGACCCTTTTGATGTTTCAGATTCCCACAGGATTCATGGAGGGCATGTTGGAGCACTGGATACCGAAGAGACAGGTTTTTTGATTTGGGATCTAGGAGTTGACTCCCACTCTGGAGGAGTATGCACGGTTGACGATGCTGCCACTAGACAGACCTTACGTGCATATGGCTTTGGAGGACATGAGTCGACGGTTCATGACCCTCACTGGATTGAGGCGTAGGGTGGTGGAGGATGAGCTGACATCTGGCCACATTATATCCCAGCATTTTCTGTTTGACAGATTTGGCTCTGAGAATAGTTATAGAAGACATTTCGGGGATTTCACCACATCGGAGGCTCATTGGAGTCTGGCCAGGGTAGATGTACTGCTATTGTGCGTACTGTCACATGTCTATATGCCACGATATATGGATGAGTTGGACATAGGAGTTATCATGGCGGTGAGAGCTCTCAGGGAGGGTCGTACCATTACACCGATGATCATAGCCGAGACATTGAGGTTAGCTACATATTGCTGCACTTATCCGACAGGAGTATTTACGGGTAGTTCGGTCATGCTATATGTGTGGTTCATGTCACATATGAGACTGATGGGCACTTTCAGACGGCATGGGTATTGCTTCACCCATGATATATCCATGTCATATTCATTTCAGCCTGCGGAGTGTACGGATGCTGCATCTTGGTCCGCTTTCTTAGCTGATATTGTAGACCCGTTTAGTATATTGCCGAGGGCTCAGCTCACCTTATAGATTTATTACTCATTCTTCGGGCATGGATTACATCCCTCTGGCTGGTTTGAGGGGCATGACTACTTACCATCCACTGGCCGTGATGTCGCAGTTTGACCAGTTTCAAAATTTTCATCCTTTCGAGGGGGCGCTGGGCCAGCGTTTAGCTTCTCGCTATCTTTCAGCAGAGGAACGATCCCGGGTGTATGCATGTTGGGATCAGCACGAGATAACTGCTTTCTCCATTAGTCATCCAGGTTGTTCTGCAGAGTATTCCGCATGGATGGAGACAAAGACAACTGCATCGGCTGCGGTGGTATCCACATTGCCGAGTATTAATTCAGATGGTGGAGAGCCCATGGAGGACCTTGATTCTCACACCGAGGAGGAGCCATCTACTCGGTTGCCATTATCTCCTTTAGATTCTCCCAGTACTAGCACTATCGTGATTCAGCATTCAGCACAGTACTTTGAGCGTAGTCTTCATCTGATGACCTTTGAGAGAGATCAGGCTAGATCCTTGATGTTGACAACTCT
Organism: Panax notoginseng; assembly: GCA_016801055.1. NCBI lineage: Eukaryota > Viridiplantae > Streptophyta > Magnoliopsida > Apiales > Araliaceae > Panax > Panax notoginseng. The sequence continues at coordinate 122,452,952 of CM029020.1, read as the reverse complement.
TGATGGGAGAGACGCAACTCTGTTAGAGAGAGACTAGGCATTAGCTCGTAGAGATACCACTATTGTGGAGCGGGATGAGGCCAGATCAGCTAGAGATACAGTGATAGTTGAGAGGGATAGCGCCATATCTACCCGGGATGTAGCCGTCACAGATAGTACTGCAGTGAGGTCCCTTACCACTGGTATGCTTGCCGAGATGAGCACATATATTGATGAGCATATGGTCACCATGCAGATGGCTGCAAATCTGTTGGGTCGTGTGGATATCCTCATATAGGAGACCACAACTTTGCCTCTTTCTTCAGAGAGGGATGCCATGTTAGGCTTGTTAGCTCGCATATACACCGATTTGTAGATGGGCTTGTACTTTCCTGCACAGACTAGCTTAGCTATTTTGTCATGTACAGTTTATATTGTATATATCAAACAACATTATATATAGCAGGGAAATATATTTTTGATCACTTCCCTTTTAGATATGTTCTGGATACTTGCTTAATATTTGCATGCTTCTTCAGGGCTTATGATCTTGATGTATTCTGAATTCCTCCTTGCTGGATGGACATTGAGTTATCTCTGGATAGTTCAGAATAGATCATGGACCTGTGTGTATCCCTACCATCTTTGTTGTCTTGGGACTAGTTTCTATATAGAAATGTGGAGAGGATTGTGGCTTTCCTCTCTAAGATTGACCGCACCACAGATGGTTGCTAGTACTCCTATTTAGGAGGAGCCTAGTTAATTCCATCTCTTATGGATTGGTGTTGCTCTTCAAGGAACAACCATAGCTTAGATGGTCGTTAAATCTCCTATTTGCGAGGAGAGGTTGGGTAATTCCATCCCTTTGGTTTGAAGCCATTGAAATGTGGTGGATTGATGTTTGATCCCAGTACCATTGACAAGTATTTGTGTTTTGGTAGGGGGTTAGACCGAACCATAAATGGCTTCTTACGTACTCTTATTGAAGAGGAAATCATGTCTGCGTAGTTCGAACCTGGTGTAAGAGGTTCAACGCTGTTTGCGAAAGACAGATGGGTGTAGAAGCTTTATTGATGAAGAAGGTTGTAGAAGTGTTTTTGTTTTTATAGAAAAGGGTAGGAATGTTTTTGTTGTTTTTTATTTATTGCGACCGGGCCATATAGAATATGGTTGCCTACGTACTCCCGTGTATCAAGGAGATCAGGTCGACGTAGTTCTCCCCTCGGGACGAGTTGAAAAAGTGTGATCCCATGTGCAAGATAAACTGTGGGGAAGAAAGATTAATCCCATGTACAGGTCAAACTGTGGGAAAGAAAGTTTAATCCCATGTGCAAGATAGACTGTGGGGAAGAGAAAGTTTGATCCTAGGTTGAGGGAAAACTGCAAGTACGAGAAGTTTGATCACATGTATGGGTAGCCAAAATGCAAACGCGAGAGGTTTAATCTGCAGTGGGATGACCTAAGTTGGATGTGCGCAGTGAAGCCAGGCTGCTGGCTTGAAGAGTATGTTTCCCTGAGGGGCAAAGTGTGGAAAAAAATTGTATGTAGTGAAGGGTTAAAGAACTAGAATGACTGGTGATCTGATGATCCAATACCAGGATGCTTACTAGATGGTAGTTTCAGACATCGTACCGTTTCACGGTGTCGGAGTTGTTAAGCTGTGGAAATTCATCACCGTCCATTTCCTGTAATCTAAGAGCACCTCCTGTCAATACCTCTTTGACAATAAAGGGGCAGTTAGGAGCGAATTTTCCCTTAGACTGATCTTGGTTGTCGAGGATCTTCTTCAAAACCAAGTCAAGTTGTTTAAACTGCCGTAGCCGGACTTTTCTGTTGTAGGATCTGGCGATCCTTTGTTGATATAATTGACCATGGAAGATAGCCGCAGTTCGTCCTTCATCTATTAGAGACAATTGGTGATACCTGTCTTGTACCCATTGATCTTCATCCAGCTGAGCGACCATCAACACTCTGAGGGATTCCATTTCTACTTCTATGGGGAGTACTGCTTCCATCCCATAGGTTGATGCGTAGGGGGTTGCCCCAGTTGAAGTGCGCATTGATGTTCTGTAGGCTAACAGGGTAAGAGGCAATAAGTCAGGCCATCCTCTGTGGTTGGCGGACATCTTTTGCATAATCTTCTTGATATTTTTGTTAGCCGCCTCAACAACACCATTCATCTTTGGACGGTAGATGATGGAGTTAAGGTGTTTGATGTGGAATTTACTGCATAGTTCCTCCATCATTTTGTTGTTGAGGTTCTTAGCATTGTCTGATACAATGACCTAGGGTTGTTCGTAACGACAAATGACATTATTTCTGATGAAATCAATGACAACTTCTTTGGTAACCCTGGGGAAGGAGGTTTCTTCTATCCACTTGGTAAAGTAGTCGATCATGGTGAAGATGAATCGATGTCCATTACTAGCTTTGGGCTCGATGGGCCCGATCACGTCCATTCCCCATATTGAGAAGGGGCAAGGCGAACTCATATTGTTGAGTTCTCGTAGAGGGGCATGGATAGCATTTTCATGAATTTGGCATTGATAACATCTCTTGACGTGGTCATTACAGTCAGCTTTGAGAGATAGCCAATAATGTCCTGTCCTGAGTATCTTCTTAACAAGGAGGGGGCCACTTATGTGTGGGCCACATACTCCACCATGGACTTCATCCATGAGACTCTGAGCTTGATCCTTATCCAGGCATCTGAGGAGACCTAGTCAAGCATCTCTCTTGTAGAGTGCATCTCTGCTCAGGTAGAATTTTATAGCAAGTTAATGAATCCGCCATTGCTCCGTCAGGCTCGCCTCAGCGGTTGTAGATCCATATCACAAGTACTCCTTGATATGCTGATACTGAGATTGTTGGATGGGAGATAGTTCATTCGATACATCTCCAACACAATTCCCATAGGCTGGCGCCTTTTACATGGCAAATGTGACGCTTGGCATGTGTTCCTTGTCAGGCATGTGAATCAAGGAGGCCAAAGTTGTTAATGCATCTGCGAAGTCATTCCTATTACGAGGAATGTGTAGAAAGGAGATCTCTTCGAACTCCGAAGCCATCTGTAAAACTTGCCGATGGTAAGGCAGCAAACGTAGCTCTTTGGTTTGATAGATTCCCATGGATTGTTTGATTACCAACTCTGAATCCCCAAAGACAGTTATCCGCCTGATACCCATTAAACGGGCCAGTTTTAGTCCCATGATACAGCCTTCATACTCAGCTGTGTTGTTGGTGCTAACAAACTACAATTTGGCGACGACGGGATACTGTTCTCCCGTACCAGATAATAGAACTGCTCCAGCTCCAGAACCTTCCATATTAATAGCTTCATCGAAATACATCTTCTATGTTTGGCGTGTATCGTACTGATGGTGTTGCTGAATTGTCATTACCCCTTTATCGGGGAAGTATGTCTCCAAGGGTTTGAAATCCCCTGAAGGTGCAGCGGCAAGTTGATTCGCAATTCCTTGACCTTTAATGGACTTTTGAGTCACGTAAACAATGTCAAATTGTTGCAGAATCAACTGCCATCTGGACAGCCGATAATTCAGTATGGGTTTACTGAACATATACTTTAGAGGATCCACGCGGGATATGAGATGGGTTGTGTGCCCATGGAGGTAATGTTGTAACCTCATGGCAGTCTATGCTAAAGCACAACAAGTCTTCTCAATTAGAGTGTACTTGTGTTCATTGATGCTGAATCTCTTGCTGAGGTAATAAATAGCTCGTTCTCGGCCTCTATCGTCTTTCTGACCCAACATGCAGCCCATAGCATTGTCACTTATGGACAGGTACATGAATAGGGGAAGATCATCCCTGGGCGGTACCAAAATAGGAGCTTTGACTAGCTGCTCTTTGATGGTAAGGAAGGCCTTCTGGCACTCATCATTCCATTTCATGGAGGAGTTCTTCCTTAACAGCTTGAAGATAGGCTCACAGGTTGTTGTGAGTTGAGAAATGAATCTACTAATGAAGTTGACTCTTCCCAAAAATCCCCGTATTTCCTTCTCTATATGAGGAATGGGCATTTTCGTAATGGCCTGGATTTTGGTGGGATCCAGCTCGATTCCTTTATGGCTGACTAAAAATCCTAGCAACTTGTCTGATTTAACACCAAAGGCGCACTTGGCTGGATTCAACTTCAAGTTGTACTTACGCAACCTGTTGAAAAGCTTTTTGAGATGGTCTAAGTGGTCATCCTCCTTTCGGGACTTGACGATGATGTCATCCATATCTCTTTGTGCATTAAGTCGTGGAAAAGAGCCGAATGACAACCGTCTGTAGAAAAAGGTTCCCCAAGGCATGATGAAAGCAGTTTTCTCACGATCCTCCTCAGCAACCATGATCTGATGGTACCCCACAAAGCAATCGGCGAAGGAGTACATGCCGTATTGAGCAGTATTATCTATGAGAATGTGGATAAAAGGCACGTGAAAGCTATCTTTAAGGCAAGCTTTGTTCAGATCCCGATAATCCACACAGACTAGCACCTTTCCTCCAGGCTTAGGCACAGACACGATGTTGGATATCCATTCAGGATACGTGGACACCATGATAATACCAGCTTGAAATTGTTTCACAATTTCTTCTTTCACCTTTAAACTCCACTCAGGTTTCAATCGCCTGAGTTTCTGCTTGACTGGCTTGAATCCCTCTTTAATGGGAAGGCGATGAAGAACAATGTCAGTGGACAAACCCACCATGTCTTCATGAGACCACGCAAACACATCCTGGAATTGGGTTAGTAGCGTAACCATGTCATTCTGTTGGTTTGGGGTAAGGTCTGAACCAATCTGGATTAACTTAGGGCTTTCTAAGGTTCCAAGATTGGAGGAGGTGGTTTGATCAAGGTTGGGTTTAGGTTTGTCTTTGACCCATTCTTTGATCTCCGGAGGCACCTCAATGTCCTCTTGTATTTCCAGCAAGTCTGAGTCCAACTTTTCATCAAAGTTACAATCCTGGTGGAGAAGAGGCATCTTATCAGCAAGTACATGCACATCTAAGTTCAGAGTCCTGAAATAAAATATGCTTTCATTTAATATATATGAAACTGTTTAATCATACACAGTGTTAGCATGTACGAACAAAATAACTGCTAATACTGTACAGAAAAGTAAGTAGTTATGATATCTACAGGGCAGAAAAAACTCCTGCCCATTTTACCCTTGTGGACCAATGCAAGGAGTGCTGCTCCAATTAGCAAGGGCAAAGTCCTGTGGGACTGCAAAGATGGAGGGGCTTTCATCGTCCTCCTTCTCCCGAATGATGACCATTACATCTGGGCAATCATCGTCTGGGGTACATCTGTTTGTATGTTCATCATGGACAATGATGCGTACACCTAACATCATTCTAACGATGTCTTATTTAATCCTCCGTTCCTCTTCTTCCACCTTGGGATCAGGAACAAAGACTTCCTTCTCCTTTACCGGTATCGGTTCAGGAAATAACATAACCATTACGTTGGCTGGCACCTTTCCCGGACATTGTGAGGACTCTGGATGTACAGTAGTAAATAATAGTCGTGCGGCTGAGGTGGAAGGAATCTGCTTATGTTTATGTGGATTCTTGTAATTGGAATTGGCAGAATAGCCTAGTTCGGCAGTCCCAGTTTGACTGGATATTTGGATAGGATGCTTGATACCCTGATGACTTTTTCCCAGCCCTTGGCCCGGCTGGTGTCCCAATGACATCATTTCTTGAGTAACTGCCATCACTTCGGCAGAAATCTTGGGTATGGGAAATGGTGTCCCAATGGCATGATATTGAGGGTTGCTCACTTCCAAAGTGTGGAAACTGACCGGCTCAACATTGGAATTGAAACTGATGAATGGTATGTCACCCTGTTGAGGGCATTCCATCTCAACGTTGACTGTAACTAGGCTATTGTTGATAATGTATTTCAGTTGCTGATGAAGAGTGGAGGGGACTGCCCCAGCCATATGAATTCACGGTCTCCCTAGAAGTAGGTTGTATCCTGTATCTATTTTGAGCACGTGAAAAGATACACAAAATATATGAGGACCAATCTCAATTGGCAACTCAATCTCTCCGACTGAATTTCGGCGGAATCCATCAAAAGCTTTGATGATTGTATGGCTACTTCGAATTCGGTTGAGATTGACATTCATCTTCAGCAACGTAGCATAAGGACAGATATTCAGAGACGAACCTCCATCTACCAAGACTCAGCTAACATGTATCCGGAGGACAAAACTGCAATGTGTAACGGCCTGCAATGACCGGTTCCTTCGGGCGGCATGTCATCGTCAGTGAAAGAGATCACATTGTTGTTAAAAATATGATCAGCAAGATGTTAAAATTTTTCCACATCCACTGATTTCGGCAAGTAGGCTTCTTCCAAGACCTTTAGTAGGATCTTCTTGTGATCTTCAGAAGTTAAGACCAAGTCTAATATTGAGATTTGATGTGGAGCTTTGCTTAAGCTTAAAACCACCTTGGCTTCACTATGACCCATAGCACAGAGGAATTTTTCAATCTTCTCCATGGGAATTTTCCCCTTTGATTTGGCGGTAGACTTCATCACCCGTTGGGGAAGATACAGTGGATTCTCCTTCGACACTGTAGCATTTGTATGCGAGGTGGATCCTTCACCTTCTTCATAATTCCACAGAACTGTGTGCAAGCTAACAATAGGATATTATGCTCTGCATGGTAAGTTAATTGGCTCGGGAGTGGCCACTTTCAAAGGATTGTTGCTTCCTTTGAGTTGAATTATTGGTATAGTGAGTGGCTTGACAATGCCATCAGCCTCAGTAGAGATAATTGCTACCAATCCCTTCCATTTAGTAGGACGGGTATTCTCACTACCACGTAGCACAGTATCATCGTCTGCTAGTTGCAGGACACCACTATCAATGAGATTCTGGATAAGGTGGCGGAGTGCCCAACATTCTTCTGTGATGTGACCGCGAGAATGGGAGTGATATTGGCATACTCCATCAGAATTGTACCGTCCTGAACGGGGATTGATTGGAGGTAGAAGGGAATTAATCCTTCCTTCATTGATTACCATCTAAAGGATTTCCTCCATGGGTTGGCCTAGATATATAAATTTCCTTCTGTTGGCAAAATCTCGATGAGCTTTGGCATTCGCTCTCTTTTCCACTTTGTCCTCCATCGTTTCTCTTTCTAGAGGTGACGAGGGAATATTCATGACAAAAGGAAGGAGACTAGCATTCTCCTGACTTACTAACTGGCGCGTAACTTGATGCTGGTATGTCACCAGTTCTGCTAATTGCTCAATTTATTTGCAAAGAGCTTTTATCTTTCATTCCATTGCGAACTGGAACTTGGCATAATTCCACTTGTCAACACCGTCTTTGATGGTCTGAGATGACTCGCCACTGAAATCGAAACTCTGTCCATTGCTCCAATTGATCATGTTAACCTCTTCTTCTTTGTGTTGAGGAAGAGGGTTGTCTTGAACGTGAGGTTGATCCGATTTGGTGACCACGATCTCCCCGTTGTCTATCAAATCTTGGATCTTATGTTTCAAGGCCCAACAATCTTGAGTATCATGTCCAAGTGCCCCGGCATGATAAGCACATTTCCGAGCAGCATTAAAACCCCTACCATTAGGGCTGGCTGGTGGAAGAAGATGCATGATTTTCTTTTGCGTGGTTAGAAGAGTGAGAATATTCTCGAGAGAGTCCCCTAAGGGTGTGAACACTCGAGGGCGTTTGACTTCTCCACCTTTTGGTATTGGAGGGTTTGAAGACTGTGCTTGAATGGGAGTGTAATTTCTCCTCTGGATAGGCATGGTCTGATTGCCTTTCTGACCCTGTAGTATCAGGGAAACATCCTCCTCTTTCTTTTTATGGACTCTCCGGGGGTTGTTTCCATAATTTTCGGATTGGATGTGCTCAGCAACAACTTTAAGGGCAGCTAGGTCTTGAATCTTTCCTGACTTCAATCCCATCTCAGCCATCTCCCCATGTTTGATCATTTCAAAAAATGGTTTACCGATGCCAGCTAAGACTCTCTCATAGAAAGGACCTTCTTGTATATCGATAAAGGTCATGACCATCTCTGACTCTGTCATAGGAGTTACTTGAGTCGCAAGATGCCTCCACCTTTGAGCATATTCTCTAAAAGACTCATTGGACTGGTTCTTGACCTTGGTAATCTGATACCGGTCAGGAGCCATTTGAGACTGAAAGTTATATTTTGTGAGGAAGGCGTGAACTAGTTCTTCCCGGCTATGGATCTTTGAGTTGTCTAATCTGGTATACCACAAACGGGCTTCCCCAGTCAGACTCTTTTGGAACAGCTGCATTCTGAGCTTCTCGTCCTCTGCATAAGATCCAAGTTCTCCGATAAACACCTTCAAATGTGTGTAAGGATCTCCTAACCCATCATACTTTTCGAAGTCAGGAGTTTTAAACTTTTCTGGATAATGAACACCAGGGAATATACAAAGGTTAGCATATAAAACACTCTCGTGTGCTCCAATTCCTTTGATAGCGCGAAGGGTTTCTTCCATTTGAAGAACTTTCTTTTTAATGTCACCGGTGTCTGGATCTCCTGTGAGATGGGCATCATCATGACTTTTGTTGGTTGTATCCAACTGCAGTTCAGGTATTGTAATGGCTTTATCAGAACCTTGAATTCCTCCTTGTGTAGAGGATTCAGCATGTACGGGTATTTTTGGACCCTGTGTAGATTGGTGTAGTTCTTTAAGCAGAACAACCAAATCTGTAATTTGTTTACTTAATCCGTCAAATTCCTCGCGAAAAACTGGATTAGACTGGTCATATGAAGATATGATTGGCTGTAGGCCTGCAGCTTTTTTGAACTTTGACCGGGTAATAGGTCTGAATGCTTCCCTACGACAAAACTAGCATAGCTTAGTTTTAGGGAGGGTGTAAATGTTAACATGCTATGTGATGTGTCCGTTTTAGGAATTTTATCCTGCAAAACGGATGTTAGCTGTTCGTAATACAGGATACCATGTTAATTTAAATATGTATATGCACATATATTTCTTCATATTTCTCATTACATGGAGATGAATATGGAATGTAAATTGACTTTACAAGTAATTTTAAAATGAGAAAGCATGAAGAGACTTTCCTCCGTGTTTGGTTTATTAGAGGCTAACCTATCTTAGGTTACTCTCGCGGATTTTTGGCATGAAGGTTCCCAAATCATCGTAATTTACTCGATGGGAAGTTAATCCGGTCTTTCAACTGGAGCGAATTTGGGTGGTGCCTTTCCTGAGCCTCTTTGGAATTAGTCTTCCTACGAGTCCAGTAATCAAACACCGACAAGATAGCCTCCTGGTGGAGGGACCACACAACATACATTCACATACAACATGTCTCACCGTTTATGAAAATGATGACATGTGCGAAGCACTAATATCACAGGCAGATATAGTGTAAAACATTAATCACAGTAAAGATATGCATTCGTACACATTCATCATAAATGTAAATACAACATCCACACACAAGCATATAATAGTTTTGAAAAGCTTGCAATAGTGGCTTAAGTCCTCTTACTGGAGTCCCCAGCAGAGTCGCCACCTGCGACGTCGGGATTTTTATTTGTCCCTTTTCGTTACCTATTTTTTCGTGTTCTCATTTTATGTGAGATTTGTTTAAAAAAATAAGTAAAAAAGGTCCGACATGTGTAATGTCGAAGATTGGACTATAAGAGTCACCAGTTAGTTTTTTAACTGGTTGTACCAATACAACCGAGAAAAGGTTTGCACATTGACCTAGTGATGGACACTGCTAAACGGGTCTGTGAAACTGAGATTCATTTAGGGTCCGGGGACTTTCCTATGTGGAGGGAAGGTGTTAGGCACCCCCCGACATCCGTGTTACCACGGTGACCGTCGCTTTTCAATAAACTATTATATGAATGTGTGTGTGTGTGGGTCAATGTGCTGTTATTTGGAAGTAGTGCGAGGCCTCGTTCGCACCTATATACACAGGGTTTGAATTTATATAAAAATTCATTTTTAATCAAGATATGGCAGTGATGTTTTAAAAGACGTTTTTCAAACCCAATGCTCAATAGTAATTGAGACCTTTTACACTCTCATTTTATTCAAGATTCGGCTTGATTGATTTTATTTTCCAGATGCGAGACATCTGTAAGAAAATAATGTACAAAAAATGTGTTGAACTCCTCGTGGGTATGAAAACCATCTGAGGATATCCAAACATCACAGATAATTTTTACAAGCTGCTTACAGCTGAAAAGGTCCATCACAGGAACCGAATCTAGATTCAGTGGACTGAACCTGTGATCACATGATTCCTAGGCTCACATGATACCGCAATTGATAAAATGCAGTAAGCAGGTATATATATATATATATATATATATATATATATATATATATATATATATATATATATAAGCTGTAAATATATATAAACAGACATGATCACCAGCCATGAAGCACCTCCATGGAGGATCAGAAATGTAAATAAAGGTGTTAAAGCAATCAACCACCACGGAGGAAACTCCAGGCGGGAAAAAATGTACAGAAAGCTGTAAAAGCGATCAACCGTCACGGAGTAAACTCCAGGCGAGACGAAATTTATATATATATATATATATATATATATATATATATATATATATATATATATAAGCAAATAAACGCTTCGGATATAAAATCCAGGCTCATCGAACAAAGTCCGACAACAGTTAATATATATATATATATATATATATATATATATATATATATATATATATATATATATATATATATAAAGCAGTAAACGCTCCAGATCGAAGTCTAGGCTCATCGAACAGAGTTCGACATGCAGTTCATATATATAAATGTATATATATACAAAAGCAAGTAAACGCTCCAGACTGAAGTCTAGGCTCAATCGAGGCATAACTCGATAATGTTAGTCCATATATATATATATATATATATATATATATATATATATATATATATAAAACATATATGTATATATAAACTGAAATAAAATCACGGACCGAAGTCCTGGCAAACACACGCAACACGACTCTCAACGTAAAGAAGGGTGTGTGCAAAGATGAAGAGAAAGACTTTAAAGTGTGTGAGAAGGCTTATAGTGGGTTGCCAAAGAAGACTTCTATATATTTAAAGAAGATAAACACTGGCTTCCGCCGGTACAGAAGTAGCTATATGTGAGCTCACAAGTGTTTAAAATGAGAAAGCATTCAGTTTGGGGTGTGTACAGAGCAAATTGGACAGGGCTTCCTTGCCTTTTTCTCTTACAAAATGGCCACCCCAAGCCCTTTATTTATAGAGGGTGGAGCCGCAAGTGTACCTGCGGCTGGGCCGCAGGTGTACCAGAGGCTGCACGGGGTGCCCCGGGCTTCGTGGGTCCCGCTGTCTCGAAGTACGTGCACGCATGCAACGTGATGTCCGCTCGAACTTTCAGAATTACAATCCGGGCATCCAACTGAGGTATCTAGGACCTATTTTGGACCGCTATTATTGAGAGTTACGCAATGACATGGGATTGGAGGTTGTACGAAGTTATGAAGATGGGACGATACCCTCCGGTCTTCAGCTTCAAATTCTATCCGTTATCCTACGTAATAGTCACTCAGGATTGGTTTTCCTTAACTTTTGTGGGATATTGTGTGTGTATCGAAGCATTGAGACAGTACGGTGTGGCTCATGATGACGAGATGACGACTTTGCCTCTCACTGGGGTTATCGCCGGTTGTGCTGATAAAGCAGACGTTGCTCAGAGTTATCGCTGAGATTGGACTGCTGCAAGTGTTGAAGGTCCTCTGTGTCATCTCTGAGGTGTGCCTGTCCTCCCGGTCTTATCTCCGGGTTGGTACTAAGTATGTCGTTGTGAGCGCCGAGATTGAAGCTGATTGCATTTGAAACAAGCATTTCCGGGGTTATCTCCGGAACTGCAACTGCCTTCCTTGGGGTTATCTCCAAGGTTGGGATCTGCTATTCCCAGTGTTAGGACTGAGACGAAACATCTAGGGGTTATCTCTGGGATGAATCGGTCTTCTCCGGTGTGTGTTCCGGTATTGGAACTGCAGGCCTCGGTGTTATCGCCGAGGTTGGGAACTGTTACTTCCGGTGTGTGTTTCGGGGTTAAGGCTGTTACTCCCAGTGTGTGTTCCGGTATTGGAACTGCAATTTCGGTAGTATCCGGACTGGATGTGAGCTGTCTTCCATGGTTATCTCTGAAAGACGAATCTGCCTTCCTGCAATGTCAGTAACAGGTGTGCAGAAAAATTTCGACTCTTTACATAGGCTTTGGGCCACCGACACATCGTTACTGTTAGGTTTGTAATATTCATGAACGCAATCAAATTGCACAAAATAGCGAAAACGTGGAAAAAATCAGAGTTTAAAATTTTACAAACCATATACCCGGATAACCCTTTATGTGCAATTATTAATTAAACGAAAAGATATTAAGAACAAGAATCATACCCTTAAAGATTCGAGCTTCCTCAGGTATAAGTTCACCTCCAATCCTTTCGCGTTCAACTTGAATCCACCGGGTTTGGTTCCTTCCTTTGATCAACGTTAGCCACCCAAGTGTTTGGCCTCTAGAGATGATCCACCAAGGAAGAAGAAAGATCCAAGAAGATGAGTGTTTGGCAAAATCCTAGTTTTTTCTATCTCTATAGAAAAGAGCGTACTCTCAAACCATTGGAATAACGTATATTTGATATCTGATATAAGACTCCTCTTATAAAGATATCAAGTAACCCTATTAAAAATAAAGTATTATTTATTTAATTAAACTCTTTTAATTAAATGGGCTCCTTAATCTTATTAGGGATAATTAATTAAACTCCTTTAACTAATTTTCCCTCCTAATCCTATTAGGAATAAATGAGAGTACATATATTAAATTAATTCCTAAACTCTTTTAGAAATTAAAATAATAATAATTGTAATAATATTAATAAGACTCCTCTTATTAATTTATATTCAATATTTCTAAAATATTAAATAATAAATATTAAGCTATTTAATTTATTCTATCACCATAGATTAAATTAAATATACTTAACATATTATTACGATTATGCCATTAACTTCTTAAATAATTATTCTTCCTTTTATGGTGTGACCCTTTAGGTTCTCCATATTAAACCGGTTGTGAATAAATCAATTAGAACAATTCTAATTTTATTTAAATAAATAAATTACATAATTAATTAATTTAAATAAATAATATTTATTCTACAATAGGGATAAGCCTCCCTAGTGATTAACGACTTTCCAGATAATATAGATTTCAACATTAATCATAAAAGAACCTTTGAGTAAATAGTTACTGTACAATTCAATCCTTCCATCATACAATGTCCCAATTAAATATAAGACATGGAATTACTGTCAAGTCTTATTTTATTTAATTATATATATTTCGACTCTTAAATGCACAACTCCAAATAATGCAAATTAGAAACTCCTTTCTAATTTCATTCTGCCTTGGCCAAGGACTACTGGGTTGTCATTTATCGAATCACATAGGACATTTCTCTTCTTTTACTAGAAGTGGTAGATTCTTTATTGATCATACATTATCTCCATGTACAACTTATTATACCCAAGCATACCCTTTGATATACCCTAAGGGTCTTAAGGAATAAGTCAAAGTATAACTCATCATACACAAGATACTATGATGATCTCAAGTCCAAGGATCACTTGTACTACTATCACTACAGGAATTCCTATTGACAGGCAAGTAAAACTCCATTAGGTATTCCTTAGCGAGCCACGTTCAGTGAACTTATTCTCTAATAAGCACCTACATACTTGCTTTAATGTCTCCACACAAATGATCATGAGATCAATCATCCTCATCTAATGAGCAAGCAACGTATGTACCAATCTATCTGGATTCACTAATCTCTAATTTAGTAATCCAACGATTGGGAACTATTTTAGTTTTAAGCTTTCTAAGAATTTAGATCTCATTAGAATGATCATCATCATTATTCTAAAAGCATTGCTTAAAACTACGGGTTTATCACATATTATAAACAGCATCATGTAGATAATTTAAAAGCCTTTAATAAATTATTACTTTTTATTAATAAATGAATAAGATTGTTACAAAGTATATGCTTTATCATCAAATATGATTGGCTTGTATGCATATTACTTTCAATCTCCCACTTGCACTAAAGCCAATCGTCATGGTATCTCATACTCTTCTTCTCTAAGTGACGATTATCCTGCTGTTAGATAAGCTTTAGTTAATGGATATATAATGTTGTTCCTGAGAGTCCCTATCTCTATAGTGATTTCCCATCTTTCAATGATTCTTTAATCAAATGAAAGTGCTGCAACACATGTTTCGATCCAAGATGAGACTTAGGAACTATTCATAGTTCTGTAATGAACTTTTCATCCAAACAATCAACTTGCAGCTTCATTTACAGCTATGTACTTTGTCTTTATCACTAAACTAACAACTCTTTACTGTTTGGAACCTTTCCAATTCACTGTACCACTGCTCAAGGTAACGCTTTACCTTAAAGTGGATTTTCTATTGTCTTGGTCTGTCTGAAAAACTTGAGTCTGTTAACCCTCTAGTTTTAATTCAGACCCACCATGTATTATCACATCTTTAGTGCCGGTTAAGTACTTTAAGATGTTTTCCACTGTCTCACAGTGAACTTCTCCAGAATATGTCTGATCAACATTAGGTCTCGTACATTTCATTGCATACATGATAGTTACTCATGCGATCTTTCTTTTGGAGTCTATGGGGACTATTAAGAGAGATACACTCCATGTCTCAACAACATGAGACATCTGATGGAGTTTGCCATGCTAAACAACTTTAGCATCAAATGAATATACGTTCCATGGGTTAAGTCGAGCATCCTTTTAAATCTATATATTTAGATTTGTATCCCCAATTAAGATGCTCTTTCCAAATCATTCATGGAGGAATGTTTAGACAACTTTATCTTTACTGATTGTAGCATTGGTATATCATTCCTTATCCGTAGTATATCATCATATAATACTAGGAATGTCACATCGCTCCCACTGACCCTTTTGTACACACTAGAACTCTTACCTCATCGTATGTAACTGGATCATTATCTTCTATGTTGTGTACCTCATCATCATCATCTATGATGAATCCATACCTCCTAGGTATCTTCGGTACTAATCCAGATTTATGATTCAGTTGTGGTACAATAGGTCTATCTACAGGTTTCTCTTATTTGACTTATAGTGTTTTGTGGTTCTTGAACTCTTCAATATTCTATTATCCTGCCACTAGCCCCTTCAATGATAAACACCTTTATCTTAGAAGACAGTGTATTTTGCAACAAACACCTTTTGCTAAGTAGGATTATAGAACATATACCCTAAACTTACTTTAGGATGTCCAACAAATTGACACTTGTCAAATCTTGTCCCAAGCTTATCCTTTGAAACCTTTTTCACATAAGTTGGACAACCCCTTATCTTAACATACTTAAGATTAGGAATCCTCCCTGTCCATAACTTTTATGGAGTCTTGGGGCCAGATTTTGAGGTTACCTTTTCGTAGATATGCAGCCATTTCTAGGGCATAACCCCAGAAGGATACTGGAATGTCAGTAAAATCATTATGGACCGCACCATGTCCAACAAGATATGATTTTTCCTTTCAGATACATCAATCAATTATTGCGTATCAGGAGGCGTCCATTGTGAGAAAACCATTTGAGATGATCTAAAAACTTATTGCACAAGTATTTATTCCTTGATCTAATCAAAGAATCTTAATACTTTGTCAATTTATTTCACTTCTGAATTCTTCGAACCTTTCAAATAATTCACAATTGTATTTCATCAAATACACATATTCAACTCTTTGAATGATGATCTCCTTTTCTTATACTAGTTTGTTCAATTTATAAAATAATTTTTTACGTAAGTCAAGTATACAAAATCCATTAAGTAATATTCCAGTTCTATACAAAATATTATTATTATAAATAGAACAACAATTGTTCTTAATTATAATACCAAAAATCTTATTGTCCAACAATAAAATAGAAATAATGTTTCTAACAAGAACTGAAATACAATAACAACTTATTGACTTAATAGATTTTCCCGTAGGCAATGCTAAACTATAAGTTTCTATGGCTAATGTAGCAACCTTTGCTTCATTTTTCACACATAAGATTACTTATCTTTGTTTAGATTTCTACTTCTACTTGGTCCCTTCATAAATCTATATTTATGATAACCAAAGCCGGTATCCAATACCCGAGTAGAACCTTGACTTAAAGAAAATTTTTATTTTAAATCATGAACAAATTTGTATTTGTAACCGAAACTTCACTAAGATTCTTTGGTTAGCCTCTGCAAGATACTTCTCGCAGTTTCTTTCCAGTGTCCAGGCTTATTGCAGTGGAAGCAAACTCCTTTGCTATCCATATCAGTTTTATTCTTATTATCCTTTATTTTTGCCTTTCTATTTACCTTCTTTGAATCGTTCTTCTTTTCAGAAGATCCTTTGGCCCCTACCAGTAAGACTTGGTCTTTCTTGGTTGGAAAGTGACTCTCAACATTTTTCAACATGTTAAGCAAATCAGCGAGGCTGATATCTAGCTTGGTCATATGAAAAATTCACAACAATTGTGAAAGGAGTCCGGGAGTGAGTGCAAGATCAAATCTTGGCTCAACTCTCCATCCATGACAAAACCAGTTGTCCTAATTGATCAATCAAATTGATTATTTTAAGAACTTTTATCTGTACTGTAGTGTCATCGGTCATTCTAGATCGGAAGAGCTCCTTAGATATCTGATATATATCAGTCCTACTTTCCTCACCATCAACTACTTGATGTGTAGGAATATAGTAAGAGCATCCATAGTTTCATGCTGACGCTGAAGCTCGTTACTCATGGATGCGAGAATGATGCAATGAGCCAACAGTACATCATCTTGCCACTTTCTAAAAGTAGCAATCTCTTCCTCAAAGGCATTATCTACAACCATTGCAGGGATAGGCGTATTAAGGACATAAAATAGCTTTTCAGCCATGAGAACTACTCTCAAATTTCTTAACGAATCCATTTAATTCGGTCAGGTTAATTTAGCATCTAATATGCTACGCAGTGATAGTAATTTTAGATATTATAAAATTCTGTAAATGAATTTGTAATTAACAATATTTTAGCATACATTCTTTTATTGATTACCAAAATAATTTAGGTCTTGTTTTAAATTGGTATCTCCCACTATTTTCATCAAACTATATTACCCTCACTTATATAGTTCGGCAAAATCTAATTAAAGATTTGCTAGTGAGAATATGGATCCCATTTCAAATGTATATAGCCTTGTGGTGACACAACAAACTATATATAAATAAATAGGTAGACAACTCTTGTCAATTACATCAACTATGCAACTCCTTGTATTTTGCCTCTTAGATTATTTTGATCAAGTGGTGGCACATCCGAATCAAAATTATCCAAGTTAAGTCCAACCTAGCACTCCATATATTCAAAAAAGAAAAAATATCGTCCTTGTGGTGACACAACAAAACAATACTGTTCAATTTTCTTTATAAGCATCAAATGTGATAAATTAACATCTTAAATACTTAATATTTGCCTTGTGGTGACACAACAAACTCATATTAAATATTTAATACTCTATTAATTTTATCATGCTAGAAGGCGACGTTCGATATTCTAAATATCTTTGAACGCTTAGGACTTAATATAAAATATTTGAGGGGTTTGTTATTAAATTATCTCATCTTGTTAAGCGCGCATGCACATATATATATAAAATACGCGTCATATTAATTAACATGCGAAGCATGTTTGCATAATATATAATATATATAGTATAAGCATGCACATATAGAATACTATATTCTACCCGGATTGATTATGGACTTTTATTCTAGTTTGGTTCACTAGAACCACCAAGTGAACCAAAAAGGTCAAACCCTAGGGGTGCAAGAATTAATATTTAAATATAACTATTACATTTAAACTCGGACTCCATTACAAACGGGTCTTCAAGCGTTCCTTGCTCCTTGATCTCCAATTCTTCAAAATTTAATTCTAACTATTCCTATTACAGAACTTATTTAAAATAAATAGAAACCTTGATCAGCAGTCAAGGGGAAGTACATAGGAGGGAGATAGAATTTACATTAAGAAAAAATTAGAGAAGGCGAGGTACGCAGACCCCATTTAATAAAACTCATACATTCATGCATCCAACTAAAATAAAATCTAATCACATTGGTCAATAGTCCATAATCAATCCCATTTATTATCATACATATCACCATATGCATCAATAAATTATATTCATCTCACGAATAATAAACATTCAATATATATATTGATATCATTTAATGGGCAAATTTAGTTAGCATAAAATCTACTTTTGAATCAAAATAAACTCCTTTATTTTAATCCAAATTTAAATCAAAATAAACTTATTTTATTTTAATTTATCCAATTTTGAATAAAATAAAATATTTTATTTTAATCAAAATCTTTAATCAAAATAAACTCCTTTATTTTAATTAATTATGGAATCCAATTCCATGTAAAAAAAATAAAACTCCTCTATAAAAGGAAACACGGATTCTCTTTCTTATTCACAAATAAACTCTTTTATTTTAAAATTAAAATAAACTTTTTATTTTAAGATTAAAATAAATTTTTATTTTAAGATTAAAATAAATTTTTATTTTAATAATAAAATAATAAAGATTCATATATATATATATATATATATATATATATATATATATATATATATATATATATATATATATATATATATATAATCATGGTGACAATCCACGTAATCATCCTGCAGAATCATGATTCATATAGTATCCCTTGAACATTTAATCTGGTTAACCAATATAATATAACTAGCAGGAGTATATATATATTCGGTAAACATAATTTAGATTATATATATATATATATATATATATATATATATATATATATATATATATATATATATATATATATATATATATATATAATAAAGTAATTAAACAAGTCGCAAAACCATGTTGATACAGACAGCTTCACGATTTTTTTTTTATTTTTTTTTGTTTAAATTTTATACAACAAATTATGCCCAATTAAATTGTTCTAAACACATATCAATATACATATCAAATTAAAACAATTAATAATTCGCATAAAGGTTTGGCTCTGATGCCACTGTTAGGTTTGTAATATTCATGAACGCAATCAAATTGCACAAAATAGCGGAAACGTGGAAAAAATCATAGTTTAAAATTTTACAAATCATATACCCGGATCACCCTTTATGTGCAATTATTAATTAAACGAAAAGATATTAAGAACAAGAATCATACCCTTGAAGATTCGAGCTTCCTCAGGTACAAATTCACCTCCAATCCTTTCGCGTTCAACTTGAATCCACCGGGTTTGGTTCCTTCCTTTGATCAACGTTAGCCACCCAAATGTTTGGCCTCTAGAGGTGATCCACCAAGGAAGAAGAAAGATCCAAGAAGATGGGTGTTTGGCAAAATCCTAGTTTTTTCTATCTCTATAGAAAAGAGCGTACTCTCCAACCATTGGAATAACGTATATTTGATATCTGATATAAGACTCCTCTTATAAAGATATCAAGTAACCCTATTAAAAAAAAGGTATTATTTATTTAATTAAACTCTTTTAATTAAATGGGCTCCCTAATCTTATTAGGGATAATTAATTAAACTCCTTTAACTAATTTTCCCTCCTAATCCTATTAGGAATAAATGAGAGTACATATATTAAATTAATTCCTAAACTCTTTTAGAAATTAAAATAATAATAATTATAATAATATTAATAAGACTCCTCTTATTAATTTATATTTAATATTTCTAAAATATTAAATAATAAATATTAAGCTATTTAATTTATTCTATCACCATAGATTAAATTAAATATACTTAACATATTATTACGATTATGCCATTAACTTCTTAAATAATTATTTTTCCTTTTATGGTGTAACCCTTTAGGTTCTCCATATTAAACCGGTTGTGAATAAATCAATTAGAACAATTCTAATTTTATTTAAATAAATAAATTAAATAATTAATTAATTTAAATAAATAATATTTATTCTACAATAGGGATAAGCCTCCCTAGCGATTAACGACTTTCCACATAATATAGATTTCAACATTAATCATAAAAGAACCTTTGAGTAAATAGTTACTGTACAATTCAATCCTTCCATCATACAATGTCCCAATTAAATATAAGACATGGAATTACTGTCAAGTCTTATTTTATTTAATTATATGTATTTCGACTCTTAAATGCACAACTCCAAATAATGCAAATTAGAAACTCCTTTCTAATTTCATTCTGCCTTGGCCAAGGACTAATGGGTTGTCATTTATCGAATCACATAGGACATTTCTCTTCTTTTACTAGAAGTGGTAGATTCTTTATTGATCATATATTATCTCCATGTACAACTTATTATACCCAAGCATACCCTTTGATATACCCTAAGGGTCTTAAGGAATAAGTCAAAGTATAACTCATCATACACAAGATACTATGATGATCTCAAGTCCAAGGATCACTTGTACTACTATCACTACAGGAATTCCTATTGACAGGCAAGTAAAACTCCATTAGGTATTCCTTAGCGAGCCACGTTCAGTGAACTTATTCTCTAATAAGCACCTACATACTTGCTTTAATGTCTCCACACAAATGATCATGAGATCAATCATCCTCATCTAATGAGCAAGCAACGTATGTACCAATCTATCTGGATTCACTAATCCCCAATTTAGTAATCCAACGATTGGGAACTATTTTAGTTTTAAGCTTTCTAAGAATT
The DNA here is from genome assembly GCA_016801055.1 of Panax notoginseng. Lineage (NCBI taxonomy): Eukaryota > Viridiplantae > Streptophyta > Magnoliopsida > Apiales > Araliaceae > Panax > Panax notoginseng. Next base: position 122,432,095 of record CM029020.1, on the reverse strand, counting down.
TAGATCTCATTAGAATGATCATCATCATTATTCTAAAAGCATTGCTTAAAACTACGGGTTTATCACATATTATAAAACAACATCATGTAGATAATTTAAAAGCCTTTAATAAATTATTACTTTTTATTAATAAATGAATAAGATTGTTACAAAGTATATGCTTTATCATCAAATATGATTGGCTTGTGTGCATATTACTTTCAGTTACATGTTGAGATGATAAAACTAATTTGTAATAATTTTTAAACGGTTTAAAGTATAGTCTATGCTACTTGTTTCGACTAGACGATAATGATTTGAAATATCAAAATATATTTTTATTTATCACTTATGTACCATGTAACCTGGTGTAGAGATGATAAAAAGTTGATGGAGTTGTAAATACAAGGATACTTAGTGTTGAATTTGATCTAAAATCATTATTCCACTATTGTATGATGTGTTATGACAAAGTCACTCGATGACAGCATCCTCAAACGGGTTGTTAATACAATACGACATCATGACGTCATTTTTAAACTAATTTTAAAATTTTAATTTGCCAACGGGGTTTGGTTATACCTAAATATTTCGATTGAATTGAATTATTGATATGAGTCTATGCTATTTGATTCGGCTAGACCAAAGTTTATAAAATTCTAAGTGTTCTTTGAAAATTTTCCCGAACCAATTTCTTTTGGTGCGAATTCCGATAAAGACTGAGGTAAGAAATTTTGTGTGCCTAAGGCGGATAAGAGGAACGGGGAAAAATTGTTCCGACCAGCAGTACTTGGCCAGTATAGGGCATACCGAGCTAATCACCCTCTGTGTCCGTAAGTTATGATGGTTTGCAGATGAATTTCCATATATCCTTTTAAAAAATGAAAGTTCGTAGTCTATACGGCTCCTCAGCATGATTTGAATAATTTAACTCTTGTGAGTGATGTTTTGGGTAGAATGTGATGATAAGAATGAAAGGTGTAAGGTAAATTTTGGGGATGAAATTTTTAGAAGAAGGGGTGAATGTGACGACCCGAGAATTTGGACAATTTAATAAAATCTTAAAAGATTGAATTAAGGTTAAATAATAAACCTAACCAAAAAATAAGTGAATGGATTTGATATTTTCTGGAAGGAATTTTATGGATTTAAATATTTTTCTGGAGAATTATTCAGGATTAAGTGTACAAGTGTATATGTTCTGTGTATATGATCATATATGTGTACAGTTTATGGTTAAGGGTCAAGGGTTGACCAGAAAAAATATATTAGTGGCAAACCCTAAGTTATATTAAGAATATCGACGTTCAGTTAGAAAACGCTAACGATTAGCTAGAAACCCTAATACCGGCTCTAGAAACCCTAATTTCAGTTTCGGGAATCCAAAACCCTAATTCAGAATATGAACACCCTAGTTTGGAAATTCAAATGCTAAGTATAAGGCTTAAGTGTTATTAATTATAACCTAATTGGGTAAACCCTAATGATTAATTAGAAACCTTAATAATTAGAAACCCTAATTATTAGAAATCCTAATTGCTAAATTAGGAACCCTAATTGTTAATTAGGAAACTTTAATCCTAATTACAAGTCCTAAGTGATTAGGAAACCCTAATTTACATTATTAGTAACTAAAAATTTTATTTTTTTAGCCTAATAAGAAATCCTAGAAAATCAAATTGTGAAACCTTAGGGTTACACCCTAAGGGTTGTCAAATGTCAAATTTGCCATTAAAATGGGAAGCCAAATGTCTAAAATACCCTTCTTGCAACAATACTATGCAATAACGTGTGCTACTGTGTACCCACGCGTATTACTGTATTTTAACCACCGGGTATTCTAACAGTGTTACCGGTAATTATTACGCCGTTATTTATAAAAACTCAAACTTGTCATTTTCTTCATCCGGCCATTTTTCGTTATGGGGCCCGCAAATGACTGCGCCGTCGTACGAATATTCACCGACAGCAAGAATATTCCACGACCAAACGAATATTCCCCGACAAAATGAATATTTTATAACCACTTGCTTATTTTGCAAAATTTGCATATTTCACCCATAACCAAAGCATTATATCAAATTAACACCCTATTATTCAAAATAATAATTAGAGGAAATTTGATTTTATTTATAATAAGTTGGGGTCTTACATTATTAGACTTTGAAAAAAATATTTTGACTGAATGATTAAATATCTAAGATAATTGGTAAGTGTTTAGACAAAGTCTTAGGGATTTTAGACTGGATAACTATCCGACTAGACCATCGGGATCTTAGAATTGTGCCGGATTCAACTCAGACTGTAATAGTTTGACTTGATACTAGGTCTTATATGCTATATAGACTGATAGGGTTATGTGTTAATGTGTTTAGGTTATTTTATTATTGATGATATTATTCTAATTTGTAGATCGATATTATTTATAATAGGTCTTCAGGTAAAGCTAAATAAATTGTGTAACAATAATCGACCGAATAGGAAAGTTTACTTGAACTATTCTTTTTACTTATGATTGATCATTCCTGATTATCACGTCAATGAATTATTGATTTCGCACTCTGTACATATTGCATGTATTCATTAGGTATGAAAGGCTGATCGCCTTCATTACCATTTGGTCCAGATATAATTGTTCATGTTCCATGCTCGTTCAGCTATAAAAGTTTGTTCATGCTAGTTCTCAATTATATTGTAGAATTTTAGCCAGCTTATTGTATAATTCCTTCCATCATGATATATCTTTAATTTATTGAACTTAAACTTGCTAGGGAAACTTGTTGCTCACTCTTGCTATAACATGATAAACATTGCAGATTAAGACGAATACGTCGGATACAGGAAAAGATAAAGACAAGTCCAGCTTGGGATAATATGTGCAGCTAGAAATGTAACAGTAATGTATGATAATAACATTGTATGTTAGATAGGATATTGATTCAGTTATTATGTGAAGGTTCTCGACCTTGGGGATTATGTGTAAAGTTTAATGTATAAACAATTTATGTTTATATCTTTCGCAATAGTTATAGAATGATTGTACCAGATCTGTGGGGATTTGGGACCCAGATCTGGGGTCGTCACATTACTTGTTGACCACGTATACTTGCGTGCTGTGCGTAATTAGATTTTACCCAACAATATATAAGCTTTAAAAAATAAAAATATATATGAATAAACATTGTGGCTTGTCTAGTTTCGTGGCCTTTGTTACTTGAGTAAGTAAGCTCGAGGGGATTGTCTTTACACCTAGCGCCTTAATGCCTTAAATGGTTTGGGAGTCGTTGGTCGAAAGCTCGTTAAGGTAGCATTGAAAAGTCTAAGGAAATTAGACATTGCACAGCCATGAGAAATATATATATATATATATATATATATATATATATATATATATATATATATATATATATATATATATATATAAAAGAATAAAACGGGACAAAGAGCCAAAAGCCCCCGTAATTGAAAAATAAAGCATAAGTATCCCATTTTGACCCTCAAAAGCGGTAACTGTTTGATTTTAGTCGAATCTAGCTCATTCTTGGATTTCTTAAGTTTACACTGCATGATGCCTTCGAAGAGACCTATTATATGTTAAATTTGATTTTATACCAGTTAGCATGGTTGTTGAGCACACACGTACTATATCAGTGATAACAGTCTAAGATTTGATGATTAATTGGAGAATTACTGATTTGTTTTGATATGATGTATTATCATGTTTACTTGATTTCTCTGAGGTCAGTTGACAAGACTTGTCTCTGTCTTTACTGCTGGATTCGTAGGCATGAAGATTAGTTGCATTACATTCTATTGCGTTGCATTACGTTTTGTGTTGTGCTCGAGGACTATCACGCTTTACGTTTGGGGGAGTTTGATGAATGGGTTTCATACCTACGAATTGGCTTCTGATTTGGACTTTAACTGTGTTGATCCTATTTATTTATGTTCATTTTTTCTTATTTTGTGTTTGTTTTATGTTTAGGAGTGCAATACGTGGCATGGAGGTATAATGGCGGCGTTATAGCGAGAAATGGCATGCAAAAGGCAAGATTTTAGAGCTATAGAAGAACCCCTCGTCGGGGCGGGCATATTTGCAAAGGAAGCCCCCGCCGGGGAGGGGGTACATAACCCAACTACAGAAACACCCCCCGCCGGAACGGGCCTCGTCAGTATAAAAATTCCCCGCAGGGGCGTGGGTACGTGAAGAGAGAAGTTTTCTATTTCAATTAGAACTCTGTAGCTGCATACAAGAAACAATTTGGCATGGACTGGGACTATGTTGGGCGTCGTGATATCAGTGTTATAACTGGTTTATGTGGGACAACACATCATAACATCAATCAATTCACACCAATCAATCAATTAAATTTTGAGCCCTAATTTTCAATGAAGATCATTGGAGGAACGAATTTGAAGGTCAAGATCACAAAGATTACTGAATTGAAGGCCAAGAAAGGGTGGTTTTGTAACTATTCTCTTTCTTTAATTCGAATTTTGTAATTGGGATGATGAATTTCTCTATCTTTTCAGTATTTAATTCGTTTATAATGAACTAAATTACTTTTTAGGCTTGCAATGGATCTTTATTTGTGAACAATGATTGTCATGCCTTAATTTCAGTTCAATATTACTATAAATTCAGTTTATCTATTGTGATTTGCACTTTAATTTATGAATTGCTTGATCACCAATTCTGTGTGAATTTATATGGACTCAAGAGATGATATATAAATCTAGACCTAATCACTTTAGAATGTGTTCTTGAATTATGTGATTAATGGAATCTTGATGAATGTTATGATAGAGATATACCTAGCATCGCATGTAATCGCATAAAGAGCTTGAATTTTAAACCTTATTTGATTTTAATTCATATAGAGATATAGTGAATTAGTTAATTAGGGTGTTTGGCTTAATTCTATCAAATTTGTGGATTTAAGTTAATACGGTGTTAGTTGTAAGACCCCGAATTTTATGAAATAAAAGTATTCAATTTTTCTTATAATTACTATTCAGTAAATGGTTAAATTGATAAATGTTAAAGTTAAGGGTGATAGATGAATTTTTTTTCAAAATACACAAGTGGTTATAAAATATTCATTGTTGTTGGGGAATATTCGTTTGGTCGTGGAATATTCTTTCTGTCAGGGAATATTCGTACGACGGCGCAGCCATTTGTGGGCCCCATAACAGAATAACTGTCGGGTGAAGAAAACGACAAATTTGAATTTTTACAATTAACGGCGTAGTTGTTACCGTTAACACTGTTAGAATACCCGGTGGTTAAAATACAGTAATACGCGTTATTGCACAGTAGCACACGGTATTGCATAGTATTTTTGAAATTATTGATTCTTATGTAAGAAGGCACTACTCAATAATTGTTACAGTAATTACTGTTCAATATTTTATTTTATTGATTCAATAATTGCTACGTTGAAATTTTATATTATTGTTGTTCAATAATTGTCACTGCACAGTATTTTCCATTATCAGATCAATAATTCATATTATTTGAATAATATTATTAGATAACATTATTGGCAATGTCTAGAAAGTTCTGTCTAAGGAAAGGTTTGGTCACCTAATTGCGCGCCAGTAAGGAGAAATTCTTATTGGAAAGCCCCATCTTTCCTGAAAACGGTCTGGTTGTCATAAATGTGATTCTGTAATATTATTTGTGAATAATTAATTATTGATTCATATGATAAGGAAATATTTATTTTATGTGGATATAAATGAGGGATACATTTTTGTGGTTAAAAATGAAAGAGTTAATGTTGAGGTGTTTTATCTGTATTTTTGTCGGAACGGAGGTATTAAAAATCAAATTAGTGTTTTTAAGATATTTTGCGAGGGTTATAATTTTTAATCCGATCGTTGGATCGTGGAAATTTTTGGATATGTTATACATATATAAGTTGAGTATATGTCCATAAATTTTGAACCGTTAAAAATGAACGTATGATTTGTTATGAATTTTACGAGATAACTGGTTCAGAAATTGTTGAATTTTCGGAGTTAATCATTTTGGTGGAAAATTCTAGAATTGGTGGGCCCCACTCTTGGTTGGTGAAGAAATGTGCTGAGATTTTTATTCAAATGTGGTGGGTGGGAATAGTAGCAGGTAAAGCCATCAGGTTGCAGGTTAAGTCTGCTTCGGCGTGCTAACATTTTCCTATAAATAGATGGCTAAGTTAGAATTGAAAAACACACCAGAATTCATAGGTTTTCTCTCTTTCTCTCTCTAGATTATTGAGTATATTTTGTGAGTATTTAGATACTCTGTGAGTTTCTATTCATCAGTGCAAGTTTCCTTCAGCCTTATACCGATCAGAAGTACTGCTCTTTTGAGGTAAGGGATAGTAAGGGATTTTAAGGGTTGTTATGTTTTTCAGTTTCGTAATTTTTCTGACCTTCAAAAATTCTGGAAAAATTTAAAATGATATTTTGATGAGTTTTCTTGATTGTGTCCAAAAATATTGATTTTTGGATGTATAGATTAAGAGTTATGAATTTTATGAGAAAAGACTATTTTAAAAGTAACCGCTTATAACTCCTTGTGGTTAACTCCAAAATTGATGAAATTTTTATTGGGAGTACATGTATATGATATGAGTATACTCTGTGAATTTCAGAATTTTTAGATAAAAGTATAATTTTTGATAAATGTCTAAATATTCGGCTATTTTGGCCATATGAAAAATAGTAAATGACTTTTAAAAATTCTGAAAAAAATATATGTTCACTATGGGACTATATTATGTTAAATCCCAAAAAAAAGAAATATTTTTGAAACTGATTTGGTATTTTTCATGAAAATGGTCTAGTTATGAGTAAATGAATTTAATATGTTTTGTGAAGTAAGAAAATTAGAAAATAGGATTTTATGGCTTGAGAATCCTATATGAGGTATATGCAGATTTTTGATGAGGGTTTTTGGTTATTGGTGATGAAATATTATGAGTTTGGCATTTTAAGATGATTAAATGCATTATTTAGTAAAGTGTAAACAATTAAAATAAATTGTTTATAAGCTTAAGAAATGTTATTCTTTCAATATCATTATACCGAAATATTGGTATGTATATTATTGTGGAATTTCTACCTTTTTTATGTCGGGGTTACTATTCATGAGTTACTATTCACGAATTACTATTCACGAGTTACTATTCACGAGTTACTATTCATGATAAAATTGGTTTTTTTTTCTGACCAAATTATAGTTGATTTATGAATATTACTCTTGAGATTAAATCTATATATTGATTATATTGATTTTATTATCATATATAATATTTTTATAACCCTAATGATGATATTCTCTTTCACTTGAGTGTAAAGATGGGTAGATTATTGGTATGATCATGACTAGGGTTCTCTTTGGCCAGTAGTGGAAAAGTTGAATTGTGACTGGTATGATCATGACCATTGAATTTATAATTGAATATCTTTAGCTTAAGTGCAAAGGTGAATTGATCAACATGGTTATAATTATTGTTTATATAAGTTCTGAAATAATTATATATTTCTTTGAGATATGAATATCTTTAGCCTGTAGTGCAAAGATGAACTGTTGATGAATATCTTTGGCCTGTAGTGCAAAGTTGAATTATTGATGAATATCTTTGGCCTGTAGTGCGAATATGAACTGTTGTTGAATATCTTTGGCCCGTAGTGCAAAGATGGTTTGTTGATGAATATCTTTGGCCGTAGTGCGAAGATGGATTTATTAGCATGATTATGAACAGGAATTGTGATTTGGTATAACCATGATATTTGATGTTTCAGGTAAAGACAGATGATGAAAATATTCTTCGTCCTGGGTGCGAAGAAAAAATTTAGAATCACAATTATGATTATGAGTTATTCATATGATTGTGGAAAGGAACTGTTGAGTGATGTTACAGGGATAAAACATTGTTGGCGGATTTTTAACATGGAGAAGATAATAGACTTTATAGTCTATTTGACTCTTCTAACGGATTGCTCGTTCCGCTGCAACTATGGTTGAAAATTTTTATCATCTACCATGTGTTCTAACTCTCTGATTTATTACTAATGAAAGCTATTGATAATTTAATTATCTTTAGTCATGATATTCTTTACTGAGCTAGTTGTGCTCACCCTTTTGCTTCACAATTCCTTTCAGGTAATAAAAGTGTAGCTGGGTCGAGTGGGGGATAACAGGGAAATAGAACGGTGGTCTATAGCTGTTGAGGGTGAGGCGAACCCAACGTTGGAAGGGTGTTTTGCCACTATCATACAAGATGTCTAATGATATACAACCTCGTATCATCATAAGACAGGGTTGTGCTCATCCACTTGCTGAGTATATATACAAGCACTACTTATATAATCTTGGTGTTTGTTTGAAGTATAATTCTCAATTAGAGACAGTGGAAATAATGATAAGTCAAGAGAAGACTCACCATTGGGAAGAATATGATAGTAATCTTCTCATTTTTCTTTGGGGTATATTGGGTCAACCAAGGATAATTCTGTAGCCATATGATATCTATCACAACCTAGAAGCTTGGCCTCCCATGTACAAAGGTTTCCTTGAGCACTTCCCAAAGATTCTAATTTCTAAAACAGTTTTTGGCTATACCTTTATGTAAGGTGTCATTGTGAGGTACAGTCCACGGTTGGGATATGAGTCACATTTGGTATATATGTGTTGTTGTATTTTGCACGACAATTATTGTAATAAAGTTGTAGTTGTTTTCTGTACCATGTATTTGGCGACTCAGAATAGGTTGGTTGGAATAGACCTGTTTTGGGGTTGTCACATTAGTGCATCGAGAGCTGGCTAATTCTACTTAAGTGTTCTCTATTAATTAACTTAGATAGTGAATTGAACTAGAATAAGGTGTGATAATCAGAGTGAGACTTAAAGTGAAGTTTTAAGCCTAATTCTCCATTATCTGCTTGAAATTTATAGTTATTTAGTGTGTTGATTGATTTGGATTTTTAGTTCCTTAGTGTTTCTTAATTATAATCCTTAATTTGAGTAGTTTGAAAAAATTGAGTTAATATAAAACTGGTAATTGTTAGGTTTAATTTCATACTAGTCTTTGTGGGAACGATTCTTTTCTTACTATTATATTACTTGTTGACCACGTGCACTTGCGTGTTGAGCGTATCTAGATTTTACCCAATAGGCCTCTTCCTTTTCATGGAAGAATCATCCACCATTAAGACATGGTCCTTCTTAGATGGGAAGTAACCTTCAGCAGTTTTCAACATCAGGCAAGCTGACATCCAACTTATTCATGTCCAAATTCATAACAAATTGTAAGAAGGTGTCAAGGAGTGACTGCAAGCCTAAATCTTGACTTAACTCCCCATCCATGACGAACTCAAGCTGTACAAGACGTTCAATCAGATTGATCTTTTTAGTGCATGAGTCTCAACAGTAGTGTCTTCGGTCATCCGAGTTCGGAAGAGCTCCTTAGATATCTCATATCTAGTAGTCCTACTTTGCTCACCATACAACTCTTGGAGGTGCAGCAGTATAGTAGGAACATCCATAGTTTCATGCTGAAGCTGAAACTCGTTACTCATGGATACAAGCATGATGCATTGAGCCACAGATACATCTTCTTGCATCTTCTTAAAAGTAGCAATCTCTTCCTCAGAGGCTGTTTCTGCAACATTTGCAGGGACAGTTAAATTTAGGACATAAGAAATCTTTTTAGCAGTGAGAACAATTCTCAGATTCCTTAACCAGTCCGTATAATTCGATTCGGTCAGTTTGTTAGCATCCAATATGCTACGCAGTGAAATTAGTGAGTGTGGCATTTTTAAAATTTTGCAAGTAAAAGGACAATATTTTTGGAAACATTCATTTAATTAATTACCAAAATAAATTTGGTTTTATTTTAAAATGTATATCCCACTATTTTCTACAAACTATATTACCCCCAATATATAGTTCGGCAATATCTAATTAAAGATATGCTAGTGAGAATAAGGATCTCATTTCAAATATATATAGCCTTGTGTGTGCACAACAAACTACATATAAATAATTAGGTAGACAACTCTTATCAATTACAGCATCATGTAACTCCTTGCATTTTGCCTCTTTAATCATAATGGTTAAGTATGTGCACATCCGAACTAAAATGATTTAAGTTAAGTTTGAGCCAGCATTTCCATATAAGTGAAGAGAAAACTACAGCCCTTGTGTGTTCACAATAAAATGGTAATGTTCAATTCCTTATAAACATCATATACAATAAAAATAACATATCAAATATTTAATACTTGCCTTGTGTATGAACAACAAACTCATATTAAATACTCAATACTTTATTTTTTTTATCATGCTAGAAGGCGACGTTCAATATTCCAAATATCTTTGAACGTTTAACTTAATATAATTTCTTTTAGGGGTTTGTTATTAATTATCTCATCTTATGTAGCGCGCGCGCGCGCACACACACACACACACACACACACACACATATATATATATATATATATACAGTACAAGCATGCATATAGAATACGATATTATACCCGGATTGATTATAGCCTTTTATTCTAGTTTGGTTCACTACAGCCACCAAGCGAACCAAAATGTTAAACCTAGGGTTGCAAGAATTAAGTTTAAACATAACTATTACATTTAAACCCAGACTCTATTACAAACGGGTCTTCATGCGCTTCTTGCTCCTTGGTCTCCAATTCTTCAAGTAATTCTAACTAATCTTATTACATAAACTATTTAGTTTAAATAGAAATCTTGATCAGTAGTCAAGGGAAAGTGCATAGGAGGGAGATAGAAATCACATCAAGAAAAGATTAGAGAAGACGATGTACGCAAACCCCATTTAATAAAACACATACATTTATGCATCCAACTAAAATCAAATCAAATCACATTGGTCAATAGTACATAATCAATCTCATTTATTATCATACATATCACCATGTGCATCAATATATATATATATATATATATATATATATATATATATATATATATATATATATCGATTTAATGGGAAATATTAATTAGCATATAAAATCTAATTCAAATTAAAATAAACATCTTTATTTTAATCCAATTCAAAATTAAAATAAACTCATTTATTTGTAATTTAGAATTACTGAAAAATATGGAATCCAATTTTTAATTAAAATAAACCTTATATCTTAGTTAGAAATCAAATAAATAATAATAACAATAAAAAATTTATTTAAATCTGGGTATGGGCGCTGCAGCGCCCCGAATGTACTAACTTCAGGCACTGAAGCTCCGGATTGCCCGTTTTTCAAAAAATCGAGGACAAATTTAGCTGCAGCGCCCTGAATATACTATAATCAGACGTTGCAGCGCCCAAAATTAAATTATAATCGGGCATTGCAGCACCTATCTGCATAATCAGTTTTCCAGTTCGCAAATTATGCTCTTTTTCTCTAAAAACATGATTCTATACCAATAATTATGACCAAAAAATTGTTCTAAACACAAATCAACATACATATCAAATCTAAACAATTAATAACTTGCATAAAAATTTAACTCTGATGTCACTGTTAGGTTTATAATATTCATATACACCATCAAAGTAGCGGAAGCATGGTAAAAATAGATTTTAAAATTTTACAGACCATATATTGGGATCATCCTTTATGCGCAATTATTAATTAAACGAAATAGATAAAGAATCAAATTCATACCCTTGAAGATTCGAGCTTCCTCAGGTACAAATTCAACTCTTAGTCCTTCGTGCTCTCCTTGAATACGCGAGATTGATTCCTTCCTTTGATCAACGTTAGCCACCCAAGCATTTGGCCTCTAGAGGTGATCCACCAAGGAAGAATAAAAACTCAAGAAAAAGGGTATTTGGCTAAACCCTAGTTTTTTTTTATCTCAAATAGAAAAGGTGTACTCTCCCAACTCTTGAAATAAAAGTGTGTAACTTATGTCACCCTCTCTCCATAAAAAGGCTTTCTTATTTATAGATGTAGCGAACTCTCCTAAACCATTTAGAATAGGGTTTTGATTTAATTAATTAAACTCCTTTAATTAATTAGGCTTCCAAATCTTATTAGGAATAATTAATTAAAATCTTTTAATTAATTAGCCTCCTACATATTAGGAATATGTGAGAGTACTTATATTAATTAATTCACAAACTCCTTTAGGAATTACCTTAATAATAATAGTAATAATAATAAGACTCCTATTATTAATTTATATTTAATATTTCCAAAATATTAAATAATAAATATTAAGCTATTTAATTTATTCTATCACCATAGATTAAACCGGCTGTAACCCTTTAGGTTCTCCATATTAAACCGGTTGTGAATAAATCAACTAGAATAATTCTAATCTCATTTAAATAAAAAAAAATTAAACTATTAATTTATTTAAATAAATAATATTTATTCTACAATAAGGATAAGCCTCCTAAGCGATCAACGACTTTCCAGATAATATAGATTTCTATATTAATCATAAAAGAACCTTTGAGTAAATAGTTACCGTACAATTCAATCCTTCCACCATATAATGTCCCAATTAAATATAAGATATAGAATTATTGTCAAGTCTTATTTTATTTAATTATATGTATTTCGATTCACAAATGCACAACTCCTAATAAATGCAAATTAGAAACTTCTTTCTAATTTTATTCCACCTTTGCCAAGGATTCTTGGGTTGTCATTTATCAAATCACATAGGACATTTCTCTTTTTTTTTTTACTAGAAGTGATAGCTTCTTTATTGATCATTCATTATCTTTATATATAACTTATTACACCAATGAACTTATTCTCAGATAAACACCTACATACTTGCTTTAGTGTCTCCACACAAATGATCATGAGATTAATCATCCTCATCCAATGAGCAAACAACGTATGTACCAATCTATCCAGATTCACTAATCCCCTTTTTAGTAATTCAGCTATTGGGAACATTTTAGTTTTTAAGTTATCTAAGAATTTAGATCTCATTAGCATGATCTAATCATGATTCTAAAAGCATTGCTTAAACTACGGATTTATCACATATTATTAAAACAACATCATGTAGATAATTAAATGTATTTAGTAAATAAATATTTTTATTAATAATGAATAAAATTATTTACAAAGTATATGTTTTATCATCATACATGATTGACTTGTATGCATACTACTTTCATCAAGATTGGACCCTTCCCTTGCTATGAGCCTAAAGTGAAACCAAGGTTTAAGTAAACAGATGAAGTCATTACACTAAAAATTTTAGGTGATGATTACCCACAGATCTCAGTTCGGCGCGAGGACCAACCTCGAGACCCCAAAACAAGTGGTAGCTTTACTTTATTCGATGAAAGGTGTAAAGATTCAATCTGTACTAGGTTAGCTCTTTGTCGACCAATAGGAAGCGGAAAGAGAGAGTCAGATGCTGGAAAAAGAGATACACAAACTTTTTGAGAAAATAATTTGTCAAGATTAATTTATTTTTGAGATTTTCATCGAAAATAATTTCGACAAAATTAGACCATTTGTAGACACTCGAAATTTTCTGCATACCTGTTACTAACATTGCAGAAGGGCAGAATCGTCTTTTAGAGATAACCCCGGAAGATAGCTCAGTTCAATCCCAGAAACAACCCTAGGATATTCAGTTATTACCATCTCGGAGATAACCCCGATACATCCAGCTCAGACCCGAAAATACCACCAAAAGTTTCAACCTTAACCCCAAAAATAATACCAGGAGTTTCAGTTTCAACCTCGGAGATAACTCCGAAGAATGCAGTTCAAATACCAGAAATCACAGTGGAGAAGAACGTGTCATCTCGGAGATAACCCCGAGATACTCAGTCTCAGTCCTGGAAATAACACCAGGAAAGATAACGTCAACCTCAGAGACAACCCCGAGGCATGCAGTTTCAGTTTCGGAGATAACTCTGAAAATGCTTGTTTCAAACTCATGCAATCAGCTTCAAACACTCGGCAATGGCCCCTAGGCACTCATTTCCAAAGTTTGGAGATAACCCCGAAAAGTCAGGCACATCTCAGAAGCAACACTGAGGACGGTCAACACCTGCAACAATCCAATCTCAGAGATAACCCTGAGTAACAACTACTAAATCAGCCCAAGCCGGAGATAACCCCGGTGAATGGCAGAACCGTCATCTTGCCATCCCAATCCCACTTTGCACCGTCTCAACATTTATACATACATACATAGCAATGTCCTACAAGAAACAAAGAGTGCCAATCCTGAGTGACTACTACACAAGACAGCACACCGGATAGAATTTGAAGCTTGAAGACCAAGGGCATGGTCCCATCTTCCTGACTTCGTACAACCTCTAATCCCATGTCATTGTGTAACTCTCAACAACAGCATGCCGAAAAAGGTCTTATACACCTCAATCGGATGCCCGGATTGAAGTTCTGAAAGTTCTAGCGGACATCATATTGTATGCATGCACGTACTTCGAGACAGCGGGACTCGCAAAACCTAGGAATCCGGGGAACCCAGGGCAGCTGCAGGTACATCTGCGACTGCCGCAATTACACCTGCAGCTCCCCTTCTCTATAAATAGAGGGCCTGGGGTAGCCATTTTGAGAAGAGAAAAGGCGAGGAAGCCCTATCTAATTTGCTGTGTACACACCATAAACTAAGTACTTTCTCATTTTAAACACTTGTGAGCTCATATATTGTTATATTTTTACTGGCGGGAGCCGAGTGTTCATCCCTTTTAAGCTATTGAAGTCTTCTTTGATAGTCTACTGTAAGCCTTCTTACACTTTTTAAAGCCTTTCTCCACTATTGTGCACATACAGTTCTTCACGTTGAGAGTCGTGTAGCGTGTGTATGCCTGAACTTCGGTCCGTGGCTTTTATTTCTTTATATATATATATATATATATATATATATATATATATATATATATATATATATATATTATAGATATTTATGTATATATTTATATATATGTACTAACATTATCGAGTTATACCTCGATTGAGCCTGGATTTTACATCCGGAGCATTTATTTACTTATATATATATATATATATATATATATATATATATATATATGAATTGTTGTCGAACTTTTTTCGATGAGACTGGATTTTACATCCGGAGCATTTACTACTTTTATATATATATATATATAGCGACAAATTGTCGAAATGATAAACCGAGCCGGGATCGATATATATCCTGTGCGTTTACCGCTTATATATATATATATATATATATATATATATATACATTTTTGTCAGGCCTGGAGTTTACTTCGTGGCCTTTTACTGCTTTCTTTACATTTCGTCTAGCCTGGAGTTTACTTCGTGGCGGTTGATCACTTTTACAGCTTTATTTAAATTTTTGTCCCGCCTGAAGTTTACTTCGTGGCGGTTGATCACTTTTATAGCTTTATTTAAATTTTTGTCCCGCCTGGAGTTTACTTCAAAGCAGTTTATCGTTTTATTGCTTTATTTATATTTTCAATCCCCCCATGGAGGTGCTTCGTGGTGGTTGATTGATTTTTATTGCTTTATTTACATTCCCAATCCCCTATGGAGGTGCTTCATGGTGGTTGATTGGGTTTTAATGTTTTATTTATATTTACAATCCCCCGTGGAGGTGCTTCGTGGTAGTTGATTGTATGCACACACACACACACACACACACACACACATATATATATATATATATATATATATATATATATATATATATATTTACCGCTTTTATATATATAATTGTTTACTGCTTTCATATAAATTGCGGCATCATGTGAGCCTAGGAATCATGTGATCACAGATTCAGTCTACTAAATCTAGATTCGGTTCCCATGACGAACATTTTCAACTGTAAGCAGCTTGTAAATTATTTACGGTGTTTGAATTTCCTTAGATGGCTCTCATGCCCACAAGGAATGTGGCACTGTTTTGTACATTATTTTCTCGAAAATGCTTCGCATCTCGAAAATAAAAACAATCAAGTCAAACACATAATAAAATGGAAGTATCAAAGGCCTCAATTACTATTGAGCATAAGGGTTTGAAAAAACCTCTTTTTACAAAACATCACTGCTATATCTTATTTAAAACTGAATTTTTACACAAATTCAAACAATTTGTATATAGGTGCAAACGAGGCATAGCACTACTTTCAAATAACTACACATTGACCCCCACACACACACACACATTCATATAACAGTTTAATTGAAAAGTGGCGGTCACCGTGGCAACACGGATGTAGGGGGGTGCCTAACACATTCCCTCCACATAAGTAAGTCCCCGGACCCTAATGAATTTCAGTTTCGTAGACCCGTTAAGTAGTGTCACATCACTGGGTCAATGTACAAACCTTTTTTCGGTTGTGTTGGTACAACCATTTAAAAAACCAACTGGCGACTCTTACAGTCAAATCGTCGACATATAAATGTTGGACATTTTCACAACTTATTTTTTCAAACAAATCTCACCTAACATGAGAACACTAAAAGACAAGAACAGAAAAGGGACAAATAAAATCCCGACGTCGACAGGTGGCGACTCTGCTGGGGAATCCAGTAAGAGGACTTAAGCTGCTATTACAAGCTTTTTAAAATTGTTATATACTTGTGTGTGGATGTTGCATTTACATTTGATGGATGTGTTGGAATGCATTTACTTACTGTACTAAATATTTTACACTATATCTTCTTGTGATATTAGTGCTTCGCACATGTCATCATTTTCATAAACGGTGAGACACATACCTCGTGAATAGTATCCCGACATGAAAAGTATCCCAAATAACCGAGTAAATAATATTTGGGTGAATAGTAATTTGGGTGAATAGTAACTCGTGAATAGTACCCCAACACGAAGTGCCCCGAATACTCGAGTGAATAATACTATAGTGAATAGTAATCGGGTAAATAGTAACCTGTGAATAGTAACTCGTAAAAAATTATCAAAGAAAATGATATTCCATGACGAGTACAAAAGAAATGATATCTCATACGAGTATAATAGAATATACGAAACTGCAAATAGATTTTTATCCGTCATGCGGTAATCCACGTAGACAGATCATTTTCACAATTTAATAAAGGATGAATATGAAGGATCATTCACCATGCATGCGGTAATCCACATAGACAGGTTATTCCAACAGAATAATAAAGAATTGAATAACAAAAGAATTCACCAGGCATGCGATAGACTGCACAGACATGATATTCCAACAGAATAATAAATAATGGAACCAGGTCATGCGTAATACGCACAGATAGGATATTCTAACAGAATAATAAAGAATGGAATCAGGTCATGCGTAATCCGCACAGACATGATATTCCAACAGAATAATAAAGAATGGAATAACAGAAGAATTTCACCATATATGCGGTACTTCGCATAGACAGGTTATTTCAACATAATAATAAAGAATGGAATAACAGAAGCTCTCTTCATGATTACGAAAGAAATAATACTCCTTACCTTAGAAGAAAACTAGATACTGGAATAGTGAGGTAGTAGACTTCTCTTCTTCTTTCTCTCTAAAATTTCTCTCTATAATAATTACTCTATAGCTTTAGTGAATTGGTGAGAATGAAGGAAGAATGAGCTTTTATTTATAGGAAAATATAGTTTTAATAATTGCACATTTTGGGGCTCAAAATATTACAGTATAATGCCTCCCTCTTTTTCTTCATTTTTAATTTAGTCCTGCAAGTATTATCAAACTTGCACCACCTCCCCTAATAGTAAATCATGTGAATTAATAGTTCATTCATGTGACTCAATAGTATAATCATGTGAAAAAACTAATTACAGTATAGTACCTTCAACTATACCTTCATTTCTAATTTAGTTATGCAAGTATCTTAATCTTGCACCAACTCCCTTAATAGTACAAGAATGTGAATCAATAGTACACACATGTGAACACATAGTTATAAGCATGTGAATTAATAGCAATTAATTGCTCATTTATCCGGTTAATTACCCAATTGATCAATATAACCTCCAAACATCAATTACTATCGAAATAAATGTAAATTTTCACTAACACTAATAATTTCCACACAATGGAACTATCAATTTTATCTTTAATCAATACGAATTTATTTATCATTAATATTATAATTCATAATATTTAACAACAAGGTCGTTCCCAGGAAAGAGGGAGTTTTCCGATAAGGATTTCTCCCTATTGACGCGCAATTAGATTATCTAACCTCTCCTTGTCAGAACTTCTAGACATTGTCGATATTGCAAATAATAATATGAATAACTTTGCCGTCTCAATTATTGATTTAATAATATAACATATTATGCAGATGATACCGTGACAATAATTAAATCAATAATATGAGAGATATGATGCAGCAATTACTGTAGCAATAATTGAGTATAACTGACTGACTTCTTACGTAAGCATCAATAATCAATACCGTGTGTTACTATGTAACCACGCATATTACTGTACTTTTACTACCGGGTAATTCAACAGTTTTAACGGTAACACTTTCGCCGTTATTTTTATAAAAAGATAATTCTGCCATTTTCTAACTACGACAATACCTCCGTTGTGGGGTCCACCAATGATTGTTCCGTCGTACGAATATTCCCCGATAAAAAGAATATTCCCCGAATATTTTATAACAACTTGCTTACTTTGCAAAAATTTTCACATATCACCCTTAATTTTAACCTTTTATCAATTTAACCATTTCTGAAATAAAATAATAATTATAAGAAAATTGAATACTTTCATTTCATAAAATTTGGGGTCTTACAATCTCCCCTCCTTATGAAATTTCGCCCTCGAAATTTACGTACGTTCCTGGTATGCCGAATAGGTGAGGATACTTCGTCAGATTCTAACTCTTGAGGTATAACCTTTGAGCATAGAATATAATCATTCTTATCCAATATTTTAACATGTATCTCCTCATACGTTAAATCTTCTGCTATCTCGTCTAGTTCTAATTCAATAATGTGGTTCGAGTCATCCACATAATTACGTAACATCGATACGTGAAAAATGTTATGAACACACGACATACTTGGCGGTAAAACGAGTCTTTAGGCCACAGTTCCTACTCGATCGAGGATTTCAAATGAGCCAATTAAATCAAGGGTTGAGATTTCCTCTATTCATCGACTCTTGTTTCTAGAATAACGCCTTCTTGAACCTTCTTCTTCATATTCATCAGCTTCAGGTGTGTAGTTTGAGCGGCTTTATCGATTAAAGTCGATTCTAATCGTATATTCGTTATCTTTACGTGGATCCCTAGAGTCTTTAACTCTATCTTCATCATTTATAAGTTATACGAAATGGGTCTTTATGTTAATAACATCGCACTCGTAAACGCATACGATCTTCTACTTAACGCGTCAGCTACCACGTGCGCCCTTCCACGATGATATTGAATGGTACGATCGTAATCTTCAACAGCTCGAGCCAATGTCTTTGGCGCCTTATACGTTCGTTTCGGTTGAAGAACGATATTTGAGGGCTTTTAGAATTGGGTTTTATACTAGGGTCAATACAAAATTCGATTTCAAGCTCTAAGGGTAGGCTAAGAAGTCATCAAGAATACGTCAGGAAATTTATTAACGATAGAAATATCATTCAAAACTGTGACTCTCATCCAAGACTTGGATAGCACATGTAATGAAGGTTTCTCCTAACAGAATTTCAACCGATAAGTGAAAGTCTAATTTCTCTGGAGTCAAATTTAAACGTTGAGCGCAAGTAAGAGAGATAAAAGAATGGGTAGAACCGGTATCTAATAAGGTATAGACTTCGCAAGAATTTGTAATTTACTAACCCGTGCTAACTTCGTCTGGGTTAGTCATTTTTTGAGAAGTCACAAAAAACGCTCTCCCCGAAACCACCGACTTTGTTTTGTCCGTATTCGCCTTTGGTACCACCGTCACAGCTGGACTTGACTTTGGTGTATGACAAAATCAGGCTAGGTGACCTTTTTCTCCACAATTGTAATATGCTTTGGACTGCATCGTGCAGCTTGGACTGATATGTCCCTCCCCTCCGCATTTGAAGAATACAGTTGGTGGTCATTCTCTTTCCTTGAAAATGGGTGTTGGTGTTGCTATCTTTCCATTGTTGTTGTACCTTCTCTTCTTGAAATTTCCACTCCTATTATCTTGGCCATGATTACTACTGAAGTGGCTACCATTCTTGGCACGATAATTTCCCCCCGATGGTTATCATTGTTTCGATGGCCGTTGCCATCGGTACGATTATTATCGTGTTGTTGCTCGTTAAACTTTGGTTGGGCCGTTTCATTATCGCGCTCCAATAACTGAGCCCTATTCACTACATCTAAATACAAACACAATTTGTGAGAAATGAGGTATTGACGTATTTCGGGTTTCAAACCTCTTAGAAGCATTCGCGTCATTCGCTCCTCATTATCAACCAAATGGGATGCAAACTGGGATAACTCCACAAATTTAGCCTCGTATTACGACACAGTCATATTGTTTTGCTCCAACTTGATAAACTCCACCTCCTTTATGTGACGAATACTTTCGAGAAAATACTTGTCGTTAAACAACTCTTGAAACTTCTCCCAAGACATCTTGAGTGCGTCAGGCTGGGTACATTTTACAGATTCCCACCAGTAATCTGCTTCTTCACGCAACATAAAGGTGGCAAAGGGAACCTTTTGGTCCTCGGAGCATCCCAAGACATCAAATATCTTGGTGATTTACTTTAACCAAATCTCTGCCTTAAGTGGTTCTGGCTTTCCCAAAAACTCCGGTGGTCCTAGCTCCTTGAACTGCTTAGCGGTGACCGACCGTGGGTTGCCATTGTTTCCACCTGCATTATGAACAGGAGTCTCTCTCGCTTGATGTTGCATGAATTGCATAAAGCCTCTGAACATCCCATCGTTTATCATTTCATCGGTGTTATTGTTTACCTGAGGATTATTCTCTTCCTGTTGCACATTATCCTGGATATTGATCGTTGGTGACTCAACGGTCTCATGTTCTTCATTGCTTATCTCAACATTTTCGGATGCCATTTTCAAATACTGCCACAAAATAAGGGTTAATTAACATATCACATATTATCCCTATACTCTGACCGACCAATTAAATACCAAATAAACTTAGGTAGGTCATACTAGCGAAGGAATTTTCTGTCTCTATATGTTGCAGCTGAGATATACTGCCACCCTTATACGTGCCTTTTGCCTTTTCGCCTTCAGATACACCTGAGGATCTGTTCGAGGCGGCAGTCTTACGTCTCTTGACCCAGCTCTCAGCTCTCCACTGCTCACACATCTGCACCCATATGGGATGTGCGCACCACCAGGGGCAATGCTCATGCATATACTGCTCACCCTGTCCTGGATGGTCAATCTCAGCATTGTGCAGGGCTTTCTATCGTTCTTTGTTTAGATTATCTTTAGTCCGGACAGCGCACTTCTGCCAGAACAGTGCCTGAATAACTGATGCATGTGCGTCGTCCCATCTATACCGCTTCTGCAAATAAAACAACAATAATAATATTAAAACTATTATATTACCATAATCCAACATTACCAAACTATTAGTTGATTAACTATGTATTATCTATCAGAGTGATTAAATAAATATACCTGAAATTCAGCCCAAACTGCATCCTTATGGGCGAGAGGTGTGCTCGCCCATGTAATCACTGGCGTAGGCCAGTTCTGTAAGCATAATTGTGAAATGCACTTCACAATTTTACTATCTTGAAAATCACTACAATATACAATAATTTACATTAAAATATATTTATAACAATGGAAATATTAAACCCTTATATATACACGATGTTTAACTTACGTGCTTTCTGGAGGAGGACGGATCTGTATAAGAATGCGATCATCCGGATTAGCCGGGGCCTTCGGCACATGATTAGGGCCCCGACCCAACCCGCGCTTTCGTGTAACAGGTTCAGAAGACATCTATAAATAAAAAAAATTAGGATGTTAGTATGAAATTATGAATGACAATTAATTGTATGAAATAGTTAACTACGATTACCATAAGTGAAAGGTACATAAACATGACTGCAAAATAGTTAACTACAACAACTACAAATGATATAGTTAAGGATATAGAGAACATTCCTATATAGAGAACATAAATGAAAGGTACATAATTATGAACTAAACATGAACATGAACATAAACATACATTTTGTACAATTAAAACTAAACATACATTTTAATGAAAATCGTTGTCTGATGAGTCAGAATCATTTTGTATAAGTATCGGAGATTCATAACCATCTTCTTCAGATTCTGTGTCAGTGTCAGTCAATAACTCTTCCTCAATATCACTGTCATCTTGCACAATAACTGTCTCGGGATCCAATTCATCAGGTTCATCTCCACCCTCTAACTGGATTACATCATTGTTGTCCTCTATATTTATTATAGGAGGTCTCTGAAGCATTTCCACTTGGTAGAAATCCCCGTCTATTACTTGGACACGACTACGCGCGGGAGTATGAATTACAACTTGTCAATCTGTAGGCGGTCTATCCCTTTTCCTAACTGGACTAGGAGTGTAGTATACTTGTATTGTTTGAGTTGGTAATACAAACGGTTCGTTGGAGTACGCAGACCTATGGAGGTCAATATCGATGATTCCATGTCTGTCAACACGTATCCCTTTTTCTGAATCAAACCAATGGCACTTGAACAAGTGAATATGTCCCCCGTACGTGCCCTTGTACGACAACTCTACGATTTCCTCCAACTCCCCATAAAAGGCACGACCAAGCTCATTGTAACAATCTCCTTGGACACACACTCCAGAGTTCGTTGTTCTTTTACCGTGCCCATATGCCTTTGTGTGAAATTCACAACCATTTATTTTGTAACCATTGCGGGTGACTTGGTCCATGTCTGGTCCCATAGCTAGGACTTGTACATTAGCCGGAATCGGTGATCCCTTAGTCAAAGCCTACAAAAACTCCATCTTATTAAATGAAGTCATAGTTAACATGGAGTATATATATATATATATATATATATATATATATATATATATATATATATATATATATATATATATATATATATATATATATATATTACGTGCTTAAAAATTGAACTTACTTTGTCCTTTAGCCAAAGTGCAAAGTTTTTATCCCGATTGATTTGAATATCTTTATCAGTTATGCCGGGATGCTTCACTTTTAACTCGTCATCGTACAATCTATACCATGTTATAAACATTAACATATTGGAATAAATTGTCAACTTAAAAGATAAATTATCAAGTTTACATGTGTACCTCACAAATTCGTCAATCTCCTCGCAATTGAGAAGAATGTAAGTATGTGCAGCATGTAATTCTTGCTCAGAGATGAATATGCGCTTCCCTTTTCCATAAGCACGGCCCGATAGACCAAATACAGATAGTCGACCATTTAGTTCAACATTTCCCCCATCATCATGTCTCGATACTCGATTGGCCTTTGTCAAGACTTCGTCCGGAAAATAGTCTGAGACAAACGTAGATATCTCATCGAAACTGTATGCCTCGCATATCGACCCCTCGACATAAGCTCTATTCTTAACTTTTCTCTTAAGGTTTCCCATCACCCTTTCGAAAGGGTACATCCATCTATATTGAACTGGACCCCCAACACGAGCTTCATAGGGAAGATGGATGTGCAAATGCTCCATGGAGTCAAAAAAACCAGGTGGGAATATTTTTTTCAGTTTACACGTGATCTCTATGATGTTCTTCTCAAGTACAGACATGTCCTTCTCATTTAATGATTTTGAACATAAGTCTTTGAAGAAACGACTAAGATCCGTCAAAGCATCCCATATTGGTTTATCAAGCAGACCCCGAAATGCTATAGGCATGAGCCTCTCCATGAACACATGACAGTCATGACTCTTCATCCCTTGCAATTTCCCACCCGTAACACACCTTGCAATGTTTGATGCATATCCATCTGGTAGTTTCAGAGACTTAACCCATGTGCACACATCTTCAACTTGCTTTTTGGACAATGTGTACCTTGCATGCGGTTTGACAATCTTACCATTAGGAGATTCGTAAAGTTCTAATCCGGGACGCTTACAAATATCTTTCATGTCCAAACGTGCCTTATCGTTATCTTTTGTCTTCCCCGTAACATTCATCACAGTGTTAAACACATTGTCAAACACATTCTTCTCAATATGCATCACATCTAGATTATGACGAATCAAATTTGTAGACCAATAAGGCAGTTCCCAAAAGATGCTTCTTCGAACCCAGTTATGAGATTCGCCAAACCCATTGATTATATTTGTGGCATCAACCTTACCAAATGGGATAACCGACAATCTCATCACACGATCTCGCATCTCCGTTCTCGAAAATCGCGGTGCAGGCATATCATTGTCTACTTTCCCTTTCCTGATGTGTTCTCTATTTCTTCGAAATGGGTGATCTACCGGTAAGAACCGACGATGACAGTCAAACCAACAAGGCTTTCGACCTTTTGATAGATTAAACGACTTTGTATGCTCCATACAATATGGACAAGCCAACTTCCCGTGTGTACTCCATCCAGCTAACATACCATAAGCTGGGAAGTCACTTATAGTCCACATAACCGCTGCCCTAAGGTTGAAATTTGTTTTCGTTGCAACATCCCAAGTCTGTACTCCATCCTCCCACAATACCTTCAACTCGTCTATAAGAGGTCTCAAGTAAACATCTAAGTTCTTTCCAGGACTCTTAGGACCAGGAACCACGAGTGAAAGAAACAAGTATGGCTGTTTCATACACATCCAAGGAGGCAAGTTGTACGGAGTAACAATCACAGGCCAACATGAGTACGGAACAGCTGAGTGGCCAAACGGATTGAAACCATCAGTGGACAATCCAAGCCTCACATTTCTAGGTTCCAATGCAAATCCAGGATGTGCTAAGTTGAAATCTTTCCAAGCCTTCCCATCTGAGGGATGATTTAGTTCTCCATCTTTAGTTGGAGATTTCGCATGCCAACTCATATGTTCAGCTGTTCTTGAAGACATGTACAATCTTTTTAGCGGATGTGTTATTGGAAAATACCTTAGAATCTTAAACGGTATACTTGATTTTTTTGTAGTCACACCCTCTTTATTAGGCCTAAACCGATCATGACTGCAAAACGTGCACCTTGTCATCTGTTCATTTTCCTTATAAAACAACATGCAATCGTTGGGATATGCATCGATCTTTTGGTATCCAAGACCCAACTTCTTCACCATTTTCTTACAAAAGTAATAGTTATCAGGCAATTTCTCACCGTCAGGCAACATACTCTTAATGGCCTTCAAGAGCGACTCAAAACACTCATGACTCATGTTGTGATCAGCCTTGATGTTAAGTAATGTCGCCACTGCAGACAATGTAGTGTGTTTGGCGCAACCATGCCACAATGGCTCGCTACCCTCGTCTAACAACTTAAAGAAGTCTTTGGCATCAGAATTCATAGGTTGTTCTCTGCCTTGTTCCCAATCAAAATCTGGCCCTGCAATATCATGAACCATTTCATTCATACGATGAGTACTACTGCTCGAATTGTGTACTTCTGTGATGCCACCACCTCTTCTCTGTCCATGTGCCCACCAGCATTCTTCGTAATTTCTCATGAACCCAGAAATAAGTAAATGATAGTTTATCACGTCTCTGTCCATATAATTTACATTCTTACACTTCAAACATGGACATCGTATCTGCGACTTACCATTCATACATTCTGGGTGACTATACGCATAATCCAAAAACACTTGGCAACCAGCTCTAAATTCAGCTGTAGCACCTATCTGGGCACTTGACTTTCGTCGTGCCATCCAACTACGGTCTGAATAGAGGTCCATGATTCCACGGTACCTATGTTGACATGAATTATTGTATTCCCTTGTTAGAGATTTACAATTCAGCTCAATCCTATTTATGATGCTTATAAATACATATACATGTATATGTACATATATAACATGAGTGTGCATCATATATGATTATTCGAGAATTGAACAAGGATACATTCCAAAACAACCTAAAGACAATAGATTCCTAGGGGTAGAATATGAATCATTGCATCATGCATGGTCTGTATATGATAGGACATTAGGTGATGAAAATATCTTGATGGTCAAGTTTGAAGAACAACCAATGGAATTTGAAATGTGTTCTAGAAACTATAACGATGCGTATATCAAGATTGTAGAAGAAGGCATACTATTAGCCCCTGTGAATACGAATGCATATATGGCCATTTGACTTATATATGAAGATTTAGACAAGTATGTCTTCTCGACTGTGAATTATGGATAAACTTCTTTGAACCTTCTTCTTGATTGAATTATGGATAAACTTAATTCCTAGTTATGTTTTATGTCATACTCATGTTCAAGTTATTGGATTGGTATAAGTATGATCATATATTATAACCAAGGTTTTGGGTTAAGCCCTAATGTTCAAGTTATATAGCCATTTGACTTATATATGAAAAAATTTCGGTAGAGTCTCCCCTATAATATGAATTATCCACATGCACGAGGGCATGCATACTTGACCAATTTCAGGGCATAATTTAGGAGAATCCAATATTAGTAACAACAATAAGAAGCCCAAAAATTGTCCCAATTTCAGCAATATCAACAACAATTTATCTAAATTTCAGCAACAATATATTCAGAGTAATGTTATATTCAAAATTTTTCCAAATTTCAACAACTGTTATTCAGTAATAAAAAATTATCCAACTTTAGATAATCTCATATTAAAACATGAAACCTAACCATGCATGTTCCCAAATTATTCTTGTGGTGTAAAGTGTGTGTATATACTTACAAAAGTATACATATATGATGTATGTGTGTATATATATACATATAGGTATCAATCAACTCATAAAAGAATCTCTCTTTTTAAATTCATTGATTATCCCAAAAGTTTCATACCCATTAGGGTTCTACCCATTTTGAACAAGACACTGTAAATTTACCCATTTTGAACAAGACACTGTAAATTAAACTGGATTTTCAGTCAAACCCATTTGGATTTTCAGTTAAACTCAAATTAAACCCAAAAAATTCAAGAAAATGGCATCTAGAAGCAGAACATCAACACATTCACATCTTCAGAAAAACAAATCATGCCCATTCAATCAAAAATAACAGAAAAATAGTTTAATTTAGGGATTAATTAAAGGGGTTACCGGCGGTGGTGAAGGCGTCAACCGGTGATGTCGGTGGTGAAGGCGTCGGCGGTAGCGGTAGTTTTCCTCCCTCTTCTCTTCTCTCCTCCTCCTACTCCCTCTTCTCCCTCTCGTCGTCTCCCCCTCTTTTTTTTCTTCAGTACTGATCGAGCGAACTGCTGAACTTGATTAAGTTCATGAGAATCAGCGACCGCCATCAGTGACCGCATGCGGTCGCTAATATTTAATGACGTGGACATATCAGCGACCGACCGTGGTCGCTGACAGAGAGTGGTCGCCCCGCCAAAGTTTCGCACCAAATTTTAGGAGGGAAATTCATATCAGCGACCGAACAGCGACCGCATGCGGTCGCTGATATGAACTAGCGACTAGAATCCTATCGGTCGCAGATAGCAGTCGCTGTTACTATTATCAGCGACCGGATACGGCGGTCACTGATATTATTGGTCGCTGATATTATAGGAAATGGATGGCGATGAATTTCCACAGCATATCAACTTGAACCCCATGAAACGGTACTATGTCTGAGGTTACCATCAAGCAAACATCCTGATTTTAGATCACAAGATCCCCAGTCATTTCAAGTTTTCTAACCCTTCACTACATACAACTTCTCTTCACACTCATCTGCCCCATCAGGGATATACATTGTGAGACCCCAAATTTTATGAATAAAAATTTAAATTTCTCGAATTTTTTTTGAATATTATGGTGTGGATTTGATATAATGTTATAGTTGTGGGTAATATTTATAAATTTTACAAAGTAAGCAAGTTGTTATATAATATTCGATTGGTCGGGGAATATTCGTTTTAATAGGAAATATTCGTACGACGGCACAATCATTGGTGGACCCCACAACGAAAGTATTGTCGTAGTTAGAAAACGACATAATTATCATTTTATAAAAATAACGGCGGAAGTTTTACCGTTAAACTGTTGAACTACCCAGTAGTAAAAGTAGAGTAATACGCGTTGTTACATAGTAGCACACGGTATTAATTATTGATGCTTACGTAATAAGTCACTCAGTTATACTCAATTATTACTACAGTAATTGCTGCATCATATCTCTCATATTATTGATTCACTTATTGTCACAGTATCATCTGTATAATTTGTTATATTATTAAATCAATAATTGAGATGACAAAGTTAGTCATATTATTATTTGTAATATTGACAATATCTAGAAAGTTCTGTTGAGGATAGGTTAGATAATCTAATTGTGCGCCAATAGGGAGAAATTCTTATCGGAAAGCTCCCTCTTTCCTAGGAACGACCTGGTTGTTAAATATTGTGAGTTATAATATTAATGATGAATAAGTTTATGTTGATTAAAGATGAAATTGATAGTTCCACTGTGTTGAAATTATTAGTGTTAGTGGAAATCGACATTTATTTCGATAATAATTAATGTCTGGAGGTTATATTGACCAATCGGGTAATTAACCGGATAAATGAGCAATTAATTACTATTATTTCACATGCTTATAACTATTTATTCACATGTGTGTACTATTGATTCACATTCTTGTACTATTAGGGGAGTTGGTGCAAGATTAATAATACTTGCATGACTAAGTTAAAAATAGAGGTATAGATAGAGGTACTATACTGTAATTAGTTTTTTCACATGATTATACTATTGAGTCACATGAATGAACTATTAATTCACATGATTTACTATTAGGGGAGGAGGTGCAAGTTTGATAATACTAGCAGGACTAAATTAAAAATGAAGAAAAAGAGGAAGGTATTATACTGTAATATTTCGAGCCCCAAAACGTGCAATTATCGGAACTATATTTTCCTATAAATAGAAGCTCATTTTTCCTTCATTTCTCACCAATTCACTAAAGCTATAGAGCAATTATTATAGAGAGAAATTATAGAGAAAAAGAAGAAGAGAAGTCTACTACCTTACTATTCCAGTATCCAGTTTCTTCTAAGGTAAGGGGTATTATTTCTTTCGTATTCATGAAGAGAGCTTCTGTTATTCCATTCTTTATAATTATGTTGGAATAACCTGTCTATGCGAAGTACCGCATACATGGTGAAATTCTTCTGTTATTCCATTCTTTATTATTATGTTGGAATAACCTTTCTATGCAAAGTACTGCATACATGGTGAAATTCTTCTGTTATTCCATTCTTTATTATTCTGTTAGAATATCCTGTCTGTGTAAATTACGCATGACCTAGTTCCATTCTTTATTATACTGTTGGAATATCCTGTCTGTGCGGATTACGCATGACCTGGTTCCATTCTTTATTATTCTGTTGGAATATCCTATTTGTGCGTATTACGCATGACCTGGTTCCATTATTTATTATTCTGTTGGAATAACATGTCTGTGCGGTCTATCGCATGCCTGGTGAATTCTTCTGTTATTCCATTCTTTATTATTCTATTGGAATAACCTGTCTATATGAATTATCGCATGCATGGTGAATGACCTTTCGTATTCATTCTTTATTATTCTGTTGGAAATGATCTGTCTACGTGGATTACCGCATGGCGGATTAAAATCCATTTGCAGTTTCGTATATTCTATTATACTCGTATGAGATATTATTTCATTTGTACTCGTCATGGAATATCATTTTCTTTGGTATTTTTTTTACGAGTTACTATTCACGAGTTACTATTCACCCTAGTATCATTCATTCGGGTATTCGGGACACTTTTTGTGTCAGAGTACTATTCACGAGTTACTATTCACGGGTTACTAGTCACCCAAATTACTATTCACTCGAATATTATTCACTCGGGTATTTGGGATACTTTTCATGTCGAGATACTATTCACGAGGTACTATTCTCGAAGTACTATTCATGGGGTACTATTTACCCAAAAAATATATTTTTTTTCTGTCCAAATTATTTTTGGTACATGAACATTATTCTTGAATTTTACTCTACAAAGCAGTATCATGTTGACAATTTGGATGTTATTGATTTCTGGATAAATTATATTATAAATCTTTAAAATTTATCCTTGAACTTGTTTTATTGAATTATTATGTAATTGTCATCATCCTCATGCTTATATTGTGATGAAAGTCATCTTTGGCTTACGTGTATAGATGGACTTGGTATGATTATGACCAGGGATCATTCGGTATAATCATGACCGTAATGTGACGAATGATGTGGTAAAAGTACTCATTGGCCTGTAGTTCATTGATAGACAATTGTTGGTATGATTATGACCAGGGATTATTCGGTATAATCATGACTATTGATGATTACATGAATATCCTTGGTCGTGGTGCAGGGATGATGTGGTTTATTTATTAAGCTGAGTCTCAGCGATAAAGTTGATGAAAATCTTTTTAAATCAAAGAAGATAATAGATTTTATGCTCTACTTGACTCTTCTAATGGATTGCTTATTCCGCTGTAGTTGTTGATATAAAACTTGTTGTCTATTATATTCTATCAGTTGTTATACTGTTGAAGGCTAAGGATAATTTAGTCTGCATTATCTTAGTCATAATATTTCTTACTGGGCTAGTTGAGCTCACCCTTTCTTTCATTGTTCTCTTTAGAAAATGAGAATATAGATGGGACGAGTCGGGAAATGGATTGACGGTCCAGATGGATGTTTTAGTAGTCCTCACTATTTTGTAAAATAGTGTGATAATAAATGTAATGAGGACTCCATTGAGTGTGGACATTGTCTAGATGACAATATTCTTATTAAAACTCTTAGATTATGTTTTGTTGTATGTTACACGACAGTTGTATAATTAAGTTTGTATTTGATTTATGTACCATGTATCTGGCGACCCAAGATGAGTGATGTATACCTGTTTTGGGGGCGTCACAGTTGGTATCAAAATTTAGGGATATGATCCCTGGCTGAGATATGAGACAAGAACTAGGAGGGGAGAGACGGGAAATTTCTTCGCTAGTATGACCTACCTAAGTTTATTTGGTATTTAATTGGTCGGTCAGAGTATAGGGATAATATGTGATATGTTAATTAACCCTTGTTTTGTGACAGTGTTTGAAAATGGCATCTGAAAATGTTGAGATCAACAATGAAGTACCTGAGACCGTTGAGTCACCAACGATCAATACCCAGGATAATGTGCAACAGGAAGACAATAATCCTCAGGTAAATAACAACACCGATCAGATGATGAACGATGGGATGTTCAGAAGCTTTATGCAATTCATACAACATCAGGTAAGAGAGACTCCAGTTCAAAATATAGGTGGAAATAATGGCAACCCATTGTTGGTCACCGTTAAGAAGTTCAAGGAGCTGGGACCACCAGAGTTTTTTGTAAAGCCAGAACAACTTAAGGCGGAGACGTGGTTAAAGCAGATCACCAAGATAATTAATGTCTTGGGATGCTCCGAGGAGCAAAAGGTTCCCTTTGCCACCTTTATGTTGCGTGAAGAGGTAGATTATTGGTGGAAATATGTAAAGCGTACCCAGCCTGATGCACTCAAGATGTCTTAGGAGAAGTTTCAAGAGCTGTTCAAAGACAAGTACTTTCCCGAAAGTATTCGTCATATAAAGGAGGTGGAGTTTATCAAGTTGGAGGAAAATAATATGACCGTGTCGCAATACGAGGCTAAATTTACAGAGTTATCCCGGTTTGCGTCCTATTTGGTCGATAATGAGGAGCGAATGACGCGAATATTTTTAAGAGGTTTAAAACCCGATATACGTCAATACCTCATTTCTCACAAACTTTGTTTATATTCAGATGTTGTGAATAGGGCTCAGTTATTGGAGTGCAATAATGAGTCAGCACAATCAAAAGGCAACGACCAACAACACGATAATAATCATACCTTTGGCAACGGCCATCGGAACAATGATAACCATCGTGGGGGAAATTATCATACCAAGAATGGTAACCACTTCGGTGGTAATCATGGCCAATATAATAGGAGTGGAAATTTCAAGAAGAGAATGTACAACAATGATGGAAAGATAGCAGCACCAACACCCGTTTTCAAGGAAGGAGAACGACCACCAACTGTATGCTTCAAATGCGGAGGGGAGGGACATATCAGTCCAAACTGCATGATGCAGTCTAAAGCATGTTACAATTATGGAAAAGAAGGTCACCTAGCCAGATTTTGTCGTGCACCAAAGTCAAGTCCAGCTGGGACGGTGGCACCAAAGGCAGATACGGACAAAACAAAGTCGGTGGTTTCAGGAAGAGCGTTTTTCGTGACTTCTCAAAAAGCGAGTAACCCGAACGAAGTTAGCACGGGTTAGTTAATTATAAATTCTTGCGAAGTCTATACCTTATTAGATACCGGTTTTACCCATTCTTTTTTCTCTCTTGCTTGCGCTCAACGTTTAAATTTGACCCCATAGAGGTTAGACTTTGACTTATCGATTGAAACTCGGTTAGGAGAAACCTTTATTACCTCCACTGTTTATAAATCTTATTTGATTCAAATCGACACTTTCACGTTACCTGTCGATCTTATCTCTTTGAAAATACTTGCCTTTAATGTGATTTTAGGAATCGATTGGTTAACTACTCATCATGCTTTTCATAAGGTTGTTAGCTTTCATATTCCAAACCAACCTGTTATGCGAATTCAAGCAACCAAACCCTAAAGTTAATCACTATTATATCAAGCCATAAGTAAAGAGCCCCGATCCTTTCTTTGTTGACTTCCTAGTCTTGGAATACACCAAAGCTAGAATATCCGTAGGGGACGTCGTGAATAATGGTGGTAAGTTGATAGATATCAATGTGACGTGTTGTCCAAGTCTTGGATGAGGGTCACAGTTTTGAATGATATTTCTATTGTTAATAAATTTCCTGACGTATTCTTGAAGACTTCCTAGCCTACCCCTAGAGCGTGAAATCGAAATTTGTATTGACCTCAGTACAAAATCCATTTCTAAAACCCTTAAATAATTCTTCACCCAAAACGAACGTATCATGCGCCAAAGATGTTGGCTCGAGCTGTTGAAGATTACGACTATACCATTCAATATCATTGTGGAAGAGCGAACGTGGTAACTGACGCGTTGAGTAGAAGATCGTATGCGTTTACGAGTACGATGTTGTTAACACAAAAACCCATTTCGTATAACTTACAAATGATGAAGATAGAGTTAAAGACTCTAGGGACCCACGTGAAGATAACGAATATACGATTAGAATCGACTTTAATCTATAAAGTTAAAGCCGCTCAAGGTACATACTCAGAGTTGATGAATGTGAAGAAGGTTCAAGAGGGCGTTATTCTAGAAGCAAGAATCGACGAATAGAGAAAATCTCAACCCTCGATTTAGTTGGCCCATTTGAAATCCTCGATCGAGTAGGAACTGTGGCCTATAGACTCGCCGTACCGCTAAGTATATCTCATGTTCATAACGTTTTTTTGTATCGATATTACGTAAATATGTGGACGACCCGAACCACATTATTGAATTAGAACTAAACGAGAAAGTAGAAGATTTAACGTATGAGGAGATACGTGTTAAAATCTTGGATAAGAAGGATCATATTCGACACTCAAAGGTTATACCTCAAGAGTTGGAATATTAAATGAAGTCAAGGTATCCTCATCTCTTCGGCATACCAGGTACGTACGTAAATTTCGAGGGCAAAATTTTATAAGGAGGGGAGATTGTGAGACCCCAGATTTTATGAATAAAGATTTAAATTTCTCGAATTTTTTTTTTGAATATTATGGTGTGGATTTGATATAATGTTATAGTTGTGGGTAATATTTATAAATTTTACAAAGTAAGCAAGTTGTTATATAATATTCGATTGGTCGGGGAATATTCGTTTTAACAGGAAATATTCGTACGACGTCACAATCATTGATGGACCCCACAACAAAAGTATTGTCGTAGTTAGAAAATGACAGAATTATCATTTTATAAAAATAACGGCGAAAGTTTTACCGTTAAACAGTTGAACTACCCAGTAGTAAAAGTACAGTAATACGCGTGGTTGCATAGTAGCACACGGTATTAATTATTGATGCTTACGTAATAAGTCACTCAGTTATACTTAATTATTGTTACAGTAATTGCTGCATCATATCTCTCATATTATTGATTCACTTATTGTCACAGGATCATCTGTATAATTTGTTATATTATTAAATTAATAATTGAGACTACAAAGATATTCATGTTATTATTTGTAATATTGACAATGTCTAGAAAATTTTGTCGAGGAGAGGTTAGATAATCTAATTGCGCGCCAATAGGGAGAAATTCTTATCGGAAAGCCCCCTCTTTCCTGGGAACGACCTGATTGTTAAATATTGTGAGTTATAATATTAATGATGAATAAGTTCGTGTTGATTAAAGATGAAATTGATAATTTCATTGTGTGAAAATTATTAGTGTTAGTGGAAATCGATATTTATTTCGATAATAATTAATGTCTGGAGGATATATTGACCAATCGGGTAATTAATCGGATAAATGAGCAATTAATTACTATTATTTCACATACTTATAACTATTTGTTCATATGTGTGTACTATTGATTCACATTCTTATACTATTAGGGGAGTTGGTGTAAGATTGATAATACTTGCATGACTAAGTTAAAAATAGAGGTATAGATGGAGGTACTATACTGTAATTAGTTTTTCACATGATTATACTATTGAGTCACATGAATAAACTATTAATTCATATAATTTACTATTAGGGGAGGAGGTGCAAGTTTGATAATACTTGCAGGACTAAATTAAAAATGAAGAAAAAGAGGAAGGTATTATATTGTATTATTTCGAGCCCCAAAACGTGCAATTATAAGAACTATATTTTCCTATAAATAGAAGCTGATTCTTCCTTCTTTTCTCACCAATTCCCTAAAGCTATAGAGCAATTATTATAGAGAGAAATTATAGAGAGAAAGAAAAAGAGAAGTCTTCTACCTTACTATTCCAATATCCAGTTTCTTCTAAGGTAAGGGGTATTATTTCTTTCGTATTCATGGAGAGAGCTTCTGTTATTCTATTCTTTATTATTATGTTGGAATAACCTATGTATGCGAAGTACCGCATACATGGTGAAATTCTTCTGTTATTACATTCTTTATTATTATGTTGGAATAACATGTCTATGCAAAGTACCGCATACATGGTGAAATTCTTCTGTCATTCCATTCTTTATTATTCTGTTAGAATATTCTGTCTGTGCGAATTACACATGACCTGATTCCATTCTTCATTATTCTGTTGGAATATCCTGTCTGTGCGGATTACGCATGACCTGGTTCCATTCTTTATTATTCTGTTGGAATATCCTGTCTATGCGTATTTACGCATGACTTGGTTCCATTATTTATTATTCTGTTGGAATAACTTGTCTGTGCGGTCTATCGCATGCCTGGTGAATTCTTCTGTTATTCCATTCTTTATTATTCTGTTGGAATAACCTATCTATGTGGATTATTCAGCTATCTCACGCTGATCCCAACAAGCATACACCCGGGATCAGTCCTCTACTGACAAATGGTGAGAAGCTAATCGTTAACCTAATGCCCCCTCAAAAGGATGGAAGTCCTGAAATCGGCAAACTGTGAAATCACAACCAATGGGTGGTAGGTAGTCATGCCCCTCAAACCAGCTAGAGGGAGGTAATCCATGCTAGGAGCGTGAGTAATGAAGCTATAGGGTGAGCTGAGCCCTGAACACGGCAGGATGCCAAACGGATCTCTGATCCCTGCCAAGAATACTGACTATGACATAACGTCTGTACACTCCGATGGCTGAAAGGAGTAAGACATAGCTATATCATGGGTGAGACAGTACCCGTGTCGGCAGAAAGTGCCAATCGGTCTCAAGTGTGACATAAACCACACGTATAACATGACTGAACTACTTGTAAAGACCCCTGCAGGGTAGGTACTACAGAATGTGGCCGACCTCAACGTCTCCGCCACGATCATTGGGATGATGGTATGACCCTCCCTGAGAGCTCTCACTGCCATGATGACACCTATGTCCATCTCGTCCATATATCGTGGCATGTACACATATGCGGCCACGCACGTCACGAGTACCTCCACTCTGGCCAAATGCCACTGATCCTCTGGTGAGGTGAAATCCCCATAATGTCATGCGTAGCTGTCCACCGAGCCAAATCTGTCTATCAAGAAGCGATGGGGCAATACATGGCCGGATGTAATCTCATCCTCTACTACTCTACGCCGTAACCCGGTGAGGCTCATGAACTGCCGGCACATATCTCCGACAGCCATATGAGCGTAAGGTCTGTCTAAGGGAAGGGCCGTCAACCGCTCGTACTCCTCTGAAGTAGGAGTCAACTCCTGGGTACCAAATTGGAAAACATGTCTCTCAGGTATCCAATGCTCCAGCATACCCTCCACAAAGCCTGCGGGAACCTGAAACATCAAGAGGGTCATAGAATGCTGTAATAGCTGATCTACAGTCACCCTATCTGTAGGTGACATACTATCATACCACGACCTCAGACGGGATGCCACCAATATTGGCTAGGTATGATCTATGCGGCTGACTGTCGAAGAAGACATCTGTGCAGGCCGTATCATAAGACCATCCAGGGGTCAATGCTAAATATCTCTGGACATACATACATATGCATAACATAATACATGCATGACAGATAATAGATGTCAATATGATGTAGGGAATGGAAAACAGTACATACATTCCTAAGTACATCATCATCTATATACATCATCTCTGTACAGCTAAAAATATAAGGAAATGGGGCAGAGACGCCCTACTACTAATAAAGGCCTATCAAAAGATATAGCGAGAATGGGGCACAACCACCCAATATCTAACAGAGGCATATTAAAAGAGATAACGAGAATACACATCAGAAGAAGATAATGGTGTCAATATCTACATCATCAATCCTGTCCACCTGATGTAACTCCTCCTGAGCCACTGGATCTCTATCAACAGGGATGTCAGGCCTGTATAAAGGACGATCTGCACCGACAAAGCCATATGGGTCACCTGAGGGGCCATCGCCTGAGCTGGAATGATCAAAAGTATCTGCCTCTAAAGGATCTCTACCCAAGTGCCGGATGAAAAAATGTGCCCGGTCCAACTGCTGGGTCAAACGATCAATCTGTGTCACATGAGTCAGATCTCAGACACAGGTCAACCAATCCGTCATCATCATAGATCCAGGAACCATATCCCCCATAAATTGAGTGGCGCGAGTCTGGGCTCCAATGGTACGAGGGGACCACCAGTGATGGAATGAATCCTGAGCATGTGAACCCTTTGACAAAGCATATCCGTCCATACCCATCAATGGGATGTCATCAGCGGGTGACTGCAACACAGGCCAAGAACGCCTGGCAGGAGGCAAGATCGGTACATGAATCTCTCCTATGGTGCTCCTAATAGCACGCTCTCCTAAATAGAGCTCCCATCCTCCATCTGTGAAGAGCGGAATCTTACGAGTGGATATCATGTGCTCGACACCAGTCGGGAATCCATCCTCAAATCCAACGGTCAAATGTTCCCTAGAGTAGGGAACCCAAGTGATGACATCGGCTATCAACAGCTCCAACTGTAAGCGACGATGGGTGAAACCCTTCGCTACAGGAACCTCTGACAAAATGGAGTGATGTCAGCGCCATCCTCATGGATAGGTGTCTAAACCTAACATGCTCACATGACACAAATATGGAAGCCTCTTATAGGCCCAAAACTGCCAACACAAAGGTAAAACACCTGCTATCAATAAACACTCTTAACCTGTACATGGAAAATCAAAAGAAAAATACTCACCATCAGAAACGGGTAAAATCCTAGCCAAGCCTCGATCAAGCCCTGCGAACACATGCGCATTCCCCTGAGGAAATAGGTAAATGTGTAGGAACCCCAATCATACTCTCCGATACGGTCCACCTCCCGCGTGGCGCTGATCAAAGTGAATGACACTATAGAAGAGTTATCTGCTATGAAACAACCCCTGATGATAACCAGGAACAATCGCCAAAGAATGTGATCCCTGACTCTCACATCAGCGGGCATGGGCTCACTCAACAGCCCACTCATAGCATCTACGCTCAAAGGACCCGTATGAACGGTCCTACCCTTGAGCGCCTCAGACGGAACTCCCAACAAGGATCTGACGGCAGTAGGGGTAATATCCGCCGTACATGGCACTGGCACCCATCCAAACTCCATACCGATGATAAATCGCCAATCTATCGGCGTCATCATCACCTCACAGTCAAATAAATAGAGAGACTGAGTCTGGTAAAACCAGCGCTCAGACAATGCCCTGAGGTAACCCCAGTGACAACGGCGGGGAAGAATGGAAAAGAATGCCCCAAAGCCCCAATCATGCACTATACCTCGGTAATCTGGATGCGGAGCCTGATACAGGGAGTGTATGCTGAACCAGTTCCCTCGAGGCTATGTAAAGCCGGGAACTTACATCATATGCAAATCAGTGTCAAAATCCTTGCTCCTCCTCAATAGGAAAAAGGATGATCAAATCCAGCTTTTACCTCATTTGTATGCAAGTAAACTGAGGGGTGGCGACTCAAATCACCCAGAAGATCTGGGATAGCCACCTGAATGCCTGGGAAATAACCCCAGAAATGCTTGTTTCAAACCCATGCAATCAGCTTCAAACACTCGGCAATGGCCCCGAGGCAATCATTTCCAAAGTCCGGAGATAACCCTGGGAAGTCAGGCACATCTCAGAAACAACACTGAGGACGGTCAACACCTGCAGCAGTCCAATCTCAAAGATAACCCTGAGCAACGACTGCTAAATTAGCTTAAGCCGGAGATAACCCCAGTGAATGGCAGAACCGTTATCTTGTCATCCCAATCCCACTTTGCGCCTTCTCAACATTCATACATACATACACAACAATGTCCTACAAGAACCAAAGAGCACCAATCCCGAGTGACTACTGCACAAGACAGCACATCGGATAGAATTTGAAGCTTGAAGGCCAAGGGCATGGTCCCATCTTCCTGACTTCGTACAACCTCTAATCTCATGTCATTGTGTAGCTCTCGACAATAGCATGCCGAAAAATGTCTTATACACCTCAATCGGATGCCCGAATTGAAGTTCTGAAAGTTCAATCGGACATCACGTTGCACGCGTGCACGTACTTCGAGACGGCACGTACATCTACGGCTGCCGCAGGTACACCTGTGGCTCCCCCCCTCTATAAATAGAGGGCTTAGGGCAGCCATTTTGAGAAGAGAAAAGGCGAGGAAGCCTTGTCCAATTTGCTCTGTACACACTATAAAATGAGTGCTTTCTCATTTTAAACACTCGTGAGCTCATATATTGTTATATTTTTACCGGAGGGAGTTGAGTGTCCATCCCTTTAAAGCTATTGAAGTCTTCTTTGGTAGTCCACTGTAAGCCTTCTTACACTTTCTAAAGCCTTTCTCCACTACTGTGCAGACACAGTTCTTCACATTGAGAGTCGTGTAGAGTGTGTATGCCTGGACTTCGGTCCGTGGCTTTTATTTCTTTATATATATATATATATATATATATATATATATATATATATATATATATATATATTTATATAGATATTTATGTATGTATTTATATATATGAACTAACATTATCGAGTTATGCCTCAATTGAGCCTGGATTTTACATCCGGGGCGTTTATTTGTTTTTATATATATGTATATATACTTATATATATGAACTGTTGTCGAACTTTGTTGGATGAGCCTAAATTTTACATCCGGAGCGTTTACTGCTTATATATATATATATATATATATATATATATATATATATATATATATATATATATATATATATATTTACATTTCTGTTAGGCCTGGAGTTTACTTCGTGGCCTTTTACTGCTTTCTTTACATTTCGTCCCGCCTTGAGTTTACTTCGTGGCGGTTGATCGCTTTTATAGCTTTATTTATATTTTTGTCCTGCCTGGAGTTTACTTCAAGGCGGTTTATCGTTTTATTGCTTTATTTATATTTTTAATCCCTCATGGAGGTGCTTCGTGGTGGTTGATTGATTTTTATTACTTTATTTACATTTCCAATCCCCCATGGAGGTGCTTCGTGGTGGTTGATTGGGTTTTTATGTTTTATTTATATTTACAATCCCTCATAGAGGTGCTTCGTGGTGGTTGATTGTATGCACACACACACACACACACACACACACACACACACACACACACACACATATATATATATATATATATACCGCTTTTATATATTTACATTTCCGATCCCCTGTGGAGGTGCTTCGTGGTGGTTGATCAAGTCTATATATATATATATATATATATATATATATATATATATATTTACAAGCTTTTATATATATAACTGCTTACTGCTTTCATATAAATTGCGGCATCATGTGAGCCTAGAAATCATGTGATCACAGATTCAGTCTACTGAATCTAGATTCGGTTCCCGTGATGGACATTTTCAACTGTAAGCAGCTTGTAAATTATTCACGGTGTTTGAATTTTCTTAGATGGCTCTCATGCTCACAAGGAGTTTGGCACTGCTTTGTACATTATTTTCTCGAAGATGCTTCGCATCTCGAAAATAAAAATAATCAAGCCGAACACATAATAAAATAGAAAGTATCAAAGGCCTCAATTACTATTAAGTATAAGCGTTTAAAAACACCTCTTTTTACAAAACATCACTGCTATATCTTGTTTAAAACTGAATTTTTACACAAATTCAAAACCTTTGTATATAGGTGCGAACGAGGCATATCACTACTTCCAAATAACTGCACATTGACACACACACACACACACATTCATATAATAGTTTAATTGAAAAGTGGCGGTCACAGTGGCAACACGAATGTCAGGGGGTGCCTAACACCTTCCCTCCGCATAAGCAAGTCCCCGGACCCTAATGAATTTCGGTTTCGCAGACCAGTTAAGCAGTGTCACATCACTGGATCAATGTGCAAACCTTTTCTCGGTTGTGTTGGTACAACCATTTAAAAAACCAATTGGCGACTCTTACAGTCAAATCGTCAACATATAAATGTCGGACCTTTTCACAACTTGTTTTTTCAAACAAATCTCGCCTAACATGAGAACACCAAAAAACAAGAACAGAAAAGGGACAAATAAAATCCTGATGTCGACACCATTTTCTTGAAGTGACATTCTATTAGATTTAATCACTGGTTATATGGCACAATTAATGACTGCATATGAAGATGATCCTAATTTATAATTCACTAATATATTTGTGGGTCACACTTTGTGTGCAATTAAATTAAATAGATAAATTTTAACTAAAATTATAATATATGCATTGTGTGCAATTAAAATAATAAATAAATTTTAAATAAAAATTATAAAATATAGGTGAGAAAATATAAGAGTGATTACAGAGATAAAAGTTGGGAAAAGAGAGAAAAATAAAACTAAATTATATATGACAATTTCAAATGAGATAATTATTTTTTATCGCTCTCCTTTCATACAATAAATAAATAAAATAGTAATCATAAATAAAAATTTAAGTATTAGGGGGGAGGGGAATTGTTTTGGATGACCATATCTATTTACTGTTTTGAAACCTTCATATCAAAAACCATTTAACTACCAAGTTAATTTTTTATGATCATTTCCATTTATAATCCAAATTTAAATATGAAACTTGTCTACATCAATCCATAAATCAGTCGAGTCTTCCATATATAATTCAAATTTAAATATGGAACTTGTCTACATCAATCCATAAATCAGTCTAGACTTACCAGAATGATTAAGCATATAAATTTCATAATATGATGATATAGAAATATATAGTAGAATTATCTCCAAATGCCAAAAAGACAACCATAAG
Source organism: Panax notoginseng (assembly GCA_016801055.1). NCBI lineage: Eukaryota > Viridiplantae > Streptophyta > Magnoliopsida > Apiales > Araliaceae > Panax > Panax notoginseng. The sequence continues at coordinate 122,390,089 of CM029020.1, read as the reverse complement.
CAAAAAATATCCATATACAACAATTTTACCTCCACGACAATTTTTTTAATCAGAAAACATATTCAAAATGCCAATTCTACTTCCACAATATTTTTTAATCTTAGTACTAGGACATCCCTTCTCCTGAAAGAGAGGAGACAAAATATAGACCTAACTAGTTAAAAAGAGAACTATCAAAACATATTAATGCAATAGGAATAAATACTTGTACACCCTCTGTTCCAATAAAATAAAATAAAAAATTATATTTGCCATAAATAAAATAAAATAATTCTCCTAAAAGAAAAAGAGTTCTACTTCAAATTAAAGAGAGAATAATATAACACAATATCTTTATGTTTAAGATTAGAATTTTACCATCATGTCATCGGATTTTCTTAAAATTTATATACTTTACAAATTAAAGAAACCCAGGTAGAGACTAGCTACTACCTGCTGGATCTTAACAAATTTTTCGAATAAAGATCGCATGCGCAAGAATTAAAAAGCTGAAAGATTAAAGAGAAAAAGAAAGGTTTATTTTTTTTTTGTGTGTGAGGACCATCCTACTTGTTTATATATTTAATTTTCCCGTAAGGGTAATGGTCCCATAATAATGCAGTTTTCCGTTAAATAAGCACAGTAATTAATTAGGGCTACCAAAACCTATGAAAAGTCACGCTTTCAACATAATTAAATATAATATATATATAGGAAAAATATATATATACAGCTATGTAGTACACAGTCGACTATAGTGACGATTTTATGAGCTATACACCCGTCGTCATAATTATTCTGGGCTACGGCGACGGGTGAACCGTCGTCATTGCCCAAAAAACCGTCGACATATCTCGACTGTGTAATACATAGCTATGTATGTATATATATATATATATATATATATATATATATATATATATATATATATATATATATATACACACACACACACACACGGTTCGGATCTTAAGCTCACCCTTATTCAACTCACCCGAGTTCACCCCCCTTTAGCGACGGACCCGACGACGGTTCGGTCATACAACAGTCGTCTATACTTTTAGCGACGCTATATAGTCCGTCGCTAAAAATATAGACGACGGTTGTATGACCGAACCGTCGCCGGTTCCGTCGTGAAAAGGGGGGGTGAGCTCGGGTGAGTTGAATAAGGGGTGAGCTTAAGATCCGGACTATATATATATATATATATATTAGACTTTATATAAGCAAATTCAACTAAACAAAAAAGCATTACCAGAGAAATTTCAGAAAAGTACCTCTTTTTTTCTCGACTAGGTAATACTTGTATGCATCTCTCTCAGATACTTCTTTCTTTAAGATCCACACCATAAAAAACGGATCTTGACTCACTACTTTTGAGTCGTATATCATTGCATTGATATATCATAGAATCAAGGGCGGATCCATCTTTTTAAGTCTGAGAGATCAAATTTCAAATAAACAAATTTTTACAAAAAATAAAAATATAATAATAAAATAAATTACAGAATCAAATAATGCTCAAATATTATTTATAGTAACATTTTTCGAGATTTCTTTACTTAAAATTATTGTATGATAATCTCATTTTTATTAATTAATTCACAAGCAATTACAAAAAAAAAAAATCGCAAGTTTTACAATAAATTTCAAAACAATTGCTAAATTTGTAAAATTATAAATAAAAAAATACAACATATCGAATTTTCTTTAAAGTCTAATTAGTTATAAGAATTAGGTCAAATCACGCTAGACGAGAAACAGAGAGACAAAGAATATTGTAGTGACCAATATAATATATGATATGAACTTTAAAAAAATTAATATTACCTCCATCCCAAAATTAGATATATATTTTGACTTTTTAAAATCAATTCGTGAAATCTTAAAACTCAAATTAATATAGGTTCAATCAAGTTTTGAAAACAATAAAGATAATAATTAGTAGTGTTTTATAATTAGTTTACAATTGTTATATTTATCGTATTAAAACTACATAACTGCATATCAATTTTAAATTTAAAAATTTCGCGAATTAATTTTAAAAAATCAAACTATATTTATAATTTTAGAACATAAATATTATTTTTCAATTTAAATTTTAAAATTTTTATTAAACACCTTGAAATTTTATCATTTCTTTTTAATCCCTAAAGATTCAGTGGGGTCTAAATCGGCCCTTGCATAGAATACTTGATATTTTGGATCTCATTTGTTATACAAGCATTATTATACTAGTCTCCATGTATACGCTTTGTCATAATAGAGGTTAAAAAAAATAAGGCAAAGGAATTCACAAATAAAATTACAAAATAAAGAAATAAAGAAAAATAAACCTGCACACAAAGATGTCAGAATAAGATCGGAGGAGAAAAATAATCTATAAATTCTTTGTTATTAGGGTGAAAGATGGAGTCATAATGGAGGAAAAAAAAAGAGAACAAAAATAAAAATAAAGGGAGATAATTAAAACATAAAGAAAAAAAAAATAAGAAAAGAGAGAAAAATAGATAAAATTATTAATTATTATGTATGTATATGTGAGCCAAAAATACTAAAAAACATATACAAAAAGCCTTATGATATAGATATAGATATGATAATTTCTACAAGATTATCTAATTAGACTACCTAAAATCCAAATCTATCAAAATAACCCATTATTACTCCTATATAATTTATACACATATTTAAACCGCCTGAAATCAAGATTCATCAAAAACTTATTATTCATATATAAGTACACACATACATAGACAAGTTAAGACTACCTGAAATCTAAATCCATAAAAAACCCATTATTCAAATATAATTATATACATATATACAGAAAAATAAATTGCTGCATAGAGGGTGAGATATATGGCCGGAAAGGAGGAGAAACAAATTCCTCCATTGGAAGCTGACAGATAGAGCAGTGAGCACGCAAAAGCAATAGTATTATTAATCATACAATCTGCCTCTTGTGTGCTCACTCTCTTCTGTCAGTTTCAATACCCATCACCTCTTCTTTCCCAAATATGGCAACAACCCATAAACAGAATATTCAAAAAATAAATAAAATTTCACCCAGATCTGAAAACAAACATACCCTATAATATATACCCATTTAAGAAAAACATCAACCAAAAACATTACAAATATTTTTATATAATATATCATTCATCTAGGGTTTGCTCCTCAGATCAAGAAAAAAAAAATAGAAACACCAAAAACAAAACCCATAACCTCTATCTCTGATCTATTGGTTTCTTTTTTGCTTTGTTTGTTATTCAACCATTTGTATCTTCTATCTTCTCTCTCCTACATGCAAGACATACAGGTGTGAACGAAAGATTTTTAGAGGGAGAAAGTGCAGAGATTTGACGGTGAGGGATGAGAGGAGTCACTTCATAGAGACAGAAAAAAGCAGTTTTTGTTAGATTCGTATATCACTTAGGAGTTTTTATTGTACTGACTACTGTGGGGCAACATCAAACGAGTACACGGAAACTTTTTGGTAAATACGGATCGTACGTGTTCGTTCTTGATTGGCGAGATCTTTAGGTCATGTTTGTTCGAAGAATTATTGGAGTAAGACTTGATTGTTAGTCGAAGTAATGATTTTATCCAAAATAAAAAATAACGCGTATTGTAATTGCTTGATAATAGCTATTATTGCTGATTACACTTGTGTTACATAAAATACTACTATTAAATTTATAATTCGACTTTTAAAGAAGTTGGATTTATAATTTATTATATTAAGTGTCTAATTTGATACTTTTTCTGTCCCAGAATAAAAGTCCTGATGGACTTTTTACGCATATTAAGGAGAGAAATGAAATGACAAAATTGCTCATAATAATATGTCATTAATTATTTTCAATGTAGGGGAGAGAATGACTTTCTAGCTATTCAATTCAAAATATTTTTTCTCCATACTTATTAAATATGGAGAGAGAATTAGAATAAGAAAAGTATGAGATATTTAATGCTACGGGCATAATAGAAAAAAATGGGTAAAAATTTGATTATTAAAGGAAAGTGAACATTTAACATGAGACTACCCAAAATAGTAATAAGGACTTTTGTCATTGGACGGAGGGAGTATAATTTAATCCCCCGATTTCTAAATCCTGTCGAAATTGGCCAGAATACCCGACCCGCCTATGAATCCAATTGGATTTTGTGTATTTATTATAAGTTGACCGTACAAATATACGGTTTGACTTAATTTAAAAAAGGGATATTTACAATTTTGTTACATCAAATACCACCATATTCATAATTCGTCCCCCAAAGAAAAAAAACAAAATTATACAATAATTATAAATATAATAATTTTTAGCCCTTTAAAAATAGTAACTAATACCGTAGAAATACGGTATAAAATTATAAATACAATTTAAAATTATAATATTTATAAATAAAATAATAAATACAATTTGCAAATTTTAAGCTATGATATAATTTGTAAAATTTACGACGTAAAATTTATAATTTATGATATAATTTATAATTTGTAAGATTTAAGTTGTAAAATTTATACATACAATTTGTTAAATTATAGATACAATTTTAAAATTAATTTTTTTTATAAATACAATATATGTATTAACTATTGTTTGTTTGAAGAATAAAACGAAAAACGGACGGAAAGAAAGTGTTGTTAAATAAACTAATTAGCTACTATTTGTTTGAAGAATCTTTTAACTAAATAAAAACAACTCACTTTCCAAATCTAAATACATTACTTATGTTGTCTTATGTACATTCTCTCTTTGTAACTCACTTTTTGAACACCATCTCCCCTCTCCTCTTTTAATGGCGAAAATCAATCTTTTTCCATCAGAAAAGTTTTTGAATCAACATAAAATTTCAAGTTATTTTTTACTTAAGTCGATCACAGCTATTAGACAAAATTCAAGGAGCTGTAATTTCCAAATTTGAAGGAACAAAAGAATTTGAAGGAATATGGAAGATCACGGAGAGAGAGAGAGAGAGAGAGAGAGAGCAAATGTAACGACCCCAAAATTTATACAAATTAATTCTCGACTTCGGTCGTTAACAATACATTCAACCTCTAATTTTACATCATTAAATGATAATACAAACATTGAAATTTGTTGAATAATTAAAATTTTCTATTACAAACTATCCTTGTTCCCAAAACATTCAACCTTACATCTAAATATCTTAGAATCAATTTAATACTACAATAGTTTACATCGCGAAACGATATTACAATTCAACATTCATACATCATTCGGAACCTTAAACATGGCTCAAATAATACTAACACAACCAAAGTGTATAAATCTTCAAGTATCACATCTGATTCATGTCTTTCAAGTAACACATAACTTTACCTTGAATCTTGAACCTGCAAAAATGGTTATTTGCATGGTTGAGCTCGACAATCCAGTACAATCTAACAGTTTTCATGCATCACGTAGCATATAATAACATGCTCAACATACATCTCTTAAACATTGGACTATCATAACATATAGACTACAGTTCACATAACAAGCATAAAGATTGAGTTCCTTACTCAATCAGCATGCTTTACTCAATCAACGTAGTCATAAGTTGACTTTAACGTTTCATACTTTCAACATAAAGATAACACATCATGTTATTTGCAATAAAGACTTAAAACAGTTAATCTTCAAGTTCACGTAGCAAATAGGAACTGAAAGAATTGCCTGATTCATAGTTTATGAACTACAACTTAACTGCTTATCGCTTATCTGCACTTCGTGTATTCCTACACAGTTATATCATTATTCACATTAACTATTAGTCACATAGTAACGCATAGTAGCTATAATGTAAACTTTACTCTATATCTCATAACCCTTCTTATTATATATATGCAATGCACAATGTACTAACATCCTTTTTACAACATAACACTCATTTCTAGTTAAACTTGTTATTTCGGTACAAATCTTACATTACTATTTACATTTCAGAAATTCCAATTGTTGACTTCACAACACTTGTCTAACATTCATTGTGTATACTAAGTTATCACATAACGCCTTTGTAACTTACTAATCATTCTCATAACTTTGAATTTATCAATTATATATCACGGTTCTGTTTTAACCTTCTTACTACATGTGTGGCACTTTAACATAGCCTTAAACCAAGTGGTAAGGCTTCCCCAAAATCTGCAGCAGCAGCAGAAGGCTCTGCCTCAGATCAGTGCATGGCGCAGCTGCGTAGTTTTTAGCCTTGGAACCAGCGCAGCTGCGCTGGTGCACAGACAGAGGCAAAGTCGGCTATGAACAATAGCCGACTTTAGCCCAACAAACACGAATTTCACCCACCAAACAGTGAAATTAACATATAAAATAAATATAACACTATTATAAACATGATTGCTAACATATTCAACCAATTAAAATAATTTAACATCAATTAAAACTAGTTTAATTTCTCAAATTTCAAGTTTTCATATAAAAACTCATTTTTTTGACATCTCTTGCAAAACTCATCACTGTAATCTCTATACTTGACCAAATCACTTCATTCAAATTACGTTAAACTCGTTTCTTAACGAACTAGTAAGAACAAAACCCAATTTATAGTTTTTCATGCTAATTGACCACTACCATTGGTACTTTCATAAGGTATAAGCAAAATATTCACTGTAATGCTTTTCTTCCTATTTTTGAACGAAACTAACATACAATTCATGCCTAACTACAAACTCTAACATCATAACTATATACAATCACCAGTAATCAGTTGTATAGCAACGATTTAAAAAATTCAAAATTCACCGAGTTGAAGTTTCATGCCGTAAAACTCATATATACATAAAACATAAAAATCATAGAGAAATACCTTCTTATGCTTAAACAATTCTTGCTAACAACTGAAATTGCCTTGAAATTCTTAGGTTTTTCTCCAATACTCTCTCTATCCTCTCTCAAGTTCTCTGAAAACTTCTCCTCTTAGTGTCAATATAGGTTAACTATTACAACACATAAAAATAAATCGATGACCATCCATTATACACACACTTAGTAGAATATCAGTTACAAAATAAACGTAAAAGTTATAAATATATTATACTTATTATTTAATTTAATTTATTTATATTATTTATAAATTCAAAAATTAAAAATCCAAAAGCCATAAGGCTTTGTTTGGCAAAGCTCTAAAAATAAAGACTTGATATACTTAAGCCTTGTTTGGGTAAACTCAATTAAAACTACTTTAATTTATTTTAATACTCCTTATAATATAGTTATTTGTTACACTATATTTAATTAAGTTTTCATAATTAATTAATTCAAATAACAATTTATTAAATAAATCATTTAATCACATAAACTCAATACAAATAATTAACCATCAAATTGAAATATCAATATAATAATAATTTCTTTAACTCATAAATTGTTTACTAATAATAACCACCTCAATAAAATATTTATTTTATTTAATAAATATTTTAAATTACAATTACTAAAATCTTGGATTGTCACATTCTTCCCTCCTTACAAAGATTCTGTCCCCAGAATCAAAAATACAGATTAAACAAATAACTCAGGGTACTATTAAAACTTACTTTCCCAATATATGAATATATATTTCTCTTCACACCAGATCACATATTTCAAAATATACAGCATATACATATACATACTCAAACTCAAAATATCTCGTAATAAGAATTTTAAATTATTAAATTCCTATTTTAATAACTTATAAAAATTCGAGTTGTGACATCCTTCCGGGTTGTGACATCCTTCCCTCCTTATAAGGATTCCGTCCGCGGAATCAACGAAACCTCCTTTACTCTGTTTTCACCAAATCTCTTTTCAAAGTTTATCGTTGAATATCTTCAACACATTACCTTAATATAGGTTTTATATTTCCTATTACATTCATTACCTCAACAAATTCTAGGTTTTATTTCATAACTTTCAGTTGAACTCAATTATATTTTGAGTAGTATATATTTTTTAACCCATTTATTTCCTTCTGTAAGGATCGTTATCATAAATACTCAGGATATTACATTCACCCATTCTTCTAAGAATTTCGTCCACGAAATTTTATCTATTAATCCTTATTCATTCAATCTATCAAAATAGATTTTATGTTAATACTTTATTCATTCACTGAGTTCTATAACCACTTTCTTTCCACAAAGATCTTCCTACAATTATTAATTTTTCCATTAAAAGTTTTACATTATTCTTTGATAACTCATCTCCTTCTCATTTCAAAATTTTTTTCTCACTTATTCAATATATTTATCATTCCGTGTCGCATTCTACGACTTACTTCTTTCTAAGGAATATCATCCTTACCACATTCGCCTTTTAGAATAGCAAGAATCTTTCACAATTGTTCAATAACTGGGAAGCAGTATGAATAACTCCGAAATTTAAAAGATTCCAAATCATGCTGAGGGGTCACAAGACCGTGAACTCTATTCTCGGTTTACTAGTGCTTCAACTCAATCCTTCACACTGCAAACCAGAGTGTTTATCAATCACGAAGACTGAAAACACCCTCCACACGTACTCTAGGTGGGCAGCCTATTGTACCACTACGTTGGGCCGCAACGTAGTGTTTTGTAACGACTATATGCGTTACACTCGGAACCATTGTCCCTGAAAACATGTCCCCCTTATAGGGTTGTTCACCTCAGCTTTTCAACATCTGAATCCGCACCAAAACAATTTGGTTTGGCAAAATTTTTCAATAAACACTTGAATTTCAAGAACATCTTTCAATAATCGTCTAGCTGAATCAAATAGCATAGACTTCTACAATAATTCGAACATCAATCGAAGTATACATATATATATATATATATATATATATATATATATATATATATATATATTCTCATATCTTAAAGAAGCCTCAAAAATCTTTTTATGGCGTCATGATTATGACGTTGTCATACTACATCTCACCGTAGTGGGCTGACGATCATATGATCACATCCAACACCAGGTTCCATTGCATTGGTGACTCCATCGTTTATCATATCACCTGATATATATAATTAAAATATATTTTGAAAATTTAAAAATCATTTTTTTTCTAGCCGAAACAAACAGCATAGATACGCGAATAATAGCACTGTTTTAAAAATTCTTTGGTTCACTAGTGTGATCCAACATTTTTCAAAAATTAAAAGTACAACCATTTGCACGATGTCAATAAATTTCAAAAATCTAGCAAAGCTAGAAGATTTGGAAAAAGTTATGTCTCCACTTTCTATACTGATCCATTGATTAATAGGTCTATCTATTCATATCATCCTCAATACTCTATTCACATTTAATTATACCCCAGTTCATCAAACTTACCGCACATTGGAAGTTCAGGACTTGCCACAATAATATGAGTTTAAGAACTTATCCTAGTCAGACCATCGGCGTCCATTCGCTGAGGGGTTCAAAACATACCATATTATTATGAGTCACGAACTTACCATATGTATTAGTTTTAAGAACCGCACCTAATCCTAATAATATCTGACTAATCTTAATAGTTTCTAACTATCAAATATACACATGAGAAAAGAATCACCTTTTCTCCACATATACATTGATAGCGCGATACCAACATTCCAATCATTATCAATATGATAAACTGAGTGCAAGCACAAAACCCTCGCCCATACAAAGATTTGTACAACTCAGTCATCACATGGGTCCTCAATTGAAATCCCAACTAACTCTATCTTACCCTTAACTTGCTCTTTTCTTGATACGAATTCCTCGTATCACATCATTTATAACTCCTCGCAAGTTTATCTCGTACTATTTCATAGTACAATATCTTCATAGCATCAAGCTATAATTATTCAAACATTACAGACCATCTTTCTTCTATAACTTAAATAGACCACGTCGTGGTCTTATTTTATAATCACCTCCCTTAAAATTCTTTTTCTTAACTCGTGATCGTTTCGTTTTACGATCCCTTTTCTTTCCTTTCATTTAAGACATTATTCGTTATCTTGGCTATTGGAGTTAGGTAACTCCCATTTCTTATCTTTATATCTCTTCAAGATTCTTCTTTGAATCTTCTTATTTATATAACAATTCCTGATTTAAGAATTTTTAACTTCATTTATATCGTTCAACATTTCATTCAAGTTTTACATTTTCATTATACGCATCCATTTTCTAGACTTGGTACACATCAAGTCTCTACCAGTTTCAATATGGTACGCTGAGTAGTTTCCCCCAAATAACCAACAAACTAGGTTTCGAGTTGCTAGTTCGTATATACCTCTGCTCTATGAAGGAATCGTTTAGCCCATATACCATACCTCAACTACTAAAGAGTACAACTGTACCATACTTAACTATAACTTTTCATTCTTAACTTCTTTACCAATCTCTTCATATAGACACTGTCTATTTATTATCTCCTTACATTCTTATCATTGGAGTTAGGTAACCCCACATTCATATTCCTTATAACTCTGCGAGATTCTTCTTTGAATCCTTTCACGCATGTTTTAGTCCCTTCTCTATACGTTACTTAAATTACTTCTTATGTTCAAACTCTATCAGAGCATATTCTTTCATTATCTTCACATCTCTTCCCTAAGGTTATAGCCTACGGTACTCCTACCTAAGGTTTGTAACCTATAGCTCTGATATCAACTGTAACGATCCCAAAATTTATACAATTTAATTCTCGACTTCGGTCGTTAACAATACATTTAACCTCAAATTTTACATCATTAAATGATAATACAACCATTGAAATTTGCGGAATAATTAAAATTTTCTATTACAAACTATCCTTGTTCCCAAAACTTTCAACCTTTACATCTAAATATCTCAGAATCAATTTAATACTACAATAGTTTACATCGCGAAACGATATTACAATTCAACATTCATACATCATTTGAAACCTTAAACATGGCTCAAATAATACTAACACATCCAAAGTGTATAAATCTTCAAGTATAACATCTGATTCATGTCTTTCAAGTAACACATAACTTTACCTTGAATCTTGAACTTGTAAAAATGGTTATTTGCAAGGTTGAGCTCGACAGCCCAACAAAATCTAACAGTTTTCATGCATCACGTAGCATATAATAACATGCTCAACATACATCTCTTAAACATTGGACTATCATAACATACAGACTACAGTTCACATAACAAGTATAAAGATTGAGTTCCTTGCTCAATTAGCATGCTTTACTCAATCAACGTAGTCATAAGTTGACTTTAACGTTTCATGCTTTCAACATAAAGATAACACATCATGTTATTTGCAATAAATACTTAAAACAGTTAATCATCAAGTTCACGTAGCAAATAGGAACTGAAAGATTTGCCTGATTCGTAGTTTATGAACTATGACTTAACTGCTTATCGCTTATCTGTACTTCGTGTATTCATACATAGTTATATCATTATTCATACTAACTATTAGTCACATAATAACACATAGTAGCTATAATATAAAATTTACCCTATATCTCATAACCCTTCTTATTATATATATGTAATGCACAATGTACTAACATCCTTTTTCCAACATAACACTCATTTCTAGTTAAACTTGTTATTTCGGTACAAGTCTTACATTACTATTTACATTTTAAAAATTCCAAGTGTTGACTTCACAACACCTGTCTAACATTCATTGTATATACTAAGTTATCACATAACGCGTTTGTAACTTACTGATCATTCTCATAACTTTGAATTTATCAATTATATATCACGGTTCTGTTTTAACCTTCTTACTACATGTGTGACACTTTAACATAGCCTTAAACCAAGTGGTAAAGCTTCCCCAAAATCTGCAGCAGCAGCAGAAGGCTCTGCCTTAGATCAGTGTATGGCGCAGCTGCGCCACACACAGCGCAGCTGTGCCTGCGCAGCTGCACAATTTTTAGCCTTGGCACCAGCGCATCTGCGCTGGTGCACAGACAAAGGCAGAGTCGGCTATGAACAGTAGCCGACTTTAGCCCAACAAACACGAATTTCACCCACCAAACAATGAAATTAACATATAAAATAAATATAACACTATTATAAACATGATTGCTAATATATTCAACCAATTAAAACAATTTAACATCAACTAAAACTAGTTTAATTTCTCGAATTTCAAATTTTCATATAAAAACACATTTTTTTACATGTCTTGCAAAACTCATCACTGTAATCTCTATAGTTGACCAAATCACTTCATTCAAATTACGTTATACTCGTTTCTTAACGAACTAGTATGAACAAGACCCAATTTACAGTTTTTCATGCTAATTGACCACTACCATTGGTACTTTCATAATGTATAAGCAAAATATTTACTGCAATGCTTTTCTTCCTATTTTTGAACGAAACTAGCATACAATTCATGCCTAACTACAAACTCTAACATCATAACTATATACAATCACCAGTAATCAGTTGTATAGAAACAATTCAAAATATACGAAATTCATCGAGTTGAAGTTTCATGCCGTAAAACTCATATATACATTTATATACATAAAATATAAAAATCATAGAGAAATACCTTCCTATGCTTAAACAATTCTTGCTAACAACTGAAATTGCCTTGAAATTCTTAGGTTTTTCTCCAATACTCTCCCTATCCTCTCTCAAGTTCTCTGAAAACTTCTCCTCTTAGTGTCAATATAGGTTAACTATTACAACACATAAAAATAAATTGATTGCCATCCATTATACGCACACTTACTAGAATATCAGTTACAAAATAAACGTATAAGTTATAAATATATTATACTTATTATTTAATTTATTTTATTTATATTATTTACAAATTCAAAAATTAAAAATTCAAAAGTCATAAGGCTTTGTTTGGTAAAGCACTAAAAATAAAGACTTAATATACTTAAGCCTTGTTTGGGTAAACTCAATTAAAACTACTTTAATTTATTTTAATACTCCTTATAATATAGTTATTTGTCACACAATATTTAATTAAGTTTTCATACTTAATTAATTAATTCAAATAACAATTTATTAAATAAATCATTTAATCACATAACTCAATACAAATAATTAACCATCAAATTGAAATATCAATATAATAATAATTTCCTTAACTCATAAATTATTTACTAATAATAACCACCTCAATAAAATATTTATTTTATTTAATAAATATTTTAAATTATAATTACTAAAATCTTGGATTGTCACATTCTTCCCTCCTTACAAAGATTCTGTTCCCAGAATCAAAAATACAGATTAAACAAATAACTCACGGTACTATTAAACCTCAGTTTTCCAATATATTAATATATATTTCTCTTCACACCAGGTCACATATTTCAAAATATACAACACATATATATACATACTCAAACTCAAAACATCTCATAATAAAAATTTTAAATTATTAAATTCCTATTTTAATAACTTATAAAAATTCGGGTTGTGACATCCTTCCCTCCTTATAAGGATTCCGTCCTCGGAATCAACGAAACCTCCTTTATTCGGTTTTCACCAAATCTCTTTTCAAAGTTTATGGTTGAATATCTTCAACACATTATCTTAGTATAGGTTTTATATTTCCTATTACATTTGTAACAATCCAGATTTTTATTATAATATTTAAATATTTATTGAATTATATAAATATTTAATGGATGTGTTTATTGTTGAATATGTAACAATCCAGATTTTTATTATAATATTTAAATATTTATTGAATTATATAAATATTTAATGGATGTGTTTATTGTTGAATAAGTATTTGTTTAATTTATTTGATGTGATTTGATTATTTATTTGTTTAATAAATAAATAATGAGTTAAGAAAAGTAATTATTTTGAAATAGTAATCTAATTTAATTTAATAATTAAGTTAGAGAATTTATAATGATTAAATAAATTATTATATTATGCAATGAATTGTTATTAGAATTAATTAAATTAAGTATGAAAACTTAATTAATTAGAAGTGTGACAAATAACTATATTATAAGTGGTTATTAAAATAAATTAAAGTAGTTGTAATTTATTTTGCCAAACAAGGCTTAAATATATTAAGTCTTTAAATTTAAATAATTTTGCCAAACAAAGCCCTATGGCTTTTGGATTTTTAAATTTGATTTATTAGTAATATAAATTAAATTAAACAAAATATAAATATAATATATATATTATTTTGGTAACTGATAATTTATTAGTATATTAAGTATAGCGTCGGTTTAGACGTTTTAAAAATCGTACGTTGTTTGTGTTTTTATTTTACGTATATTCTATTTAGCTAAAGCCTAAGTAAGAAAAGAGAAGAAGTTTTGTCAGAGAAAGGAAATGTTCAGAAAGGTTTGAGAGAGTCTGAGAAAGAGAAGCAAGAAGAGCAGAGTTCTTTAAGCTATTATAAGAGTTTAACACGAATTTCTTAACAACAAAAGGTATGTATTATAATCTTAACATATATCTTTTATAGTGTAATTCCTCAGTCTCTGTGTTTTTGAAATTCACTGTGTTTTATAGTATAAAGTTCGGTAATTCATATATTATAGTTGAGTATGAAATTATGAAGTTGTAATAGTATAAATATCCTATATATACATATAGGTGATTGTATGAAGAGGATATACATGTACGTGATTATGTGAATTACGATCAAAAAAGAAAGAAAAGAGTTTTTACAGTAAAAACATATGAGTATGAACATGTTTTGTAGGATAACAAAAGTAGTAATTGATTGTATTCTAATTGTAGAATTGAAAGTCGGGTATGTTAATTGGATATGAACTACAGAGAATTGTAGTTTAAAAGTAATCAAATTGGTGGTTATTAGAGATTACATTGTTCACTGTGTTTAACAAATGTCAAACATGGAGTTTTGTTTTAAAATATGGTTTTCAAGGAATTTAGTTTTCTGTGATTATTGTTTAGTAATTTAAACTAGTATATGTATGTTGGGTAGTGTTTATATGTGTAATTTATATAAGTTATATATGTTAATTGGGGTTAATTGCTATTAAAAATAAAGATAGTAGCTTTGCTATGTTCTTCGTGGTTGGGTTCTGCAAGTTTCGGCGCCCCAGCGCCAAAAATCGTGCCCCGGCACCAAAATTCGAGCCCAAGCTCCAGAAGTTTGCGCCCCCCAGCGCCAATATCGCGCCCCGGCGCCACTTTATAGCCTAGTCCTCGCGCCCCAGCGCCGGATTTGTAGTCTGACTTGGACAATTTTGACCTCCTGTAGTAAAATGGCCATAACTTCCTCATACGAACTCCGATTGAGGTGATTCAAGATGATCCGGAATGAGGACGAATAGACCTACAACTTTAAGTCTTTAAGTTTTTCAATTTGAGGTCATTAGGATGGGTCAAAATGGTCATCTTTAGGACTAATGTGTTTTCAGAGGCAATCAGAGGGCGTCGGGCATGCACATATGCATGTGTAGTACTCCTGACCATAAAAGATATTGTCCTAAGTTATAAAACATGAATAATAGTAAATATAATGATGCTTAACATTAATAAATAATGTATTAGATGAGTTATAGAAGCATAGTAAACATACACAAGACAGGCAAATTGGGCGTGTGACGAATGAACGTCAAAACGTCGTGCCAAGTGTTAATGAACTTAAAAAAGTGTTTCAATTCAATTGAAATGAATATTATAAGATATGGAGTGGATTTAATATAAAGCTAATAAGTAGTCCTAGCAAGACTTAAGCACTTGAATGAACTGCGAATATGAAATACAGTGAGATATAAGTTGAAAGTTAACACAATTAAGTTGAATATTGTGTATTTATTAATAGGAAAGATTATGAGACATATAGTAGAGTTTGCATTACAATTACTATGTGTTGTTATGTGACTAATATTTGATGTGCATGATTATATAATTGCGTAGGGCACGTGAAGTGCAGATAGCTGTAAGCTGTTAAACTGTTATTGGTAAACAACGATCAAGGCAAGTCTTTCGGTTCCTATTTTCTATGTGGACTTGATTAACTGTTTTAAATTGCATGATATGTTATGCATGTTGAAATCATGAAATGTTTAAGTCAATATATGACTGCATTGTTTTGGCTACGTAATGATGATTGAGTAAGGAACTCAATCTTTATATTTGCTATGTGAATTAAAAACATGTATGTCATGTTACTTTAATGAGATGTATATCGAGCATGTTATTATGTGTTATGTGATGCATGAAAACTGTTAGACTTTGCTGGGCTGTCGAGATCACTCTTGCAAATAACCACTTTTGCAGGTACAAATTTTAAGGTAAAGATATGTGCTAAGTGAGTTATAGAGATCTATATTCACGAAGATTACTTATGTTTTATGAGAAATATATTTCATATTTTGAACGTAACACGTTGAATTGTAAGTTGAGCTATCCAATGTATATGAATATTTAGTTATGATGTAAGACTTTGTATAGTCATTTTGTTGTAACGATTCATGATATAAGATTGAATCAAAGAGATGTAATGTAAAGGTTGCGATTCAGGGCAAGAAAGAAGGAAATGTATAACGTTTTAAATATTCCGCAAATTTTAGTGTTTTTAATATCGAATAATGATGTAAAATTAGAGATTTAATGTATGGTTAACGACCAAAGTCGAGATTTAACTTGTATGGATTTTGGGGTCGTTACAGTTGGTATCAAAGCTGTAGGTTATAAACTTTAGGTAGGAGTACCGTAGGCTATAACCTTAGAGAAGAGAGGTGAAGATAATGAACGAATAAGCTCAAATAGAGTTTGAACAATAAGGGATTAAAACTTGCGTGAAAGGATTCAAAGAAGAATCTCGCAGAGTTATAAGGAATATAAATGTGGGGTTACCCAACTCCAATAATAAGGATGTAAGGTGATAATAAATAGATAATGTCTATAAAAAGAGAATGATAAAGAAGTTATGAATAGAGAGTTATGTCTAAGTGTGGTACAATTGTACTCTTTAATAGTTGATGTATGGTATCTGGACTAAACGATTTCTTCATGGAGCGGAGGTATATACGAACTAGCAACTCGGAACCTAGTTTGTTGGTTGTTTGTGGGAAACCACTCAGCGTACCATATTGAAACTGTTAGAGACTCGATGTGTACCAAGTATAGAAATGGACACGTATGATGAGAGTTTAGAACTTGAATGAAATTTTAAGCGATGTAAATGAAGTTAGAAATTCTTAAAGGAAGAATTGTTATATAAACAAGAAGATTCAAAGAAGAATCTTGAAGATATAAAGATAAGAAATTGGAGTTTCCTAACTCCAATAGCCAAGATAACGAATAATGTCGTTAATGATGAAAAAGAGAAAGAATGAGGATCGTAAAACAAAACGATCACGAGTTAACAAAAGAATTTTAAGAGAGATGATTATAGAATAAGGTCACGACGTGATCTGTTTAAGTTATAAAAGAAAGATGGTCTGTAATGTTTGAATGATTATAGCTTAATGCTATGAAGATGGTGTACTATGAAATAGTACGAGATAACTCATGAGGAGTTATAGATGATGTGATACGTGAAATTCGTATCGAGCAAAGAGCAAGTTAAAAAAAGATAGAGTTAGGTGGGATTTCAATTGAGGACTCATGTGATGGCTGTGTTGTACAAACCTTTGTATGGGCGAGGGTTTTGCGCTTGCACTCAGTTTATCACATTGATAATCATTGGAATGTTTGTGTCGCGCTATTTGCTATATGCCTGTTGAGAAGGTGATTCTTTTCTCATGTGTATAACAGATAGGTAGAGTATAGTTAGAGAATATTATAAGGTTAAGTGTGAGTTCTTAAAACTCATACTTATGGTAGGTTTGTGACTCATAATTATATGGTATGTTTTTGAACCCCTTAGCGAATGGATGCCTATGGTCTGACTAGGATAAGTTCGTAAACTCATATGATTGTGGTAAGTTCCTGAACTCATAACGTGTGATAAGTTTGACGAACTGGGTATAGATAAGTGTAAATGGAGTATTGAGGATGATAGGAATAGATATAATTATTAAGTAATGGATCATTATAGAAAGTGGAGGTGATGGTGGAAGCATAGGTATTCTAAATCTACTAGCTATGCTAGATTTTCGAAATTTATTGACTTCGTGCTGATGTTTACACTTTTATTTTCTTGAAAAATATTGGATCAAATGATGGAACTAATGAGTTTTAACAACAATACTGTTATTCGTATGTCTATGCTAATTACTTCGGCTAGACAAAAATGATTTGTAATATATCAAAATGTATTTTATATCATTAATGCATCATGTAACCTGTTACAAAGATGATAAAAACGATGGAGTCATCAATGCAGTATTACCTAGTGTTTGATGTGATCTAAGGATCATCAGCCCACTATGGTTTGATGTAGTATGATAAAATCACCAAATGACGGAATCCTCAAGGGACTGTAAATACAGTGCGGTATCATGACGTCATAAAAAGAATTTTGAGATTTCTTTAAGATATGAGAATACATATGTATGTATGTATATGTATATTTCGGTTAATGTCCGAGTTATTGTAGAGGTCTATGCTATTTGATTCAGCTAGACAAATATTGAAAGATGTTCATGAAATTCAAGAGTTTCTTGAGAAGTTATGCCAAACCAAATTATTTTGGTGCGGATTCAGATATTGAAAAGCTGAGATGAACAACCTTATTATTAGGGGTTACGCTTAGTTTATACTTTGCGCTGAAATGTTTGTGCACAATACATGTACGAAGGATTGATCCCCTAAGTACCTTGAAGTCATTATAGTCGTATGACTATAAAAGTTAAAGTTGAAAGATTACTTATAATTGTGGACAAGGTTCGTGGTCATTAGACCCTCAGTTGAATGCTTGCACTCTAAATTCTGAGATGAACAACTGTTTTATTAGAGGTTACGCTTAGTTTATACTTTGCGCTGAAATGTTTGTGCACAATACATGTACAATAGGTTAATCACCTAGAGTACTTGCGGAGGGTGTTTTCAGTCTTTGTGATTGATAAACATTCTGCCAAAGAGGGTTTAATGTGTGAAGAACCGAGGGTGAAGCACTATTAACCCTAGAGAATAGAGTTCATGGTCTTGTGACCCTCAGCATGATTTAAAATCTTTTATATTCCTGAGTTAATCATACTACTTCCCAATTATTGAAAAATTATGGAAGATTCTTGTTATTCTGCAAGATGGAAGTGAAAAAGGAAAATATTCCTTAGAAAGAAGTAAGTCATATAATGTGACACTGAATAATGAGTATGTTGAATAAGTGAGAAAAGATATTTTGAAGTGAGAAGTAGATGAGTTATCAAAGAATAATGTGAAACTTTTAATAGAAAAGTTAATAATTGTAGAATGATCTTTGTGGAAAGAAAGTGGTTATAGAAACCAATGAATGAATGAAGTAGTGATGTAAAATCTACTTTGATAGAATGAATGAATAAAAATTAATAAATAAAATTTCGAGGACGAAATTCTTAGAAGAAAGGGTGAATGTAATATCCCGAGTGTTTATGATAGCGATTCCCGAGTGTTTATGATAACGATCCTTAGAAAAGGAAATGAATGGGTTAAAAGATATATAATACTCAAAATATAATTGAGTTCAAATGAAAGTTATGAAAGGAAACCTAGAATTTGTTAGGTAATGAATGTAGTAGGAAATATAAAATCTATATTTAGATAAAATGATGAAAGATTTCTCTGAGTTATTTGTATAATTTGTGTCTTCGATTCTGGGGACATAATCTTTGTAAGTAGGGAAGATTGTAACGAATGAGTGGCTTGAGTTGTGATTCTAAGGACAGAATCCTTGTAAGGAGGGAATGATGTAACAATCCAGATTTTTATTATAATATTTAAATATTTATTGAATTATATAAATATTTAATGGATGTGTTTATTGTTGAATAAGTAACAATCCAGATTTTTATTATAATATTTAAATATTTATTGAATTATATAAATATTTAATGGATGTGTTTATTGTTGAATAAGTATTTGTTTAATTGATTTGATGTGATTTGATTATTTATTTATTTAATAAATAATTAATGAGTTAAGGAAAGTAATTATTTTGAAATAGTAATCTAATTTAATTTAATAATTAAGTTAGAGAATTTATAATGATTAAATAAATTATTATATTATGCAATGAATTGTTATTAGAATTAATTAAATTAAGTATGAAAACTTAATTAATTAGAAGTGTGACAAATAACTATATTATAAGTGGTTATTAAAATAAATTAAAGTAGTTGTAATTTATTTTGCCAAACAAGGCTTAAATATATTAAGTCTTTAAATTTAAATAATTTTGCCAAACAAAGCCCTATGGCTTTTTGATTTTTAAATTTGATTTATTAGTAATATAAATTAAATTAAACAAAATATAAATATAATATATATATTATTTTGGTAATTGATAATTTATTAGTATATTAAGTATAGCGTCGGTTTAAACGTTTTAAAAATCGTACGTTGTTTGTGTTTTTATTTTACGTATATTCTATTTGGCTAAAGCCTAAGTAAGAAAAGAGAAGAAGTTTTGTCAGAGAAAGGAAATGTTCAGAAAGGTTTGAGAGAGTCTGAGAAAGAGAAGCAAGAAGAGCAGAGTTCTTCAAGCTATTATAAGAGTTTAACACGAATTTCTTAACAACAAAAGGTATGTATTATAATCTTAACATATATCTTTTATAGTATATGTGAGGACCCCAAACTCGGATACTTGAAACCCGAACTCGGTTCTTCACGATACCATTTCTATGAGCGGAATAATACTAATAATAATAACAATAATATAAAAGATCAAATTAATTTACATAATTATCAGAGTCTAACTCCCAAGTACGAAACCTTTAAACATTCATTACAACCCATGATAGATAATATATATCATAATTGTCTTAATAACATTAAACTATTACATAACATAGTAATTCGTTCATTCAGCAACCTTCTCTTTTCCTTTGTTTTTAGCAGAGTTCTCTGGTCGTTCGCACTTAGCTGAAAACATTTAAATTTAAGCAAGGATGAGCATTTGAGTGCCCAGCAAGCAATAGCAATTATATATATATATATATATATATATATATATATAAGTTGAAAGGATTTAAATATTTTCTTTGTACTATTCTTCTACAACAAGTCAATAGTTATGAAGTATTCTGAACCGATAATAATAACATAACAACTCTCTTTCAAATTTTTGAAACTACATAATGACTATATCTGGGGTTATGGTGACATGCCATGAACATTGTTTTTATTTTCGAAAAGGTTAAACAGAAATTCATCTGTAAACCGTCATAACTTACGGGCACGGGGGTGATCAGCCCGTTATGCCCTGCATTGATCAATACTACATTGCTAGAACGATATTATCGTTCATCCTTTGTCCGCCGGAGCGCATAAAAATTTTCCCGTGTAGGGATGTTCATACCTGTCTGGGTTCTAAATCAAAGGTTTTATCTTGTTCAACAATAATCTATAATTCAATATATCTGTATACGGGTAATTGACAAAGGTATATCAACATGTGATTAAATACAATGATTATCCAAGTGGGGACAATTGTTTAACCACTTCTAGAAATTAACGAACAGAATATATATGTCCGAATTATCATATACTAACATGTTGATATTCAATGAGCTTATATAATATAAAGTTCATAATCTGTACAATAATAATATAGTTTAGAAACATTCTTACTCACATCCATTGCATAAAGAAAATACAAAGGTTAGATACTTGCCTGAAGCGCTGCTTACAACTTGTAATTAAGATCTATCGCTTATCTCACGACCTATCATTAATAAGATAGTTCGTTCGATTAGAACAACATACTATAACACATAACACTGCTTATTACAGTCAACACATAACCTAATCACATTAGCACCTATGTTTAATAACCATTGAATCACAAATAATCACTTATACAATCAAAATATCTAAGTCCAGATCAATTTCTGAAACATGTCGGTCTACCGACAACTTTATTGGGTAATTATCGAGTCTAAGACTCTATTTTATAACTTAACATCAGTACGTATCAGTCATATTATTTTTAAATGACTCAGTATAATTTTAAAACATTTATTATAATTTATCATGAATTTTCAAACATTGGAATCATATTTAAATGATTTAAATACCAATCAATTCTATTATAATAAATATTTAATTAGTATTAAACTATTAATGAAATCATTTCCAAAATATTAAAGTTATGTATAATAACCCAAAATACTTTTAAAGTATTAATATTACCCTTAAATGATTTTTAAAACATTTAAAATCATTTTTAAATAATTATCATTAATATTAAAGTATTAATGTTCTATTTATCAAAATATTAAAAGTCATTATTCATAACTTAAAATATTTTTAATTCATTTATATCCTTTTTAAATAATTTTTAAATTAATAAAACCATTTTTAAACTATTTATTTAATATAATTATTAAATAAATTTAATATTAATAATAATAACTTAATAATCATTAATATTAAATTATTAATGAAATTATCCTTTAAATATTAAAAGTTATATTTTATAACTTAAAATATTTTTAAACACTTTATTTTCATTTAATATGATTTTTAATATAATAAAATCATTTTTAATTAATTTACTTAATTCATTAAGTAAATAAATTAATTACCATTAATATTAATTTATTAATGAAATTTATCATAAAATATTAAAAGTCATTAAAAATAACTTAAAATATTTTCTTATATCATAATATAATTTTTAATGATTTTTCTAATATTAAAATCATTTTTAAATAATTTATTTAATATTATAATTAAATAAATTAAATACTTTTAATATTTCAAAAATATTAAATATTTATGAAATATATTAAAAATAATTAAAAACTAATTTTCAGAATTTTTAATAATTTTTAATAATTTATTTTGTATTTTTAATAATTAAAAACTAATTTTTTTCTATTTTTTATTAATTTCTGAAAAATATTAAATAATCTGTCGCTAAAGACCACCTATAGCGACAGAACCGTCGCTATAGGTGTTCTTCATGTTCTTGATACAAACCCAGAAAACCAAGTCAGTGATCATGTGGCCTAGTTTGACCGCGATTTATGATCATACCAAGCTGTTTCTGGACTATCTATTGCACACAGATTATAGAACTAATATAGTACTACACGATACAGCAACAATCATAATCATATAATACCCAGCAAAGCAGCTCTGATCCGTCCAAAGTGGCTGTCAAAGCTGTTCTTCATTTCTGGGTTACCCAGAAATGAAGAACAGTTCGTGAGGCCTACTTTGGGCTCCCACAACTTGCAATACATGTAAGTTATTAGTGATTTAAAGATTTCAGGTTGTAGAACACATGTAAGTTTAGAGATCCATTACATAAAATCATAGCAACAACATCAAAATCGCGAGATATAATCTGGTCAAACTATGTCAGTCGTCATGTTCTTAAGTTTTCTGGGTTACCCAGAAAACAGAGAACATGATCGGCTTCACTAGTTTGACCGGCTAGAAATTTCAACCTGTTTACTATATATGTGATCTTAAGGCCTGAGGATGTAGTACAAGCAACATAGTATAATATAGATATATCCATAAACACGGATCAACAATAACATGACAGATCTAAACGCTTGAAAAAAATTGTCAGAGGCGGTTCCTGGCTTTCTGGGCTGCCCAGAAAATGCCTGGTCAATGCCGGTCAACGGCCTTTGACCGTTAATAACAACAAATCTAGACATCAAATGACTATTCTACCACTTGCATCTTAAAGACCATATACCAGGCTACATATTTAAAACATAAAACAACCAAAAACACAAACCAATAAAGATGTACAGGCTCTGACATTCGCTGTCAGACGCCTCTTTAAAAAATTTCCAGACTTTGAAGATCTTCAAATCCGAGCCTCTAGATGTTATGGATCTAACATCTAGTAACCCAGATCATCACTAGACACTACTAACAACATATTCTAACATTCAAACATAACATCTAACATAGAAAATTTGGACAGATTTTCGGGCTAGGGTTTATACCTTTGCTTTGATCTTCTTGTAATCTGGCTACTGATGTTTGTTATGGATTTTCGTGGGGCTTGATTTGTAACTAATATATGATGATATTTTCGGAGGTTTTGATAGAGAGAGAATTGGTTGAGAGCTTGGACAAAATGTAAGTAACAAAATACATTTTCTCTCTCCTTAAATCCTTAAATAAACAAATTGATTCATGTATATGGCTGATCTAGCATGGTTTGCTGTCAATTTTGAGTCACAAGGAGTAGTTGGAGTTGGTTAACAACTCAAAATATGGAAGGATTTGCAAGCAAGCTTCTAAAAATTAAAAAGTAATATATATATATATATATATATATATATATATATATATATATATATATATATATATATATTTAATAAAGTAATTAAGGGTATTTTTGTCCATGACACTTGAATCTAGATTCTAATCACTAGATTTTAAACATTAAAATTTCTTAAATAATTTCTAGGGTTTGAGCAATTATATATAGAGTTCAATAAAAATTAAATTATAACTAAATAATTATAATTAGGGTTTTTAAATAGAAAATTAGGGTTTTAAAAATATATTTAGGGTTTTCTTGATATTATTAGGTTTCCCCACTACTAGAAATTCGACATATAGCGACGAGCTATAGCGACGGTCGGCACGGAACCGTGACTATAGAGTATCTATAGCGACGGTCGACATGGAACCGTCGGTATAGAGGTTTTTTTTAAGAAAACCCCCTCCCACTTTCCCCCAAATTCTTTTAACGCTATCCCCAACTCTTCTGAACCCGTCCCCCTCGATATCTCAAACAACGAATTCATCGATGTCTCCGACCATTTAACTTCTCTATCTCCTCCGCCGCCTCCACCGTCTACTTTAACAACTTCCCCAGAATCCGTTTCCATCCCCGGTGAAGCCTCTGAATGTCGCATTACTGCATTTTTATCAGCTTTAGGTTTGAGATTACAGAGAGAATGGATGGATTCCTATATTCGCAGCCTTGAGACCGCGGTTCTTGGTTTTTCCCACTTGGATTCTGCAGCAAAGGCAAAGCTCTGTTTCGAGCAGTTTACGCATTTTGATATGAACTATACCGCAGTTGGTGTGCTCCCTTCGCATTAGCTAGTCTAATCATACTCTTAAGTGTCTCTCTATATATTTGTTCTACCAACACTTTCAGGTAATCCAAATCCAAACCCTAGTACTTACAATTTTTATGTATATGTATAATAGTGTATATGAATTGTTATGTTAATGTTATTGCTTTAGAATTTAGATTTTACTGGTAATTTTAGATCTTAGGTTTATGAAATTTGCATAATCATATCATGAGATTTATGTGTTGATATTTATTAATTTCAGGTGAGAAATTAAAAGGTTAGTATCCAAATTGTGTGGTTTGGATTAAATTGGTGGGATTTATGGGTAAATAAGGGCAGAATTATGGGAAGAGAGAGACTACAGGAGTAATACACAGTCGAAATAGAGTAGTATTTGCTGCGTGGACCAAAGATGTTGGGGAATGCGAAGAGGAGTTACAGGTGAATCGAGATTTTGGATTATCGCCAGATGAAGTTGAAAAGAGAAGGCAGATCTATGGATGGAATGAGTTAGAGAAGCATGAGGGGCAGTACATTTTTAGCTTAATTTTAGAACAGTTTAATGATACTTTAGTGAGGATTTTACTTGTTGCTGCTGTGATTTCATTTGTTTTAGCGTTGTTGCTGTTGTGGTTTCATTTCTTTTCGCCAAGGTGATCTGTTCACTCTTTCATTTTCTTTACCCACCTTGTAATTCATATTTTTTTAATTCTCTTCTATTTGGGGTTGGTTTTAGAAGAAGCCTCTGACGCATTCTTTTTCAAGAGCAATGTTACAATACTAGTTATTTTGCTCCAATTGTTCTTTATTTTCTTTATTATTTGTACTTTTAATAACTTGGGGGTGGTTATGAGCCACCAAACTATACATTGGGGAATAGTTGTTTTAAATGTTTTTGTCCTGTTTTGCATACTGATTTCCATCTTATACCAGCCTTATACTTGGGTTTGGACAGTGATTTCAAATCTTGCTGAACTGGATGCATCTGTGAGATGATTTCAATCTTAGAACTTGGAACTAACTATTCAAGGTACCAATGAGCTCTGTTTGGCCGCATATCTTGGAGTTTTGAGTCTTTTATTGGAATGTTTTATTTGTTTAGTTTGGCTCGTCTTTTTCTGGTTACATCATGCTTAATACTTTTGTTATATACATTTGTTTTATTTATCATATGATGTTTAGATGGCATTTCCTTAAAAGTTATTTTGACATGAATGTATACATTCATAGTTTTGTTTATGAAATTCTAGTCAAGTGAACGTTTAATGGTATTAATACACAAGCACGACATAGTATCTTAGAGAATAACTCTTGAGAACAATTACATGTTTTTTGTTATTTTTTTTCCGACTTCACTGTATTAAATCAAAATTCATAATAATATGCATGTGTCATATTATATATACTGCTATATACTTTCATTTTATAATATAATTATGAGAGGGCATCAATTGGTTTTTTTTGCTACATTTGAATTATACAAATCAGGAATGGAATTGAGAAGTGTCAGATGCAAGAACTGGTGATATTGTTTTTAGTGTCTCTACTTTAATGGTTAAGAATTTAGTGGTATTCAGGAATTTTGCACCAATAAGGGAAAAAAATTAACATATGGGTGGTAGGTCTCCATTATTGTGGGACCACCCCTACATATGGTGCCCCTTGGCAAATCTGAATTTTAATTGCATTATCATGTTTGAAGTTTCTGATTTGGTTTCAAAGTTTGGGACTACACTTACAGAGATTGAAGTGTTTGAATAATTGGTTTATTTAATCATGATTAACTTTGTGTTTTGGTTATGTAATGGGGAATTTCATCCATTATCTTTCCACATTCTTGGCGGGATTGGTGGTTGGTTTTGTATAGTACCTACTAAATCTCTAAAATGTGAATGGTGTTGTGGCTTAATTTGGACTTTAGTAATTTTAGGTAAATACCTGCTACTTTTGATAAGCTAATTCTGTCATCTATTATGGAAGAATTTATGAGGGTCATATTTTAGGCATCAATCTTGTTTGTGTTGGTGAGTATTTCCATTCAACTACTATATGTAGACTGTAATTAAGAAAATATATAATAGATTCTGATATCAACGAAACTTAATAATGAATTAGGTGATCTATTCTATGCAAAATGATTTTGGAAAAAGTCTATTCCTTATCACTGATAAAAATCGCCACGCCTTTTTTAGGTTACTATTAGAATATAAGGTTGTTACATATTGCATATTGTTTTGAGCTTGCATATTGATAAGTCTATTCCTTATTAACTACTAACAGCTTGCATATTGTTTTGAGCTACAGAGGTGTTTTTATTTGAATTTGTTTAATCATTTAGCATAGTTATAATTAGCTGATGCTTGTTAGATTTGGAAGAAGCTAGAAAAGTCGAAAGTGTAATTTTACGAGCATTTGATGACATAGTCCATCTTATCATTCTTCATGTTATAGGCAATAGGGCATAGTGTTTTGATTAATTTTAGAACTACCCTCGACACATTAGTAGTAGGTGCAACATTAAAGTGCATTTAGCATTT
This sequence comes from Panax notoginseng, assembly GCA_016801055.1. Lineage (NCBI taxonomy): Eukaryota > Viridiplantae > Streptophyta > Magnoliopsida > Apiales > Araliaceae > Panax > Panax notoginseng. The sequence continues at coordinate 122,362,477 of CM029020.1, read as the reverse complement.
TCTTATGCCACTTTGCATGTTTTCAGTTTGGTAGTATTTATGTTTCATATTCTTTTTTCAGGTGGACTCTTCATCTAGATCAAGTCAAGAAACACCACAGGATAAGCAGTCGAGAAAACCAAATCTCCTGTTGGATATACCATTAAAAAATATGGAGAGCTCCTCTAAAGACTTTGTTCAAATAAAGATGCCGCCCACCCCTATAATTTAAATAACCAAACTCAAGGAATAGTCTTGTCCATCAAATTTGGATTGTCTTATTTTCTTGTTTGTTATCATAAATAACCAAACTCAGTTCAGATGTATTCCATTTGTTCCATTTATAGTCGTACTCAGCCTACAATGCTATAAGAAGGGTGCAAGTAGTAGGTTCCCCCCCCCTAAAAAAAAGAAGGTATGATTAACTTATGAATTATTTAAATTTGATGAAGTGCAGGTAATGATTTCTATAGGGAAATGCACTTTCGCTATAAATTAGTTCTAGTTCAAAAACATCTCTATATTTACATGCTTACATACAAAGTGTATATTACATGCTGTATATATATGTCTAAGGATGATTGTCGTAATCACATCCATCTATGTTGTATACATCATAATTATATCTTTACGGCTTTTGCAGGTTTTGAGGGAACGGATTTCCTACTCCATACATATTTTGGTTAAAGCTGTCAAAGTTGCAGGTGAAAATTACAGGAAAGCTGATGAATTAGCAGTGAAAGAGTGGGAGCACACACTTTTGCAAAACACTATGGGAATAGAGCTGAACAAGTTGAATAAACGTTTTGAGCAGAAAGATGTTTCAGCTATGGGCTTTGTTTTAAGTTTATTTCTTTTGTAGGTTTATTTTTATGTTGGCTCACGGGAAAATAGATACTAGTATAACTAGTATTCATGTTCTGCAATCAAACAGAAAATTACTTGAACCATATGTCTTTAGTCACTGTAATGTTGGGTGGTTGGTAGTTCATTCAATTATTATATTGTAATGTTGTAATGTGAATGATTTTAAATGATGTATATAATATTTTTTATATTTTATTTTATATTGTATTTGTATTTGTTGAATAAATTTGCATTATTAATTTATTTTTTTTAAATATAAAAAGGCTATAGCGACGGTCATCGACCGTAGCTATAGTGTTCTATAAAGCACATGCCTATAGCGACGGTCGTCGAGCGTCGCAATAGACATCTATACACGATTTTGCCATGACCTATAGCTAGGGTCGGCGACCGTCGCTATAGGCCAAAAGACCGTCGCTATAGGCTTTACCGACGGGTTCTATGGCGACGGTCGGCGACCGTCGCTAAAACTTTTAGCGACGGTCTTTTGACCTATAGCGACGGTCGGCGACCGTCGCTATAGGCTGCTTTTCTAGTAGTGCCCCAAATTATAAATTAGGGTTTCCAAATTAACATAATTATTTTCTAAAATAATAATTATAGTTATGATTTTAGCAATTAGGCTTTCAAATTGGAAATTAGGGTTTCTATTTTACAATTAGGGTTTCTAGATTATAATTAGGGTTTAACCTAATTAATCATTTAATACACAACATAAAACATATAACATAGTTATATAACAGTCTTAAGCTCACAATTGATTTTCAATTTAGAGTTTCCCTAAGTAAAATTAGGGTTTAACCAATTAATACTAGGGTTTTGAAATTAAATACCATAATTGACCAATCATTAACAATACATACATACAGTACATATTCATAGCACTGAAAAATCAAAATATAATTAATATTATATTATTATTCTCATACCTTGGCAATAATCCAAAATTAGGGTTTGGATTCCATATCTGATTTATCTGCCATATTTAACCTTAATAATTAAGGTAAAATAATTAACTTAATAACCTGTACTAAAATTCATATAATAAAATAATTATTATATTTATTCTAAAAATCACTCCATATATTATTTAAATAATATATGATTATATATTTTCATGGAAAATAATTATTAAAATATTTCTACCATAAATTAATTATTATAATTATATACTTTTTAATAATCAATAATTTTAAAATAAATTCATTTGTAAATAATTATGTAATAAATATATTTTTACTTACCACATAAATACATATACACATAATCTTGTACAAATCCTCATCCTTAATAAAAAAAAAATTTATTCACAAAATTTTTTATTTATTTATATAGAAAATATCGGGTTGTTACAGTATAATTCCTTAGTCTCTGTGTTTTTGAAATTCACTGTGTTTAATAGTATAAAGTTCGCTAATTCATATATTATAGTTGAGTATGAAATTATGAAGTTGTAATAGTATAAATATCCTAAATATACATATAGGTGATTATATGAAGAGGATATACATGTACGTGATTATGTGAATTACGATCAAAAAAGAAAGAAAAGAGTTTTTACAGTAAAAACATATGAGTATGAACATGTTTTGAAGGATAACAAAAGTAGTAATTGATTGTATTCTAATTGTAGAATTGAAAGTCGGGTATGTTAATTGGATATGAACTACAGAGAATTATAGTTTAAAAGTAATCAAATTGGTGGTTATTAGAGATTACAGTGTTCACTGTGTTTAAAAAATGTCAAACATGGAGTTCTGTTTTAAAATATGGTTTTCAAGGAATTTAGTTTTCTGTGATTATTGTTTAGTAATTTAAACTAGTATATGCATGTTGGGTAGTGTGTATATGTGTAATTTATATAAGTTATACATGTTAATTGGGGTTAATTGCTGTTAAAAATAAAGACAGTAGCTTTGTTATGTTCTTCGTGGTTGGGTTCTGCAAGTTTCGGCGCCCCAGCGCCAAAAAATTGCGCCCCGGCGCCAAAATTCACTCCCAAGCGCCAGAAGTTCGAGCCCAAGCTCCAGAAGTTCGCGCCCCAGCGCCAATATCGCGCCCCGGCGCCACTTTATAGCCTAGTCCTCGCACCCCAGCGCCGGATTTGTAGTCTGACTTGGACAATTTTGACCTCCTGTAGTAAAATGGCCATAACTTCCTCATACGAACTCCGATTGAGGTGATTCAAGATGATCCGGAATGAGGACGAATAGACCTACAACTTTAGGTCTTTAAGTTTTTCAATTTGAGGTCATTAGGATGGGTCAAAATGGTCATCGTTAGGACTACTGTGTTTTCGGAGGCAATCGGAGGGCGTCGGGCATGCACATATGCATGTGTAGTGCTCCTGACCATAAAAGATATTGTCCTAAGTTATAAAACATGAATAATAGTAAATATAATGATGCTTAACATTAATAAATAATGTATTTGATGAGTTATAGAAGCATAGTAAACATACACAAGACAGGCAAATCGGGCGTGTGACGAATGAACGTCAAAACGTCGTGCCAAGTGTTAATGAACTTAAAAAAGTGTTTCAATTCAATTGAAATGAATATTATAAGATATGGAGTGGATTTAATATAAAGCTAATAAGTAGTCCTAGCAAGACTTAAGCACTTGAATGAACTGCGAATATGAAATACAGTGAGATATAAGTTGAAAGTTAACACAATTAAGTTGAATATTGTGTATTTATTAATAGGAAAGATTATGAGACATATAGTAGAGTTTGCATTACAATTACTATGTGTTGTTATGTGACTAATATTTGATGTGTATGATTATATAATTGCATAGGGCACGTGAAGTGTAGATAGCTGTAAGCTGTTAAACTGTTATTGGTAAACAACGATCAAGGCAAGTCTTTCGGTTCCTATTTTCTACGTGGACTTGATTAACTGTTTTAAATTGCATGATTTGTTATGCATGTTGAAATCATGAAATGTTTAAGTCAATATATGACTGCATTGTTTTGGCTACGTAATGATGATTGAGTAAGGAACTCAATCTTTATATTTGCTATGTGAATTAAAAGCATGTATGCCATGTCACTTTAATGAGATATATATCGAGCATGTTATTATGTGTTATGTGATGCATGAAAACTGTTAGACTTTGCTGGGCTGTCGAGCTCACTCTTGCAAATAACCACTTTTGCTGGTACAAATTTTAAGGTAAAGATATGTGCTAAGTGAGTTATAGAGATCTATATTCACGAAGATTACATATGTTTTATGAGAAATATATTTCATATTTTGAACGTAACACGTTGAATTGTAACTTGAGCTATCCAATGTATATGAATATTTAGTTATGATGTAAGATTTTGTATAGTCATTTTGTTGTAACGATTCATGATATAAGATTGAATCAAAGAGATGTAATGTGAAGGTTGCGATTCAGGGCAAGAAATAAGGAAATGTATAACGTTTTAAATATTCTGCAAATTTTAGTGTTTTTAATATCGAATAATGATGTAAAATTATAGATTTAATGTATGGTTAACGACCAAAGTCGAGACTTAACTTGTATGGATTTTGGGGTCGTTACAACATTCATTACCTCAACAAATTCTAGGTTTTATTTCATAACTTTCACTTGAACTCAATTATATTTTGAGTAGTATATATTCTTTAACCCATTCATTTTCTCCTCTAAGGACCGTTATCATGAATACTCAGGATATTACATTCACTCATTCTTCTAAGAATTTCGTCATCGAAATTTTATCTATTAATCTTTATTCATTCAATCTATCAAAATAGATTTTATGTTAATACTTTATTCATTCACTGGGTTTTATAACCACTTTCTTTCCACAAAGATCTTCCTACAATTATTAACTTTTCCATTAAAAGTTTTACATTATTCTTTGATAACTCATCTCCTTCTCATTTCAAAATTTTTTTTCTCACTTATTCAATATATTTATCATTCCATGTCGCATTCTACGACTTACTTCTTTCTTAGGAATATCATCCTTATCACATTCGCCTTTTAGAATAGCAAGAATCTTCCACAATTGTTCAATAATTGGGAAGCAGTATGAATAACTCCAAAATTTAAAAGATTCCAAATCATGCTGAGGTGTCACAAGACCGTGAACTCTATTCTCGGTTTACTAGTGCTTCAACTAAATCCTTCACACTGCAAACCAAAGTGTTTATCAATCACAAAGACTAAAAACACCCTCCACACGTACACTAGGTGGCCAGCCTATTCTACCACTACGTTGGGCCGCAACGTAGTGTTTTATAACGACTATATGCGTTACGGTAGGAACCATTGTCCCCGAAAACATGTCCCCCTTATAGGGTTGTTCACCTCAGCTTTTTAACATCTGAATCTGCACCAAAACAATTTGGTTTGGCATAATTTTTCAATAAACACTTGAATTTCATAAACATCTTTCAATAATCGTCTAGCTAAATCCAATAGCATAGACTTCTACAACAATTCGAACATCAATCGAAATATATATATATATATATTCTCATATCTTAAAGAAGCCTCAAAAATCTTTTTATGGCGTCATGATTATGACGTTGTCATACTACATCTCACCATAGTGGGCTGACGATCATATGATCACGTCCAACACCAAGTTCCATTGCATTGATGACTCCATCGTTTATCATATCACCTGATATATATAATTAAAATATATTTTGAAAATTTAAAAATCATTTTTTTTCTAGCCGAAACAAACAGCATAGATACGCGAATAATATCATTGTTTTAAAAATTCTTTGATTCACTAGTGTGATCCAACATTTTTCAAAAATTAAAAGTACAACCATCAGCACGAAGTCAATAAATTTCAAAAAGCTAGCAAAGCTAGAAGATTTGGAAAAACCTATGTCTCCACTTTCTATACTGATCCATTGCTTAATAGGTCTATCTATCCATATCATCCTCAATACTCCATTCACACTTAATTATACCCCAGTTCATCAAACTTACCGCATATTGAAAGTTCAGAACTTGCCACAATTATATGAGTTTAAGAACTTATCCTAGTCAGACCATCGGCGTCCATTCGCTGAGGGGTTCAAAACATACCATATTATTATGAGTCACGAACTTACCATATGCATTAGTTTTAAGAACCGCACCTAATCCTAATAATATCTGACTAATTTTAATTGTTTGTAACTATCAAATATACACATGAGAAAAGAATCACCTTTTCTCCACATATACATTGATAGCGCGACACCAACATTCCAATGATTATCAATATGATAAACTGAGTGCAAGCACAAAACCCTCGCCCATACAAAGATTTATATAACTCAGCCATCACATGGGTCCTCAATTGAAATCCCACCTAACTCTATCTTACCTTTAACTTGCTCTTTTCTCGATACGAATTTCTCGTATCACATCATTTATAACTCCTCGCGAGTTTATCTCGTACTATTTCATAGTACAGCATCTTCATAGCATCAAGCTATAATTATTCAAACATTACAGACCATCTTTCTTCTATAACTTAAACAGATCACGTTGTGATCTTATTTTATAATCATCTCCCTTAAAATTCTTTTTCTTAACTCGTGATCGTTTTGTTTTACGATCCTTTTTCTTTCCTTTCATTTAAGACATTATTCGTTATCTTGGCTATTGGAGTTAGGTAACTCCCATTTCTTATCTTTATATCTCTTCAAGATTCTTCTTTGAATCTTCTTGTTTATATAACAATTCCTGCTTTAAGAATTTTCAACTTCATTTATATCATTCAACATTTCATTCAAGTTCTACATTTTCATTATACGCATCCATTTTCTAGCTTGGTACACATCGAGTCTCTACCAGTTTCAATATGGTACGCTGAGTGGTTTCCCACACACAACCAACAAACTAGGTTCCAAGTTGCTAGTTCGTATATACCTCCGCTTTATGAAGGAATCGTTTAGCCCAGATACCATACCTCAACTACTAAAGAGTACAACTGTACCATACTTAACTATAACTTTTCATTCTTAACTTCCTTACCAATCTCTTCTTATAGACACTGTATATTTATTATCTCCTTACATTCTTATCATTGGAGTTAGGTAACCCCACATTCATATTCCTTATAACTCTGCAAGATTCTTCTTTGAATCCTTTCATGCATGTTCTAGTCCTTTCTCTATACATTTCTTAAATTACTTTTTATGTTCAAACATTATCTGAGCTTATTCTTTCATTATCTTTACATCTCTTCCCTAAGGTTATAGCCTACAGTACTCCTACCTAAGGTTTATAACCTACAGCTCTGATACCAACTGTAATGAACCCAAAATTCTTACAATTTAATTCTCGACTTCGGTCGTTAACAATACATTCAACCTCTAATTTTAAATCATTAAATGATAATGCAACCATTGAAATTTGCAAAATAATTAAAATTTTCTATTACAAACTATCCTTGTTCCCAAAACCTTCAACCTTTACATCTAAATATCTCAGAATCAATTTAATACAACACTAGTTTACATCGCAAAACAATATTACAATTCAACATTCATACATCATTCGAAACCTTAAACATGGCTCAAATAATACTAACACAACCAAAGTGTATAAATCTTAAAGTATCACATCTGATTCATGTCTTTCAAGTAACACATAACTTTACCTTGAATCTTGATCCTGCAAAAATGGTTATTTGCAAGGTTGAGCTCGACAGCCCAGCAAAATCTAACAATTTTCATACATCACGTAGCATATAATAACATGCTCAACATACATCTCTTAAACATTGGACTATCATAACATACAGACTACAGTTCGTATAAAAAGTATAAAGATTGAGTTCCTTACTCAATCAGCATGCTTTACTCAATCAACGTAGTCATAAGTTGACTTTAACGTTTTATGCGTTCAACATAATGATAACACATCATGTTATTTGCAATAAATACTTAAAACAGTTAATCATCAAGTTCACGTAGCAAATAGGAACTGAAAGACTTGCCTGATTCGTAGTTTATGAACTAGGACTTAACTGCTTATCGCTTATCTGCACTTCGTGTATTCCTACATAGTTATATCATTATTCACATTAACTATTAGTCACATAATAACACATAGTAGCTATAATGTAAATTTTACTCTATATCTCATAACCCTTCTTATTATATATATGTAATTCACAATGTACTAACATCCGTTTTCCAACATAACACTCATTTCTAGTTAAACTTGTTATTTCGATAGAAGTCTTACATTACTATTTACATTTCAAAAATTCCAAGTGTTGACTTCACAACACCTGTCTAACATTCATTGTGTATACGAAGTTATCACATAACGCGTTTATAACTTACTGATCATTCTCATAACATTGAATTTATCAATTATATATCACGGTTCTGTTTTAACCTTCTTACTACATGTGTGATCCTTTAACATAGCCTTAAACCAAGTAGTAAGGCTTCCCCAAAATCTGCAGCAACAACAGAAGGCTCTGCATCAGATCAGTGTGTGGCGCAGTTGCGCCACATACAGCGCATCAGCGCATTTTTTAGCCTTGGCACCAGCGCAGCTGCGCTGGTGCACAGACAGAGGCAGAGTCGGCTATGAACAGTAGCCGACTTTAGCCCAACAAATACGAATTTCACCCACCAAACAGTGAAATTAACATATAAAATAAGTATAACACTATTATAAACATGATTGCTAACATATTCAACCAATTAAAACAATTTAACATCAACTAAAACTAGTTTAATTTCTCAAATTTCAAGTTTTCATATTAAAACTCATTTTTTTGACATCTCTTGCAAAACTCATCACTGTAATCTCTATACTTGACCAAATCACTTCATTCAAATTACGTTATACTCGTTTCTTAACGAACTAGTATGAACAAGACCCAATTTACAGTTTTTCATGCTAATTGACCACTACCATTGGTACTTTCATAATGTATAAGCAAAATATTCACTGTAATGCTTTTCTTCCTATTTTTGAACGAAACTAGCATACAATTCATGCCTAACTACAAACTCTAACATCATAACTATATATAATCACCAGTAATCAATTGTATAGCAACAATTCGAAAAATATAAAATTCACTGAGTTGAAGTTTCATGCCGTAAAACTCATGTATACATTTATATACATATTATATAAAAATCATAGAGAAATACCTTCTTATGCTTAAACAATTCTTGCTAACAACTGAAATTGCCTTGAAATTTTTAGGTTTTTCTCCAATACTCTCTCTATCCTCTCTCAAGTTCTCTGAAAACTTCTCCTCTTAGTGTCAATATAGGTTAACTATTACAACACATAAAAATAAACTGATGGCCATCCATTATACGCACACTTACTAGAATATCAGTTACAAAATAAACGTATAAGTTATAAATATATTATACTTATTATTTAATTTAATTTTTTTATATTATTTACAAATTCAAAAATTAAAAATCCAAAAGTCATAAGGCTTTGTTTGGCAAAGCTCTAAAAATAAAGACTTAATATACTTAAGCCTTGTTTGGGTAAACTCAATTAAAACTACTTTAATTTATTTTAATACTCCTTATAATATAGTTATTTATCACACTATATTTAATTAAGTTTTCATACTTAATTAATTAATTCAAATAACAATTTATTAAATAAATTATTTAATCACATAACTCAATACAAATAATTAACCATCAAATTGAAATATCAATATAATAATAATTTTCTTAACTCATAAATTATTTACTAATAATAACCACCTCAATAAAATATTTATTTTATTTAATAAATATTTTAAATTATAATTACTAAAATCTTGGATTGCCACAGCAAATGGGTTATTTTTTTTTTCTTTTTCAATTTTGCCTTCTCGTTTTGTATGCTCTTCCAATATAGTAAGTGTATTATTTAATTAATTAAACTTTGGGCATTTTTGTCAATTATTTAAAAGTTTAATGTTATATGTGTTAAAAATATAATTTGTATGTTTAAAAGTTTATTGTTTTTTTTTGGTAATTAAGGCTTTTTTTTAAAATTTTAAAATAAAAAATTATATTTGGTAATCTTGTATTAATATTTAATTTTAATAATTTAACATATAATAATAATTTATATGGATTTATACATATTTAATACGGCAAAAATAAGTATTTATATAAATTTTATACGAATTAGGTACTTAATGTGGTAAAATTATGAATTTGGTGGTATTTAATGTAACATGTGCTATTAGCCTATATTCTATAAGTTCAAACCGTTTACCATTCTTATCAAACCGGAAAATTAGATATTCCGGCTAATTTAGTTAGATTTTGAAATTGGGGGCTAAATTGTATTAAATTAGACACTTGATGTGGTAAAGTGTATGTTCAAATTCTTTGGGGGCCTAATCATGAATATGATGGTACTTCATGTAATAAACTGTATGTAGCCATTTATAATATATCATAAATGAATATACTCAATAATGATAATAAATAACAGCTAAGTAATATTACGATAATAAAATATGTTTATAAAAAAATAAATATAAAATAATGTGTCTGATTCTGTCACCAAAATATTAATCACAATTAATTACATACATCATTTAGTAACTACTACCTCCGTTTCTAAAAGATTGTCATTTAAGGTTTTTGCACATGGATTAAGAAAGTATCATTTACCAAGTAAATTTTGTTTGAAATTCCATCACTATCCCTTTATGGGAAGTTGAAAACTATTAATACAAGGGAGAGAATTTCATGGGACAATGAGAGAAGGTAGGGGTAATATAGAAAACTAAATAATTTATTCTCCTCGAAAGTTATAAACGACAAACATTTTGGAATAAATTTTTTTTTCGAAAACGATAATCATTTAGGAATGGAGAGAATAATTAATTAGAACAAGCTCATCATTCCCGTGTAAAGTACGTGCGACATGGATATTGGTTTATTATCTTAATTATTAAGATATTTAATTAAATATAAGATAAATATTTAATTAAGATTCAGATAAGATAAGTGTATTAAATTTTTATATAATTCAAAAAATTATTATTTAATTAAGATTAAGATAAGATAGATGTATTAAATTTTTATATATTTATTTAAATAATAAAATTTTAAAATATATATTCTAGTTTTCTTCGATCAATATATTATTAATCTAAAGCTTTGAATGTGTGACGCCCCCAAATCCGAGTTTTCAAACCCCGGGCTTGGTGCTCACGATCCAACATCATCATAAACATTCTATAAACTATTGCGGAATAATAAATATACATTGTTCATTATAATAAAGTCTTCCAACATTATCCCAAGGTCTATTAACCTTAACTTATACATACCTTAATTAAGTTACCCTTAGTAACACAAAAGGATTACATTATCAATGTACATAATATAATATAATACATAAACATTCTCATTATCTATTCCTACACTTTTCCTTTGCCTTTGTCCTTCTTGGACGTCTCTGGCATGACTGAAATAAATGTCATGATATAGCAAGGGTAAGAAACAAATTTGCTTAGCAAGTTAAAATACAAGGAAGATATATCATGATTAGCAAGAAATTTATCGTTCAATGTTCAACAATAGAAATCAATTGTGAAAGAACAAGAATTAAGTTTTGATAATTGAATAACAGATGTTGAGTTGTCATAATGACCATGAACATATGCTAAGGTTGTCAGTATTTAAACTGGTCCTTTTAATAAGTTTTGGTAATTAAGGGGATCAACCTTTCATATCCGGTGTATTATGCATAAACACTTAATGTACGAGCAATAATTATTTTTCAATAATGCTTTAATCAAATTGTTCTTTTTCTCAGTCTTGAGTCCTTACCAAGTCAATTGGTGAAGAACAACTTTTAACAATATATTTATTTAACAAATTTAACATAGTTGATCTAGCTGATACAAAGAGCATAGATCCATATCTTAAACAGTTCATGAATAAAAGAACTTTAACTAATTCACAGTTTAATAATACTAGAACATGAATTTAATTACACCGAGTGCGAGTATCAATAATTAATATAGATGTGAATAATCAACAATAATTATTCACTAACATGTTTTGAAATTAATAACTAAAGTTTGTGTTAGAGAACTTGCCTCAATCGCGGTCTACTGCTAAGCAATTTACTTTAACTTCTTTAGAGAAAAGACCTATAATTGATCTTTCGATTAGTCATAACATAACTCACTTATAATCTTATCATCGTATATTAAAGTGTCTAACATTTAAACATATAGTTAAGTATTAGACATTACATCTAAGTCTTAATATTATTGTTATGCATTGATAGTCTTTTAATCACATCATAACTTATACTTATAAGTTATCCATTTTATATGCCTTCTTAATAAGCTAGATAACATGTCAGTAAACTGAAATATCATTTTAGTAAACCAAAATATATTTTAGTATCCTGAAATCATCATTTTAGCAAACCAAAATCAGCTACTGTAAACTGAAATCATTTCAGTAACCCTAAATCCATTTCAGTACCCTGACTTCTCAATTCAATCTACTACAAATATAATATAGTTCATTCCCTAACAAATTCAACGATTACGATTCAAATGAAGTAATTTCTCTTATTTTAATCTCCCATTTAATATTATTAATTAAATAATAATATTTCAAACTAATGTTATTAACTTTTAATAACATTTAAGTCTAATATTACCAATAATATTTTAATCTAATATTATTAATTATATAAAGATATTTTAAATTATTTATTGAATTAATAAATAATTTATTTAATTACTTTTTCTTTCACTAATTAATTCATTTAAACCTTTTCAAAATACCATACACAAAGTCACTCTTCACAACTGACCGAAATCCACATCACAAATCTGCCTCATCCTTACTTAAGGACCTCAAGTCATGAAATCATATTTTTCACATTTTTGACATCATATAATTAATTAAATTCATTTGACCATATAACATCATTTATATGAAAAATAGTAAAACAACTCAAAATACCATTTCTTTTCTGAACAGTAGCTACATATAATCCTCTCATGAAAATAAATTTTTCTGGAAATTTTTAAAATTCATTTACTATATTTAAATAGTCCATAATGTCCAAATATTGCCCGATTTTTCATAAATCGAAATTAACTCCAAAATTTTGAAATTTTCAGGGTAGGCTCTAGTTATATACATGTACTTCCAGTAAATAATTCATAATTTTTGGATCAATACACAAAGAGTTATTCGATAAAAGTTCTAAAAGAAGTCCCCGACCGTAAAATGCATAACTCTCAAACCGTATAGCCAAAAATTCTCAAATTTTTACAGGAGCTACCTAACCTCTGATATTACCCTCCCAAATTTTCCTTGAATTTTTAAAGCACAATAAGGGACGAAACTGCCCTCGTGGCAGACTGGCCAGAAATCTTTTTAAAGCTTTTTGTCCACTACGTGGACTGTTTTGAACAAATCTCATACCACGACTATTAAACACGTGATTTTCATGCTCTACCACTTGGGTTAACTAGTTAACACATATATCTAGCACCACTCTTCAACGGATCATGAAAAGAAGGTCTAGATTTATCATACCATTTGTTCAAAGGAAGCGAAAGCTAGGGTTTTCTAGATTTCTAGAACCTAGTTTTCATTTCTCTCCTTTTGAACCACTTTTAAATACTTGAATAAGTTAGATTCATATATGAATATACATAAAACACATAAATAAAAGGGTTCTAACTTCCAAATCACAAAACCATTTCCTCCATTAAATCCATAAAAAGAAAAGAATAGAAAGTCTAGAATTTAATTTTTGTACCTTGATTTTTTGCTTCCTTCCTTCTATATCCGAAGTAGGTTATGAATTTTTTTGTGCATGAGCTTAGACTCTCTTTCCTTCTCCTTCTTCTTCCCACGAATTCTTCTCTCTCTCTTTCTAGTATTTTCTTTTTCTCTCTCTATATTTTTTTCTTTAGTAGCTAAAATGAGTGAAAAATGGAAGTTCTAGATTTTTTTGCTAGCATAATCCAAATGGTTAGATTACATCTCATCATCTCTTACCTACTCTCTCATCATGGCAAAGATAACTTGCAAGAAACAACTAATGTGTTGTTCAAATAATAAGGTGCCAACTAAAGAAGTGGTTCACCTACTAAAGTTAACTTAATCATTACATTCCACTTCTTTTCTCCACTCTCTCAAATTCGGCCACATGCTCCCCTTATTCACCAATTTTGTTGTTATTAGCTAGCTTAATTAATTACTATAATAACCTTTCCAAGTGGGCTAAACAATTGGGCTTGCAATTAAATAATTAATGGGCTTGCACTTTATTATCATGCTTACTAAAAATTTTGAACTTGGGCTTCCCCATTAAATCAATTGGGCCATTATTATATTAATCTTATACATGACCTCTTGGGCTAATTTAATAAACTAATTGCCCTTAAATTAATTTTATCTACAAGTCCCACACTAAAAATATAATTGGGCTTGTTTAATTATTTATTTTTCTTTCATTACCATCTCTTCAGCTTATGCTCATTATTATTAATATTCTCATATTATTATTCATTAATAATATTAATTCACTCACATAACCCAATTAGATTTGTCTTATTCAAGTTTATTGAGTATTTAATTAGGGTTTAACATATTACATCTATTTTCTAGATTATTAAAATTCTTAGGTTAGTTCACTAACTTATTTAACTTATTAGTGAGACTTCCTTTAAATATTATAGCATATTATTCACATAATCCCTTAATCATCCATAATATATTACAGATTATTTAATATATTTATTTACAATGTACCACAGAAATTCTTGGTTATTACATTCTTCCCTCCTTATAAGAATTCCGTCCCCGGAATTTCATTAAGATTACACAAAAAGATTTGGATAATTCTTCCTCACCTTTTCTTCAAGCTCCCATGTAGCTTCTTCAGCGTTGTGGTTTCTCCATAGGACTTTGATAGAATGTATAACCTTATTTCTCAATTTCTGCTCTTTTCTATGCAAAATTTATATAGGAACCTCCTCGTACGATAAGTCCTTCTCGACTTGAATCGGCTCGTAGGATATCACATGCTTGTAATCCGGCTTATACGGACGCAACACTGACACATGAAACATATTGTGAATATGTTCCAGTTCAGGAGGTAGAGCTACCTTGTATGCCACTTCCCCTATCTTTTTCAGTATTTTGAATGGTCCAATAAACCTTGGACTCAGTTTACCTTTCTTTTCAAATCTTATCTTACCTTTCCAAGGAGATACCTTCAGAAATGCATAGCTTCCCACTTCGAAATCTCTTTTCTTGTGATGAATATCTACGTACTTCTTTTGTCGATTCTGAGCTGCTACCAGTCGAGCTCTTATCACTTTGATGATCTCCACAGTCTGCTGCACCAATTCTGGCCCCAACAGTCTTCGTTCACCTACCTCGTCCCAACATAAGGGCATTCTGCACTTTCTTCCATACAGGGCTTCATACGGTGGCATTCCAATGCTTGCATGATAACTATTGTTATACGTAAACTCCACCAATGGAAGATGATCTTCCCAGCTTCCCTTAAAATACATTACACAGGCTCTGAGCATGTCTTCGAGTGTTTAAATCGTTCTCTCGCTTTGCCCATCTGTCTGTGGATGATACGCAGTACTCAACCTTAATTGTGTCCCCATTCTTTCTTGAAGACTTCTCCAAAAGTTTGACGTGAAGTGCGGATCTCTATCAGACACGATTGATACTGGCACTCCATGTCTCGAAATTATCTCCTTTATATACAACTTGGCTAACTGATCTAAAGTATACCTGATCTTGAGCGGCAAAAGGTGTGCTGACTTTGTAAGACGATCAATAATTACCCATATCACATCATAACCCTTCTATGTTGCTGGAAGTCCTACCACAAAATCCATCGTGATGTGCTCCCACTTCCATTCCAGAATTTCCAACGGCTGTAATAGTCCACTTAGTCGTTGATGCTCTGCCTTGACTCTTTGACAAGTTAAACAGCGGCTGACACATTCAGCAACCTCTCTCTTCATGTTTGGCCACCAATAATGTTGACACAAATCTTGATACATCTTTGTGCTTCCTGGGTGTATTGAATATCGTGTATTGTGCGCTTCTTGAAGAATCTCTTCTCTTAACTCTGGTACTGCAGGTACCCAAATTCTTCCTTCAAATCTCAACAATCCAGTGATGTCGATCTTATACTTCAGCTCTTCGCCTTCAGCCAACCACTTCTTTATGTTACCGCATTCTTCATCATTCCTTTGTGATTCTTTCACCTTGTCTAATAAGGTCGGACTTGCTTCCGTTTCTATTACTTTATCCGAATCCTTCGGATTTTTCACCTCCAACTCCATTTTCTCCATTTCTCTTACTAATTCTTCCTGGTCTGTCAATACAAACAACTTTTCTCTGCTTTTCCTGCTTAAAGCGTCTGCTACTACATTGGCCTTCCCGGGATGGTATAGAATATCACAATCATAATCCTTGATCAATTCTAACCATCTCCTCTGCCTCATGTTTAACTCCTTTTGTGCAAAGATATACTTCAGACTTTTGTGGTCTGTGTATATCTCACACTTTTCTCCGTAGAGATAATGTCTCCAAATCTTAAGGGCAAATACTACCACAGCCAATTCAAGGTCATAGGTAGGATATCCCTTCTCATAGTCCTTTAACTGTCGTGACGCGTACGCAATGACTTTACCATTCTGCATTAACACGCAACCCAGTCCCTTGTGTGATGCATCATTATACACTGTAAAACCCCCTGTACTATCTGGTAAGAATAACACAGGTGCTTCACTTATTCTTTTCTTCAATTCCTGAAAACTCTGCTCACACTTCTCTGTCCACACATACTTAACAGTCTTCCTCGTTAAATTAGTTAATGGTGTCGCTATCTTCGAGAAATATTGAATAAACCTTCGGTAATAACCTGCCAATCCCAAGAAACTTCTGATCTCTGTCGGTGTCTTCGGTTGTCACCAATTTTTCACCGTTTCTACTTTCGCTGGATCAACAGAAATTCCCTCGTTGTCGATGACATGTCCTAGAAATTGAACTCTCTTCAACCAGAACTCACATTTTGAAAATTTAGCATATAACTTCTCTTCTTTTAAGGTTTCCAATACAATTCGTAGATGTTCGACATGTTCCTTTTCAGTCTTTGAATACACCAAAATGTTGTCAATGAACACTACCACAAATTTATCCAGATACGGTTTAAATACTCTGTTCATCAAGTCCATAAAAGCAGCTGGTGCATTCGTCAGTCCAAACGACATCACCAAGAACTCATAATGGCCGTAACTAGTTCTAAATGCTGTCTTTGGTACATCCTCTACTCTCACCTTCAACTGATGATAACCAGTTCTCAGGTCAATCTTCGAAAAACATCTCACTCCCTTAAGTTGATCAAACAGATCGTCTATTCTTGGTAACAGATACTTGTTCTTGATTGTCACCTTATTCAATTCTTTATAATCCATACATAATCTCATTGAACCATCTTTCTTCTTTACAAACAACACTGGTGCTCCCCACGGAGATACACTAGGTTGAATGTACTTCTTATCTAACAACTCCTGTAGCTGGATCATTAACTCTTTCATTTCTACCGGAGCCATTCGATACAGTGCTTTCGATATCGGCGCTGTCCCCGGTACTAAATCAATCACAAACTCTATTTCTCTGTCTGGAGGAAGTCCCGGAAGTTCTTCTGGAAAGACATCCCCAAACTCATTAACTATAGGTATCTGCCCCATGTCTGAATTCACAACCCGTGTATCCACTACATGAGCCAAATAACCTTCACACCCTTTTCGTAACATCCTCCTGGCCTGCATCATCGTTAGTCAACTTGTTTGCCTTGGCGACTTGCTACCATAAAATACAACCTTAGACTTATCTGGTGTCTTAAGTTGTATGTTCTTTTTCTGGCAATCTATAACTGCCTCATGGTTAAACAACCAGTCCATCCCTAAGATAACATCAAATTCTCCTAAGCGTATCGGAATCAAATTCACACTTAACTTATGTCCCCTTATTTCCACACCACAATTGTTATGGATAAACTCTACAGGGATCACTTCTTTGTTTGTAACTTCTATATTCACTGGGTTCTTTAATTTTTCACATGGTAAGTTTAGTCTTCTAGCAAATTCATCAGACACAAATGGACAGGTAGCTCCCGAGTCAAATAATACGTAGGCATTTATATTATTGATCGAAATAATACCTAACACCACCTCCTTTGATGCAACTCGTCTTGCACAGTCATGTTGAACGTTCGAGTTGTCGGTTTGCTCTGCTGAACTGGTCCTCCAATGGTTAACTTTATAGAACTACTCTTGTTTCCACTTCCTCCATCTGTATTCTTCTTTAATGGACAATCCTTGAATCGATGCCCCGTTCCTCCACAAGAAAAACAACCACCTTTCTTCGGCTTAGGACAATTTGGTGAAATATGTCCTTCCTGACCACAATTATAATAGACGTTTTTCCCTTTCATACACTCTCTTGAGTGATTCTTTCCACACTTTGAACATGCTGACTTCTTCTGCTGAGTATTCCCTTGTTGCGTTCCTGATTCATTGCCACTATTGTTCCACTTGCGTTTCTTGCTGTTACTGCCACCACTGCTGGCACCCTGATTTCCACCTTCCATCTTCTTATTCTTTTCCTTATTGTACTTAGACACTGCTTCACTACCACCTTCTGTAATGATAGCTTTTTTCAACAATGTTGAAAACGTATTAATTTGCAAAATTGCTACCTTGCTGTATATCCAAGGCTTCAATCCATTCTCAAATCTGCGCGCCTTTCTTGCCTCGGTGTCCACATGATGTGGTGCAAATCTTGCTAGCTCGTTGAATTTGGCTACGTATTCTGAAACTGTCATATTCTCTTGCTTCAATTCAAGAAATTTCACTTCCATTCTCGCTTGCATGCTCGACGAGAAATAATTCTAATAGAACAACTCCTTAAACCTTGTCCAAGTTACCACTGCTATTCTGGCTCTAGCCTGGTTTGATTCCCACCAATAATTAGCTTCACCTTTCATTAAATAGGTAGCAAAAGCTGTCTTTTGCCCCTTTGCTACTTTAGAATTCACAAAGGTTTTCTCCATCTCCTTCACCCAGGTCTGAGCTTCAATAGGGTCTGTGGTTCCCTTAAATTCTGGTGGTCCGACTGCTTTAAAGTCTTTAAAATTTGCCAACCCCACATCTTACCTACCTCTAGCTGCTGGTGCTCAATTTTGCATTGCCTGAGCTAACATATCAACAAAGTTCTGCATTGGGTCTACCTGACCTTCTTCATTATTTATAGATCTTTCCTCCCTCTGGTTACAATTTTGATGTCTCGGCAGCATTATCTGATTTAACAAAACCTTAATTACATCAAGTTTTAATTATATGATATATCTTCTATGTGTTTAAAATATAACATGTAATTTAAACTCTAACAATCATATTATCTTCATATTCAACTTGCTGAACTATCCATTTCAGTTTAGTGAAATATTCTTTTCAGCTTGTCGAAATGACCTTTTCAGTTTAATACAACTTTTAATTATCACAGAGATAACTTACTATCTTCATTCTCAAGATTTATCTACTTAATCAAACATTTAAACATAATACCGCATTTATATTCATATACCAAATTTTTAGTATCGTACACATGCCTGACATATTTTTATAAATGCTAACTATCCCATTCTTAACATCCAGAGATGGGATCTATCAAAACACATACTCCCTTACACACCTAATATGGGGATACATCATATTTACATACTACCTCGCACAGTCTGAGGTTTGCATCAAGCATAAAACCCTAATAAATAAAAGGGGTTCTACTACATCTATATACAATAGAAAGTTATTAAACTATCACTACGCGTTTGGAGAGGGTGTGCCTGCATGCTCCTGCTCTGATGGAATGAGTCCATCCATAAGTCGACGTCTAACAGATCGACTCGACTCGCCAACCTCAAAGGATCTCCTTACTCCTACTTGGGGACCAGTATATGCTGCATCTAAAGCCTGTCCCAAGGACTCCATCCTAACCCGTTCAGCCTCTGCCTCAACCTCTAATTGATCCACTCTTCTCGCTGCTCTTACCCAGGCATCCTCAACTCGGATCCTGTCAGCGATCTCTAAGTCAAACCTCAGGTGTAACACCTGATACTCAATACTCAATATCGCAAACTTATTATGCACTTGTTCTAGTATCTCCCTCAGCTCAGCGTTCTTGGCAACCATATGTGCAGCAAAGGTCATCTGCTTCTGCAACTGTATCTTCATCTCAGCAAGCTCGTTCTGAGCTTGATATGCCAACTCCTTGTATTGAGTTTCAGTAAACTGATGAGTGGCATTCTCCTGCTCTAACTCTGTCACTCTATTCTCTAGTGCCATGTTATTTTCGAACAAAACCTCCATCAAATCCTCGTCATGCTCGTCACTATCAGCATGATCCTCTACCGGATCTATCGGCTCTTGCTTAACTGTATGGCTACCTTGTCCTTCCTCAGGCATCCTATAACCAAACAAACATAACATCAGTATCACAATAAAATATATTCATTGATAAAATGAAACAATATTTTATTATGTATAATCTATACTAGATGAATCTCCACAATCCACCTCTTAGCATACTTTATACGAGTTTTCTTCTAAGGTTATAACCTAAGTTTCGCATCCTAAAGTTTATAAACCTATGGCTCTGATACTAATCTGTGATGCCCCCAAATTCGAGTTTTCAAACCCCGGGCTTTGTGCTCACGATCCAACATCATCATAAACATTCTATAAACTATTGCGGAATAATAAACATACATTGTTCATTATAATAAAGTCTTCCAACATTATCCCAATGTCTATTAACCTTAACTTATACATACCTTAATTAAGTTACCCTTAGCAACATAAAAGGTTTACATTATCAATGTACATAATATAATATAATACATAAACATTCTCATTATCTATTCCTACACTTTTCCTTTGCCTTTGTCCTTCTTGGACGTCTCTGGCATGACTGAAATAAATGTCATGATATAGCAAGGGTAAGAAACAAATTTGCTTAGCAAGTTAAAATACAAGGAAGATATATCATGATTAGCAAGAAATTTATCGTTCAATGTTCAACAATAGAAATCAATTGTGAAAGAACAAGAATTAAGTTTTGATAATTGAATAACAGATGTTGAGTTGTCATAATGACCATGAACATATGCTAAGGTTGTCAGTATTTAAACTGGTCCTTTTAATAAGTTTTGGTAATTAAGGGGATCAACCTTTCATATCCGGTGTATTATGCATAAACACTTAATGTATGAGCAATAATTGTTTTTCAATAATGCTTTAATCAAATTGTTCTTTTTCTCAGTCTTGAGTCCTTACCAAGTCAATTGGTGTAGAACAGCTTTTAACAACATATTTGATTTAACAAATTTAACATACTTGATATAGCTAATACAAAGAGCATAGATCCAAATCTTAAACAGTACATGAATAAAAGAACTTTAACTAATTCACAGTTCAATAATATTAGAACATGAATTTAATTGCACCGAGTGCGAGTATCAATAATCAATATAGATGTGAATAATCAACAATAATTATTCACTAACATGTTTTGGAATTAATAACTAAAGTTCGAGTTAGAGAACTTGCCTCAATCGCGGTCTACTGCTAAGCAATTTACTTTAACTTTTTTACAGAAAAGACCTATAATTGATCTTTCGATTATTCATAACATAACTCACTTATAATCTTATCATCGTATATTAAAGTGTCTAACATTTAAACATATAGTTAAATATTAGACATTACATCTAAGTCTTAATGTTATTGTTATGCATTGATAGTCTTTTAATCACATTATAACTTATACTTATAAGTTATCCCTTATATATGTCATCTTAATAAGCTAGATAACATGTCAGTAAACTGAAATATCATTTTAGTAAACCAAAATATATTTCAGTATCCTGAAATCATCATTTTAGCAAACCAAAATCAGCTACTGTAAACTGAAATCATTTCAGTAACCCTGAATCCATTTCAGTACCCTGACTTCTCAATTCAATCTACTACAAACATAATATAGTTCATTCCCTAACAAATTCAACGACTACGATTCAAATAAAGTAATTTCTCTTATTTTAATCTCCCGTTTAATATTATTAATTAAATAATAATATTTCAAAGTAATATTATTAACTTTTAATAACATTTAAGTCTAATATTACCAATAATATTTTAATCTAATATTATTAATTATATAAAGATATTTTAAATTATTTATTGAATTAATAAACAATTTATTTAATTACTTTTTCTTTCACTAATTAATTCATTTAAACCTTTTTAAAACACCATACACAAAGTCACTCTTCACTACTGACCGAAATCCACATCACAAATCTGCCTCATTCTTACTTAAGGACCTCAAGTTTTGAAATCATATTTTTCATATTTTTGACATCATATAATTAATTAAATTCATTTGACCATATAACATCATTTATATAAAAAATAGCAAACAACTCAAAAAACCATTTCTTTTTTGGATAGTAGCTACATATAATCCTCTCATGAAAATAAATTTTTCTGGAAATTTTTAAAATTCATTTACTATATTTAAATAGTCCATAATGTCCAAATATTGCCCGATTTTTCATAAATCGAAATTAACTCCAAAAATTCTGAAATTTTCAGGGTAGGCTCTAGTTATATACATGTACTTCTAGTAAACATTACATAATTTTTGGATCAATACACAGAGAGTTATTTGATAAAAGTTCTAAAAGTAGTCCCCGACCGTAAAATGCATAACTCTCAAACCGTATCGCCAAAAATTCTCAAATTTTTACAAGAGCTACCTAACCTCTGATATTACCTTCCCAAATTTTCCTTGAATTTTTAAAGCACAATAAGGGGACAAAACTGCACTCGTGGCAGACTGGCCAAAAAACTTTTTAAAGCTTTTTGTCCACTACGTGGACTGTTTTGAACAAATCTCATATCACGACTATTAAACACGTGATTTTCATGCTCTACCACTTGGGTTAACTAGTTAACACATATATCTAGCACCACTCTTCAATGGATCATGAAAAGAAGGTCTAGATTTATCATACCATTTGTTTAAAGGAAACGAAAGTTAGGGTTTTCTAGATTTCTAGAAACCTAGTTTCATTTCTCTCCTTTTGAACCACTTTTAAATACTTGAATAAGTTAGATTCATACATGAATCTACATAAAACACATAAATAAAAGGGTTCTAACTTCCAAATCACAAAACTCTTTTCTCCATTAAATCCATAAAAAGAAAAAAAAAGTCTAGAATTTAATTTTTATACCTTAATTTCTTTGCTTCCTTCCTTCTATACTCGAAGTAGGTTATGGATTTTATTGTGCATGAGCTTAGACTCTCTTCCCTTCTCCTTCTTCTTCCCACGAATTCTTCTCTCTCTCTTTCTAGTATTTTCTTTTTCTCTCTCCATATTTTTTTCTTTAGTAGCTAAAATGAGAGAAAAATGGAAGTTCTAGATTTTTTTGCTAGCATAATCCAAATGGTTAGATTACATCTCATCATCTCTTACCTACTCTCTCATCATGGCAAAGATAACTTGCAAGAAACAACTAATGTGTTGTCCAAATAATAAGGTGCCAACTAAAGAAGTGGTTCATGTGACGCCCCCAAAATAGGTCCAATCCATCCAACCCATTCTGAGTCGCCAAATACATGGTACAGAAAATAACTACAACTTTATGATTACAATTGTCGTACAAAATACGACAACACATATACTGTGAGTTTAAATACAAATATTGTCATCTAGACAGTATTCATACTCAATTAAGTCCTCATTATACTTATTGATACACTGCTTTACAAAATAGTGAAGACTACTAAAACAACTGTCTTGAACCATCATTCCACACCCCGACTAGTACTCGCTACATTCTCGCCTCCTAAGAAGAAAATGGAACAACAATGAAAAGGGTGAGCTCAACTAGCCGAGTAAAGAATATTATGTGACGCCTACAAAATTAGGTATACATCACCCATCTTGGGTCGTCAGATACATAGTACAGAATACAAATACAACTTACTACTACAACTGTCGTGTACAATACGATAAAACATACACTGTGAGTTTGAATACAAATATTATCTTCTAGAGAGTATTCATACTCAAAAGGAGTCCTCATTACATTTATTAACACACCATTATATAGAATAGTGAGGACTACTAACTAATACTATCATTCGGACCATCACTCCGTTCCCCGACTTGCCCCAACTACGTTCTCATTTCCTGAAGAGAATAGTGAAAGAAAGGGTGAGCTCAACTAGCCCAGTAAGAAATATTATGACTAAGATAATGCAGAATAAATTATCATTAGCCTTCAACAATGTTAAACTGATAAAATATAATAGACATCAAGTTTAACTGCAGCGGAACAAGCAATCCATTAAAAGAGTCAAGTTAAAAATAAACTCTACTATCTTTTATGATTTTAAAGGTTTTTCAACACTATGATCGCTGTGACTCAGCTTAATAAAATAATCCACATCATCGAATCACCCCTGCACTACGGCCAAGGATATTCGTGTATTCATTAATGGTCATGATCATGCCAACAACTGTCCATCAACGCACTACGGGCCAGTGAGGACTTTTACCACATCATTTGTAACATTACGGTCATGATTATACCGAATAATCCCTGGTCATAATCATACCAAGTCCATCTATGCACTACAGGCCACAGATGACTTTTAACATTTTATAAACATGAGGATGATGACAATGATATAAGAATTTAATAAAACAAGTTCAAGAATTAATTTATCCAAGAATTAACAACGTCAAAATTGTCAACATGATACTGCTTTGTGGAGTAAAATTCAAGAATGCTTAGAAGAATATTTTCATGAAAAGATACTGGATGAAACGCAATTATCAAGGATATTCCACAAATTTCATGGAGTATAGAAGTCAAAACTTAACCAACTGAGTATAATAAAGAATGGAATAACAAAAGAAATCACCATGCATGCGATAGACCGCACAGACAGGTTATTCCAACAGAATAATAAATAATGGAACCAGGTCTGGCGTAAACGCACAGACAGGATATTTCGACAGAATAATAAATAATGGAACCAGGTCCGGTGTAAAACACACAGACAGGATGTTCCAACAAAATAATAACAAGACGGGAACCAGGTCCGGTGTAAAACACACAGACAGGATGTTCCAACAGAATAATAATAAAAACGGAACCGGGTCCGGTGTAAAACACACAGACATGATGTTCCAACAGAATAATAATAAAAATAGAACCAGGTCCGGTGTAAAACACATAGACATGATGTTCCAACAGAATAATAGAAGAATGTCACCAAGTATAGGGTAGACCGCGTATACAGGTTATTCCAATAGAATAATAAGAAATGGAATAACAACAGTTCTCTTCATGAATAAGAAAGAATAACACCCCTTACCGTTTTAAAGAAGAGCTGAAGTAAGGAAGTATTTAAGTAGCAGAATACTCTTCTTCTCTCTCTCTATAGTTTCTCTCTATAGCTTCTCTCTCTAGAGTTCAGTGAATTCGTAAGAAAAAATGAAGGAATGAGCTGCTATTTATAGAAAAATAGAATGCATAGTAACTAATCCATGAACGGTCCAGATTGATTACTTTAATCTGATGGTCCATATTTAAAGAAAAATCTTTTAAATAAAATATAATATATTCTATTTATAGAATAACTTTAATAAAGTATTCTGTTTTATATAAAAAGATGTTTCTGTTTTATTACGTTAATAATACGAATAAAACAAAACGTCATTATCGCTAAATAATTCATATTATTAACTGACAATAATTGAATCAAACTGAGTGACTTCTCACATAAGCATTAATAATCAATACCGTGTGCTACTATGCAACCACACGTATTACTGTACTTTTACTACCGAGTAGTTCAACAGTATCAATGGTAAAACTTTCGCCGTTATTTTTAATAAAATATTTTTGTCGTTTTTTCAATCCGACAATAATTTCGTTGTGGGGTCCACCAATGATTGTGCCGTTGTACGAATATTCCCTGTTAAAACGAATATTTCCCGACCAATCGAATATTATATAACAACTTGCGTACTTTGCAAAATTTATAAATATTACCCACAACTATAACATTATATCAAATTAACTCCATAATATTTAAAAATGATATTTATAGAAAATTCATCTTTATTTATAAAAGTTGGGGTCTTACAACCTCCCCTTCTTATGAAATTTCGCCGTCGAAATTAGGGTATGTACCTGGTATGTCGAAGAGGTAAGGATACCTTGATTTCATTTCAGATTCTAACTCCCAAGTTATTTCCTCAACATCGTGGTTTCTCCACAAAACTTTGACTTGAGGTATAACCTTGGAGCGTAGAATATGTTCCTTCTTATCCAAGATTTGAACAGGAACTTTTTCATACGTCAAATCCTCCGCTATTTCGTCCGGTTCTAACTCAATAACGTGGTTCGGGTCTTTCACATATTTGCGTAACATGGATATGTGAAAAACGTTATGAACACGAGACATACTTGGCGGTAAAACGAGTCTATAAGCCACAGTTCCTACTCGATCGAGGATTAAAAATGGGCCGATGAATCGAGGATTGAGCTTTCCTCTTTTTCCAAATCTCGTAACTCCTTTCCATGGAGCAACACATAAGAACACATGATCTCCTATATCAAATTCCACGTCCTTTCGATGAAGATCAACATAACTCTTTTGTCGATCTTGTGAGATTTTTATACGTTATCGGATCGTTTGAATATTTTCTGTAGTCATACGTACCAACTCCGGTCCTAACAACGTTGCTTCACCCACCTCATCCCAGCATGCTGGAGAACGACATTTTCTTCCATACAATGCTTCGAATGGAGCCATGCCAATACTTGCTTGATAACTGTTGTTGTAGGAAAACTCCACCAATGGTAAGAACTTGTCCCAACTTCCCTTGAAGTCAAAGACACAGAGTCTTAATAAATCTTCTAGAGTTTGAATAGTTCTCTCTGATTGTCCGTCCGTCTGAGGATGATATGCCGAACTAAATCGTAAATCTGTGCCCATAGCTTTTTGTAAACTAACCCAAAATCGTGAAGTGAATCTTGGGTCTCGGTCAGAAACTATGGATACTGGCATACCATGATGTCTTACAATTTCGTTTATGTACATACGAGCAAGACGTTCAAGTGTATAATTTTCTCGTATCGGTAAGAAATGAGCAGACTTGGTCAATCTATCAACAATGACCCAAATCGCATCAATACCTTGAGAAACCCTAGGAAGACCGGTAACGAAATCCATGGTAATGTGCTCCCACTTCCATTCTGAAATTTCAAGTGGTTGCAATGGACCTTTTGGTACTTGATGCTCCGCTTTGACTCGTTGACAAGTTAGACACCTTGAGATAAACAACGCTATCTCTCTTTTCATATTGCTCCACCAAAATGTAAGACGAAGATCATGATACATTTTGGTACTTCCAGGATGGATTGCAAACGGTGTGTTGTGCGCCTCCATCATGATTTCATACTTTAAATCAGGGTTGTTAGGAACACAAAGTCTGGAGTTGACTCGAAGTATTCCTTCTTCATCGATTCTTGCTTCCGGCATAGCACCTTCTTACATTTTCTTCCTCATACGCATCAGCTCCAGGTCTGTAGCTTGAGCAGCTTTAACTTTATCGATTAAAGTTTGTTCTACTCGTATATTCGCCATTATCACATGGGTCCCTGGAGTCTTTAACTCTATATCCATCCTTTGCAAGTTACACAAAATGGGCCTTTGTGTTGACAATATTGCACTCGTACTTGCATATGATCTTCTACTCAATGCGTCAGCTACCACGTTCGCTTTTCCAGGATGGTATTGAATGGTATTATCATAATCTTTCATCAGTTCAAGCCAACGTCGTTGTCGCATGTTGAGTTCCTTTTGAGTGAAGAAATATTTGAGGCTTTTATGATCCGTAAAGATCTCCACCTTCTCCCCATACAAGTAATGCCTCCAAATTTTAAGTGCAAAGACAACAGTTGCCAACTCTAGATCATGAGTAGGATAATTCCTCTCATATTCCTTGAGTTGTCTTGATGCATAGGCTATGACTTTTCTATGTTGCATGAGAACGCATCCCAACCGTTTGCTCGAAGCATCACTGTAGATGACAAATCCCTCCGAGCCAGATGGTATTGTTAGAACAGGTACTGAAATGAGTCTCCTCTTGAGTTCTTGAAAACTCTGCTCACATTCTTCGCTCCAACCAAACTTTGTATCTTTTCGAGTCAGCTGAGTTAATGGAGTAGCGATTCGAGAAAATCCTTCCACGAATCTTCGATAATAACCAGCTAAACCAAGAAAGCTACGTACTTCGGTCACTGATTTAGGTTGCTCCCAGCTTTGAATAGCTTCAATCTTTGCCGGGTCAACCGATATTCCATGACTTGATACTACGTGCCCAAGGAATGCTACCTCCTCCAGCCAGAACTCGCATTTCTTCAACTTGGCATAAAGCTTGTATTCACGAAGCTTTTGGAGTACCAGCCTCAAGTGTTGCTCATGATCTTCACGGCTTTTGGAATAAATAAGGATGTCATCAATAAAGACGACCACAAAGTGATCCAAATATTCCTTGAATACCCGATTCATCATATCCATGAAGGCAGCAGGAGCATTAGTCAATCCAAAGGACATGACTGGGAATTCATAATGCCCGTACCGAGTTCTAAAAGCCGGCTTTGGAATATCCTCAGTTCTAACCCTCAGCTGATGATATCCCGAACGAAGATCGATCTTTGAAAAGAATTGTGCTCCTTGCAACTGGTCAAACAGGTCATCAATACGTGGCAACGGGTACCTATTTTTGATGGTGACATGATTCAACTCCCGATAATCAATACAAAGTCGCATACTTCCATCTTTCTTCTTCACGAATAGCACAGGAGCACCCCAAGGAGAAGTACTAGGACGAATAAAGCCAATGTCTAACAATTCCTGTAGTTGGATCTTTAACTCCTGAAGTTCAATAGGAGCCATTCGATATGGGGCTTTGGAAATGGGTTTTGTACCGGGTTCAAGGTCGATACAAAATTCAATTTCACGCTCTGGGGGTAGGCCAGGAAGTTCTTCAGGGAATACGTCAGGGAATTTATTAACAATAGAAATATCATTCAAAACTGACGTATTTTTGTTTAGATCCGTGACATGAGCTAAGAAAGCTTGACATCCGTTTTTCAATAAACGAATAGCTTTATGGCTTGAGATGACAGCGATTGATTTTAATGGTTTGGTTGCTTGAATTCGCATAATAGGTCGATTAAGAATATGAAAGCTAACAACCTTACGAAAATAATCAATTTTTGCATGATGAGTAGTTAACCAATCAATCCCTAGAATCACATCAAATGCAAGTATTTTTAATGAAATAAGATCGACAGGTAATGTGTGGGTACCAACTTGAACCAAACAAGACTTATAAACCGTGGATGTAATGAAGGTTTCTCCCAATGGAGTTTCAACAGATAAGTCAAAGTTTAATTTCTCCGGAATCAAATTTAATCGATGAGCGCAAGTAGGAGAAATAAAAGAATGGGTAGAACCGGTATCAAATAAAGTATAGACTTCGTTAGAGTTTATGATAAGCTTACCCGTGATGACCTCATTCGGGTTCCTTGCTTTCTGGGAGGTCACAACAAACGCTCTCCCTTGCACTACCGATTTTGACTTTTTTGGGACGGCCTTTGGTGTCTCCATCTTGGCTGAACTTATTTTTGGTAAACGACAAAATCGAGCTAAATAACCTTCTCTTCCACAATTGTAACATGCTTTAGATGGCATCGTGAAGTTTGGACTGATGTGCCCCTCCCCTCCGCATTTGAAACATATGATAGGTGGTCGTTCTCCTTCCTTAACAACGGGTGCTGGTGCTGACGTCTTTCCATCATTGTTGAATCTCCTCTTCTTGAAATGACCATTCTTATTGTTTTGGCCCTGATTACCACCGAAGTGGTTACCAATTCTGACCTGTTGATTCCCTCCACGCTTGTTGTCACCGCTTCGATGACTGCTCTCACTGGTATTTTCATTTTACCGACTGCTCTCTTTTGGTTGCGTTGACTCGTTATCACGCTCCACTAATTGAGCCCTATTCACAACATCTGAATACAAACAAAATTTATGAGAAATAAGATGTTGACGTATCTCAGGTTTCAAACCTCGCAAAAACATTCGCGTCATTCGCTCTTCATTATCCACCAAGTGGGACGCAAACCGGGACAACTCAGCAAATTTAGCCTCATACTGCGACACGGTCATATTATTCTGCTCCAATTTGATGAACTCCACCTCCTTCATGTGACGAACACTTTCGGGAAAGTATTTGTCATTGAACAGCTCTTGGAACTTCTCCCAAGACATCTTCAGTGCGGCAGGTTGAGTACGCTTAATCGATTCCCACCAGTAATCTGCCTCTCCTCGCAACATAAAGGCGGCAAAGGGAACCTTTTGCTCCTCGGAGCATCCCAAGACATCAAATATCTTGGTAATCTGCTTTATCCATGTTTTCGTTATAAGTGGTTTTGGCTCTCCCTTAAACTCTGGTGGTCCCAACTCCTTGAACTGTTTAGCGGTGACCGTCCGAGAGTTTTCAGTGTTTCCACCTATATTTTGGACAGGAGCCGCTCTCGCCTGCTGTTGCATGAACTGCATAAAGTTTCTGAACATTCCATCATTCATCATCTGGTCAGTGTTGTTGTTTGCATGAGGATTGTCACCTTCCTGATGCACATTATCCTGATTATTGATATGTGGTGAATCAACAGTCGCCCGTGCTCCATTGCTATTCTCAACATTCTCAGATGCCATTTTCAGATACTGTCACAAAATAAAAGTTAATTGATATGTCATATATTATCCTTATATTATCCCCGTCTCTCCCCTCCTAGTTCTATTCTCATATGTTAGCCAGGGATCATATCCCTAAGCTCTGATACCAACTGTGACGCCCCCAAAATTAGGTATACATCACCCATCTTGGGTCATCAGATACATAGTACAGAATACAAATACAACTTACTACTACAACTGTCGTGTACAATACGACAAAACATAAACTGTGAGTTTGAATACAAATATTATCTTCTAGAGAGTATTCATACTCAAAAGGAGTCCTCATTACATTTATTAACGCACCATTACATAGAATAGTGAGGACTACTAACTAATACTATCATTCGGACCATCACTCCGTTCCCCGACTTGCCCCAACTACGTTCTCATTTCCTGAAGAGAATAGTGAAAGAAAGGGTGAGCTCCACTAGCCCAGTAAGAAATATTATGACTAAGATAATGCAGAATAAATTATCATTAGCCTTCAACAATGTTAAACTGATAAAATATAATAGACATCAAGTTTAATTGCAGCGGAACAAGCAATCCATTAAAAGAGTCAAGTTGAAAATAAACTCTACTATCTTTTATGATTTTAAAGGTTTTTCAACACTGTGATCGCTGGGACTCAACTTAATAAAATAATTCACATCATCGAATCACCCCTGCACTACAGCCAAGGATATTCGTGTATTCATTATTGGTCATGATCATGCCAACAACTGTCCATCAACGCACTACGGGCCAGTGAGGACTTTTACCACATCATTTGTAACATTACGGTCATGATTATACCGAATAATCCCTGGTCATAATCATACCAAGTCCATCTATGCACTATAGGCCACAGATGACTTTTAACATTTTATAAACATGAGGATGATGACAATGATATAAGAATTCAATAAAACAAGTTCAAGAATTAATTTATCTAAGAATTAACAACGTTCAAATTGTCAACATGATACTGCTTTGTGGAGTAAAATTCAAGAATGCTTAGAAGAATATTTTCATGAAAAGATACTGGATGAAACGCAATTATCAAGGATATTCCACAAATTTCATGGAGTATAGAAGTCAAAACTTAACCAACTGAGTATAATAAAGAATGGAATAACAAAAGAAATCACCATGCATGCGATAGACCGCACAGACAGGTTATTCCAACAGAATAATAAATAATGGAACCAGGTCTGGCGTAAACGCACAGACAGGATATTCCGACAAAATAATAAATAATGGAACCAGGTCCGGTGTAAAACACACAGACAGGATGTTCCAACAGAATAATAACAAGACGGAACCAGGTCCGATGTAAAACACACAGACAGGATGTTCCAACAGAATAATAATAAAAACGGAACCAGATCCGGTGTAAAACACACAGACAGGATGTTTCAACAGAATAATAATAAAAACGGAACCAGGTCCGGTGTAAAACACACAGACAGGATGTTCCAACAGAATAATAGAAGAATGTCACCAAGTATAGGGTAGACCGCGTATACAGGTTATTCCAACAGAATAATAAGAAATGGAATAACAACAGTTCTCTTCATGAATAAGAAAGAATAACACCCCTTACCGTTTTAAAGAAGAGCTGAAGTAAGGAAGTATTTAAGTAGCAGAATACTCTTCTTATCTCTCTCTATAGTTTCTCTCTATAGCTTCTCTCTCTAGAGTTCAGTGAATTCGTAAGAAATAATGAAGGAATGAGCTGCTATTTATAGAAAAATGGAATGCATAGTAACTAATCCATGAACGATCCAGATTGATTACTTTAATGTGAAGGTCCATATTTAAAGAAAAATCTTTTAAATAAAATATAATATATTCTATTTATAGAATAGCTTTAATAAAGTATTTTGTTTTATATAAAAAGATGTTTCTGTTTTATTACGTTAATAATACGAATAAAACAAAACGTCATTATCACTAAATAATTCATATTATTAACTGACAATAATTGAATCAAACTGAGTGACTTCTCACATAAGCATTAATAATCAATACCGTGTGCTACTATGCAACCACACGTATTACTGTACTTTTACTACCGAGTAGTTCAACAGTATCAATGGTAAAACTTTCGCCGTTATTTTTAATAAAATATTTTTGTCGTTTTCTCAATCCGACAATAATTTCGTTGTGGGGTCCACCAATAATTTTGCCGTTGTACGAATATTCCCTGTTAAAACGAATATTCCCCGACCAATCGAATATTATATAACAACTTGCGTACTTTGCAAAATTTATAAATATTACCCACAACTATAATATTATATCAAATTAACTCCATAATATTCAAAAATGATATTTATAGAAAATTCATCTTTATTTATAAAAGTTGGGGTCTTACATATTATGACTAAGATAATATACAACAAATTATCCTTAGTCTTCAATAGGAAAAAATCTAATAGAATACAATAGACAACAAGTTTTAAATCAATATTCGCAGCGGAAAATAATATTTCATAGAAGAGTTACATAGAGAATAAAATCTACTATTATCTATGAATTTAAAAGTCCATCATCAATATTTTATCCCTGTAACATCAATCAATAATCATCTTTGCACTACAAGCCAAAAATATTCATCAGTTGGTCATGTTCATCTCAACACCTGTTCATCTTTGCACTATGGGCCAAAGATATTCATTAGAAATCATTCATCTTTGCACTACAGGCCAAAAATATTCATTAATAGCATCAATTAGGACTGAGGATTATGAAAAATATTTTAAAGAAAACGAATCCAGTGAAACAAAAGAATAAATATTAAGGATTCGTAGTACAGTTTATCCATGTCCAAAAATACATCATAAACAATCATAGTGGAGTAAAATTCAAGAATGATCAAAACATAGATACAATCAAAGCTAGTATCCATAATAGATATTTTGGACAAAAAGAAGAAAATTTCATTTTTCGATGAATAGTAACTCGTGAATAGTAACTCGTGAATAGTAACTCATGAATAGTAACCCCGACATGAAAAGTTCCAAATTTGATAAAAATTTCCAACCAATATTTCGACATAATGATATTGAAGAAATAATATCATTTTCGAATAAAATAACATCCCTTACCTCAACAAAATAGTACTTCTGGTTGGAATATCAGATATAGTGCTGAAGGAACTTGCACGTATAGCAACACTCAAAGTATAAAAATACTCACAAAATACGCTCGATATTATAGAGAGAGAAAGAGAGAGAAATTTTTAGTTTCTGGTGTGATTTTCAATTCTAACCTAAGCACCCTATTTATAAGAAAATGCTTAGAACACCAAAGCAGAAAATTTAATATAATATTAATATATATATACAAAATTCCTACGCCCACATCTTGAATCTGAATTCAGCCACCTTGCACATGTTAATGATGCCCACAACATATGAAAAACATTTTTCTTAATTAAAATAATTAAAACTTCCAAAAATCAATTATTTCAGAATTTTAGAACTTTAATAATTTATAATAAATAGCCCTTTTATCAAAAAAATTCAAAACTCACGACTTTCCATAGGAAATTCTATTATCTACAATTTTGCAGAAGAAAGTTTTTCCAAATTCCAAACAGAAATTGACCGAAATTCATAAACGGACAATTTTACAGGCTATAATCAAATTTCAGTCAATTATTAGGGTCCACCGACACACAAAACTTGTGTTAATCATTTAATGCCACAAAATACTATTCCTCCTCATATACTCATATATCCCACATTTATTGTAAAAATATCACCATTAATATATTATTAAAATAATATATTTAAATGAATTATTTTATCAGAAAAAGATAAAATATTAATTTTCAACAATTGTCACATTAAAAATTTTCTCCATCTATATCCACATAAAATCAATATTTTCCCTATCATATAAATCAATAATTAATTATTCATAAATAATATTACAGAATCACAGTACTAGCAACCAGGCCGTTCCCAGGAAAGAGGGGGCTTTCCAATAAGGATTTCTCCTTACTGGCGCGCATTTAGGTGACCAAACCTCTCCTTAGACAGAACTTTCTAGGCATTGCCAATAATGTTATCTAATAATATTATTTAGATAATATGAATTATTGCTTCGATAATAAAAAATACTGTGTAGTGACAATTATTAAAACAACAGTAATATAAAATATCAACACAACAATTATTGAATCAATAAAATACTGAAAAGTAATTATTGTAACAATTATTGAGTAGTGCCTTCTTACGTAAGAATCAATAATTTAAAAATACTGTGTAATACCGTGTGCTACTGTGCAACAACGCGTATTACTTTACTTTAACCACCGGGTATTCCAACAGTGTTAACGGTAACCACTACGTCGTTATTTATAAAAACTTGTTTTTGTCGTTTTCTTCATCCAATCGCTTTCCGTTTTGGGGTCTACAAAAGACTGCACCGTCGTACGAATATTCTCCGATAATAAGAATATATTCCACGACCAAACAAATATTCCCCGACAACAATGAATATTTTATGACCACTTGCTTATTTAAAATATTTGCGCATTTTACCCATAACTAACCACATTAATCAAATCAACCCTTACTATTTTAAAATAATAAATAGAAGAAATTAAATTTCATTTATTAATAATTTGGGGTCTTACAACCTCCCCTCCTTATGAAATTTCGTCCTCGAAATTGACGTACGTACTTGACGTTTTGAAAAGATGAGGATACCTCGCTTTCATTTCCGTTTCCAACTCCTAGGTCATTTCTTTAATAGCATGGTTTCTCCACAAAACTTTAACTTGTGGTATAACCTTCGTGCGTAGGACATGCTCCTTCCTATCCAAGATCTTGACAGTTACCTCTTCGTACGTTAAGTCTTCGGCTATCTCGTCCGGTTCTAACTCAATAACGTGGTTTGGGTCGTCCACATAATTTCGTAACTTCGATACGTGAATAACGTTATGAACACGCGTCATACTTAGCGTTAAGGTGAGTCTATAGGCCACAGTTCCTACTCGATCGAGGATTTCAAATAAATCGAAGGCTTAAGTTTTCTTCTCTTCATCGACTCTTACTTCTAGAATAACGCATTCTTGCACCTTCTTCTTTATATTCATCAGCTCCAGGTCTGTAGCTTGAGCGGCTTTAACATTATCGATTAAAGTCGATTTTACTCGCATATCATCACGTGGGTCCCTAGAGCTATTAACTCTATCTCTATCATTTATAAATTATACAAAATAGGTCTTTGTGTTCAACAATATCGCACTCGTACTCGCATACGATCAATGCGTCAGCTACCACGTTTACTTTTCTAGGATGGTATTGGATGGTGTGATCGAAATCTTTCAACAGCTCGAGCCAACGTCGGTGTCGCATGTTGAATTCTTGGAAGCTCTTCTCGCATTCCTCAGTCCATTCGAAGTTTGTATCTTTTCGAGTCAGTTGAGTTAATGGAGTAGCGATTCGAGAAAATTCTTTTACGAATCTCTGATAATAACTAGAAAGCTACGTATTTCGATTACTGACTTAGGTTGCTCTCAACTGTGACTCATATCCCAATCTTGGATAGCACGTCACAACGACACCTATCAATTTACTTCCACACGAATATGGTATCCCCTACGGAGAGTCTGGCTTCAGTGCATTCCACAAAGGAAGTCACCAGATAGAGGCTCGGGTACAAACTTCTACAGTTAGGTTTTTAACTCCTGAAGTTCAATAGGAGCCATTCGATATGAGATTTTAGAAGTTAGTTTTGTACCAGATTCAAAGATGATACAAAATTCAATATCACGCGTAGGCCAAGAAATTCTTCAGGAAATACGTCAGGGATTTACTAACAATAGAAATATCATTCAAATCTGACGTATTTTTATTCAAGTCCATAACATATCTAAGAAAGCTTGACATCCGTTTTTCAATAAACGAATGACTTTACGGCTTGATATGAAAGAGTTTGAATAACAGGTTGCTTAGGAATATGAAAACTAACAACCTTACAAAAGCAATCAATTTGGCATGATGAGTAGTTAACCAATCGATCCCTAAAATCACATCAAAAGCAAGTATCTTTAAAGAGACAAGGTCAACAGGTAATGTGATGGTGCCAACTTGGATCAAACAAGATTTCTAAACAGTGGATATAACGAAAGTTTCTCCTGATGGAGTTTCAACAGATAAGTCATAGTCTAATTTTCTCCGGAGTCAAGTTTAAACGTTGAGTATAAGCAGGAGAGATAAATGAATGGGTAGAACCGGTATCTAATAAGGTATAGACTTCGCAAAAAATTATAATTAACTAACCCGTGCTATCTTAGTTCGGGTTCCTCGCATTCTGACCAGTCACGAAAAACGCTCTTCCAGGAACCATTGACTTTGACTTTTCTAGGACAACTTTTTGAGTCACCACCCCCGTTGGACTTGGTTTCGCTACGGTGCAATCTCGAGCGATATGTCCTTCCTTTTCACAGTTATAATATACCTTAAACTGTTGTGGGTAGTTTGGGCTGATATGTCCTTCTTTTCCGCACTTATAGCATATAACCGGTGGTCGTTCTCCTCCCTTGGAACCAGTTGCTGCTGGTGCTGACGTCTTCGTATTATCATTGTTAAATCTCCTCTTTTTAAAATCCCCTCCCGACTCGCTTTTTCTATTTTTATGGCCACGATTACCACCAGAGTGGTTGCCGTTCTTGTCCGTATTCTTCTTTCTCCGCTGGTTATCATTGTTCTGATGACTGCTGTCACCGGTATGATCCTGGTTGTGGTCCCTCGATTAACCGTACTCGTTATCTCGCTCTAATAATTGAGCCCTGTTGACAACATCTGAATAGAGAGAAAATTTATGAGAGATAAGATATTGCCGAATCTCGGGTTTTAAACCTCTCAGAAACATCCTCGTCATTCGTTCCTCATTCACTACCAAATGAGGTGCAAACCTGGACAACTCTGCAAACTTCACCTCGTATTGGGACACCGTCATGTTATTCTGCTCCAGTCTAATAAACTCTACCTCCTTCATATGGCGAATACTTTCAGGAAAGTATTTTTCGTTGAAAAGTTTTTGAAACGTATCCCAAGACATGCTGAATGCGGCAGGCTGGGTCCGTTTCACAGACTCCCACCAGTAGTCTGCCTCGCCACAGAACATAAAGGTGGAGAATGGAATCTTCTGTTCCTCCGTGCATCCCAAGACATCGAATATCTTGGTAATTTGCTTGACCCACATTTCTGCCATGATCGGATCCGGCTTTCCCTTAAATTCTGGTTGTCCCAATTCTTTGAACTGCTTGGCTGTGACAAACCGTGAATTGCTATCATTTCCTCCTGTATTTTGAGCATGTGTCTCCCTCGTCTGGTTTTCCATGAACTGCAAAAAGCTTCTAAATATCCCATCGTTCATCATCTGCTCATTGGTGTTGTTCACATGAGGAACATTGCCAGCCTGTTGCACGTTCTCCTCATTGGTGAGCACAGGTGTCTCCACGGTCTCATTTACTCAACTGTTAACATTCTCAGTCGACATTCTCAAATACTGCCATAAAACAAGGGTTAATTTAAGCAATTAACATATCACATAATACCCCTATATTATGACCGACCAATAAATAAGCTTAGGTAGGACATACTAGAGAAGGATTTACTCGTCTCTCCCCTCCTAGTTCTATTCCCCGATCTCAGCCAGAGATCATATCCCTAAGCTCTGATACCAACTGTGACGCCCCCAAAATAGGTCCAATCCATCCAACCTATTCTAAGTCGCTAAATACATGGTACAGGAAATAACTACAACTTTATGATTACAATTGTCGTGCAAAATACGACAATACATATACTGTGAGTTTAAATACAAATATTGTCATCTAGACAGTATTCATACTCAATTAAGTCCTCATTATACTTATTGATACACTGTTTTACAAAATAGTGAGGACTACTAAAACAACTGTCTTGAACCATCATTCCACACCCCGACTAGTACTCGCTACATTCTCGCCTCCTGAGAAGAAAATGGAACACAATGAAAAGGGTGAGCTCAACTAGCCCAGTAAAGAATATTATGACTAAGATAATATACAACAAATTATCCTTAGTCTTCAACAGGGAAAAATCTAATAGAATACAATAGACAACAAGTTTTAAATCAATATTCGCAGCGGAAAATAATATTTCATAGAAGAGTTACGTAGAGAATGAAATCTACTATTATCTATGAATTTAAAAGTCTATCATCAATATTTTATCCCTGTAACATCAATCAATAATTATCTTTGCACTACAAGCCAAAGATATTCATCAGTTGGTCATGTTCATCTCAACACCTGTTCATCTTTGCACTACGGGTCAAAGATATTCATCAGAAATCATTCATCTTTGCACTACAGGCCAAAGATATTCATTAATATCATCAATTTAGACTGAGAATGATGAAAAATATTTTAAAGAAAACGAATCCAGTGAAACAAAATAATAAATATTAAGGATTCGTAATACAGTTTATCCATGTCCAAAAATACATCATAAACAATCATAGTGGAGTAAAATTCAAGAATGATCAAGACATGGATACAATCAAAGCTAGTATCCATAATGGATATTTTGGACAAAAAGAAAAAAAAATTTATTTTTCGGTGAATAGTAACTCGTGAATAGTAATCCCGACATGAAAAGTTCCAAATTTGATAAAAATTTCCAACAAATATTTCGGCATAATGATATTGAAGAAATAATATCATTTTCGAATAAAATAACATCCCTTACCTCAGCAAAATAGTACTTCTGGTTGGAATATCAAATATAGTGCTGAAGGAACTTGCACCGTATAGCAACACTGAAAGTATAAAAATACTCACAAAATACGCTCGATATTATAGAGAGAGAAAGAGAGAGAAATCTTTAGTTTCTGGTGTGATTTTTAATTCTAACCTAAGCACCCTATTTATAGGAAAATGTTTAGAACACCAAAGCAGAAAATTTAATATAATATTAATATATATATACAAAATTCCTACGCCCACATCTTGAA
Organism: Panax notoginseng; assembly: GCA_016801055.1. Taxonomy (NCBI): domain Eukaryota; kingdom Viridiplantae; phylum Streptophyta; class Magnoliopsida; order Apiales; family Araliaceae; genus Panax; species Panax notoginseng. Next base: position 122,322,677 of record CM029020.1, on the reverse strand, counting down.
TTTGAATTCAGCCACCTTGCACATATTAATGATGCCCACAACATATGAAAAACATTTTTCTTAATTAAAATAATTAAAACTTCTAAATATCAATTATTTCAGAATTTTAGAACTTCAATAAATCATAAAAAATAGCCCTTTTATCAGAAAAATTTGAAACTCGCATCTTTTCATAGGAAATTCCATTATCTACAACTTTACAGAATAAAGTTTTCCCAAATTTCAAACAGAAATTGACCGAAATCTATAAACGGACGATTTTACAGGCTATAATCAAATTTTAGTCAATTATTAGGGTCCACCGACACACAAAACATGTGTTAATCATTTAATGCCACAAAATACTCTTCCTCCTCATATGCTCATATATCCCACATTCATTGTAAAAATATCACCATTAATATATTATTAAAATAATATATTTAAATGAATTATTTTATCAAAAAAAGATAAAATATTAATTTTCAACAATTGTCACATTAAAAATTTTCTCCATCTATATCCACATAAAATCAATATTTTCCTCATCATATAAATCAATAATTAATTATTCATAAATAATATTACAGAATCACAGTACTAGCAACCAAGCCGTTCCTAGGAAAAAGGGGCCTTTCCAAGAAGGATTTCTCCTTACTGGCGCGCAATTAGGTGACCAAACCTCTCATTAGACAGAACTTTCTAGACATTGCCAATAATGTTATCTAATAATATTATTCAGATAATATGAATTATTGGTTCGATAATACAAAATACTGTGTAGTGACAATTATTAAAACAACAGTAATATAAAATATCAACGCAGCAATTATTGAATCAATAAAATACTGAACAGTAATTACTATAACAATTATTGAGTAGTGCCTTCTTACGTAAGAATCAATAATTTAAAAATACTGTGTAATACCGTGTGCTACTGTGCAACAACGCGTATTACTTTACCTTAACCACCGGGTATTCCAACAGTGTTAACGGTAACCACTAAGTCGTTATTTATAAAAACTTATTTTTGTCGTTCTCTTCATCCAATCGCTTTCCGTTATGGGGTCTACAAAAGACTGCGCCGTCGTACGAATATTCTCCGACAACAAGAATATTCCACGACCAAACAAATATTCCCCGACAACAATGAATATTTTATGACCACTTGCTTATTTAAAATATTTGCGTATTTTATCCATAACTAACCACATTAATCAAATCAACCCTTACTATTTTAAAATAATAAATAGAGGAAATTAAATTTTATTTATTAATAATTTGGGGTCTTACAGTTCACCTACTAAAGTTAACTTAATCATTACATTCCACTCCTTTTCTCCACTCTCTCAAATTCGGCCACATGCTCCCCTTATTCACCAATTTTGTTATTATTAGCTAGCCTAATTAATTGCTATAATAACCTTTTCAAGTGAGCTAAACAATTGGGCTTACAATTAAATAATTAATGGGCTTACACTTTATTATCATGCTTACTAGAAATTTTGAACTTGGGCTTCCGCATTAAATCAATTGGGCCATTATTATATTAATCTTATACATGACCTCTTGGGCTAATTTAATAAACTAATTGCCCTTAAATTAATTTTATCTACAAGTCCCACACTAAAAATATAATTGGGCTTATTTAATTATTTATTTTTCTTTCATTACCATCTCTTAAGCTTATGCTCATTATTATTAATATTCTCATATTATTATTCGTTAATAATATTAATTCACACACATAACCCAATTAGACTTGTCTTATTCAAGTTTATTGATTATTTAATTAGGGTTTAACACTTTACATCTATTTTCTAGATTATTAAAATACGTAGGTTAGTTCACTAACTTATTTAACTTATTATTGAGACTACCTTTAAATATTATAGCATATTATTCACATAATCCCTTAATCAACCATAATATATTACAGATTATTTAATATATTTATTTATAATGTACCACAAAAATACAGAATGCAATGTCTCTCTCTCTTTCTCTCTCTCTCTCTCTCTCTCTATATATATATATATATATATATATATATATATATATATATATATATATATATATATATATAGTCCGCTTCAGGTGCGAGTGGTTTGCATGTGGATCACCTAAATATCTATGCTATAGCGACTGTTCGGTCCGTCGCTATAACTATGACAATGATTTGTTGACCTATAGAGACGAACCGAACCGTCCCTATAGGTGGTTCGCATGCGGACCACCCGCACCTGAAGTTCTCTCTCTCGCTCTCTCACTATATATATATATATATATATATATATATATATATATATTCAGTTATGATTATGAAAAAAATAATTACTTTAATTTTATTTAGATTTATAATAAAATTCTATATTAGTGCTTTATTGAAATTTTTTGCTTGAAATTGTAATCCAAAAAGAACTATGAAACTCATAGTATAATAAGTTTTAATTTAGTTATAATAAATTGTTAATAATGAATTTATTATAATTTTTAAATTAATTTTACAGTTATGTTTAAAAAAAAATTATTAATCATTATTGCTATGGTAACAACAACATTTCACAAAAGTTAACTTACAAAAGAATAATACCATGTATATCAATTGCACACAAAAAGTTGTGCACCGAGGTTATGTTTGTTTGTAAGGATCCAAGACTATTAATTCTAGGATTATAATCCCTAAATTATAATTATAATCCTAAGATTATAATAATAAATCCCAAGACTATTAGGCTTTGTTTGCAAGGATTATAATCCCGGGATTATAATCCATGGATTATAATCCCAAGACTATTAATCATAGGATTATAATCCTGGGTTTATAATTATAATGTCAAGACTATTAAGCCATTTTATTATCCCGAAATTAATAGTCCTAAGTCTAAATTTGAAAATAAACAAGACACTTGTGATTAATAGTCATATCCCAAGTATAATCTTTGCAAACAAACATAGCCTTAAGTCATTTTATAATCCCTAGACTAATAGTCCCAAGTCTAAATTTGAAAAAAATTAAGACACTAGGGCCATGTTTGTTTGCAAGGATTATAATTGTGACGCCCCCAAAATTAGGTATACATCACCCATCTTGGGTCGTCAGATACATAGTACAGAATACAAATACAACTGATTAATACATCTGTCGTGTACAATACGACAAAACATAAACTGTGAGTTTGAATACAAATATTATCTTCTAGAGAGTATTCATACTCAAAAGGAGTCCTCATTACATTTATTAACACACCATTACATAGAATACTGAGGACTACTAACTAATACTATCATTCGGACCATCACTCCGTACCCCGACTTGTCCCAGCTACGTTCTCATTTCCTGAAGAGAACAGTGAATGAAAAGGTGAGCTCAACTAGCCCAGTAAGAAATATTATGACTAAGATAATGCAGAATAAATTATCATTAGCCTTCAACAATGTTAAACTGATAAAATATAATAGACATCAAGTTTAACTGTAGCGGAACAAGCAATCCATTAAAAGAGTCAAGTAGAAAATAAACTCTACTATCTTTTATGATTTAAAAAGTTTTTCAACACTGTAATCGCTGAGACTCAGCTTAATAAAATAATCCACATCATCGAATCACCCCTGCACTACGGCCAAGGATATTCGTGTATTCATTAATGGTCATGATCATGCCAACAACTGTCCATCAATGCACTACGGCCAATGAGGACTTTTACCACATCATTTGTAACATTACGGTCATGATTATACCGAATAATCCCTGGTCATAATCATACCAAGTCCATCTATGCACTACAGGCCACAGATGACTTTCAATATTTTATAAACATGAGGATGATGACAATGATATAAGAATTCAATAAAACAAGTTCAAGAATTAATTTATCCAGGAATTAACAACGTCCAAATTGTCAACATGATACTGCATTGTGGAGTAAAATTCAAGAATGCTTGGAAGAATATTTTCTTGAAAAGATACTGGATGAAACGCAATTATCAAGGATATTCCACAAATTTCATGGAGTATAGAAGTCAAAACTTAACCAACTGAGTACAATAAAGAATGGAATAACAAAAGAAATCACCATGCATGCGATAGACCGCACAGACAGGTTATTCCAACAGAATAATAAATAATGGAACCAGGTCCGGCGTAAACGCACAGACAGGATATTCCGACAGAATAATAAATAATGGAACCAGGTCCGGTGTAAAACACACAGACAGGATATTCCAACAGAATAATAATAAAATACACAGACAGGATATTCCAACAGAATAATAATAAAACGGAACCAGGTCCGGTGTAAAACACACAGACAGGATGTTCCAACAGAATAATAAACGGAACCAGGTCTGGTGTAAAACACACAGACAGGATGTTCCAACAGAATAATAGAAGAATGTCACCAAGTATAGGGTAGACCGCGTATACTGGTTATTCCAACAGAATAATAACGAATGGAATAACAGAAGTTCTCTTCATGAATATAAAAGAAATAATATTCCCTACCTTAAAAGAACTGGATATTAGAAAAGTGATGTAGCAGAATACTTTTATTCTCTCTCTCTTATTCTCTCTATACTTTCTCTCTCTATAGCTTGAATGAATTCGTGAAAAATAATGAAGCCCTAGGCCTCTATTTATAGAAAAACTGAGGGTGGCTCTTGGTCTTAACGAAGGGTCAAATGACTCTTGGTCTTAACGAAGGGTCAAATGACTCTTGGTAATATTGAAGGGACAACTACTATTGACGAAAGTAATTACTATTGACCAAGGTAAATACTATTGACGAAGGTAATTACTATTGACCAAGGTAAATACTATTGACGAAGGTAATTACTATTGACCAAGGTAAATACTATTGACGACGGTAATTACTATTGACGACGGTAATTACTATTGACGAAGAGACTCTTAGATGATGACATATGGCCCCCCATAAAATAACCAAACTTACCACAACGTCTCAATAATATAACAGATGATACTATGACAATAATTTAAGAGATATGATGCAGCAATTACTGTAGCAATAATTGAGTATAGCTGAGTGACTTCTCACGTAAGCATCAATAATCAATACCGTGTGCTACTATGCAACCACGCGTATTACTGTACTTTTACTACCGAGTAGTTCAACAGTTTTAACGATTTTAACGTAATACCTCAGCTGTTATTTTTATAGAAAGATAATTTTGTCGTTTTCTCAATCCGACAATAATTCCGTTGTGGGGTCCACCAATGATTGTGCCGTCGTACGAATATTCCCCGACAAAAAGAATATTCTCCGACCAAACGAATATTTTATAACAACTTGCTTACTTTGCAAAATTTATAAATATTACCCACAACTATTATATCAAATTAACTCCATAATATTCAAAAATGATATTTATAGAAAATTCATCTTTATTTATAAAAATTGGGGTCTTACAACCTCCCCTTCTTATGAAATTTCGCCCTCGAAATTAGGGTACGTACCTGGTATGTCGAAGAGGTAAGGATACCTTGATTTCATTTCTGATTCTAACTCCCAAGTCATTTCCTCAACATCGTGGTTTCTCCACAAAACTTTGACTTGAGGTATAACCTTGGAGCGTAGAATATGTTCCTTCTTATCCAAGATTTGAACAGGAACTTCTTCATACGTCAAATCCTCCGCTATTTCGTCCGGTTCTAACTCAATAATGTGGTTCGGGTCTTCCACATATTTGCGTAACATGGATATGTGGAAAACGTTATGAACACGAGACATACTTGGCGGTAAAGCGAGTCTATAAGCCACAGTTCCTACTCGATCGAGGATTAAAAATGGACCGATGAATCGAGGATTTAGCTTTTCTCTCTTTCCAAATCTCGTAACTCCTTTCCATGGAGCAACACGTAAGAACACATGATCTCCTACATCAAATTCCACGTCCTTTCGATGAAGATCAGCATAACTCTTTTGTCGATCTTGTGAGGTTTTTATACGTTGTCGGATCGTTTGAATCTTTTCTGTAGTCATACGTACCAACTCCGGTCCCAACAACGTTGCTTCGCCCACCTCATCCCAGCATACTGGAGAACGACATTTTCTTCCATACAATGCTTCGAATGGAGCCATGCCAATACTTGCTTGATAACTGTTGTTGTAGGAAAACTCCACCAATGGTAAGAACTTGTCCCAACTTTCCTTGAAGTCAAAGACACAGAGTCTTAATAGATCTTCAAGAGTTTGAATAGTCCTCTCTGATTGTCCGTCCGTCTGAGGATGATATGCTGAACTAAATCGTAACTCCGTGCCCATAGCTTTTTGTAAACTAACCCAAAATCGTGAAGTGAATCTTGGGTCTCGGTCAGAAACTATGGATACTGGCATACCATGCAGTCTTACAATCTCGTTTATGTACATACGAGCAAGACGTTCAAGTGTATAAGTTTCTCGTATCGGTAAGAAATGAGCAGACTTGGTCAATCTATCAACAATGACCCAAATCGCATCAATACCTTGAGAAACCCTAGGAAGACCGGTAACGAAATCCATGGTAATGTGCTCCCACTTCCATTCTGGAATTTCAAGTGGTTGCAATGGACCTTTTGGTACTTGATGCTCCGCTTTGACTCGTTGACAAGTTAGACACCTTGAGATAAACAACGCTATCTCTCTCTTCATATTGCTCCACCAAAATGTATGACGAAGATCATGATACATTTTGGTACTTCCAGGATGGATTGCAAACGGTGTGTTGTGCGCCTCCATCATGATTTCATACTTTAAATCAGGGTTGTTAGGAACACAAAGTCTGGAGTTGACTCGAAGTATTCCTTCCTCATCGATTCTTGCTTCCGGCATAACACCTTCTTGCACTTTCTTCCTCATACGCATCAGCTCCAGGTCTGTAGCTTGAGCAGCTTTAACTTTATCGATTAAAGTCGGTTCTACTCGTATATTCGCCATCATCACATGGGTCCCTGGAGTCTTCAACTCTATCTCCATCCTTTGCAAGTCACACAAAATGGGCCTTTGCGTTGTTAATATTGCACTTGTACCCGCATATGATCTTCTACTCAATGCGTCAGCTACCACGTTCGCTTTTCCAGGATGGTATTGAATGGTATGATCATAATCTTTCAACAGTTCAAGCCAACGTCGTTGTCGCATGTTGAGTTCCTTTTGAGTGAAGAAATATTTGAGGCTTTTATGATCCGTAAAGATCTCCACTTTCTCCCCATACAAGTAATGCCTCCAAATTTTAAGTGCAAAGACAACAGCTGCCAACTCTAGATCATGAGTAGGATAATTCCTCTCATATTCCTTGAGTTGTCTTGATGCATAGGCTATGACTTTTCCATGTTGCATGAGAACGCATCCCAACCCTTTGCTCGAAGCATCACTGTAGATGACAAATCCCTCCGAGCCAGATGGTATTGTTAGAACAGGTGCTGAAATGAGTCTCCTCTTGAGTTCTTGAAAACTCTGCTCACATTCTTCGCTCCAACCAAACTTTGTATCTTTCCGAGTCAGCTGAGTTAATGGAGTAGCGATTCGAGAAAATCCTTCCACGAATCTCCGATAATAACCAGCTAAACCAAGAAAGCTACGTACCTCGGTCACTGATTTAGGTTGCTCCCAGCTTTGAATAGCTTCAATCTTTGCCGGGTCAACCGATATTCCACGACTTGATACTACGTGCCCAAGGAATGCTACCTCCTCCAGCCAGAACTCGCATTTCTTCAACTTGGCATAAAGCTTGTATTCACGAAGCTTTTGGAGTACCAGCCTCAAGTGTTGCTCATGATCTTCACGGCTTTTGGAATAAATAAGGATGTCATCAATAAAGACGACCACAAAGTGATCCAAATATTCCTTGAATACCCGGTTCATCATATCCATGAAGGCAGCAGGAGCATTAGTCAATCCAAAGGACATGACTAGGAATTCATAATGCCCGTACCGAGTTCTAAAAGCCGTCTTTGGAATATCCTCAGTTCTAACCTTCAGCTGATGATATCCAGAACGAAGATCGATCTTTGAAAAGAATTGTGCTCCTTGCAACTGGTCAAACAGGTCATCAATACGTGGCAATGGGTACCTGTTTTTGATGGTGACATGATTCAACTCCCGATAATCAATACAAAGTCGCATACTTCCATCTTTCTTCTTCACGAATAGAACAGGAGCTCCCCAAGGAGAAGTACTAGGACGAATAAAGCCAATGTCTAACAATTCCTGCAGTTGGATCTTTAACTCCTGAAGTTCAATAGGAGCCATTCGATATGGGGCTTTGGAAATGGGTTTTGTACCGGGTTCAAGATCGATACAAAATTCAATTTCACGCTCTGGGGGTAGGCCAGGAAGTTCTTCAGGGAATACGTCAGGGAATTTATTAACAATAGAAATATCATTCAAAACTGACGTATTTTTGTTTAGATCTGTGACATGAGCTAAGAAAGCTTGACATCCGTTTTTCAATAAACGAATAGTTTTATGGCTTGAGATGACAGCGATTGATTTTAATGGTTTGGTTGCTTGAATTCGCATAATAGGTCGATTAGGAATATGAAAACTAACAACCTTACGAAAACAATCAATTTTTGCATAATGAGTAGTTAACCAATCAATCCCTAGAATCACGTCAAATGCAAGTATTTTTAATGAAATCAGATCGATAGGTAATGTGTGGGTACCAACTTGAACCAAACAAGACTTATAAACAGTGGAGGTAATGAAGGTTTCTCCCAACGGAGTTTCCACAGATAAGTCAAAGTCTAATTTCTCCGGAATCAAATTTAATCGATGAGCGCAAGTAGGAGAAATAAAAGAATGGGTTGAACCGGTATCAAATAAAGTATAAACTTCTTTAGAGTTTATAATAAGCTTACCCGTGATGACCTCATTCGGGTTCCTTGCTCTCTGGGAGTTCACAACAAACGCTCTCCCTTGCACAACCGGTTTTGACTTTTCTGGGACGGCTTTTGGTGCCTCCATCCTAGCTGAATTTGTCTTCGGTAAACGACAAAATCGGGCTAAATGACCTTCTCTTCCACAATTATAACATGCTTTGGACGGCATCGCGCAGTTTGGACTGATGTGTCCCTCCCCTCCGCATTTGAAACATATGATAGGTGGTCGTTCTCCTTCCTTAACGACAGGTGCTGGTGCTGACGTCTTTCCATCATTGTTGAATCTCCTCTTCTTGAAATGTCCATTCTTATTGTTTTGGCCCTGATTACCACCGAAGTGGTTACCATTTCTGGCCTGTTGATTCCCTCCACGCTTGTTGTCACCGCTTCGATGACTGCTCTCACTGGTATTATCATTTTGCCGGCTGCTCTCTTTTGGTTGCGTTGTCTCGTTATCGCGCTCCACCAACTGAGCCCTATTTACAACATCTGAATACAAACACAGTTTATGAGAAACAAGATGTTGACGTATCTCCGGCTTCAAACCTCTTAAAAACATCCGCGTCATTCTTTCTTCATTATCCACCAGGTGGGACGCAAACCGGGATAACTCCGCAAATTTTGCCTCGTACTGCGACACGGTCATATTATTCTGCTCCAATTTGATGAACTCCACCTCCTTCATGTGACGAATACTCTCGGGAAAGTATTTGTCGTTAAACAGATCTTGAAACTTCTCCCAAGACATCTTCAGTGCGGCAGGTTGAGTACGCTTTATCGATTCCCACCAGTAATCTGCCTCTCCTCGCAACATAAAGGCGGCAAAGGGAACCTTTTGCTCCTCGGAGCAACCCAAGACATCAAATATCTTGGTGATCTGCTTTATCCATGTTTCAGCTACAAGTGGTTTGGGTTCTCCCTTAAACTCCGGTGGTCCCAGCTCCTTAAACTGTTTAGCGGTGACCGCCTGAGAGTTTCCAGTATTTCCACCTACGTTGTGGACAGGAGCCGCTTTCACCTGTTGTTGCATGAATTGCATAAAGCCTCTGAACATTTGATCATTCATCATTTGGTCAGTGTTGTTGTTTGCATGAGGATTGACACCTTCCTGATGCACATTATCCTGATTATTGATATGTGGTGAATCAACAGTCGTCTGTGCTCCATTGCTATTCTCAACATTCTCAGATGCCATTTTCAGATACTGCCACAAAAAAAAAATTAATTGATATGTCATATATTATCCTTATATTATGACCGACCAATTAAATACCATGCAAATAAACTTAGGTATGTCATACTAGCGAAGGAATTCCCCGTCTCTCCCCTCCTAGTTCTATTCTCACATCTTAGCCAGGGATCATATCCCTAAGCTCTGATACCAACTGTGACGCCCCCAAAATTAGGTATACATCACCCATCTTGGGTCGTCAGATACATAGTACAGAATACAAATACAACTGATTAATACATCTGTCGTGTACAATACGACAAAACATAAACTGTGAGTTTGAATACAAATATTATCTTCTAGAGAGTATTCATACTCAAAAGGAGTCCTCATTACATTTATTAACACACCATTACATAGAATAGTGAGGACTACTAACTAATACTATCATTCGGACCATCACTCCGTACCCCGACTTGTCCCAGCTACGTTCTCATTTCCTGAAGAGAACAGTGAAAGAAAGGGTGAGCTCAACTAGCCCAGTAAGAAATATTATGACTAAGATAATGCAGAATAAATTATCATTAGCCTTCAACAATGTTAAACTGATAAAATATAATAGACATCAAGTTTAACTGTAGCGGAACAAGCAATCCATTAAAAGAGTCAAGTAGAAAATAAACTCTACTATCTTTTATGATTTAAAAAGTTTTTCAACACTGTAATCGCTGAGACTCAGCTTAATAAAATAATCCACATCATCGAATCACCCCTGCACTACGGCCAAGGATATTCGTGTATTCATTAATGGTCATGATCATGCCAACAACTGTCCATCAATGCACTACGGGCCAATGAGGACTTTTACCACATCATTTGTAACATTACGGTCATGATTATACCGAATAATCCCTGGTCATAATCATACCAAGTCCATCTATGCACTACAGGCCACAGATGACTTTCAACATTTTATAAACATGAGGATGATGACAATGATATAAGAATTCAATAAAACAAGTTCAAGAATTAATTTATCCAGGAATTAACAACGTCCAAATTGTCAACATGATACTGCATTGTGGAGTAAAATTCAAGAATGCTTAGAAGAATATTTTCTTGAAAAGATACTGGATGAAACGCAATTATCAAGGATATTCCACAAATTTCATGGAGTATAGAAGTCAAAACTTAACCAACTGAGTACAATAAAGAATGGAATAACAAAAGAAATCACCATGCATGCGATAGACCGCACAGACAGGTTATTCCAACAGAATAATAAATAATGGAACCAGGTCCGGCGTAAACGCACAGACAGGATATTCCGACAGAATAATAAATAATGGAACCAGGTCCGGTGTAAAACACACAGACAGGATATTCCAACAGAATAATAATAAAACGGAACCAGGTCCGCTGTATAACACACAGACAGGATATTCCAACAGAATAATAATAAAACGGAACCAGGTCCGGTGTAAAACACACAAACAGGATGTTCCAACAGAATAATAAACGGAACCAGGTCCGGTGTAAAACACACAGACAGGATGTTCCAACAGAATAATAGAAGAATGTCACCAAGTATAGGGTAGACCGCGTATACTGGTTATTCCAACAGAATAATAACGAATGGAATAACAGAAGTTCTCTTCATGAATATAAAAGAAATAATATTCCCTACCTTAAAAGAACTGGATATTAAAAAAGTGATGTAGCAGAATACTTTTATTCTCTCTCTCTTATTCTCTCTATACTTTCTCTCTCTATAGCTTGAATGAATTCGTGAAAAATAATGAAGCCCTAGGCCTCTATTTATAGAAAAACTGAGGGTGGCTCTTGGTCTTAACGAAGGGTCAAATGACTCTTGGTCTTAACGAAGGGTCAAATGACTCTTGGTAATATTGAAGGGACAACTACTATTGACGAAAGTAATTACTATTGACCAAGGTAAATACTATTGACGAAGGTAATTACTATTGACCAAGGTAAATACTATTGACGAAGGTAATTACTATTGACCAAGGTAAATACTATTGACGACGGTAATTACTATTGACGACGGTAATTACTATTGACGAAGAGACTCTTAGATGATGACATATGGCCCCCCATAAAATAACCAAACTTACCACAACGTCTCAATAATATAACAGATGATACTATGACAATAATTTAAGAGATATGATGCAGCAATTACTGTAGCAATAATTGAGTATAGCTGAGTGACTTCTCACGTAAGCATCAATAATCAATACCGTGTGCTACTATGCAACCACGCGTATTACTGTACTTTTACTACCAAGTAGTTCAACAGTTTTAACGATTTTAACGTAATACCTCAGCTGTTATTTTTATAGAAAGATAATTTTGTCGTTTTCTCAATCCGACAATAATTCCGTTGTGGGGTCCACCAATGATTGTGCCGTCGTACGAATATTCCCCGACAAAAAGAATATTCTCCGACCAAACGAATATTTTATAACAACTTGCTTACTTTGCAAAATTTATAAATATTACCCACAACTATTATATCAAATTAACTCCATAATATTCAAAAATGATATTTATAGAAAATTCATCTTTATTTATAAAAATTGGGGTCTTACAATAATCCCAAGACTATTAATCATAGGATTATAATCTTGGGATTATAATTATAATGTCAAGACTATTAAGCCATTTTATTATCCCGAAACTAATAGTCCCAAGTCTAAATTTAAAAACAAACAAGACACTTGTGATTAATAGTCATATCCCAAGTATAATCCTTGTAAACAAACATAGCCTTAAGTCATTTTATAATCCCTAGACTAATAGTCCCAAATCTAAATTTAAAAAAAATTAAGACACTAGGGCCATGTTTGTTTGTAAGGATTATAATTCTGGGATTCTAATCCATGAGATTATAATTCCAAGACTATTAATCCTAGGATTAAATAGTCCTAATTATGTACTTGTTTTTTATGAGATTATTCACGGGATAACTTAAAATATTTCGATGTTATGTTTGTTTTTTCGAGGATTAATTAAAGGATTGAATTAAAAAATATCGTTTAGACTATTATATATTTATCAATAATAACATATTTTAAACTTATTTATACATAAAAAAATATTTACTAATTATATATACACCACCATCCCACCCCAACCCCACCTCCCCAATATAATATTTAATGATATTTACTTATTATGTATACACCCACCCCGTCCAACCCCTAGCCCCACTCCCCACCCCCCCAAAAAAAATATTTACTTATTATGTATACACCCCACTCGCCCATCCCTCACCCCACCCTCACCCTTTCCAAAAAAATAATATTCAGTGATTATATATACACCTCACCCCCACCCTGCCCACCCCCAAACCCCTCCTCCCCCCCTAAAAAATAATAATTAGTTTTCGTATTAGTAAGTTTTAAGTTGTCAGTAATAATAATAGAACTTGCAGGATATGAAAGTCATTTTAGAAAAAGACTGAGGTTAATTTTATCTAGCAATTTTTAATCCAAAATGGTAAGGATTATAATACCAGGTAGAACATAGTATTAAATAATCTCACATCTTAAGTTATTTTATAATCCCAAGTTCAAATTAAAAAACAAAAAATATACTTAAGATTAATAGTCCAATCCAAGTGTAATCCTTGCAAACAAACACAACATAGAGATTAATAGTCCTATCCCAAGTATAATCATTACAAACAAACATAACCCAATAGTAGGACAAATGAAAATGTGTAAAACATTCAATTGTAGGTCTCACTCTCTAATTTTTTTTTTCTCTTTTTTATACTATGTGTGCACAACTTTTTGTGTATTGTTGGTGTCCCTAGCATTACTCCTTACAAAATGATGTGCCACAGTGTAATTAGTATGTGATCCACCATATATGGGTTGTGGACCTACTCAACCAATTATAACTAGTCACATCTTTTACTTTATATTTATTTTTTGTAATCATTCTTTTGTCAACAAAGTATTAATAATTATTAATACCATTAATCTTGTGATTGGTAAAATTTTAAGTTTTAATGAATTTAATTTAGTTAGGACATTAATTTAATAATGAAATTCATGACTAATAAGATGGTAATAACTAAATTATCTTACATAATATTAATAGGAAAAAAATGTATGTACACAGTTGTGTATTACACAGTCGGCTATGGCGACAGTTTTTTGGGCTATAGCGACGGTTCCACCCGTCGTCATAGCTAATCTGGGCTATGGCGACAATCTGTCGCCATAGTCCTACTGTGTAATATACAACTGTGTATATACATATAGCCCATATTAATATATCTCTTTACATTAAACTGTAATAAAAGATCTTGTATTAAAATCGGTAGAACTAAAAATAAAAAATTCTTTTAGAAAATCCTTATTCCTATTAAAGATATAAAAACAAAAACAATTTTTTTTCCTAATAGATTAGGATCCCTTTTGAATACTTTATAAATTTGGATATTATTTAATTATTATAAATTTGGATATTACTTATACTATTTTGGATAGAAAAGGAGAAGGTTGAACCACAAATTTATAATTGTTATAAATTTGAATAGCTTTTACAGCAACTAAGATAGGAAAGAAAAAAGGTGAACAAAAAATTTATGAAACCAAGTTTGTCTTTAATTATACTATCCCTTTAACTTGTGCAAAGCACGAATTTGATGGATACCGTAAATTAATATAATTTCAACCTTATATCATACTCATTTGATATATATATATATATATATATATATATATATATATATATATATATATATATATATATATATATATAAACACAAAAAAAAATCAAGAGGATAAGTGTTAAAGAGCATAATTCCCTTAAAGAGCATAACTACTTAAAAGGCTTTAGTGTTTAATTTTTTTTTAACAAACCCATTCTCCTACTGCTCTCCTCCTCACAAGCTTCTCTCCAAAATCATCAAATAGAAAAACCCAAAACAGTCCCCGAACACAAGCTTCTCTACAAATCTCCAAAATCGACAAAGAATGCAAAGAGAAAAACCCAAATCAGTGCACTAGAACACAAGCTTTTCTCCAATTCTCCAAATTTGGCAAAGAATGCAAAGAGAAACACCCAAAATAGTGCCCTAGAATCAGATTTCTATCCAAATCTCCACCCAATTTCTCTCCAAATCGGATTTCTATCGTGAATCGGTAAACCCTTTCTTACTTGCTTTCTTCCATTGTCTTAACTTTCCTCATTTTGTTATATGTTTCAATTTTCATTTTGCTCTGTGTTTCGGACTATGAATGTATGAATGAATGAGAACCTTAAATGGTTTTTGTTAACGCCAAGATCTCTGGTGACGTCCCAATCACGTAAGATGCCCTAATCCTGTACAGTAAACACAGTAAACACCAAAAGCTTGACGGCTGGACCGTCGGGGGATAGCTCCGGCGTGAGAGTCAGTACAGGCCGTTCAAGGTTTAACAATGGAGGATAAAATATCTAGCGTCTCTAGAGAGATAAAAATCATGTGTCGTGTGTATGCGTACCTTTCCTTAGAGACTTCCTTGCTAGGTTATACTCTCTTGCCTGGTTTACCGTGCCACCAACTCTTATTTGACACAGCTCTCTATCCTTCACTGATCCCAGCCGGATTCATGTAGGTAGTCACTTTTTTTCCACTGTGCATGCCGCCGGCCAGATAAAATCCCATCCACATTAATGATTTTCAGACTTTTGGTCAATAGTCACCTCCTTTCATCATTGCAAGTCAAAGACTTAGGTATTAAAAGATCTAATAGACCAATCCATTGACCCAGCCCAATATTAAGGAGATATAATGTGAAAATTAGGCCCAATCTTCAAGACCTAATAGGGGAGACCCAATTGACTATTTGGATAATTAAGCCCAATCTATAAGGCCCAATATGAGAAATATCATGACCCAACATTACCCCTTAGTTTTTTATTAAACATAATATTTTAATAGAAAACTATGAATGGTCCATGATAAGGGGTGACTAAGACATACCCGATTTGATCCATAAGTTAAAGCAGAGGATGTCCGGATGTCCAACGAAAAAGGCCCAAACAGTTAAGGATTAAATTTGAAAAAGATGGGCTGAAAACCGAAAGTCCAAACGAGAGGCCCAATTTGATAAAATATCTGAGGATTAACCCGGACGCTCCCCATTGGAATTCTTATCATTGCCATAAATTAAATGTGCCGCTTTCGTAATTCGTGTAACCGTCAGTATAAAAAGTAAACTTTACCAAATTTGACAGTTTTACCTACCAATTTGAATTTCAGACCTTTGAGCTCTTTTCTTCCTTCCATAGCTTTCTTCACTTTCTCTGCAAAATACGATCAATGGCAACCCCTAGCACTAGTCAAAATTCTCCGATTCGGGCGACTCCTATTACGGCCATTCTACCAAACCCAAACTCCGGTAAAGAAGCCTCATCCTCCCATCCGACAACTGCAATTTCTAGTAAGGACCCGGTAATGAAGCCCCTTTCCAATCCTTCCGCATTCTATATGAGCAAGGAACGATATGCACATGCCAATATTCCGTCGACAATCACAGAGGTTGATCTGAAGAGGATTCGAACTCGCTGCCATATTCCGGATACTCATCTGGTGAGAGCTCCCCGATCTGAAGAGCGAATGTACCAATGTCCTGAAGGATGGACGGCTGCTCCGGTGACCATCTTGGAGAAGGGAGTTCGGTTTCCTCTCCATGCTTTCATAGTGACCCTCTTAGGGTTTTTAGGTGTTGGGTTCGCCCAATTGGTGCCGAATTCTTATATTCATATCCTAACGTTCATCGCTTTCTGCCATGAGCTAGGTGTAGAGCCTACACTCGACTTCTTCTTCACAGTATACAAGATCGGTCTACCTAGAGAGAAAGGATTCAAGGCCACAAACAAACATTCCTCGAAGACAAGGGAGAAATTCGAGAGACGTTCGTTGGTTAACACCCCTTCTAGTAATAGGGGATGGCATGAGAAATGGTTTTACGTCAAGGGACCTGAAATTTCCTCCTTACCGAATGGGCCACTGATGAGAAGATCTCTACCTATTTTGGAGACATTTCTGAAGAACACGAGGTTAAAATGATAGAACTGTTTGACAACTGCCCGAAGGAAGAATGGAAATACGGACTTCTTTCCAAGCAAGCGTGGTTATATGACCACAAATGTAAGTATAGATTTACTTTATCAATATTTTGAAAATTGCTGTGGTATTGATTTTGATGTAAAACTGTTAATCTTCTGCAGTAACTTTGATCAAACCATCGTCTTCGGAGGTGAAGGAGTTAGAGGATTTTCTAGCTGGGAAGTTCGTAGAAGTTATTGCCGAATCCTCCCAACAGGAAGTCCCTTCCGAAGGTAACATAGCCGGAAAAACTGCAGAGGTCGATGCTGACCCTCCACATCCGGAAGCCTCTTCCAAGTTCAAGCCCCCACTGAGATACTAACTGTAGAAACTCACATTACTGAGCCCCCAATCCAAGCACCCGCGGATGATGAACCTATCATTCCCGAAGAAGTCCTTTGACCTCGTCAAAAGAGAAGAGCCACCCGAGGACCTCGACCAATTTTTATCCCATCTGACTCTGATGCCCTTTCCGAAACTGAACCAACTGTCAATCCAACACCCTCAGCTATTGATCCGATACCACCAACTGTCGATCCAACGCCATCAGTCGTCGGCCCAACTCCGCCAATTATCAACTCGATACCACCGATTATCAACCCGACTCTACCAGCCCAAAAAAGTCTGTTAGATCTACCTGTAAGCGATCAAAGGAATCTTATTCGGATCAAGAAGTTGAGAACCCAAGTTACCCCCTTAACCTCCGACGAGCTTAGGGTACCTTCTTCGGGTGTTCTCCCCCCAACAACCCAAATGGAGACTCGAACCACTACTGAGGAAGAGCGAACTGAACCCACTGTAACACCATCTCGAAAGAGAAAGCAACCTTTTAACAGCGTCCCGTCCCCAGCTCGATCTCCCTCCCCAAAAAATATATATACGGATCCCTCTCCTCCTCGTGATCAACCTATGCCCTCCCCTCCAAGGCCTTCATCACAAAAATTCCATGAAGAGGCTACGGGAATGCCGACCTTGTGGCCCCGATACAACGTGAATTTTCCTTTCCGGCTCTTCGATGCCTTCGTTCAAGAGACTGACGATCGCTGATTCGATAACCATACGAACGGGAATTTTCTTGACGAATGCATGAGTTATCTGACAAAGGTAAATGACAATTTTCTTGGTTAAATATTTTTTTTCTCGTTTAAATATCTGAGATTAACTGGATATCGTCACATATGTGCAGGGAAATGTAGTCTTCGGACGTTTACGTCCCAGACATATAAATGCCGAATCCGATGAGGAGACTCTGCGAAGGGAGAACAACCTGTTGAAAGCTACATTGGTTCGGGAGAGAAATGAACACGAAGCCAATCTTCATGTTAATGAAAGTCTTCAGAGGGAGTTGGCCCAAACCAAGGGGGATCTGAGGGAAACCTACGAGGTGCTGAGCTCGGTCAGAGAAGAGCTGAAGACGACAAAAGCCAGTGAACAGAAATTGGCTAATATAAATATTAGCTTTGTTGCAAAAACCGAAGCCCTAAAGACTACCAATGAGGGTCTTGCTGCAACAAATCAAAATCTGTCAATACAACTCTGCGAAGTCCAGACGAAGGCTCGGGGTGATAGAAAAATTCATAGGGCCAAACGTCGCAAACTTCGTGGAAAAATAAAGGTACTTGAAGAACGAGATCCTCCTCTGACCGAAGAACTGCATAAACAGATACATGCAGACTATCGTGCGTCTGATGAGCTTGGCGCAGAGATTCTGAAGGTATATTACGAAGGATACGAAGATTGCCGGGAGCGTGATAAGGAAAAATTGGCTACTACTCAGCTAGATCCAGCTCTGATCGACCCCGAAGGTGAAGGCGGTGCTTGAATGTCCTTTCTACTTTCTTTTGATATTTTAATGACTTGTAAAAACTATGTCTTTTTTGAGGTTATTTTGAAGAACTTTATCAAGTAATTTTTTACTTTTTGTAATAGTTAATTGTTAGGACTGATTAGATGGATGAATGTTTAAATTTATCAATGAACCACCATTTATGTTTGATTATGACTTCTGTTTTGATTCATTTCTTGTCTGTTATTCAGTATCAATTAATCTATATGAACTTCACTTAGATAGTGAATCAGATAAGGCATATAACAGTTAAGTTAAAGAATAAAATGAACTGAATTAAATGGACTGAACCGAACTCAACCCTTACGTAAAACAAAGTAATGTATATTTGTCATTACCGAAGTATGAGATCGGTCATGTGTAAGGTGAATTCGGCTGATCCTCTTTGCATCATCAAGATCTTACTTATCGCTCGGGGTAGAACAAGTATATAAGGACATTTGTTTACCACTCGGGGTAGAACAATATGAAAAGGACCATAGGATTCGACTACCACACGAGGTAACGAATAAATAGGCTGCCATCGAATGGCCAGCGAGTCCGACCATACCTCCTTACTTCGGTGCCCATTGATTTACCACTCAGGGTAAAAACAATATTTAAAAGGACCATAGGATTCGACTACCACACGGGGTAACGAATAAATAGGCTGCCATCGAATGGCCAGCGAGTCCGACCATACCTCCTTACTTCGGTGCCTATTGATTTACCACTCGGGGTAAAAACAATATTTAAAAGGACCATAGGATTCGACTACCACACGGGGTAACGAATAAATAGGCTGCCATCGAATGGCCAGTGAGTTCGACCATACCTCCTTACTTCGTTGTGAACTTAGTGCCAAATAGGAAGAACATCAATCGTGAAAAAGTGAATTTTATTGATTTTGAACAACCATATACAGACTTCTGGCAAACTGATTCGATCTCTACTGGAAATATTTTTGAAGCCTTCCAGCGTGCCAAGTATTCTTGATTTCGGACCCATCTAATGCCTTTAATCGATAAGTTCATGGCCTTGGTACGTCGATCACCTCATACGGCCCTTCCCAGTTCGGCATCAGCTTTCCCGTGTTTTGAGGCGTAGATGCTTCGGCATCTCTGAGGACGAAGTCCCCTACTTCAAATCTGCGAAACCTGACTCCCTTGTTGTAATGCTTAACTACTCTTCATTGATAAGCTGCCAGTTTGACCAAAGCCACTTCTCTGACTTCTTCCAACAGATCCAGGTTGGCCTTCAGTCCTTCGTCGTTGTAGATTTCTTTGAATTGACTGACCCGAAGACTTGGAGATCTAATTTCGACTGGGACTAAGGCATCAGTACCATAGGCCAATCGAAAAGGTGAATCCTCTGTGGTAGTCCTCGGTGTGGTCCGATACGCCCATATCACACTGAGCAGCTCCTCTGGCCATCTTCGTTTAGCTTCGTCCAGTCTGCGCTTGATTCTGTTTAGCAGTGTTCTGTTTGTCACCTCAACTTGCCCATTTGACTGTGGATGAGCCACTGAAGTCTTCCTGTACTAAATCCCCAATTCTTTCAGAAATCCTTCAAACTTTGATCCCACGAACTGGAGTCCATTGTCCGATAGCACTACTTTAGGAATTCCAAAACGAAATACTACGGACTCCTTTATGAACTTCAAGCACTCTTGTTCCGTTATCAACCGAAGTGGCTTCGCCTCTACCCACTTGGTCATGTAATCGATAGCAACTATGACAAAACTGACATGCCCTTTAGCTTTCAGCAACGGACCCAATATATCTACCCCCCAAACAGCGAAGGGTATAGGAGATAAGATCAAGTATAGCTCTTCTAGTGGCTGATGTGGGATCAGACTATTGAGCTGACACTTGTCACACTTCTTCACATACTCAGTAGCTTCCTTGAAGATCGTTGGCCAGTAGTACCCCTACCGAAGAACTTTGTATGCTAGTGATTTAGCAGCCATGTGATCGCCGCAGATGCCTTCATGAACCTCCCGAAGGGCATACTCCGCTTCAGACGGAACCAAAAACTATAATAATGGTGACAAAAATGCCCTTCGATAAAGATCCCCATCAATAAGGACGAAGTTCGCACTCTTATACTTGACCTTCTTTGCGAGCATCTGTTCCGAAGGAAGAACGCCATCTGCCAAATACTCGATGTAGGGAGTCATCCAGTAGTTAGACCGCTCGATACACATTACCGCTTCGTATTGAATACTCGGTTGCTGTAAAACCTCTAAGTAGACTGACCCATTGAAAACGACGGCATCCGTAGTGGCCAACTTTGATAATGCATCGGCAATGGAATTGTCGTTGCACTCTATGCCCTGGAATTCATAAGAGACGAAATACTGAAGCCGATCCTTCAATTCTGCCAAGTACTTGATCATCCTGGTCCCACGAGCTTCATAATCTCCCGATAATTGTTTGACGACTAGCTGAGAATCGCTGTAAATAATCAGCTTCTGAACTTCTAGACTCTTTTTCAGATGAACTTCTGCTAATACTGCCACATACTCGACCTCGTTGTTCGTTGCTCTGAATCCAAACCTGATGGCCTGCTGCACCTTGAATCCCTCTGGGCTTGTTAAAATAATCCCTGCTCCACTAACATTCACCGTAGAAGACCCATCTATATACAGCGTCCATGCACTCTGATCGTGTTGAAGAACTACAACCGCTCGATCGGATGTCTCTGCTTCTGGCAGCTCAGCATTTGCTTTGTAGAACGAACATTCCACCATAAAATCGACCAAGGCTTGACCCTTGATAGCAGTTCGGGGATGATATTCAATAAAAAATTGGGACAGTTCCATAGTCCATGCTGCTAATCTCCCCGAAACCTCCGGCTTACCCATTACCTCCTTCAATGGTTGATCCGTGTAAATGACCAGGAGCCGACCTTGAAAATACTGCCGAAGCTTTCGACTGGCAATTATTAAAGCAAAGGAAAATTTTTCTATATTGGGGTACCTGGTTTCAGCATCTCTTAGGACATGGCTGACATAATAGACCAGATGCTGCTTCCCACTGAACTTCCGAACCAGTACTGCTCCAACTGCCAACGAACTAGCCGCCAGATATAAATATAAAGTCTCTGCTGGGGCAGACTTTATCAGTAGAGGAGCCAAAGACAGATATGTCTTTATGCCTTGAAAGGCGTCTTCACACTCCGAAGTCCATTGGAATGTCTTCGCATTTTTCGGTCCCTTCAGTGTGTTGAAGAATGGTAAGCATCTCTCTGCAGATTTGGACATGAACCTCCTTAAAGCTGCAATCCTATCGGTCAGACGTTGAACGTCTTTGAACGACTGAGGAGTCTTCATGTCTAGAATAGCCTGGATCTTCTCCGGTTTGGCTTCAATGCCCCTCTGACTGACTAGATAACCCAGGAATTTCCCTGCATCGAGTCTGAAGGTACACTTAGTAGGATTGAGCCTCAACTTGCGATGGCGAACTGTCTGAAAGCATTCTTCCAGATCATCTAAATGCTTCTGAGTCGTCGTGCTCTTCACGATCATATCATCTACATACACCTCCATGTTCCTTCCCAGCTGCTTCTGGAAGACAAAGTTCATCATTCTCTGGTAAGTGGCTCCAGCATTTATCAGGCCGAAGGTCATCTTCTTATAAGCGTACACCGAACGGTGTGTGATGAATGCTGTCTTCGGAATGTCCTCCTCGCACATAGAAATTTGGTGATAACCTGAAAAAGCGTCCATAAAGCTTAGTAGTGCATACCCCGAAGTCGCGTCAATAAGTTGGTCAATATGGGGTAAAGGATAGAAGTCCTTCGGACAAGCTTTATTCAGGTCGGTGTAGTCGATGCAAACCCGTCATTTCCCATTCTGCTTCTGTACCACCACTACATTTTCCATCCACTTCGGATAGTCTATCTCGAAGATGAAGTAAGCAGCTATCAGCTTCGCAATCTCTTTATCAATGATCCTTTGTTGTTCAGGTGCAAAGATTCGCCTTTTCTGCCGAACTGGCTTCTTTGATGGATCCACATCTAGCCGATGCTCGGCAATCTTTCGACTGATCTCGGGCATGTCCCGTGGCTCCCATGCAAAGATATCCGCATAACAGCGAAGAAGTTCCATAAGATTTGTCTGAAGAGGTTCCGGTAAACCTGAACCAATCTTCACTATCTTGTCCTTCTTCCCAGGGACCAGCTCGATCTCTTATGTCTCTCCTGTGGGAATAACCAACGGCTCCGAACTACTTTCAGTAAAGGGCTCGATCTCAATTGCCATGGTTTGTTTCTGTTTGCTAACCCCTACTCCTGAGGAAATGACAGCATTCCGATAACAGCGTCAGGTTAGATCCAAATCCCCTGCTACCTCTCCCACTCCATGTGCCGTAGGGAACTTAATTTTAAAATGAGGGATGGAAGTCACTGCTTGGAGAGCCATCAAGGTAGGTCTTCCCAGTATGGCGTTGTAAGCCGAATCTACATGCACAACATAAAATTTACATTTTATTTCTACCTACTGAGGAGCTGTGCCGAAGACCACTGGGAGTTCAATAGTGCCTGTCACTCTGACTGGATCGTTGCTAAAACCGTACAAAGGTGCCTCCTGCCCAACCTCCATCTTTTGCCCATCGAGATACATAGAAGACCCGTTGTCTATCATCATTCGTTTCACATCTATCGAACCCACTTGTGCAGTGATCACCAACGCTCCTTCATGCGGCTCGACGGGCTCCGAATAATAATCTGCATCGATAAAAGAGATAACAGTCCCTGAAAATGCTCTATCGGCCTTTAGGGGAGCGCCTGTCACGGATATGACTGAATCTAAATTTCCTCTCCTTTTCTTCCCTACTACTTTCCCCGCTGTCCCACCGGTTATCAGATCAACGACGTGCCTTGGCGGTGGTATTGGAGCATTTTGGATGGGTGGAACCATTTGAACCGTTTAAACAGTACGATCCACATTATGCTGATCTTGTTGGTCCCTCCCGGCCATATAATGAACCAGCAAACCGCTTTGAATCTTCTTCTCTACAAAATCTTTCAAATTGCAACACTCATTAGTATCATGGCCTGCGGCTTGATGATAGCCACAATATTTTCGAGAGTTGCCCTGCCCTGTCCTGTAATTATCACGAGGTGGCTCGAAGAATGGCTGGTTCCTAATCTGGTCCAAAATCACTGACCTATCCGTATTCAGTTTAGTGTAAACCTTATTCACCTTCGGGGCGGACGCAGGTGGGCGACTACTCCCCTGTAGCCATGAGTTGTTGTACTTCTTCGAACTGCCCTCTAGGCGATCATTATACCCCCCCGTCTTCCTCTGATCGCCCTCAGTTCTAGGAATATCCGTCTCTTTCATTTGGTCCGAAGAAGAACGCTTCAGGCTTTTCATGGCCTCTTCCACAACAATATAACCTTCTGCCTTGTCGAGAGCCTCTGCCAGGCTCTTCGGATGATAGAACATCAATTTCTTCACTAGCTTTTCAGAATTCACCAGATCTAACCCATTCTGAAACAACCCTACTACCTGGAGATCATTTAAGTTGGACACCTGACCAACTACTTCTTTGAATCTCTTCACATATTGGCCTAAGGATTCGTTGGTGAACTGTCTGACCTGGGCTAAAGAACCCGTAGGTTTTCCTCTTCTTCGGTTGCTCCCAAAGCGGGCATGGAACTTATCACAGAGCTCGGTCCAAGAGGAAATTGAATCGGACGGTAAAGTTCCCATCCATTGCCTCGCATCTTTTCTTAGTGTTGTGACAAACGTGTGACACTTGGCAGCATCGGTAAAGTCATAATAATCCATCAGCCGATCGAACGCCTGGCTATGGTCATAAGGATCTCCAGATCCGTCGTAACTCTCCATCCGTGGCAGCTTCTTAGTGACGTCTGCCTTTTCCTTAAGAATGTTCGAGCAGAAAGGAGATGCCTTCTTCCCCGAGGTGTCCTTCACCTGTTGGAACTCTGCTAACTGCTTTCTAAGCTCTTTTAATTCTTTTGCCAGAAAATCTACACCTTCTGGCTGCGAGGAGACTTCCATCTCCTGTGCAAACTTCTGATCCCGAACAGACTGACGTCTTCTACCTGACCCTGCTGCCTTTGTCGGACTCCTGGATCTACTCCGACGTACAATTCTATTCTCATGTCGAGAATACTCACGTTGGTGCTCTCTCCTTCTGGTTTCTGGCACGATCTCCCCTAACCTGCTCATTTGCCTGTCGTCGTCTCGATGCTAAGAATCAATGACCATTAGTGCCTTCTTCGAGGCCAAGGGAGTTCTGCTCCTTGACCTCCTTCTATCGCGAGAACGATCCCTAGATACGTGTATAGAATGCTCCGGCTCTTTCCCCTCTCGCCGTTGCATTTCCTTACGCCTACTTCGTCTTTCGGACTGTACATGCTTGGATGTTTCGTCCCTCAATTCGGCCATCCGAAGCATTTGTTCGGCTATATCTTCTCTCTATTTTAAAAGGACTTCTAAGGCCCTGTCCGCTTCGTCTGCCATCCTCGCCAACTTGGCAGCCCTATCCTCCTTGACCACTTTGGCGATGAGTCTTGGTCGGTTAACCTTCTGCTCGCCCTCGACTATGATCTCGCTCTTTATCTGTATCAAAGACCAGCCTCCGTCTGGCATTATCATGAATCTTCGGATGAAGATCTCCCGAATCGTACTTGGAGGCCGTACTATTGTGAGCACTTTTAGAAGGACCCAGACGATCCTTTACCGACGACGAGCTCACAACCATCGCCTGCCCTTCGGGTGTTGGCGTTTTACTCTTCCCCATGAACACTGACGTAGAACGACCACAATGTGTGTGATTGAAAAATACTCAGGACACTAGAGCTCAGCCCTCCTTCTAGTGCCAATGTTAATGCCAAGATCTCTGGTGACGTCCCAATCACGTAAGACGTCATAATCCTGCATAGTAAACATAGTCAACACCAAAAGCTTGACGGCTGGACCGTCGGGGGATAGTCAGTACAGGCCGTTCAAGGTTTAACAATGGAGGATAAAATATCTAGCGTCTCTAGAGAGATAAAAATCGTGGGTCGTGTGTATGCGTACCTTTCCTTAGATACTTCCTTGCTAGGTTATACTCTCTTGCCTGGTTTGTAAGACCCCAACTTATTAATAAATGAAATTAAATTTCCTCTATTTATTATTCTGAAATAGAAATGGTTGATTTGATTAATGTGGTTAGTTATGGGTAAAATGCACAAATATTTCAAATAAGCAAGTGATTATAAAATATTCATTTTTGGTCGGTGAATATTCGTGTGGTCGTGGAATATTCTTTCTGTCGGGGAATATTCGTACGACGGCGCAGCTATTTGTGGGCCCCATAACGGAAAATGATTGGATGAAGATAACGATAAAAAATGAGTTTTTATAAATAACGGCGTAGTTGTTACCGTTAACACTGTTGGAATACCCGGTGGTTAAAATACAGTAATACGCGTGGTTGCACAGTAGCACACGGATTGTACAGTATTTTTAAATTATTGATTCTTACGAAGGAAGGCACTACTCAATAATTGTTACAGTAGTTACTGTTCAATATTTTGTTCTATTGATTCATTAATTGCTGCGTTGATATTTTATATTATTGTTGTTTTAATAATTGTTGCTGCACAGTGTTTTCCATTATCAGATTAATAATTTATATTATTTGAATAATATTATTAGATAACATTATTGGCAATGTCTAGAAAGTTCTGTCTATGGAGAGGTTTGGTCATCTAATTGCGCGCCAGTAAGGAGAAATCCTTATTGGAAAGCCCCCTCTTTCCTGGGAACGGCCTGGTTGTCATAAATGTGATTCTGTAATATTATTTCTGAATAATTAATTATTGATTTATATGACAAGTAAATATTTATTTTATGTGTATATAAATGAGGGATATATTTTTGTTGTTAAAAAATGAAGGAGTTAATGTTGAGATTTTTATCAGTATTTTTGTCGGAATGGAGGTATTAAAAATTTGGGTTTTTGAGATATTTTGCGGGGGTTATAATTTTTAATCCGACCGTTGGATCGTGGTAATTTTTGGATATGTTATACATATATAAATTGAGTATATGTCCATAAATTTTGAACCGTTAAAAATGAACGTATGATTTATTATAAATTTTACGAGATGACAGGTTCAGAAATTGTTGAATTTTCGGAGTTAATCATTTTGGTGAAAAATTCTAGAATTGGTGGGCCCCACTCTTGGTTGGTGAAAAAATGTGCTGAGATTTTTATTCAAATGTGGTGGGTGAGAATAGTAGCAGGTAAAGCTATCAGGTTCCAGGTTAAGTCTGCTTCGGCGTGCTAACATTTTTCTATAAATAGAGGGCTAAGTTAGAATTGAAAATCACACCAGAAACAAGTTTTCTCTCTTTCTCTCTCTAGATTATTGAGTGTATTTTGTGAGTATTTAGATACTTTGAGAGTTTCTATTCATCAGAGCAAGTTTCTTTCAGCCTTATACCGGTAGTCCGATTAGAAGTACTGATATTTTGAGGTAAGGGATATTATTTTCTTCTTAATGATATTATTTTCTTCAATATCATTATGCTGAAATATTGATATGAACTTTTTATCAAATTTGGAACTTTTTGTGTCGGGGTTACTATTCACGTATACGTTACTATTCACGTATACGACACTATTCGCGAATACGACACTATTCACTGAAAAATAAATTTTTTTCTTTTTGTCCAAGATGTCTATTATGGTTACTATCTTTGATTGTATCCATGTTTTGATCTTTATTTTTGAATTCTGCTTCACAATTGATTATTATGAAGTATTATTGATCTTGGATAAACTGTTATATGAATCCCTACTATTTGTCCTTCTGTCTCACTGGATTCGTTCTCTTTAAGATATTTTTCATCATCCTCAGTCCTAAATGATGATATTACTGAATATCTTTGGCCTGTAGTGCAAAGATGTATGATTACTTGATGAATATCTTTGGCCTGTAGTGCAAAGATGAACAGGTGTTGAGATGAACATGACTGACAGGTGATACAAATGAATATCTTTGTCCTGTAGTGCAAAGATGAATATTTGGATAAAGATGATTATTAATTGATGTTACAGGGATAAAATATTGATGATGGACTTTTAAATCTTAGAAGATAGTAGAATTCATTCTCTACTTGACTCTTCTAATGGTTTGCTGTTTTCGCTGCAGTTGTTGATCTAAAACTTGTTGTCGATTATATTCTATCAGATTTTTCCTTACTGAATACTAATGATAATTTGTTGTATATTATCTTAGTCATAATATTCTTTACTGGGCTAGTTGAGCTCACCCTTTTCCTTTTTGTTCCATTTTTCTTCTCAGGAGGTGAGAACATAGCAGGATCTAGTCGGGGTATGGAGTGATGGTTCTAGAAAGATGTTTTAGCAGTCCTCACTATTTCTGTAAAATAGTGTTTGAATAATTGTATTGAGGACTTATTTGAGTGCGAAAATTGTCTAGAAGACAATATTTGTATTTAAACTCACAGTATGTGTTATCGTATTTTGCACGACAATTGTATTATTGAAGTTGTAGTTTGCTTTCTGTACCATGTATTTGGAGACTCAGAATGGGTGTTGTATACCTATTTTGGGGGCGTCACAGTTGGTATCAGAGCTTAGGGATATGGTCTCTGGCGGAGATCGGGGAATAGAACTAGGAGGGGAGAGATGAGTAAATCCTTCGCTAGTGTGTCCTACCTAAGCTTATTTATTGGTCAGTCATAATATAGGGATATTATGTGATATGTTAATTTGTTTAATTAACCTTTGTTTTATGGCAGTATTTAAGAATGGCTGCTGAGAACGTTAACACTGGAGTGTATAAGACTATGGAACAACCTTTAGTTACAAACCAGGAGAACGTGCAACGGGAAGGCAATATTCCTCCTGTAAACAACGTTACCGAGCAAACGATGAATGATGGAATGTTTAGGAGCTTTTTGCAGTTCATGCAAAATCAGACGAAGGAGACTCGTGTGCAGAATATAGGTGGAAATGGTAACAATGCGCGGTTTGTCACAGCCAAGCAGTTCAAAGAATTGGGACCACCAGAATTTAAGGGAAAGCCGGATCCGATCATGGTGAAAATGTGGGTCAAGCAAATTACCAAGATATTCGATGTCTTGGGATGCACGGAGGAACAGAAGGTTCCATTCGCCACCTTTATGTTCCGTGGTGAGGCAGACTACTGGTGGGAGTCTATGAAGCGTACCCAGCCTGACGCACTCAACATATCCGGGGAAACATTTCAGAAACTGTTTAATGACAAGTACTTTCCTGAAAGTATTCATCATATGAAGGAGGTAGAGTTTATTAGACTGGAACAAAATAGCATGACGGTGTCCCAGTACGAGGCGAAGTTTGCAGAGTTATCCAGGTTTACACCTCATTTGGTCGAGAATGAGGAACGAATGACAAGGATGTTTCTGAGAGGTTTAAAACCCGAGATTCGACAATATCTTATCTCTCATAAATTTTCTTTATATTCAAATGTTGTAAACAAGGCTCAATTATTAGAGCGAGATAATGAGTATGTGCAACCGAGGGACCACAACCAGGGTCATACCGGTGGCGGCAGTCATCGAAGCAATAAAAACCAGCAGGGAGGAAAACATTCGGACAAAAGCGGTAACTACTCGGGCGGTCATCGTGGCCATGATAATAGGAGAGGTGAGTCAAGTGGAAATTTCAAGAAGAGAAGATTTAACAATGATAGGAAGACGTCGACAGCAGCACCCGCACCAGGAACAAATTCTAGTGGAGGAGAACGACCGCCAGTTAGATGTTACAGATGCGGAGAGGAGGGACATATAAGTCCAAACTGCCCACAACAGTTCAATGTATGTTATAATTGTGGAAAGGAAGGACATATCGCTCGAGATTGTACTATAGCGAAACCAAGTCCAGCTGGGACGGTGACACCAAAGGCGGATACGGACAAAATAAAGTCGGCGGTTTCTGGAAGAGCATTTTTTCGTGACTGCCCAAAACGCGAGGAACCCGAACGAAGGTATAACGGGTTAGTTAATTATAAATTCTTGCAAAGTTTATACCTTACTAGATACCGGTTCTACCCATTCTTTTATCTCTCCTGCTTGTGCTCAACATTTAAACTTAACTTCAGAGAAATTAGACTTTGACCTATCTGTGGAGACTCCGTTAGGAGAAACTTTCATTACATCTACAGTTTATAAATCTTGCTTAATCCAAGTTGGCATAATCACATTACCTGTTGACCTTATCTCTTTAAAGATACTTGCTTTTGATGTGATTTTAGGAATTG
Source organism: Panax notoginseng (assembly GCA_016801055.1). NCBI lineage: Eukaryota > Viridiplantae > Streptophyta > Magnoliopsida > Apiales > Araliaceae > Panax > Panax notoginseng. Next base: position 122,292,394 of record CM029020.1, on the reverse strand, counting down.
ATTGGTTAACTACTCATCATGCTAAAATTGATTATTTTCGTAAGGTTGTTAGTTTTCATATTCCAAACCAACCTGTTATGCGAATTCAAGCAACGAAACCACTAAAATCAATCGCTGTCACACCAAGCCATAAAGCCATTCGTTTATTGAAAAATGGATGTCAAGCTTTCTTAGCCCATGTCATGGACTTGAACAAAAATACGTCAGATTTGAATGATATTTATGTTGTTAGTGAATTTCCTGACGTATTTCCTGAAGAATTTTCTGGCCTAACCCAGAGCGTGATATTGGATTTTTGTATTGATCTTCAACCCGATACAAAACCTATTTCTAAAATCTGATATTGAATAGCTCCTATTGAACTTCAGGAGTTAAAAACCCAACTATAAAAGTTGGTACCCGAGCCTCTATCTGGTGACTTCCTTTGTGGAGTGCACCAAAGCCAGACTCTCCGTAAGGGACTCTATATTTGTGTGGTGGTAAAACAATAGGTGCCATTGTGACGTGCTATCCAAGATTGGGATATGAATCACAATTGAGAGCAACCGAAGTCGGTAACCAAAGTACGTAGCTTTCTGGGCTTAGCTGGTTACTATCGGAAATTCGTGGAAGGATATTCTCGAATCGCTACTCCATTAACTTAGCTGACTCAGAAAGATACAAAATTCGTATGGAGCGAGGAATGCGAGAAGATTTTCCAATAGCTCAAGAGGCGACTCATTCGGAACCTGTTCTGACCATACCATCCTAGAAAATCGAACGTGGTAGCTGACGCGTTGAGTAGAAGATTGTACGATAGTACGAGTGCGATATTGTTGAACACAAAGACCTATTTTGTATAATTTATAAATGATAGAGATAGAGTTAATGACTCTAGGGACCCACGTGATGATATACGAGTAAAATCGACTTTAATCGATAACGTTAAAGCTGCTCAAGCTACAGACCTGGAGCTGATGAATATAAAGAAGAAGGTGCAAGAATGTGTTATTCTAGAAGTAAGAGTCGATGAAGAGAAGAAAGCTCAAGCCTTCGATTTATTTGAAATCCTCGATCGAGTAGGAACTGTGGCCTATAGACTCGCCTTAACGCTAAGTATGTCGCGTGTTCATAACATTTTTCACGTATCGATGTTACGTAAATATGTGGACGACCCGAATTATATTATTGTGTTAGAACCAGATGAGATAGTCGAAGATTTAACGTACGAGGAGGTACTTGTTAAGATATTGGATAGGAAAGAACATGTCCTATGCACGAAGGTTATACCACAAGGTAAGATTTTGTGGAGAAACCATGCTATTGAAGAAATGACTTGGGAGTTGGAATCAGAAATGAAAGCGATGTATCCTCACCTTTTCGAAACACCAGGTACGTACGTCAATTTCGAGTACGAAATTTCATAAGGAGGGGAGGTTGTAAGACCCCAACTTATTAATAAATGAAATTAAATTTCTTATATTTATTATTCTGAAATAGAAAGGGTTGATTTGATTAATGTGGTTAGTTATGGGTAAAATACGCAAATATTTTAAATAAGCAAGTGGTTATAAAATATTCATTTTTGGTCGGTGAATATCCGTGTGGTCGTGGAATATTCTTTCTGTCGGGGAATATTCGTACGACGGCGCAGCTATTTGTGGGTCCTATAACGGAAAACGATTGGATGAAGATAACGACAAAAATTGAGTTTTTATAAATAACGGCATAGTTGTTACCGTTAACACTGTTGGAATACTCGGTGGTTAAAATACAGTAATACGCGTGGTTGCACAGTAGCACACGGATTGCACAGTATTTTTGAATTATTGATTCTTACGAAAGAAGGCACTACTCAATAATTGTTACAGTAGTTACTGTTCAATATTTTATTTTATTGATTCAATAATTGCTGCGTTGATATTTTATATTATTGTTGTTTTAATAATTGTTGCTGCACAGTATTTTCCATTATCAGATCAATAATTCATATTATTTGAATAATATTATTAGATAACATTATTGACAATGTCTATAAAGTTCTGTCTAAGGAGAGGTTTGGTCATCTAATTGCGCGCCAGTAAGGAGAAATCCTTATTGGAAAGCCCCCTCTTTCCTGGGAACGGCCTGGTTGTCATAAATATGATTCTGTAATATTATTTCTGAATAATTAATTATTGATTCATATGACAAGAAAATATTTATTTTATGTGGATATAAATGAGGGATATATTTTTATGGTTAAAAAATGAAGGAGTTAATGTTGAGGTTTTAATCAGTATTTTTGTCGGAATGGAGGTATTAAAAATCAGGGTTTTTGATATATTTTGCGGGGGTTATAATTTTTAATCCGACCGTTGGATCGTGGTAATTTTTGGATATGTTATACATATATAAATTGAGTATATGTCTACAAATTTTGAACCGTTAAAAATGAACGTATGATTTATTATGAATTTTACGAGATGACTGGTTCAGAAATTGTTGAATTTTCGGAGTTAATCATTTTGTTGAAAAATTCTAAAATTGGTGGGCCCCACTCTTGGTTGGTGAAGAAATGTGCTGAGATTTTTATTCAAATGTGGTGGGTGGGAATAGTAGCAGGTAAAGCTATCAGGTTGCAGGTTAAGTCTGCTTCGGCGTGCTAACATTTTCCTATAAATAGAGGGCTAAGTTAAAATTGAAAATCACACCAAAAACAAGTTTTCTCTCTTTATCTCTCTAGATTATTGAGTGTATTTTGTGATTATTTAGATACTTTGAGAGTTTCTATTCATCAGAGCAAGTTTCTTTCAGCCTTATACCGGTATTCCGACTAGAAGTACTGATATTTTGAGGTAAGGGATATTATTTTCTTCTTAATGATATTATTTTCTTCAATATCATTATGCTGAAATATTGATATGAACTTTTTATCAAATTTGGAACTTTTTGTGTCGGGGTTACTATTCACGTATACGTTACTATTCACGTATACGGCACTATTCACGAATACGACACTATTCACTGAAAAATAAAATTTTCCCTTTTTATCCAAGATGTCTATTATGGTTAGTATCTTTGATTGTATCCATGTTTTGATCTTTATTTTTGAATTCTGCTTCACAATTGATTATTATGAAGTATTATTGATCTTGGATAAACTATTATACGAATCCCTACTATTTGTCCTTCTGTCTCACTGGATTCGTTCTCTTTAAAATATTTTTCATCATCCTCAGTCCTAAATGATGATATTACTGAATATCTTTGGCCTGTAGTGCAAAGATGTATGATTACTTGATGAATACCTTTGGCCTGTAGTGCAAAGATGAACAGGTGTTGAGATGAACATGACTGACAGGTGATACAAATGAATATCTTTGGCCTGTAGTGCAAAGATAAATATTTAGATAAAGATGATTATTAATTGATGTTACAGGGATAAAATATTGATGATGGACTTTTAAATCTTAGAAGATAGTAGAATTCATTCTCTACTTGACTCTTCTAATGGTTTGCTGTTTCCGCTGCAGTTGTTGATCTAAATTTTGTTGTCGATTATATTCTATCAGATTTTTCCCTACTGAATACTAATGATAATTTGTTGTATATTATCTTAGTCATAATATTCTTTACTGGGCTAGTTGAGCTCACCATTTTTCCTTTTTGTTCCATTTTTCTTCTCAGGAGGTGAGAACATAGCAGGATCTAGTCGGGGTATGGAGTGATGGTTCTAGAAAGATGTTTTAGCAGTCCTCACTATTTCTGTAAAATAGTATTTGAATAATTGTATTGAGGACTTATTTGAGTGTGGATATTGTCTAGAAGATAATATTTGTATTTAAACTCACAGTATGTGTTGTCGTATTTTGCACGACAATTGTATTATTAAAGTTATAGTTTGCTTTCTGTACCATGTATTTGGCGACTTAGAATGGGTGTTGTATACCTATTTTGGGGGCGTCACATGGTTTACCATGCCACCAACTCTTATCTGACACAACTCTCTATCCCTCACTGATCCCAGCCGGATCCATGCAGGTTGTCACCTTTTTTCCACTGTGATGCCGCCGGCCGGATAAAATCCCATCCACATTAATGATTTTCAGACTTTTGGTCAATAGTCACCTCCTTTCATCATTGCAAGTCAAAGATTTAGGTATTAAAAGATCTAATAGACCAATCCATTGACCCGGCCCAATATTAAGGAGATATAATGTGAAAATTAGGCCCAATCTTCAAGACCCAATAGGGGAGACCCAATAGACTAATTAGATAATTAAGCCCAATCCATAAGGCTCAATATGAGAAATATCATGACCCAACACATTCTTTGCCAATTTTGGAGAATTGGAGAAAAGCTTGTGTTCTAGTGCACTGATTTGGGTTTTTCTCTTTGCATTCTTTGCCGATTTTGGAGATTTGGAGAGAAGCTTGTGTTCTAGGGGACTGTTTTAGGTTTTTCTATTTGACGATTTTGGAGAGAAGCTTGTGAGGAGGAGAGTAGCATGAGAGTGGGGTTGTTCAAAAAAAAAGCACTAAAGCCTTTTAAGTTGTTATGCTCTTTAATACTTATATATATATATATATATATATATATATATATATATATATATATTTACCACTTTTATATAAATATTTATGTAAGACCCCAACTTTTATAAATAAAGATGAATTTTCTATAAATATCATTTTTGAATATTATGGAGTTAATTTGGTATAATGTTAAAGTTGTGGGTAATATTTATAAATTTTGCAAAGTACGCAAGTTGTTATATAATATTCGATTGGTTGAGGAATATTCGTTTTAACAGGGAATATTCGTACAACGGCACACTCATTGGTGGACCCCACAACGAAATTATTATCGGATTGAGAAAACGACAAAAATATTTTATTAAAAATAACGGCGGAAGTTTTACCATTGATACTGTTGAGCTACTCGGTAGTAAAAGTACAGTAATACGTGTGGTTGCATAGTAGCACACGGTATTGATTATTAATGCTTATGTGAGAAGTCACTCAGTTTGATTCAATTATTGTCAGTTAATAATATGAATTATTTAGCGATAATGACGTTTTATTTTATTCGTATTATTAACGTAATAAAACAGAAACATCTTTTTATATAAAACAGAATACTTTATTAAAGTTATTCTATAAATAGAATATATTATATTTTATTTAAAAGATTTTTTTTTAAATATAGACCGTCAGATTAAATTAATCAATCTGGACCGTTCATGGATTAGTTACTATGCATTCTATTTTTCTATAAATAGCAGCTCATTCCTTTATTATTTCTTACGAATTCACTGAACTCTAGAGAGAGAAACTATAGAGAGAGAGAAGAAGAGTATTCTGCAACTTAACTACTTCCTTATTTCAGCTCTTCTTTAAAACGGTAAGGGGTGTTATTCTTTCTTATTCATGAAGAGAACTGTTGTTATTCCATTTCTTATTATTCTGTTGGAATAACCTGTATACGCGGTCTACCCTATACTTGGTGACATTCTTCTATTATTCTGTTGGAACATCCTGTCTGTGTGTTTTACACCGGACTTGGTTCCGTCTTGTTATTATTCTATTGGAACATCCTGTCTGTGTGTTTTACACCGGACCTGATTCCATTATTTATTATTCTGTCGGAATATCCTGTCTGTGCATTTATGCCGGACCTGGTTCCATTATTTATTATTCTGTCGGAATATCCTGTCTGTGCGTTTACGCCGGACCTGGTTCCATTATTTATTATTCTGTTAGAATAACATGTTTGTGCGGTCTATCGCATGCATGGTGATTTCTTTTGTTATTCCATTCGTTATTATACTCAGTTGGTTAAGTTTTAACTTCTATACTCTATGAAATTAGTGAAATATCCTTGATAATTGCGGTTCATCCAGTATCTTTTCATGAAAATATTCTTCTAAGTATTCTTGAATTTTACTCCACAAAGCAGTATCATGTTGACAATTTGGACGTTGTTAATTCTTGGATAAATTAATTCTTGAACTTGTTTTATTGAATTCTTATATCATTGTCATCATCCTCATGTTTATAAAATGTTAAAAGTCATCTGTGGCCTGTAGTGCATAGATGGACTTGGTATGATTATGACCAGGGATTATTCGGTATAATCATGACCGTAATGTTACAAATGATGTGGTAAAAGTCCTCATTGGCCCGTAGTGCATTGATGGACAGTTGTTGGCATGATCATGACCATTAATGAATATACGAATATCCTTGGCCGTAGTGCAGGGGTGATTCGATGATGTGGATTATTTTATTAAGCTGAGTCCCAGCGATAACAGTGTTGAAAAACCTTTTAAGGCATAAAAGATAGTAGAGTTTATTTTCTACTTGACTCTTTTAATAGATTGCTTGTTCCGCTGCAGTTAAACTTGATGTCTATTATATTTTATCAGTTTAACATTGTTGAAGGCTAATGATAATTTATTTTGTATTATCTTAGTCATAATATTTCTTACTGTGCTAGTTGAGCTCACCCTTTTTTTCACTGTTCTCTTCAGGAAATGAGAACGTAGCTGGGGCAAGTCGGGGAGCGGAGTGATGGTCTGAATGATAGTATTAGTTAGTAGTCCTCACTATTCTATGTAATGGTGTGTTAATAAATGTAATGAGGACTCCTTTTGAGTATGAATACTCTCTAGAAGATAATATTTGTTTTCAAACTCACAGTTTATGTTTTGTCGTATTGTACACGACAGTTGTATTAGTAAATTATATTTGTATTCTGTACTATGTATCTGACGACCCAAGATGGGTGATGTATACCTAATTTTGGGGGCGTCACAGTTGGTATCAGAGCTTAGGGATATGATCCCTGGCTAAGATGTGAGAATAGAACTAGGAGGGGAGAGACGGGGAATTCCTTCGCTAGTATGACCTACCTAAGTTTATTTGCATGGTATTTAATTGGTCGGTCATAAGATAAGGATAATATATGACATATCAATTAACTTATATTTTGTGGCAGTATCTGAAAATGGCATCTGAACATGTTGAGAATAGCAATGGAGCACAGGCGACTGTTGATTCGCCACATATCAATAATCAGGATAATGTGCATCAAGAAGGTGACAATCCTCATGCAAACAATAACACTGACCAGATGATGAATGTTAGAATGTTCAGAAACTTTATGCAGTTCATGCAATAGCAGGCGAGAGTGGCTCCTGTCCAAAATATAGGTGGAAACACTAAAACTCTCGGACGGTCACCGCTAAACAGTTCAAGGAGCTGGGACCACCAGAGTTTAAGGGAGAGCCAAAACCACTGATAGCGGAAACATGGATAAAGCAGATTACCAAGATATTTGATGTCTTGGGATGCTCCGAGGAGCAAAAGGTTCCCTTTGCCGCCTTTATGTTGCGAGGAGAGGCAGATTACTGGTGGGAATCGATTAAGCGTACTCAACCTGCCGCACTGAAGATGTCTTGGGAGAAGTTCCAAGAGCTGTTCAATGACAAATACTTTCCCGAAAGTGTTCGTCACATGAAGGAGGTGGAGTTCATCAAATTGGAGCAGAATAATATAACCGTGTCGCAGTATGAGGCTAAATTTGCTGAGTTGTCCCGATTTGCGTCCCACTTGGTGGATAATGAAGAGTGAATGACGCGAATATTTTTGCGAGGTTTGAAACCTGAGATACGTCAACATCTTATTTCTCATAAACTGTGTTTGTATTTAGATGTTGTGAATAGGGCTCAGTTAGTGGAGCGCGATAACGAGTCAACGTAACCAAAAGAGAGCAGTCGACAAAATGATAATACAAGTGAGAGCAGTCATCGAAGCGGTGACAACAAGCGTGGAGGGAATCAACAGGCCAGAAATGGTAACCACTTCGGTGGTAATCATGGCCAAAACAATAAGAATGGTCATTTCAAGAAGAGGAGATTCAACAATGATGGAAAGACGTCAGCACCAGCACCCGTTGTTAAGGAAGGAGAACGACCACCTATCATATGTTTCAAATGCGGAGGGGAGGGGCACATCAGTCCAAACTACGCGATGCCGTCTAAATCATGTTATAATTGTGGAAGAGAAGTTCATTTAGCTCGATTTTGTCGTTTACCAAAAATAAGTTCAGCCAAGATGGAGACACCGAAGGTCGTCCCAGAAAAGTCAAAACCGGTAGTGCAAGGGAGGGCGTTTGTTGTGACCTCCCAAAAAGCAAGGAACCCGAATGAGGTCATCACGGGTAAGCTTATCATAAACTCTAACGAAGTCTATACTTTATTTGATACCGGTTCTACCCATTCTTTTATTTCTCCTACTTGCGCTCATCGATTAAATTTGATTCCGGAGAAATTAGACTTTGACTTATCTGTTGAAACTCCATTGGGAGAAACCTTCATTACATCCACGGTTTATAAGTCTTGTTCGATTCAAGTTGGTTCCCACACATTACCTGTCGATCTTATTTCATTAAAAATACTTGCGTTTGACGTGATTCTAGGGATTGATTGGTTAACTACTCATCATGCAAAAATTGATTGTTTTCGTAAGGTTGTTAGCTTTCATATTCCTAATCGACCTATTATGCGAATTCAAGCAACCAAACCATTAAAATCAATCGCTGTCATCTCAAGCCATAAAGCTATTTGTTTATTGAAAAACGGATGTCAAGCTTTCTTTGCTCATTTCACAGATCTAAACAAAAATACGTCAGTTTTGAATGATATTTCTATTGTTAATAAATTCCCTGACGTATTCCCTGAAGACCCCAACTTTTATAAATAAAGATGAATTTTCTATAAATATCATTTTTGAATATTATGGAGTTAGTATAATGTTATAGTTGTGGGTAATATTTATAAATTTAGCAAAGTACGCAAGTTGTTATATAATATTCGATTGGTCGGGGAATATTCATTTTAATAGGGAATATTCGTACAACGGCACAATCATTGGTGGACCCCACAACGAAATTATTGTCGGATTGAGAAAACGACAAAAATATTTTATTAAAAATAACGACGGAAGTTTTACCATTTATACTGTTGAGCTACTCGGTAGTAAAAGTACAGTAATACGTGTGGTTGCATAGTAGCACACGGTTTTGATTATTAATGCTTATGTGAGAAGTCACTCAGTTTGATTCAATTATTGTCAGTTAATAATATGAATTATTTAGCGATAATGACGTTTTGTTTTATTCGTATTATTAACGTAATAAAACAGAAACATCTTTTTATATAAAACAGAATACTTTATTAAAGTTATTCTATAAATAGAATATATTATATTTTATTTAAAAGATTTTTCTTTAAATATAGACCGTCAGATTAAAGTAATCAATCTGGACCGTTCATGGATTAGTTACTATGCATTCTATTTTTCTATAAATAGCAGCTCATTCTTTCATTATTTCTTACGAATTCACTGAACTCTAGAGAGAGAAACTGTAGAGAGAGAGAAGAAGAGTATTCTGCTACTTAACTACTTCCTTATTTAAGCTCTTCTTTAAAACGGTAAGGGGTGTTATTCTTTCTTATTCATGAAGAGAACTGTTGTTATTCCATTTCTTATTATTATATTGGAATAACCTATATACGCGGTCTACCCTATACTTGGTGACATTCTTCTATTATTCTGTTGGAACATCCTGTCTGTGTGTTTTACACCGGACCTGGTTCCGTCTTGTTATTATTCTGTCGGAATATCCTGTCTGTGCGTTTACGCCGGACCTGGTTCCATTATTTATTATTATGTCGGAATATCCTGTCTGTGCGATTACGCCGGACCTGGTTCCATTATTTATTATTCTGTCGGAATATCCTGTCTGTGCGTTTACGCCGGACCTGGTTCCATTATTTATTATTCTGTTAGAATAACCTGTCTGTGCGGTCTATCGCATGCATGGTGATTTCTTTTGTTATTCCATTCGTTATTATACTCAGTTGGTTAAGTTTTAACTTCTATACTCCATGAAATTAGTGAAATACCCTTGATAATTGCGGTTCATCCAGTATCTTTTCATGAAAATATTCTTCTAAGTATTCTTGAATTTTACTCCACAAAGCAGTATCATGTTGACAATTTGGACGTTGTTAATTCTTGGATAAATTAATTCTTGAACTTGTTTTATTGAATTCTTATATCATTGTCATCATCCTCATGTTTATAAAATGTTGAAAGTCATCTGTGGCCTGTAGTGCATAGATGGACTTGGTATGATTATGACCAGAGATTATTCGGTATAATCATGACCGTAATGTTACAAATGATGTGGTAAAAGTCCTCATTGGCCCGTAGTGCATTGATGGACAGTTGTTGGCATGATCATGACCATTAATGAATATACGAATATCCTTGACCGTAGTACAGGGGTGATTCGATGATGTGGATTATTTTATTAAGCTGAGTCCCAGCGATAACAGTGTTGAAAAACCTTTTAAAGCATAAAAGATAGTAGAGTTTATTTTCTACTTGACTCTTTTAATGGATTGCTTGTTCCGCTGCAGTTAAACTTGATGTCTATTATATTTTATCAGTTTAACATTGTTGAAGGCTAATGATAATTTATTCTGCATTATCTTAGTCATAATATTTCTTACTGGGCTAGTTGAGCTCACCCTTTCTTTCACTGTTCTCTTCAGGAAATGAAAACGTAGCTGGGGCAAGTCGGGGAGCGGAGTGATGGTCTGAATGATAGTATTAGTTAGTAGTCCTCACTATTCTATGTAATGGTGTGTTAATAAATGTAATGAGGACTCCTTTTGAGTATGAATACTCTCTAGAAGATAATATTTGTATTCAAACTCACAGTTTATGTTTTGTCGTATTGTACACGACAGTTGTATTAGTAAATTATATTTGTATTCTGTACTATGTATCTGACGACCCAAGATGGGTGATGTATACCTAATTTTGGGGGCGTCACAATTTATATCTGCTTTACTGCTTTCATAATGTAGATATTTAATCTTTCAGCCTGCATGCTATATCTGCCTCACTCTGGCTATTTCTGGTTTTAACCGATTCATAGTGACTAAATTAGAACCGTTGAAGCTGGAATGGTTTAGATTTACTCAAATCTAGTTCTTTTTATAGCTTTTGTACATATTGCTTTCTCATATGAGCCTAGAAATTATGTGATCACATATTCAGCCTCAAAATCTAGATTCGGTTCCCGTTATGGACATTTTGCAGCTACAGCCAGCTTGTAAATTATCTACGGTGTCTGAATATCCTTAGATGGCTCTCATGCCCAGAAGGAGTTCGACACTGCTATGTATCTTATTTTCTTGAAGATATCTCGCATCTCGAAAATAAAAGCAATCAAGCCGAACACTTAATAAAATGAAAGTATTAAAGTCCTCAATTACTATTGAGCACAAAGGTTTAAAAAAAATATTTTACAAAACATCACTGCTATAACTTGTTAAAATTGAACTTTTATACAAAAGTCAAACCCTTTGTATATAGCTGCAAACGAGGCATATCACTACTTCCAAATAACTGCACACAAGCCCTACACACACACATACACAGATAGAAGTTTAATGAAAAGTGGCAGTAACCGTGTTATCTTGGAAATCGGGGGGTGCCTAACACCTTCCCTCCTCTTAATCAAGCCCCTGCACCCTAACGAATTTCAGTTTCTCAGACCAGTTAAACAGTGTCAAATGCACGGTTCTTTGTGCAAACCTTTTCAAACTTGTTTTTTCAAACAAATCTTACCTAAAAATAAGAACACCAAATGACAAGAACAGAAATGGACAAATAAAAATTCCGACATCGACAATTACATTATGTAATCACATAGATATTACATATTACATTTAGTTCTTAGAGATATTATCATGCCTCGATTATATTACTATGAAATAACAACTACCTTTAATTCACTTAATATTATTAATCTTGATAATATTTAATTCTCCTCTTAGTATTATTAGTCCACTAATAACACTTTTATTCGCTTACTAATATTATTAACATCTTAATAATATTTTAATACTTTACTAATATTATTAATCCTCTTAATAATATTTTAATCATGTATTAATATTATTACTTTAATAATACCTTACTTATTCTTTAGTATTATTAATCAATTAATAATACTTTATTCATTTACTAATATTATTAAACTTTTAACAATATTTTATTCATTTACTAATATTATTAATTATTTAATAATATTTTATTCCTTTACTAATGTTATTATATTTTTATTAATATTTTATTTACGTAATAATATTTTAATCATTCAATAATACTTTGATCTAATATTATTAATCTTTTAATAATATTTTAATATAATATTAATGCTTAAATCAAATATTATTAACCATTCAATAATATTTTAATAATGTTTTAATCTTAATATTTTTAATTTACTTAAAAATATCAGATTCTTATATTACAAATATCATAGTAACATTTTAATAAGTTAGTAGGCAAATAAACAATTTATTCTAATTATTCACCCTTTATTCGACCACTTATTTAATACTCATAAAAGGTCATAAATAATACTTCTTATTATAAATTACCAAAATACCCTCAAATAGTTAGAATATTATATATTAGTAGGACTGATCATTCGGTTATAATCGAACCGAATAGGCTATTCGGTTATAACCGAATACTGAAATAGTCATAATTTTACTATCCGAAATACCAACCAAAATTTGGCAATAACCGAAATACTGAATACCGAATTGTAAATTTGGTATTTCGGTTAATAACCAAATTTGGTATTTCGGTTAATAACCGAATTTGTACAAATCAACTGGGTCATATGTGCAATAAATATAATTTTACCATTAACAGTCTAACAGATCCAAGTCATGGATACATAAGCTAAAAATAAAACAACATAAGAAACTCAAATTATTCAAGAATATGCACAAGGAACGAAGGAAAGAGAGAGAGGGAGAGAACCTGAAAGCTGTGTTTTATCAAATTATTCAAGAATATGGCGCCAAAGTTGACATCGATCCAGGCAAGAGTTGGAGTCCGTTCAGAGGCAGAGAGGAGTGAGAGACTGAGAAACATTTGAGTAGTGAGACTGAGTAGTGAGTGAGAGATGATTTTGAGTAGTTGTAACGCCCCGAAATTCGGTTTATCTTCACACCCGGATTTCGTACGTCACGAGTACATCATTCATCCAACATACATCATTATATACTGAAATATAACAACATACATTCTCAAATTCCTAGTTCTGGAAACCTTATAACCTCTTTCATTACAAATAATGATAATTACATTATTCATTTCATCTTACAAGAGTGACTTTTATCCGCCACCAAAGATACATAATAGTTCATTAAGCTAGTCTTTAATTCAATTTCATCTTTTTCTATTACAAGTCTTCACTTGATCTTCTCTCTCATTCACATTCTGAATGGTACTTCATCTGGATACCGTCAACTTGATTTTTACAGGATCCTTAAGTTCTTCTAACTTTGTTCGCTGAAAATTGTTTTTCATTTAAAGCAAGAGTGATCATTCAATTGCCCAGCAAGTCATAACATTTGAACAAACAACTTCAGAATTCAAACATTTCTTTAGAACTCCTATAACCGAACAAAGGCTATGAAGCAGCTTGAATAATAGGAATAGTCTCGATTCCTATCATTTTAAAACATCAGTCATTTTCACTTTGAAATACTTTCATTCCTCTACCTTTTTCATACACATCGTGTCTGGCTAGAATCATTAGCACATACTTAGCAATAATGGTTCATGAATAAACATACTTGTATTGAACAACTCAATCACAGAACAGTTCATATCATAGAAACACCGAGGTGTTCAAATTGTGGCTCAAGGCCTCATACGTTCTACCACCTTGTACAAATATCGTACATTCGCACATAGACAGAATTTCTCAAGTTCAACATCTGAGAAGTTTAAGAGACTAGCATTCATGTAATATGAATGAAGTTAGTAAACTTGCCTTACGCCCAGCTATAGCTTACGCTGAACTACTCATTCCAATTCCTATGTAACACATAAGGATAAACATAAACATCAATTAGTCATATCCTTGACTTACACATTGGTTTTACTTAATTTTACTTCTTAGAGTTCGCGTTCTTGCAACATAAGTTTATGCGACCAACTTTCATTACCGGTTTATGGCTTCATGATATACATAGATGTCATACTAAAAACGTTCATCATCTTTGATGATTTGCATTCTTATCTTCTTCTTATAACTTCTCTAGGACTTAGCACGCATCGCTTCTCTACTAGTAGTCCATATGGTACTCTGAGTGGTTTCCCACAAACAACCAACAAACAAGTTCCTGTCTCATCTACATTGCCATAACAGTGAGTTAGATCGGTTTCCAGTTTTGTATATACCTTCACTCTCTGAAGGAATTGTTTAGCCTAGCTCCCATATGTCAACCATCAAAGGTTACGATTGTACCACAACCTAACTTATCGTAACTTATCCGAATCATTAAACTATAACATTCGTTAAGTCAAATTCTTATTCCTTATGGCTTCCTGGCAACTAAATGCCATACCTCAGGATTCATTCCTTATCGACTCACATTCAGCTTTCATTAATCTTATTACCGTTAATTCATTACGACTTTCTTGATAATTCATATCTTATTAATACTTTCGTTATCCACTACCTGAACCCCATGTTCATTACTCGTTCTTAGTGTCGAAGCCATACCGATCGTTGTATGTTAAGACCGATCGTTCATTCACAACGTTTATACGCTTTATATTCATCTCTCATTATCATGACATAACATCAAAATGTTATTCATTACCCTCGTCGCCCAACGTCTAAGGAAACACAACCATAGCAATCCTCCATGTTCGTTTATCGTAACTACGGTTCTCTGATATCGGTTCCATAACCCGCGCCTACAATCTTTGTCTTTTAATCTTGTTTAATCTTTACGTTCAAACTTTACTACAGGTTTAATTCACTAGATTAAGTGATACATTTGATGAACATTATGTTCTTTATCTTCCCTTACGCTTCCCCCATGAGCTGAGTAGTTAAAAACTCCTCTTTAGCTTTTTTCCTAAACTGGCGCTGCGGCGCCACTCTCTTCCTTTCCTCTTGCGCTGCGGCGCGAGTTAGCAGTGCACAACACCCCGGCCTGGTTCTGCGACACCACCTCTCAAGACATAGTTGACGCTGCGGCGCCGAGCCTAAACCCTAGAAAATTTCTCTAAGTGTTAAATCCAATTTGAGATGCTTACTTCCCGATCTCATAACTTCTTCGTTATAACTCGGAATGAGGTTGTTCTAAAGCCATTCTCTTCCTTATCTTACGTACTTCAATACCCCTTAGACAGAACCTTGTTCTGAATATATTAACATGCCATTTAGTTGGCTTGATCTTCACCCTTTGTTCGTTTTACGTTTTTAACTCTCTTCGTTCGTTCGTCTGTAATTCGGTTATCCGAACTCGGAACTCGTTCGTTCTTGAATCCATGACTCACGTTTTCTATGTTCTCTTACTTTCTTATAAAAGCCTACAGATTCGGGTTCATTTACTAACTTTCTAATTCTCGTTAGTATTTTATGAAATTTTTGTCATAACTTCGTTATAGCTAAGTTTTAATCCGTTCTTCATGAACGTTTCTACCGTTCCTAACCAAGAAATAAGCAACTAACTTATACGCAATGTTTTTAAACTTGTCCATCAACAATAATTATCCTACGATGGTTTTAAATTTGTCTATCAACAATGTTCTTTGTGTTCTTCGCGTGTTCTTCGTTGGTTCTTCATTTTTATTCGATATATTGGATTACGATTTCACTTTTTCTTAGAATTTAATGTTATAGAACACCATTCCTTACTTATTTCACCTACTCATTCATATAATCCACTCGGACCGTTCTAATTCATTACGAATCTTATACTTCCTTAAGAAATTTATTTACTAAACTTCTATTTCTTATTTCTTCATTTTCTTATGATTTCAACCATATGAAATCATTCCAATCTTCTTTTACTACCTATTCCCATTAAGTTATGTTATTAACATATAGGACTTAAAGAGAAATTAAATTCGACTAGGTTTTAGGTTACCTCTTTTCTTTATTTTTCTTCTGCTAGACAAAGCCGACGATTCGCAAGCTTTTCTCTTTCACGATCACCTTTGATCTGATTATTCATACTCATTCTCTTCCTTCTCCATCTTCTTCAAGCTCTCAAGCTCTCTCTCTCTCTCTCTCTCTCATGTTATAGGATTTTCAAAATCCAATTTAAATGAAATTTAGCTTCCTATTTAAAGAAAATCCAAAACTAGGGCAAAATAGTCATTTCACCTCCCAAACCTCCTTACTATTCATTACTTAAGTACTAAGTTTACTTGGCCTCCACATTTACTTAGCCGTTAAGTCTACTTAGCCCTTAAGTTTACTTAGCCCTTAAGCATAAGCACTTTACTTAGCTATTAAGTTTACTTAGTCATTACTTAACCTATTCTTTACTTAGCCATTAAGACTAATTGTATTCTACGCATCTCATTCTCGTATTCTCTTCGTATATAGTTCGTACGATATTCGTATTATACATCGTAATAATCTTCTTATTATACTCATATAATAACTAGTATTACAGTTGTAAGACCCCGGATTTTATGAAATAAAAATATTCAATTGTTCTATATAGTAAATAGTTAAATTGATAAAAGTTTAAAGTTATGGGTGAAATGTGCAAATTTTTTTCAAAATAAGCAAGTGGTTATAAAATATTCATTTTTGTTGGGGAATATTTGTTTGGTCGTGGAATATTCTTACTGTCGGGGAATATTCGTACGAAGGCGCAGTCATTTATGCGCAGACATTTGCTGTCAGATGAAGAAAACGATAAGTTTGAGTTTTAGAAATACACGGCGTAATTGTTACCGTTAACACTGTTAGAATACCTGGTGGTTAAAATACAGTAATACGCGTGGTTGCACAGTAGCACACGGTATTGCATATTATTTTTAAATTATTAATTCTTACGTAAGAAGACATTACTCAATAATTATTACAGTAATTACTGTTCAATATTTTATTTTATTGATTCAATAATTGTTGCGTTGATATTTTATATTATTGTTGTTTCAATAATTGTCACTGCACATTATCTCTATTATCAGATCAATAATTTATATTATTTGAATAATATTATTAGATAACATTATTGATAATGTCTAAGGAAGTTCTGTCTAAGGAGAGGTTTGGTCACCTAATTGCGCGCCAGTAAGGAGAAATCTTTATCAGAAAGCCATCTCTTTCCTGGAACGACCTGGTTGTCATAAATATGATTCTGTAATATTATTTGTTAATAATTAATTATTAATTTATATGATAAGAAAATATTTATTTTTATGTGGATATAAATGAAAGAATTAATGCTGAGGTGTATTATTAATATTTTGCCGGAATGGAGAAATTCTTAGAAAAGTATCAATTGTTGAAAATTGATATTTTACCTTACATTATAAATGTCAAATATGGTTATATAATTATATAATAATGGTGATATTTTCACACTAAATTCACGGTGCGTGAATCAAATGAGAGAAATCTAAAAATCAAAAGAAGAACCAAATATGGAATTTTCAGAAAAATTAGTTTATTACTTAATTTTATAAAATCCATAACTCTTTGTATATAATGAGTTAAGAGATGAGTCATATATCAAAAGAAAACCCTGGAAGTAAGCTACACGCATAAATTTGAATCACCAAATTATTCTTTGTGGATTTTTTGTGGTGACTGTTTGAGTGAAACTGGTACGAGGGACTTATAGTCCGAAAACCAAATCAGTGTTCTTAAAGCTCTATTGCGTGAGTTATAATTTTAATCCGATCGTTGGATCGTTGTGATTTTTGGATATGTTATACATATATAAGTTGAGTATATGTCCACAAATTTTGAACCGTTAAAAATTAACATATGATTTGTTATGAATTTTAAGAGGTGTTGAAAATCCTCTATATGTGGATTTCAGTTATTTTTCGTTTGGAATTTGGAAAAACTTAAAGCTACAGAGTTGTAGAAAATTTAATTTCCTATAAAATGGACATAAAATTGGTATTTTTCTGATAAAATGACTATTTATTATGAATTATTGAAGTTTCTGAATATTGTTTAAATGATAAAACATTTTGGAAATTTCTAGAATTGGTGAGCCCCACTTTTGGTTGATGAGAAATGTGCTGAAATTTTATTTCAAATGTGGTGGGCATGAATAGTAACAGGTAAAGCCATCAGGTAGTAAGTTAAGTCTGCTTCGGCGTTTTAATATTTTTCTATAAATAGGGTGCTTAGTTAGAATTGAAAATCACATTAGAAACATGTTTTCTCTCTTTCTCTCTCTATATTATCGAGCGTATTTTGTGAGTATTTATATACTTTGAGAGTTGCTAATCAGAGCAAGTTTTCTTTAGCATCATATTCGATATTCCAGTCAGAAGTACTACTCTTTTGAGGTAAGGGATAGTAAGGGATAATAAGGGATGCTATTTTCTTCTTAATGATATTATTCTTTCAATATCATTATACTGAAATATTGATGTGAATTTTATTGTGGAATTTCTACCTTTTTCATGTTGGGGTTACTATTCACGTATACGACACTATTCACGTATACAGCACTATTTATGTATATAACACTCTTTACGTATATGACATTATTTACGTATACGGTACTATGTACGAATACGGAATATTATTCACGAGTTACTATTCATGAGTTACTATTCACGAGTTACTATTCGTAAGTTACTATTCACGAGTTACTATTCATGAGTTACTATTCACGAGTTACTATTCATGACAAAATTGGTTTCTTTTTTTGACCGAATTATCGTTGATTTATGAATCTTACTCTTTAAACTAAATACAGTTGTTGATCATATTATTTTTATGATCACATATAATATTTTTATAATCCTAGTGATGAAATTTTTCTTTGACTTGAGTGTAAAGATGTGTAGATTATTGATATGATCGTGACTATGGGTTCTCTTTGGCCAGTAGTGCAAAGTTGAACTGTTGACTGGTATGATCATGACCATTGAATTTACAATTGAATATCTTTAGCTTAAGTGCAAAGGTGAATTGATCAATATGGTTATAATTATTGTTTATATAAATTCTGAAATGATTTTCTTTGGAATATTAATATCTTTGGCCTGTAGTGCAAAGATGACTTGTTGTTGAATATCTTTGGCTTGTAGTGCAAAGATGACCTGTTGTTGAATATATTTGGCCTGTAGTGCAAATATGACATGTTGTTGAATATCTTTGGCCTGTAGTGCAAAGATGAACTGTTGATGAATCTCTTTGGCCCGTAGTGCAAAGATGAATTTATCAGTATGATTATGAATATGAACTGTGATTTGGTATAACCATGATCTTTGATGTTTCAGGTAAAGACAGGTGATAAAAATTATCTTCGTCCTGGATGAGAAGAGGAATTTAGAACCACAATTATGATTATGAGTAATTCATATGATTGCGGACCAGAACTGTTGATTGATGTTATAGGGATAAAACATTGTTGGTGGATTTTTAACATGGAGAAGATAATAGACTTTATGGTCTATTTGACTCTTCTAATGGATTGCTCGTTCCGCTGCAACTACATTTAAAAAGTTTTATCATCTATCATATGTTCTAAATCTCTGATTTATTAATGATGAAGGCTATTGATAATTTAATTATCTTTAGTCATGATATTCTTTACTGGGCTATTTGTGCTCATCCTTTTGCTTCACAATTCCTTTCAGGTAATAAGAGTGTAGCTAGGTTGAGCGGGGGTAACAGGGGAATAGAACGGTGGTCTCTAGCTGTGAAGGTTCTCCCTAAACAGTATGGAAATAATTTTATTGAGAACTTTGGAATTGTGTGTTGTATTTTATACATCATTTATGAATCATATATGATGAGGCGAACCCAACTTTGGAAGGGTGGTTTGCCACTATCATACAAGATGTCTAATGACATACAACCTCGTGTCAACATAAGACAGGGTTGTGCACATCCACTTGCTGAGTATATATACGAGCACTGCCTATATAATCTTGGTGTTTGGTTGAAGTATAATTCTCAATTAGAGACAGTGGAGATAATGATATGTCAAGAGAAGACTCACCATTGGAAATAATATGATAGTAATATTCTCGTTTTTCTTTGGGGTCTATTGGGTCAACCAAGGATAATTCCGTGGATATATGATATCTATCATAACCTAGATGCATGGCCTTCCATGTATGAAGGTTTCCTTGAGCACTTTCCAAAGATTTTAATTTCTAAAACAGTTATTGACTGTACCTTTATGTAAGGTGCCATTGTGACGTCCTATCCATGGTTGGGACATGAGTCACAGTTGGTATATATTTGTATCAAAACTCATAACATATGTGTTGTTGTATTTTACATGACAATTGTAGTAATAAAGTTGTAGTTATTTTCTATACCATGTATTTGGCGACTCAGAATAGGTTGGGTGGAATGGACCTATTTTGGGGGCTTCACAACACTCGTATTTCTTACGCATAATAACCCTAATTATTATACGAAATCATTAAATTCTTAGAACTCACTTTCCTAACATTTAGGTTTTAAGTCCGCAGGCGAAAACTTTGTTTTAGCCATAACTAAAATATTATTGAATATTCCATTACGTCTTAGAATTCTATCATTACGCGTTTCTCAAAAATTCAAACTCAATCTCCGAACAGAAACAGATGAATAGTGCCTATTTCGTCTTTTTCCCCAAAAATATTTTTGTTCGCGAAAATTTTTTATTTTCGTCTTGAAAATTCTTACTCATTCAGTCTAGCTCGTAGCCAGAATCCTCCCGATTTATAATCATCCTAGGCTCTAGAACGATTAATAAACACATATGACATAATATTATTAATAAAAATTCCTTTTATTAATAACTAATTCTTTAAACTTAAATTTTGGACAATCTGAATTTTCGAGTCGTCACATTCTTCCCCCCTTACAAAAATTTCGTCCTCGAAATTTCTTAAAACGACACCCTTACCTGGGTCATCACATTCTCCCCTTTCTTCACATAATTTTATCCTCAAAATTTTGGCTTACCCTTTTTCTCAACTTCCCTTCAACGGAGTTCTTATCTTTCCATCATTCCTAACCTCCA
Organism: Panax notoginseng; assembly: GCA_016801055.1. Taxonomy (NCBI): domain Eukaryota; kingdom Viridiplantae; phylum Streptophyta; class Magnoliopsida; order Apiales; family Araliaceae; genus Panax; species Panax notoginseng. The sequence continues at coordinate 122,271,299 of CM029020.1, read as the reverse complement.
TAACCTATCAAGAATCATAAAGTAAAAGGAATAACGAAGAATATAAAATTTCCTTTTAAAACATTTCATACTTTTGCTGAGGGGTCATGTGACAACCCGAAAATTTATAAAATCTTGAATGATTAGAATATAGGTTAAAGAATAAAAGCTAGAAGAAAATTTGAAGATTTATTTAAAATTTTCAAGTAAAACCTATATGGTTTGCTATTTGAATGAGAATAGAGAAAATATGGGTTATAAAATTCCAAAACCCTATAAATGAAGTGATATGTATTTGAATGAATATCAAGAATAAGGTATTATGATACCTGTAAAATTTGATGTGAATTGAATAAGTATAAAGTCGTTAGTTAATACGATTAGCAATAAGAAGGGAGTAATTTAAAACTCAAAATTTGAGTTAGAAATATAATTTTGAAGTACGGACTGCTCGGTTGCGTCCGGAACGTCAAGATTAGTCAGAATGGACAGTAAACACAAAATGTGTAAATGTTAACTTTTGGTCAAAGTTAAAAGTTGACTTTTTATGGAGAAAAGTCAAAACTAGTGTGAGAAGTGAAATATGTTATATGAATAATGGTATAATATTTAATATTATACCAAAGAAGGTAAAGCAAAAATATGAGATGAGATCCAATATGTAGATATGAATATTGGTATCAAAGCAGTTAGTAAATTAAATTCATATTTGAATAAATGATTGAATATATTAAATCATATATTTGATATATAAATAAATTGTTTGAAAACAATTTATGAAGAGGAAGAGGAAATTAAATTTAATTATACAATATAAATTGTATAACTTAAATTAGTTATTAAAACATGGTATGCGATTTAAATGACCTAAAGGGTTACTTGTATTTAGTGGTCATAGAATTAATTCAAGTGAATTAAGAATTAAGTTATGTAACCTAATATATATATTAGGTGTGGTAATTAAATAACCTAAGAGGTTATAATATGGGAGAATATTAGTATATAAATATATATACTAACATTAAGAGATTTATTTTATATATCTCAGTTAATTAATTTTATAACCTAATTATAGCAAGTCTAATTGGGATAAGGGAAGAAAAGACATAAGTAATAAATTTATTTTCTAGTGTGAGAAATAAAAAACCCTAATTAAATGATTAGGGTAAAATAGAATTAAAAGTAATGGACTATAATAATGTCATAGCCCAATAAATTATTTACAGTTCAAGAGAATTGGATTTAATGGGCTAAGGAGGTAATATTATTTAAACAAGCTCAATTAATTAATTAATTAAGTATATGACTTGTAGATAAAGTGACTAAGGGTGATTAAATTATGTAATCTAGCTCAATATATTATGTATGGGGTAAGTATTATATTGACCCAATTTAATTAGGGTTGAAAGCCCAAGTTGGTTGTTGTTAATAAGTAAAACAAGTAAAATTGTTAGCTCAATGGAAATAATTAAAAGCCCAAAGCTTAGCCAAATTGTGAAGGATAATGTGGGAGAATAATAATATTAAAAATTATATTGAGTTAAGAGATATATTTTTATTATCTCAAGTTATTAATTTTATAACTTAATTAAAACAAGTTTAATTGGGTTATAGAATTTAATGTGCTAAGGTGAGGATTTAAATTCTATATATATGGAATGGATACCCTAATTAAATATTTAGGGTGTGATAAGATGGAAAGGAGTGGACTATGTAAATATTATATGGCCCAAATATTTAATTTGAAAGTTCAAAAGATTAAATAAATTGTTGGCCCAAATTTTTTTTAACCCAAATTAAAGAAGGGCATATTAGACAATTGTATATTAGAAATAATAATAATAACAAAATGTGGCCATAAGAAGGCCACATGTGCCGAATTTGTAAGGAGAAAAAAAACGGATATGATAGAGATAAGAAGGGAAAGAGAGAAGGAGAAAAAGGAAAAAAGAAGAAAGAGAAAGGGAGAAGAAAGAAGATCGGGAGATAGAGGGAGAAGAAGACGTGGCCGAAGCCATGGAAGGAGAAGAGGGGAGAGGCGGCAGCCCCCTTGAGGGAGAAAGGAGGAGAAAGATAGATCCTCCATGGAAGAAGAAGAAAGAAGAAGAAGAAGAAGAAGAAAGGTAAAATTATTTCTTCCTAAGTTTTCATCTAGATTTTCTTTTTGTAATTTTAGAAAAGGGGGTTTTGATTTGGATGTTCAAACCCTATAATCTATGTGTTTTCCTTGGATTCAATTATGGATCTACCTATTTTGGGTGTTGATTTGGTTGGAAACCAAAAGAAAAGAAAAATTAATTTTTCTAGTTTAGAAATCCTAAATTTCTATTTACTTTGAAAATCCACCGTTTTAAATATACAACTCCTTTTTACGATCCGTCAAAGAGGGGTGCTAGATATATGTGTTTACTAGTTTAACCAAGTGGTAGAACTCAAAAATCATGTTTCTAAAAGTCGTCGTGTGGATTTTTGTTAAAACAGTCCCAATTTTTAGGTACTATTTTGGACAGGTCAAAAATGGGGGCATTTTCGTCCAATTTTTATGCTTGAAAAATTCTGGAAAAATTTGGAGTGTTAATATCAGAAGATATGAAGGTTGTGTAAAAATATGAAAATTTTTGGCCATACGGTTTGAGAGTTATGGATTTTACGGTGGAGGACTATTTTTGTGAAGTCACCCGAATAACTCTCTGTGTATAAGTCCAAAAATTACAAAATTTTTACTGGAAGTACATGTGTATAGCAGGATCATACTGTATAAATTTCAGAATATTTGGAGTTAATCTCGATTTATGAAAAATCGGGGAATATTTGGCTATTATGGACTCTATAAATATAGTAAATGGATTTTAAAAATTTCGGGAAAAATATATGTTCAATATGGAACTATATTCTGTCAAATTACAGAAAAGAAATATTTTTGGAACTGATTTAATATTTTTCATCTAAATGATGAGAAATGGATAAATGGATTTAATTATATATATGATGTTCAAAAATATGAAAAATACGATTTTATGACTTGAGACCCTTGAGCATGGTTTATGAAGATTTTGATGAAGTTTTGGGTCGGGTGTGAAGTATTGTGATGTTTATGGCATTTTAGAATGATTTAATGTATTATTTGGTAATGTGTAAACAATTATAATAAATTGTTTATAAGTTTAGTAAATGATTAAAATATTATTAAAATATTAATAATATTAGATTATAATATTTTTAAGTGATTGATAACATTGTGATTAAAGTGTTATTAAATCATTGATTTAAAATATTATTTAATGATTAATAATAATTATTTAATATGTGCGAAGAATTTAGAATCCAGCTTGCTGGATTGAAGAATTTTAAGAATCCAGCTTGCTGGATTAAATGAATTATGAATCTAGGCTTGCTGGATTGGAAATATGTTGAGTTGTATGTTTAAAGCATGTTAGTGAATAATTGTTGTTGATTATTCACATCTATACTAATTTTTGATTCGCACATAGTGCATGTTGATTATGTTCATAAGGTATGAAAGACTGATCACCTTCATTACCATAAGGTTCATTTAAATTTTTATGGTCATTGTTGACTTCAAACATTATTGATTCAGTCATGCAATTATTGAAACTTGATTCATGTTATTTCACAATTATTATATTGTTGAAAACTTGAAAGCTTATTCATTTTTTTCAATCATGATATATCTTCATTGTATTTAAAACTTGCTGGGAAAATTTGTTGCTCACCCTTGCTATATCATGATAAAATTTTCAGATTTAAACGAAAGCTTGAATAAAGATAGAAGCAAAGTCAAAGTGCAAGATTAAATTATGTTGTAATTAGATCTATTAAATTTTCTGACGAAAATAGCATTGTAAACCTTTTTAGATATTGAAGGTATGCATTAAATTAAGGTTGTAGACCTTGGGAATGATGTGTAAAAGTTTAATGTATAAACAATTTAAGTTTATATCTTTCGCAATAGTTATAGAAATAGTATACCAGATCCTTGGTGATTAGAACCGGGATTTGGGGATGCTACAGGTCAAATCGATCATGAACTCTTACTAGGTTTAACAGCATGACGTCGTAACCTTTCTTCCACGGTCAGTTTACAATCACAAAAAAAGTAAACTACCTCTTACCCATCGTATATCCCATTTCGGGATATGCTCACCTCAAACTTAATCATTAGATTCCGCACCAAAATAATTTGGTTTGGCAAAACTTCTTCAAAGAAAGCTTGATTTTCTTTTAAACATGACATACCATTTGTCTAGCCGAATCAAGTAGCTTAGACCATACCAATAAATTGGATATCAATGTGAAACATTCGTCTAGTCAAATCAATTGATGTCGACTACTTCTTTAAATTCGTTTGCAATACATCAAAACGTTTTATGACGTCATGATACCATACTTTTTATAGTACGTTGAGGACTTCGTCAGTATGTGACTTCTTTATTATATATCATACCATAGCGGGTTGTTGATCCTAAGATCACATCCAACACCAAGTTCAATTGCATTAATAACTCAATCCTTTTACCATCCTTGCATCAAATGCACGGATGATATAAAATTCATTTTGATATTTTAAATCAATTTCTGTCTAGTCGAAGCAATTGGCATAGACATACCAAGAATAGCTCTTTTAAAATCCGTTGGTTCCAAAAGTTGAACCAATTCTTTCCTTTTTAAAATGTACATATCAGCACGATTTCAATAAAGTTTAAAATCTAGCATAGCTAGATGACTTGGGATATCCTATTCTCCATCTTCCTTCATTGTCTTACTTGTGACAATACTTAAATCTTCTCTAACACCTTCAATGCTAAGTCTACTAAAAACAACTCATTTTCAGTCTAAACATTTTTATACCTTAGTACAGTCCATCAACTTACCACACATTATGAGTTTAGAAACTTTTCACAATAATATGAGTTTAAGAACTATCCAGTCAGACTATAGGCGTCCATTCGCTGAGACGTTCAAAAACATACCATATTATTATGAGTCACGAACCTACCATAAGTATTAGTTTCAAGAACTCGCACCTACCTTATCGTTTTTTACCTATCAAGTATATAAATGAGAAAAGATTCACCTTCTCGCCATATACATATTGATAGCGTGACTAATCCCAATGATTATCACTGTTGTAAGCTAAGCAGTTGTTACACCAAGCACAAACCTCTGCCCATAACAAAGGTTCATACAACTCAGCTATCACATGAGTCCTCAACTGAAATTTTGCAACTCCTAAATCTCTTTTTACTTAATACGAATTTTCTTTAATTCATATACTATCCTTTACAACTCAATCTGAGTTCTTCTACCCGTACTACTTTGTAGTACCTTTCATTCATAGCATTAGCTATAAATCATTCATCGTTTAACAGCTCATCTGTTACTACGATTTACTATGATCACATGGGGATCTTCTTATCATTCTCTCTACGATTATAGTCTTAGGTACTCTTACCTAAAGTTTATAACCTATCAGCTCTGATACCAACTTGTAACGCCCTGAAATTCGGTCTATCTTCACACCTGAATTTCGTACGTCACGAGTACATCATTCACCCAACACACATCATTATATACTGAATTATAACAACATACATTCTCAAATCCCTGGTTCTGGAAACCTTATAACCTCTTTCACTACAAATAATGATAATTACATTATTCATTTCATCTTATAAGAGTGATTGTTATCCGCCACCAAGGATACATAACAGTTCATTAAACTAGTCTATAATTCAATTTCATCTTTTTCTATTACAAGTCTTCATCTGGATACCGTCAGCTTGATCTTTACGAGATCCTTAAGTTCTTCTAACCTTGTTCGCTGAAAATTGTTTTTCATTTAAAGCAAGACTGAGCATTCAATTGCCCAACAAGTCATAATAGTTGAACAAACAACTTCAGAATTCAAATATTTCTTTAGAACTCCTATAACTGAACAAAGGTTATGAAGTAGTTTGAATAATAGGAATAGTCTCGATTCCTATCATTTTAAAATATCAGTCATTTTCACTTTGAAATACTTTCATTCCTCTACCTTTTTCATACACATCCTATCTGGCTAGAATCATTAGCACAGACTTAGCAATAACAGTTCATGTATAAACAGAACATACTTGTATTGAACATCTCAATCACAGAACAGTTCATATCATAGAAACACCGAAGTGTTCAAATTGTGGCTCAAGGCCTCATACGTTCTACCACCTTGTACAACTATCGAACATTCGTACATAGACAGAACTTCTCAAGTTCAACATCTGAGAAGTTTAAGAGACTAGCATTCATGTAATATGAATGAAGTTAGGAAACTTGCCTTACGCCCAGCTATAACTTACGATGAACTGCTCATTCCAATTCTTATGTAAGTCATAAGGAGAAACATAAACATCAATTAGTCATATCCTTGACTTACACTGGTTTTACTTAACTTTACTTCTTAGAGTTCGCGTTCTTGCAACCTAAGTTTACGTGAACAACTTTCATTAACGGCTTACGGCTTCATGACATACGGAGATGTCTTACTCAAAACATTCATCGTCTTTGATGATTTGCATTCTTATCTTCTTCTTCTCTAGGACTCAGCACATATCGCTTCTCTGCTAGTAGTTCATATGGTACTCTGAGTGGTTTCCCACAAATAACCAACAAACAAGTTCCCGTCTCATCTACACTGCCATCACAGTGAGTTAGATCGGTTGCTAGTTTCGTATATACCTTCGCTCTCTGAAGAAATTGTTTAGCCCAGCTCCCATATGTCAACCATCAAAGGTTACGATTGTACCACAACCTAAGTTATCGCAACTTAGCCGAATCATTAAACTATAACGTTCTTTAAGTCAATTTCTTATTCCTTATGGCTTTCTAGCAACTAAATGCCATACCTCATGATTCATTCCTTATCGACTCACATTCTGCTTTTATTAATCTTATTACCGTTAATTCATTACGACTTTCTTGATAATTCATATCTTATTAATACTTTCGTTATCCATTACCTTAACCCCATGTTCATTACTCGTTCTTAGTGTCGAAGCCATACCGATCGTTGTATGCTAAGATCGATTGTTCATCGTAATAATGTTGCATTCACAGCGTCTATACGTTTTAAATTTATCTCTCATTATCATGACATAACATCGAAAGGTTATTCTTTACCCTCGTCGCTCAACGTCTAAGGAATCACAACCATAGCAATCCTCTATGTTCGTTTATCGTAACTACGGTCCCCGGATATCGGTTTCGTAACCCGCCACTACAATCTTTGTCTTTTAATCTCATTTAATCTTTCTGTTCAACCTTTACTAAAGGTTTAATTCACTAGATTAAGTGTTACATTTGATGAACAGTATGTTCTTTATCTTCCCTTACGTTTCCCCCATGAGCTGAGTAGTTAAAAACTCCTCTCTAGCTTTTTCCCTAGACTAGCTCTGTGGCCCCACTCTTTTCCTTTACTCTTGTACTGTGGCACGAGTTAGCAGTGTACAACACCCCTGGCCTGGCATTACGGCACCACCTCTCAAGGCATAGTTGGCGCTGCGGCGCCGAGCCTAAACCCTAAAAAATTTCTTTAAGTGTTAAATTCAATTTGAGACGCTTGCTTCCCGATATCATAACTTATTTGTTATAACTCAGAACGAGGTCGTTCCACAGCCATTCTCTTCTTTATCGTATGTACTTCAATACCCCTTAAACAGAACCTTGTTCTGAATCTGTTAATGTGCCATTTAGTTGGCTTGATCGCCCTTCGTTCGTTTTATGTTTTTAACGCTCTTCGTTCGTTCGTCAGTAATTCGGTCATTCGAACTCAGAACTCGTTCGTTCTAGAGTCCATGACTCACATTTTCTATGTTCTCTTACTTTCTTATGAAACCCTATACATTTGCGTTCATTTACTAACTTTCTAATTCTTGTTCGTCTTTTACAAAATTTTTGTCATAACTTCATTATAGGTAAGTTTTAATCCATTCTTCATGAATGTTTCTACCGTTCCTAACCAAGCAATAAGAAAATAACTTATACACGATAGTTTTAAACTTGTCTATCAACAAAAATTATCCTACGATGGTTTTAAATTTGTCCATCAATAATGTTCTTCGTGTTCTTTACGTGTTCTTCGTGTTCTTCGTTTGTTCTTCATTTTTAATCGATATTTTGGATTACAATTTCACTTTTTCTTGGAATTTGATGTTATAGAACACCATTCCTTACTTATTTCACCTACTCATTCATATAATCCACTCGGATCGTTCTAATTCTTTACGAATCTTATACTTCCTTAAGAAATTTATTTACTAAACATCTATTTCTTATTTCTTCATTTTCTTATGATTTCAACCATATGAAATCATTCCAATATTCTTTTACTTCCTATTCCCATTAAGTTATGTTATTAACATATAGGACTTAAAGAGAAATTAAATTCGACTAGGTTTTAGGTTACCTCTTTTCTTTATTTTTCTTCCGCTAAACAAAGCCAACGATTTGCAAGCTTTTCTATTTCACGATCACCTTCGATTCGATCATTCATACTCATTCTCTTCCTTCTCTATCTTCTCCAAGCTCTCAAGCTCTCTCTCTCTCTCTCTCATGTTATAGGATTTTCAAAATCCCATTTAAATGAAAGTTAGCTTCCTATTATAGAAAATCTAAAGCTAGGGCAAAATAGTCATTTCGCCCCCCCAAACCTCCTTACTATTCATTACTTGAGTACTAAGTTTACTTGGCCTCCACATTTACTTAGCCATTAAGTCTACTTAGCTGTAAGACCCCAACTTTTATAAACAAAGATGAATTTTCTATAAATATCATTGTTGAATATTATGGAGTGAAGTTGATATAATGTTATAGTTGTGGGTAATATTTATAAATTTTACAAAGTACGCAAGTTGCTATATAATATTCGATTGGTCGGGGAATATTCGTTTTAATAGGGAATATTCGTACGATGACACAATCATTGGTGGACCCCACAACGAAATTATTGTCGGATTGAGAAAACGACAAAAATATTTTATGAAAATAACGGCGGAAGTTTTACCATTAATACTGTTGAACTACTCGGTAGTAAAAGTACAGTAATACGATGGTTGCATAGTAGCACACGGTATTGATTATTGATACTTACGTGATAAGTCACTCAGTTTTGTTTTATTGGTATTATTAATGTAATAAAACAGAAAAGCTTTTTATATAAAACAGAATACTTTTATAAAGTTATTCGTTTTATTATGCTAATAATAAATTCTTTTTATATAAAACATAATACTTTTATAAAGTTATCTATTTTATTAGACAATAATTAGAATATATTATATTTTATTATGTATAGTATTTTCATAGTGCCTGCGTAGTGTTTGCATAGTAAAATCTTTTATAAAGTTATTCGTTTTATTAGATTATAAATAGAATATATTATATTTTATTTAAAAGATTTTGCCTTAAATATGGACCGTCAGATTAAAGTAAATCAATCTGGACCGTTCATGAATTAGTTACTATGCAGTCCATTCTTCTATAAATAGAAGCTTATTCCTTCATTATTTCTTACGAATTCACTGAAACTCTAGAAAGAGAAGTTATAGAGAGAAAGAAGAAAAGTATTCTGCTACTGCACTAGTCATATATCCAGTATTCTTCTTCTTAAGGTAAGGGGTATTATTTCTTTTGTATTCATGAAGAGAACTTCTCTTATTCCATTATTTATTATTCTGTTGGAATAACCTGTATACGCGGGCTACCCTATACTTGGTGAAATTCTTCTGTTATTCCATTCTTTATTATTCTGTTGGAACATCATGTCTATGCGTTTATGCCGGACCTGGTTCCATTATTTATTATTCTGTCGGAATATCCTGTCTGTGCGTTTACGCCGGACCTGGTTCCATTATCTATTATTCTGTCGGAATATCCTGCCTGTGCGTTTACGCCGGACCTGGTTCCATTATTTATTATTCTGTCGGAATATCCTGTCAGTGCGTTTACGCATGACCTGGTTCTGTTATTTATTATTCTGTTGGAATAACCTGTCTGTGCGGTCCATCGCATGCCTGGTGATTTCTTTTGTTATTCCATTCTTTATTATACTCAGTTGGTTAAAGTTTTGGCTTTTGTACTCCATGAAATTAGTAGAATGTCCTTGATATTTACGCTTCATCCAGTATATTTTCATGGAAATATTTTTCTGAGCATTCTTGAATTTTACTGCACAAAGCAGTATCATGTTGACAATTTGGACGTTATTGGTTCTTGGATTAATTAATTCTTGAACTTGTTTTATTGAATTCTTATATCATTATCATCATCCTCATGTTTATATTTTGTTGAAAGTCATCTATGGCATGTAGTGCATAGATGGACTTGGTATGATTATAACTAGGGATTATTCGGTGTAATCATGACTGTAATGTTACAAATGATGTGGTAAAAGTCCTCATTAGCCCGTAGTGCATTGATGGACAGTTGTTGGCATGATCATGACCATTGATGAATACACAAATATCCTTGGCTGTGATGCATGGATAATTTGTGGTTGTGATACTAATGAATATCCTTGGCCGTAGTGCAGGGATGATGTGGATTATTTATTAAGTTGAGTCTCAGCGATAAAAGTGATGAAAAACCTTTTAAATCATAAAAGATAGTAGATTTTATTTTCTACTTGACTCTTTTAATGGATTGCTTATTCCGCTGCAGTTAAACTTGTTGTTTGTTATATTTTATCATTTTAACACTGTTAAAGGCTAACGATAATTTATTCTGCATTATCTTAGTCATAATATTTCTTACTGGGCTAGTTGAGCTCACCCTTTTACTTTCATTGTTCTCTTCAGGAAATGAGAACGTAGCGGGGACTAGTCGGGGGACGGAGTGACGATTCAGAGGATACCATTAGTAGTCCTCACTATTCTATGAAATAGTGTGAAAATAAATGTATTTAAGAACTCATTTTGAGTTTGAATCCTGTTTAGAAGAAAGTGTTGTATTAAAACTCACAGCTTATGTTTTGTCGTATTTTACACGACAGTTGTATAATTAAGTTTTATTTGTATTTTATACCATGTAGTTGACGACTCAAAATAGGTGATGTATACCTATTTTGGGGGCGTCACAGTTGGTATCAAAGCTTAGGGATATGATCCCTGGCTGAGATGTGAGATAAGAACTAGGAGGGGAGAGACGGGGAATTCCTTCGCTAGTATGACCTACCTAAGTTTACTTGTTATTTAATTGGTCGGTCAGAGTATAGAGATAATATGTGATATGTTAATTAACCCTTGTTTTGTGGCAGTATTTGAAAATGACATCCGAGAATGTTGAGAATAACAATGGAGCACAGGCGACCGTTGATTCACCACATATCAATAATCAGGATAATGTGCATCAGGAAGGCGATAATCCTCATGCAAACAACAACACTGACCAAATGATGAATGACAGAATGTTCAAACGCTTTATGCAATTCATGCAACAGCAGGCGAGAGCGGCTCCTATCCAAAATGTAGGTGGAAACACTGAAAACTCACGGACGGTCACCGCTAAATAGTTCAAGGAGCTGGGACCACCGGAGTTTATTGGAGAACCAAAACCACTTAAGGCGGAAACGTAGATAAATCAGATCACCAAGATATTTGATATCTTGGGATGCGCCGAGGAGCAAAAGGTTCCCTTTCCCACCTTTATGTTGTGAGGAGAGGTAGATTACTGGTGGGAATCGGTAAAGCGTACTCAACCTGCTGCACTGAAGATGTCTTGGGAGAAGTTCCAAGAACTGTTCAATGACAAGTACTTTCCCGAAAGTATTCGTCACAAGAAGGAGATAGAGTTTATCAAGTTGGAGTAGAATAATATGACCGTGTCGTAGTATGAAGCTAAGTTTGCCGAGCTATCTCGGTTTGCGTCCTACTTAGTGGATAATGAAGAGAGAATGACGCGGATGTTTTTAAGAGGTTTGAAGCCGGAGATACGTCAACATCTTATTTCTCATAAACTGTGTTTGTATTCAGATGTTGTAAATAGGGCTCAGTTAGTGGAGCACAGTAACTAGTCAAAATAACCTAAAGAGTGGAACAGGCAAAATGATAATACCAGTGAAAGCAGTCATCGAAGCGGTGACAACAAGCGTGGAGGGAATCAACAGGCCAGAAATGGTAACCACTTCGGTGGTAATCATGGTCAAAATAATAAGAATGGACATTTCAAGAAGAGGAGATTCAATAATGATGGAAAGACGTCAGCACCAGCACCTGTGGTTTACGAAGGAGAACGACCATCGATCATATGCTCCAAATGCGGAGCGGAGGGACACATCAGTCCAAACTGCGCGATGCCATCCAAAGCATGTTATAATTGTTGGAGAGAATGTCACCTAGCCCAATTTTGTCGTTCACCGAAGACAAGTTCAGCTAGGATGGAGTCACCAAAGGACGTCCCAGAAAAGTCAAAACTGGTAGTGCAAGGGAGAACATTTGTTGTGACCTCACAGAAAGCAAGGAACCCGAATGAGGTCATCACGGGTAAGCTTATCATAAACTCTAGCGAAGTCTATACCTTATTTGATACCGGTTCTACCCATTCTTTTTTTTTTCTCTTATTTACGCTCAACGATTAAATTTGACTCCGGAGAAATTAGACTTTGACTTATCTGTGGAAACTCCGTTGGGAGAAACCTTCATTACATCCACTATTTATAGGTCTTGTTTAGTTCAAATCGGTACCCTCACATTACCTGTCGATCTTATTTCATTGAAAATACTTGCATTTGATGTAATTCTAGGGATTGATTGGTTAACTACTCATCATGCAAAAATTGATTGTTTTCGTAAGGTTGTTAGCTTTCATATTCCTAATCAACCTATTATGCGAATTCAAACAGCCAAACCATTAAAATCAATCACTGTCATCTCAAGCCATAAAGCTATTCATTTATGGAAAAACGGATGTCAAGCTTTCTTAGCTCATGTCACGGATCTAAACAAAAATACTTCAGTTTTGAATGATATTTCTATTGTTAATGAATTTCCTGACGTATTCCCTGAAGAACTTTCTGGCCTACCCCCAGAGTGTGAAATTGAATTTTGTATCGACCTTGAACCCGGTACAAAACCCATTTCCAAAGCCCCATATCGAATGACTCCTATTGAACTTCAGGAGTTAAAGACCCAACTGCAGGAATTGTTAGACATTGGCTTTATTCGTCCTAGTACTTCTCCTTGGGGTGCTCCTGTTCTATTCGTGAAGAAGAAAGATGGGAGTATGCAACTTTGTATTGATTATCGGGAGTTGAATCATGTCACCATCAAAAATAGGTACCCATTTCCACGTATTGATGACCTGTTTGACCAGTTGCAAGGAGCACAATTCTTTTCAAAAATCGATCTTCGTTCTGGATATCATCAGTTGAAGGTTAGAACTGAGGATATTCCAAAGACTGCCTTCAGAACTCGGTACGAGCATTATGAATTCTTAGTCATGTCCTTTGGATTGACTAATGCTCCTGCTGCCTTCATGGATTTGATGAACCGAGTATTCAAGGAATATTTGGATCACTTTGTGGTCGTCTTTATTGATGACATCCTTATTTATTCCAAAAGCCGTGAAGATCATGAGCAACACTTAAGGCTGACACTCCAAAAGCTTCGTGAATACAAGCTTTATGCCAAGTTGAAGAAATATGAGTTCTGGCTTGAGGAAGTAGCATTCCTTGGGCACGTAGTATCAAGTCATGGAATATCTGTTGACCCGGCAAAGATTGAAGCAATTCAAAGTTGGGAGCAACCTAAATCTGTGACCGAAGTACGTAGCTTTCTCGGTTTAGCTGGTTATTATCGGAGATTCGTGGAAGAATTTTCTCGAATCGCTACTCCATTAACTCCGCTGACTCGGAAAGATACAAAGTTCTGTTGGAGCGAAGAATGTGAGAAGAGTTTTCAAGAACTCAAGAGGAGACCCATTTCAGCACCTGTTTTGACAATACCATCTGGCTCGGAGGGATTTGTCATCTACAGTGATGCTTCGGGCAAAGGGTTGGGATGTGTTCTCATGCAACATGGAAAAATCATAGCCTATGCCTCAAGACAACTCAATGAATATGAGAGGAATTATCCTACTCATGATCTAGAGTTGGCAGCTATTGTCTTCGCACTTAAATTTTAGAGGCATTACTTGTATGGGGAGAAAGTGGAGATCTTTACGGATCATAAAAGCCTCAAATATTTCTTCACTCAAAAGGAACTCAACATGCGACAACGAAGTTGGCTGGAACTGTTGAAAGATTATGATTATACCATTCAATACCATCCTGGAAAAGCGAGCGTGCTAGCTGATGCATTGAGTAGAAGATCATATGCAAGTACGAGTGCAATATTGTCAACGCAAAGGCCCATTTTGTGTGACTTACAAAGGATGAAGATAGAGTTAAAGACTCCAGGGACCCATGTGATGATGGCGAATATACGAGTAGAATCGACTTTAATTGATAAAGTTAAAGCTGCTCAAGCTACAGACCAGGAGCTGATGTGTATGAGGAAGAACGTGCAAGAAGGTGCTATGCCGGAAGCAAGAATCGATGAAGAAGGAATACTTCGAGTCAACTCCAGACTTTGTGTTCCTAACAACCCTGATTTATAGTATAAAATCATGATGGAGGCACACAACACACCGTTTCCAATCCATCCTGGGAGTACCAAAATGTATCGTGATCTTCGTTATACATTTTGGTGGAGCAATATGAAGAGAGAGACAACACTGTTTATCTCAAGGTGTCTAACTTGTCAACGAGTCAAATCGGAGCATCAAGTACCAAAAGGTCCATTGCAACCACTTGAAATTCCAGAATGGAAGTAGGAGCACATTACCATGGATTTCGTTACTGGTCTTCCCAAGGTTTCTCAAGGCATTGATGTAATTTGGGTCATTATTGATAAATTAACCAAGTCTGTTCATTTCTTACCAATACGAAAAACTTATACACTTGAACGTCTTGCTCGTATGTATATAAATGAGATTATAAGACTGCATGGTATGCTAGTATCCATAGTTTCTGATCGAGACACAAGATTCACTTCACGATTTTGGGTTAGTTTGCAAAAAGCTATGGGCACGGATTTACGATTTATTTCAGCATACCATCCCCAGACGGATGGACAATCAGAGAGGACTATTCAAACTCTTAAAGATTTATTAAGACTCTGTGTCCTTGACTTCAAGGGTAGTTGGGATAAGTTCTTACCATTGGTGGAGTTTTCCTACAACAACAGTTATCAAGCAAGTATTGGCATGACTCCATTCGTGGCGTTGTATGGAAGAAAGTGTCGTTCTCTAGTATGTTGGGATGAGGTGGGTGAAGCAACGTTGTTGGGACCAGAGTTGGTACGTATGACTACGGAAAATATTCAAATAATTCGGTAACGTATAAAAACCTCACAAGATCGACAAAAGAGTTATGCTGATCTTCATCGAAAGGACGTGAAATTTGATATATGAGATCATGTGTTGTTACGAGTTGCTCCGTGGAAAGGAGTTACGAGATTTGGAAAGAGAGGAAAGCTCAATCCTCGATTCATTGGCCCATTTTTAATCCTCGATCGAGTAGGAACTGTGGCCTATAGACTCGCTTTACCGCCAAGTATGTCTCGTGTTCATAATATTTTTTACATATCCATGTTACGTAAATATGTGGAAGACCCGAGCCACATTATTGAGTTAGAAACGGACGAAATAACGAAAGATTTAACGTATGAAGAGGTTCTTGTTCAAATCTTGGATAAGAAGGAACATATTCTACGCCCCAAGGTTATACCTCAAGTCAAAGTTTTGTGGAGAAACCACGATATCGAGGAAATGACCTGGGAGTTAGAATTTAAAATGACGTCAAGGTATCCTTACCTCTTCGATATACCATGTACGTATCCTAATTTCGAGGGCGAAATTTCATAAGAAGGGGAGGTTGTAAGACCCCAACTTTTATAAATAAAGATGAATTTTCTATAAATATCATTTTTGAATATTATGGAGTGAAATTGATATAATGTTATAGTTGTGGGTAATATTTATAAATTTTTCAAAGTAAGCAAGTTGCTATATAATATTCGATTGGTCGGGGAATATTCATTTTAACAGGAAATATTCGTACGACGACACAATCATTGGTGGACCCCACAACGGAATTATTGTCGGATTGAGAAAACGACAAAAATAATTTATGAAAATAACGACGAAAGTTTTACCATTAATACTGTTGAACTACTCGGTAGTAAAAGTACAGTAATACGCATGGTTGCATAGTTACACACGGTATTGATTATTGATGCTTATGTGATAAGTCACTCAGTTTTGTTTTATTGGTATTATTAATGTAATAAAATAGAAAAGCTTTTTATGTAAAACAGAATACTTTTATAAAGTTATTCGTTTTATTAGGCTAATAGTAAAATCTTTTTATATAAAACAGAATACTTTTATAAAGTTATCTATTTTATTAGAAAATAATTAGAATATATTATATTTTATTATGTATAGTGTTTGCATAGTGCCTGCATAGTGTTTGCATAGTAAAATCTTTATAAAGTTATTCATTTTATTAGATTATAAATAGAATATATTATATTTTATTTAAAAGATTTTTCTTTAAATATGGACCGTCAGATTAAAGTAAATCAATCTGGACCGTTCATGAATTAGTTACTATGCAGTCCATTCTTCTATAAATAGAAGCTCATTCCTTCATTATTTTTTACGAATTCACTGAAACTCTAGAGAGAGAAGTTATAGAGAGAAAGAAGAAAAGTATTCTGCTACTGCACTAGTCATATATCCAGTATTCTTCTTCTTAAGGTAAGGGATATTATTTGTTGTACTCGTAAAGGATATTCTTTCTTTCTTATTCATGAAGAGAACTTCTGTTATTCTATTTTTATTATTCTGTTGGGGTAACCTGTATACGCGGGCTACCCTATACTTGGTGAAATTCTTCTGTTATTCCATTCTTTATTATTCTGTTGAAATATCCTGTCTGTGCGTTTACGCCGAACCGGGTTCCATTATTTATTATTCTGTCGAAATATCCTGTCTGTGCGTTTACGCCGGACCTGGTTCCATTATCTATTATTTTGTCGGAATATCTTGTCTGTGCATTTACGCCGGACCTGGTTTCATTATTTATTATTCTGTCGAAATATCCTGTCAGTGCGTTTACGCATGACCTGGTTCCGTTATTTATTATTCTGTTAGAATAACATGTCTGTGCGGTCCATCGCATGCTTGGTGATTTCTTTTGTTATACCATTCTTTATTATACTCAGTTGGTTAAAGTTTTGGCTTTTATACTCCATGAAATTAGTGGAATATCCTTGATATTTGCGCTTCATCCAGTATATTTTCATGGAAATATTCTTCTAAGCATTCTTGAATTTTACTGCACAAAGCAATATCATGTTGACAATTTGGACGTTATTGGTTCTTGGATTAATTAATTCTTGAACTTGTTTATTGAATTCTTATATCATTGTCATCATCCTCATATTTATATTTTGTTAAAAGTCATCTATGGCATGTAGTGCATAGATGGACTTGGTATGATTATAACTAGGGATTATTTGGTGTAATCATGACCGTAATGCTACAAATGATGTGGTAAAAGTCCTCATTGGCCCGTAGTGCATTGATGGACAGTTGTTGGCGTGATCATGACCATTAATGAATACACGAATATCATTGGCTGTGATGCATGAATAATTTGTAGTTGTGATACTAATGAATATCCTTGGCCGTAGTGCAGGGATGATGTGGATTATTTATTAAGCTGAGTCTCAGCGATAAAAGTGATGAAAAACCTTTTAAAACATAAAAGATAGCAGATTTTATTCTCTACTTGACACTTTTAATGGATTGCTTGTTCCGCTGCAGTTAAACTTGATGTTTGTTATATTTTATCGTTTTAACACTGTTGAAGGCTAACGATAATTTATTATGCCTTATCTTAGTCATAATATTTCTTACTGGATAGTTGAGCTCACCCTTTTGCTTTCATTGTTCTCTTCAGGAAATGAGAACGTAGCGGGGACTAGTCGGGGAACGGAGTGACGATTCAGAGGATAGCATTAGTAGTCCTCACTATTCTATGAAATAGTGTGAAAATAAATGTATTGAGAACTTATTTTGAGTTTGAATCCTATTTAGAAGAAAGTGTTGTATTTAAACTCACAGCTTATGTTTTGTCGTATTTTACACGACAGTTGTATAATTAAGTTTTATTTGTATTTTATACCATGTAAGTGATGTATACCTATTTTTGGGGCGTCACATTAGCCCTTAAGTTTACTTAGCCTTTAAGTTTACTTAGCTCTTAAGCATAAACACTTTACTTAGCTATTAAGTTTACTTAGTCATTACTTAACCTATTCTTTACTTAGCCATTAAGACTAATCGTATTCTATGCATCTCATTCTCGTATTCTCTTCGTGTATAGTTCGTACGATATTCGTATTATATGTCGTAATAATCTTCTTACTATACTCGTATAATAACTAGTATTACACTCGTATTTCTTACGCATAATAACCCTAATTATTATACGAAATCATTAAATTCTCGAAACTCACTTTCCTAACGTTTAGGTTTTAAGTCCGCAGGCGAAAACTTCGTTTTTGCCATAACTAAAATATTATTGAATATTCCATTACGTCTTAGAAATCTATAATTATGCGCTTCTCAGAAATTCAAACTCAATCTCCGAACATATACGGATGAATAGTGCCTATTTTGTCTTTTTCTCCGAAAATATTTTTGTTCTCATAAAAATTTTATTTTTGTCTTGAAAATTCTTACTCGTTCAGTCTAGCTCGTAGCCAGAATCCTCCCGATTTATAATCATCCTAGGTTCTAGAACGATTAATAAACACATCGCACATAATATTATTAATAAAAATTCATTTTATTAATAACTAATTCTTTAAACTTAAATTTTGGACAATCTGAAATTCCGGGTCGTCACGATAGTGAGAGATGATCTTAGAGATTGATCAATTTTGAAGCATTGGGTTTTGATCTTTGACTGTAAGGGAGTGATAGTCAAGAGCGAGAGTGAGAGATCGATCGATTTTGAAGCTTTGGATTTTGATCTTTGATTGGGAGAGAATGATAGTCGAGATCGAGAGTGAGAGATCGATCAATTTTGAAGGTTTGGGTTTTGATCTTTGACTGTGAGAAAGTGATATTCGAGAGCGAGGATGAGAGTTAGAGATTTGGGCAATTGGGCTAGGGGGCTGAGAGCATGAGAAACTTTCGGTTTAATCAGAACAAGACGCTTGCTCGTATATTTTAAGGGTTAGTTCGATTATTCAGTTAAACCGAATAACTCAAAATTAAAACCTGTATTTACTAACCGTAAACCGTAAATAATTTCGGATATAATCGAATTATCAAAAAAATTCGGTTAAATTATTTCGGTTCGATTAGGTTATTCTGTTATACTCGCTTTTTGCTTAGTCCTATATATTAGGAGTATTCAAGCATTCAAATGACATTTTCCTTATTTATGACATCATTTAACTATTTATTTCCTTTTATTTATAACTTCATCATTTTTAGGAAAAATACCAAACTGATTCCAAAAATTCTTCTTTCCTGGATTTGGACAGTGTATGATCAAAAAATGATTCACAAATTTTTCTGGAATTTTAGAAAGTGATTTACTATTTTTAAAGTACTCAAAACCTCCAAATCTTGTAACATTTTTCATAAATCGAGTTTTACTCTGAAAATTCTGAAACTTTCAGGGTACACAGTCATAACATATATACACATACTGTAAAAATTTCTGATTTTTCCAAGGTATACACAGTGGGGAATACGGGTAAGAATATTTAGGAGTCCTTCACAGTAAAAGCTATTACACACAAACTACACATTGAAACGTGTCTGTTCTTTTTCGTTTATGTAGATAACTTCTTAAGGTACCTCTTTGATTTTTCTCAATTTTTTAAAAGGTTCAGAACTGGCAGAAACAACCTTAGGAAAAACAAGGCAATAACTTTTTAGGGTTTTAAAGCCTTAAGTTCTATACTAGGGCTATTTTGGAGAAAACAGCCCCCAAGGCTTCAACAATTATTGGATTTGTGTTCTACCACTTGGGTTTACTAGCTAACTCATGTATCTAGCATCCCCCCTTTTAATGGATCACAAATCCAAGTTATAAAACTTGAGTTACACAAGATTTAGTGGAAGAAAAACTAGTGTTTTACCCCTAGGAGAACATATGCTCATTTTCTTCCTCTAAACCTTTGATCTAACACTCAAGATACTTAGTTCCATACATGATGATATGTGAAACTAGGGTATCTTTGGTATTAGTTCATAACCCCATCAAAGCTTGATATAACATCAAATAGAAGCAGAAGGTGAAGATTTAGGTTATACCTTGTTCTAGTAGCAACCTTCCTTGATCTACCAAAGTAAGCTATGAACTTTAGGTGCATTAATCAAGCTAGCACACTCCTCTTTTTTCCCTCAAAATCGAACCTCTATCTCTCTTTTCTCCCTTGGTATTTTGCTAGCTTGGAAGAAAATAGAAGAAGAGTAGGAGAAATGAAATGAAATGTGGTGATTTAACTAATATCGTCCATATCTTTGTTGTCCCTTGGATAAAAAGCTTAGCCTTATCTCTTCCAATTAAGCCTAATCATGTCATTAAAGGTGCTAAATAGATTTCTACCAATGGGAGATGGACACACTTGTACTTGATGTAAAAGTTACTAATTAAGGAACTTGATTAGCATAATTTTGTCGTCTTAAAAGGCCTAATAGGGTGGGTCACCTTAGCCCCATTATCCCCTCCATTTTGCTTTTATTTTAATATAGAATTTGATTAATCAAAAGTCTAAAATACCATTAATCAAGCGGGCTAAGTATTGGTTTGCATTTTGTTTCTTTTGGGCTTCTCATTTAATTGTTTTGGGCTATGTAATAAACATAGTTTAACAATTTTAATATATATTACCCTAATTGTTTATTTAGGGTTTCTATTTCCAATCTTATGGAATTTAATTACTTACACATATCTCTTTAACTTGTAACCTAATTAGGTTTACTATAATTAGGTTTAAAATTATTAATTACGTGCAATAATAAAATTATCCACTTAAGTTAGTATAAATATTAAATACTAACTATTTATTATTACCATAACCCTTAGGTTATTTAATTTAATTATCTCACCTAATGTATAATTAGGTTATGAAGCTTTCCTTTTTATCTATAAATATATATATCCGTAACTATAGTATATATATTTATTTAGCCATACACCACTTCACATATGTTATCACATATTAAATCACTATATATCACAAAGTTTTAAATATCAATAATGTATATACATATAAAGTGACTTGAAATTCCTGGTTATTACAATCACTCGTACTACTATCACTTCAGGAATTCCTATTGATAGGCAAGTAAAACTCCATTAGGTATTCCTTAGCGAGCCACGTTTAGTGAAATTATTCCCCAATAAGTACCCACATACTTGCTTTAGTGTCTCCACACAAATGATCATGAGATCAATCATCCTCATCCAATGAGCAAACAACATATGTACCAATCTATCCGGATTCACTAATCTCTTTTTTAGTAATCCATTGATTGGATCATTTTAGTTTTTAAGCCATCTAAGAATTTAGATCTCATTAGCATAATCTCATCATGATTCTAAAAGCATTGCCTAAGACTATGTGTTTATCACATATTATTAAACAGCACCATGTAGATAAATTAAATGCCTTTAGTAAATAAATACTTTTATTAATAAATAACTAAGATTGATTACAAAGTATATGCTTTAGTATCATACATGATTGACTTGTATGCATACTACTTTCATTCGGGGGCTTGCTTATGCGAGGGGAAGGCATTAGGCACCCCTCGACTTCCGTAAAACACGGTTATCGTGACTTTTTCATTCCATATACATTTAATGTGTGTGTGTGTGTGTTTGTTGAAAGATTTTGTTTTGAAAAGGTGCTTCAATTCTTTATTCTAAAGTAGTGTTGTGCCTCTTTAGACCTATGTACAAAGGGTTTGATTTACATAAAAGTTCATTTTTTTTCATTTAAAGCATATGAAAGTGAGGTTTTAAAAGTTGGTTTTCAAACCCTTTTGCCAAATAGAAATTGAGGCCCGTTGATACTTCCATTTTAACTAGATTTGACTTGATTTGATTTTATTGAGATGTGAAGCATCTTTGACAGTAAATTAAAACTATTTACAAGTGTCGGACTCCTTGTGGTCATGAAAGCCATCTAACTAGCCCGAGAACCACAAACCACGATTTCACTATTTCGGGGCCTTAAATCCAAATAACCGTTTTAAGGCCCAAAGATTACATATATAAGGGGTTGCAAGCTGGTTGAACAACTTAAAAAAGTCTATCACTGGAACCGAGTTTCAGATTCATTGATTGAATCTTTACCCGGATGGTTCCTACGCTCACATCATATCATTTAAAAGCTTGCATGAAATATATATTGCAACAAAACAGATATAACTTACAAACTTTATTTGACCAATTGATTTATTGGTTAAATCCTTGTATATGAGTGAATGAGCTTCCCGTTTCCTCTAGATACGGATCTAGGGTCACATGGCTGCTAAATATTTAAAAAACTAGAAATTAAACTAGATCTATCTAGATCATAGCTGTTCTAGCTCAACGGTTCAAGTTTTACTGCTTTTGAACCGTTAAAATCTAGATCTTGCTAAATCTTGTATATATCTAGTCAATACACTTTAAATATTGACTATTTATTTGAAATGAACGGTTAAAACTGATATCCAGGCACAACCAAGCAATATATATATATATATATATATATATATATATATATATATATAGCACTTAAATATATTAAAGTAGTAAATAAGCTCAGATCTAAGAAGATCTTACAATATGGCACGATAACAACATAACGAACGACTACAGTTGCAGAAAACTTGATTTCAACAGGTGAAAAGTTGATATGTTGAAGTATATATGTATATAAGTGTTTGTAATAGAGATTTACAACGATTGAAGAAAGATTTGAGCTGTTTCTCACTCTAACTCTCGAATTTTCTCTCTCTTAAGCCTTCTCTCTCCGTAAAATCTGTTAAAATGAGTTATGGCGTCTGATATTTAAAGACCCTACCAGCCGCAGGTATACCTTCTGCAGTCGCAGGTAGACCTGCGACTGGGATAGGTGGGTCCCGCCGCCTCGAAGTTTGTTCATTCGATAGGGCTGAAAACTTCATATCTTACAATCCGAGAATCCTATGGAGGTGTGTTATACCATTACGAAAAGCTCTTTCCGAGAGCTACTCAATGACATAGGGATTGACCTTTTTTTGAATCCGAGAAGATGGGTCTATGACCAGGATAGCATCTTCAAGTCTTCGTAGGCAGTCCGTTGAGCTGTCTTGTGCAGTTTGCACTCAGGATTGCTGTGATGACTTTTTGTGACCTTATTTGCAGCTAGACAATTTTTTATTTATGTTGTGTTGTCAACATTCCCTATTTCCCCTTCTAGGGTTGTCTCTATGGTTGAGGTTGCTTTTGGCTGTCCCTCGAGGTTGTCTCCGGGGTTTGACTATTGTTGATTCTATCTTTCCTTGGAGCTTTCTCTGAGGTTGATTTGATGTCTGACGGGGCTGTCCCTGGGATTTGATTTGATATCCCACGAGACTGTATCCAGAATGGATGTTGTAACCCTCTGGTGCTGTCTACAGAGTGAAACAAAAGACGTTTTTGCTCTCTTGCATGGTTAGTAACAAGAAAACAAATTTTCGAATGTCTACAAACGTAAAAGCATTTTTTTCAATTTTTCGAAGAACATGCCAAAGTTAGTATAATGTGGAATGAAAGATTGTCAAAAAAAAATTTTAAAAACGAAAAACCCAGTTTCTCGCATGCATAACGGATTCCGGGAAGTGAATGAAAGAAAAAACTGGAAGAATAATACAAGTGTAAGGATAAAGTGTTAAAAAGGGAATATTCCAAAGCATATCCTAGTTGATAAATCAAAAATGGAATATGCAAAGCTTATTCCAATTTAACCAAGTCAAATATAGCATATTCCAAGCATATGCTAAGTGCAAAAGTGTAAATAGCTAAATTAGGCTAGGAAAAGACTAAAATACCCCCACTCTAGCTCTCCTATAAATAGAAGCCATTTGCTTCAATTTTTCTTACCAATTCACTAAGTTATCAGAGAGAAACTCTAGAAAATTTACGAGAGGAAGTGAGAGTTCGGGTATTTTACGCGAAAAAAAATGAGGAAACTCTACCGAACTCATAAGTAAACTAAGAATACGAAGAATCCAAAGAGGTAAAAACGAAAATTAAATCCTTTTAATTATTTAAAGCTTTGTAGTATGATTAACTAACTGCTTTGTTGGTATTTGGTTGATTAATGATGAATCAAGTATTTACGGGAGTAATAAAGATGAATTAATGGACAATAAATCATTATTAATTTATAAAAGATGAGAAATCATTGTTAAAAATGAAGAACGAATGAAAATGTTTAATCAAGCCATTTGATTTTTTGTTCGTGGCTTAGATAATGAAATTTGAAAGGATGAAATTATGTTCAATTAAAATATATGAGTTTTCTAATAGAAAGCATTAAAAACATGTTATAACGAAATTATGACGAAAATTTAAGTAAAAGACATTAACGTTGAAATGGTTGGTAGTTAAAAACGATTTCTGAACAAATTATTAACGGTAGTTAATGAGTTGTAATAATGAAGATTTTATGCGGGAAATATAGATGTAAATAAATTAGAGTCGTTGGCTCAAGAACAAACTCATTCCGACTTTGGATGGGGAAGTTATGAAGTTTTGAAAATTTAAAAGGTAAAGAACGCGAAGTTAAAAAACTAAGCGGTGAGGGATTTTTAAGTTAATTAAAAGACTTGTAGGAGAATCCAAATAATTATTATGTCTGGGGGTGGGGGGGGGGATTTAAAGTATGCTATGAAAGTTAGGATTTTGCTCGGGAACGGATTCTTTCCAAGGAGGGATGATGAAGTTATGGGTTTATAAAGAAGGCTTTGTGATCATTTTTGCAAGAAAACCATCCGGGTAATAAAAACTCTAGACAGGCGTCACAGCGCTGGCACCTCAGTACAAAACGGGCATCGCAGCGCCCAAGAACAGAATGTCCCCCAAATTTCAGGTGCCACAGCGCTGACACCAAGGCAAAACCTAGCGCCACAGCGCCGGGTCAGGTCGGTGCGCAGAAAATTCTATTTTCAAATTCAGAAAAAAGGGAAGTGTAAAGAACAATTAAAAATGTAATGTTCAATTAATATATTTTAATAACAATTAATCAAATATCGTTAGTAAAAGTCTGTAATTAATTAAATAAAAGGAAAGTAAATTAAACGTAAACGTAAAATACTTTAAACATTATAAGTATCTAGTATAAATGTAAGATAATCGTACTTGGCATACAAACTGGTGTGTGACTTGGACGTTATCATATCAAAGACGAGAATGTGATGCGTAAATGTCGAGAAGCCCAATAAAGGATTAAAGAATTAATCGAATAACTAAAGAACAAAATGATTGTTAGAGAACGTAAAAGACATCTGTATTTAAGTAAGCAGATAATGAATGATAAAGAGAGAAGTTAGTATAAACCATATGTGGAGTCTATTTGTGGCTAATTGGTGTGTCGTCATTATAAATCATGTAGGATATATAAAGACCGAGTTAGCGTAAAGCATAAAAGGAATCTAAAGGCAAGTTTTCTAACTTCATCTAATTAAATTCTTATAAAGCCTATGTGATATATTTTTATAATCAAATGTACACAAATTTTGCATGTTTATGTGAAATCCATACTTATGCAAATCTCTTAGTATTTGTACAAGTATTTGAGCTATGTTATGACATGAGTTGTTTAAAGAAATGTCGAAGCCATTTGTTCGGCTAGACACTTGCTAAAATATTTTATCACTTTGATATTAAATCTCCGAGATATTATTGTTGTTGATAAGTAGAGCTGTCCAAACCCAAATATTTTGGTTCGGATTCAAAGATAAGTAAAATGTTGAACAAATAATTATTTTTGGTCAAGTTTATCGACTGACACACAAGGTGTCCATAAAATTGATCACACAGTCGTTCGCCAAAATGAGTGTTGTACAACATAGAGTACTATACGCTGATCACCTAGACGTGCTGTGGGGACCCCAGATCCGGGTCCCAAATCACCGCGGATCTGGTAAAATCATTTTATAACTACTACAGAAGTTATAAACATAAATTGTTTATACATTAAACTTTACACACTATCTCCAAGGTCGAGAACCTTCACATAATACATAATTCATAACCTAATAGACATACAATGTCATTATCATACATTAATGTTAAAATTTTAGCTACACATATAATCCAAAGCTGGACTTGTCTTTGACCTCTCATTTATCTGACGTATTCATCCTAATCTAGAATGTTTATCATGATATAGCAAGGGTGAGCAACAAGTTTACCCAGCAAGTTTAAGTTCAATAAAGTATATATCATGATTGAAAGAATTGAATAACAAGCTGGCTAACATTCAACAATATATACATTGTGAACTAGCATGAATAAATTTTCTTAGCTAAACGAACATGAACATGAATAACATGTATCTAGACTAAATGGTAATGAAGGTGATCAGCCTTACATACCTGATGAACACATGCAATATGCACAGAGTGCTATTCAACAATTCGTAGACATGGTATAATCAACAATGATTAACCACAAGCATATTTTATAATATCAACTCGGGATCGAGTTAGAGAAAACTTGCACAATGATGGAGTAAGGGAACTTTCCTGAATCACTGATTACAGCTACGCAGTATATATAGCTTTATCTGAAGACCTAATATAAATAATATCGATATACAAATTAGAATAATATCATCACAGTATAATACCGTTATATATGAATATAAAATAACCTAAACACATAACCCTATCAGCCTATACAACACATAAGACCTAACCTCAAGTCAAACTTTTATAGTCTGAGTCGAGTTCGGTACAATTCTGACATCTCGTTTGCCTAATCGGACAATTATTGAGTCTAAGTTCAATTAAACTCTGCCTAACACTTAACAATTATCTTAGATAATTTATTATCCACTCAAAGTAATTTTTTAAAGGCTCATAATAATTTTTAAGTAATTATTATCCTTTAATATGATTTTTCAATCATTAATATCGTATTTAAATGATTTAAATACCACTTAATTCCTTTATCATTAATATTTATTTAATATCAAATATTAATAAATAACCAACATAATAATATAAAGTATTTATTATATCTCAAAGTATTTTTAATACTTTAATTTCTCATTTATATGATTTTTAAACATTTAAATCTATTATCTAATAATTCTCATTAATATTAAAATATTAATGTTTTTCATGACAAAATAACAAAAGTTATATTTTATAACTTAAAATCTTTTTATAACCTTTAAATCATTTTTAAATCATTAATTCTATTTTTTCATAATTTATTTAATATAATTATTAAATAAATTAATCATTATCAATATTAATTTATTAATTAAATTCATCACAAAATATTAAAAGTCATTAAAAATAACTTAAAATATTTTTATATACCATAATATAATTTTAAATAATTTTTTAAATATTAAAATTATTTTTAAGTAATTTATTTATTATAATAATTTAATAAATTAAATACCATTAATATTATAAAAATATTAAATATTAATGAAATATATTCAAAATTATTAAAAACCCATTTTTAGCCTTTAAAATAATTTTTAGGAATTTATTATGTATTTTTCATAATTAAAAACTATTTTTCTCTAATTATTTAATAAAATAATTAATTTTGTAAATAAACTGTCACTAAAGAGTGCCTATAGCGACAGAACCGTCACTATAGGTGCTCTTGGGTGTTCTTGAGCCTGTCCAAATCTTCAAACTCAGTTCGCAGGGTAGGTAGTTTGACCACCCATAGATACATGATTATAAAGTTTTTGGGCAACTTGATGTGTTATACATGTAGTATTTATGTAATACTACAACTTTAAACAACTTTTATGGCTATACTACATCAGATCAATGAGATATAGGCCTCACAAATTCATGTCAGAGCTGTTCTTCATTTGTGGGTTTTCCAAAAATGAAGAACAGGTCGAGGGGTTACTTTCTAGGTCTTGGATCTTTGATTTCCAGTCTTGCTTAGTGTAATCTAGTGGTTCCATCATGTAGTAAAGATGTCAGGGTACCATTCTATAACAGTAGATCTACATAAGAACATCACCAAATGAAGATTTGAGCTGGTCAAAGTACTGGGCATAAAACTGACTTTGAAGATTTCTGGGTTGCCCATAATCTTCTTCCGGCAGTTTCGTCAACCCTACTTTGACCATCATTTCCTTTGATTCTGTGTAGGATCTAAGGATCTAGATGCATGGATCGATAGTACTCATGTCAGGAAACACAAATTAAACACTAACATGACATAAAACATTAAACACGGTAAGATCTAAGACCTGCAAAATGGTTGTCAGAGTTTTCTGGAAAATCTGGGTTACCCAGAATTCCATTTCCATGATCGGTCAACCCTGTTTGACTGCAAATAACTGGAGATCTAGACATGGTATGGATGTGATTCCACTTCCAGTATACTCTCCTCATGATAGAGAATAGATCTATAACTTAAAACACAACAAATCATTAACACCCATGGATCTATGAGCCCTGACATTAGGCTGTCAGAACACAAATTAGGGTTCATAGATCAGTTTTAAAAACTTGATTTTCGTGCCTCTAGATATTATGGATCTAGGATGTAACAACCCAGATCACTAAATAACACCCTAATACACAACTTAAAATAACAAATCCTAACATAAAACATAAATTACATGATTTCCAAAATTTAGGGTTTATACCTCTTTCTAGCTTTGATCTTGAATCTGATCATCATAATCTGTTCTTGAGATGCTATGGATCATTCTAGGGACTGGTCTACATAATAGTTTCGTGAGTCTAGAGAGAGAAAGTGTTGGTTGAGTGTATGTGATTAAATTAGCCCACTTTTGACTTTTCTCTCTCTAATCTATAAATCTTATAAGTGCAATGTATAAGGCTGAGATGAAATGCCTGATTGCTGTGATTTAAGGCACATGGAGTATATAGAGTTGGTTTACCAACTCAATTTTTGCAAGATATACAGGTTACCTTCAATAATGCAAGAAGGGTAATTTGGACTTTTGGCTTTCAAATTTAATGGCATTTAAGTAATCTTGGCTAACCCTTAGGGTTTGACCCTTAGGGTTTAACCTTAAGGTTTTGTACAATGATTTTCTAGGATTACTTATTAGGCTAAAAATGGAAATTTAAGATTTCTAAAAATGTAATTTAGGGTTTCCTAATTACATTAGATTTTTTATGAAAGTAATATTCACACAAGCCAATCGTGTTTGATGATAAAGCATATACTTTGTAGCAATCTTATTCATTTATTAATAAAAAGTATTAATTTTTTAAAGGCTTTTAATTATCTACATGGTGCTGCTTTATAATATGTGATAAATCCATAGTTTTAAGCAATGCTTTTAGAATAATGATGATGATCATTCTAATGCGATCGAAATTCTTAGAAAGCTTAAAACTAAAATATTTCCCAATCTATGGATTACTAAATTGGGGATTAGTGAATCTGGATAGATTGGTACATATGTTGCTTGCTCATTGGATGAGGATGATTGATCTCATGATCATTTGTGTGGAGACACTAAAGCAAGTATGTAGGTGCTTATTAGAGAATAAGTTTACTGAACGTGGCTCGCTAAGAAAAACTTAATGGAGTTTTACTTGTCTGACAATAGGAATTCCTATAGTGATAGTAGTACAAGTGATCCTTAGACTTGAGATCATCATAGTATCTTGTGTATGATGAATTATACTTTGACTTATTCCTTAAGACCCTTATGGTATATCAAAGGGTATGCTTGGGTATAATAAGTCATACATGGAGATAATGCATGATCAATAAAAAATCTACCGCTTCTAGTAAAAGAAGAGAAATGTCCTATGTGATTCGATAAATGACAACCTAGTAGTCCTTTGGCTAAGGCAGAATGAAATTAGAAATGAGTTTCTAATTTGCATTATTTGAAGTTGTGCATTTAAGAGTCGAAATACATATAATTAAATAAAATAAGACTTGACACTAATTGCATGTCTTATATTTAATTGGGACATTGTGTGGTGGATGGATTGAATTGTACAGTAACTATTTACTCAAAGGTTCTTTTATTATTAATGTTGAAATCTATATTATCTGGAAACTCGTTAATCGCTAGAGAGACTTATCCCTATTGTAGAATAAATATTATTTATTTAAATAAATTAATATTTTAATTTATTTATTTAAATAAGATTAGAATTGTTCTAATTGATTTATTCACAACCGGTTTAATATGGAGAACCTAAAGGGTCACACCATAAAAGGAAAAATAATTATTTAAGAAGTTAATGGCATAATCGTAATAATAAGTTAAGTATATTTAATTTAATCTATGGTGTTAGAATAAATTAAATAGTTTAATATTTATTATTTAATATTTTAGAAATATTAAATATAAATTAATAAGAGGAGTCTTATTATTATTATTACTATTATTATTATTTAATTCCTAAAGGAGTTTGGAAACTAATTAATAAAAGTACTCTCATATATTCCTAATAAGATTAGGAGGTTAAATTAATTAAAAAAGTTTAATTAATTATCCCTAATAAGATTAGGGAGCTTAATTAATTAAAAGAATTTAATTAATTAAATGATATCCTATTTTCTAATTAGATTAGAAGGGTTAACTGATATCTTTATAAGATGAATCTTATATTAGATATTAATATACATGATTCCAATGGTTAGAGAGTACACCTTTTTCTATAGAGATAGAAAACTAGGATTTAGCCAACCATCATTCTTCTTGAATATTTCTTCTTCCATGGTGGATCATCTCTAGAGGCTAAACACT
The DNA here is from genome assembly GCA_016801055.1 of Panax notoginseng. Taxonomy (NCBI): domain Eukaryota; kingdom Viridiplantae; phylum Streptophyta; class Magnoliopsida; order Apiales; family Araliaceae; genus Panax; species Panax notoginseng. The sequence goes on along the minus strand of CM029020.1, from coordinate 122,240,226 downwards.
TGGGTGGCTTAATGTTGATCAAAGAAAGAAACCCAACCTGGTGGATTCAAGTTGAACACGGAAAGGTTTTGGAGGTGAACTTGTACCTGTGGAAGCTCGAATCTTCAAGGGTATGATTCTCATTATTTATCTTTTCGTTTAATTAATAATTGTGCATAAAAGATGATCCGGGTATATGGTTTGTAAAAATTTTAAACTCTGATTTTCCATGCTTCCGTTTATTTTTGTAATTTGATTGCTTGTATGAATCTTACAAACCTAACAGTGGTATCAAAGCCAAACCTTTATGCGAATTATTAATTGTTTTAATTTGATATGTATAATGATATGTATTTAGAACAATTTAATTGGATATAATTTGTTTTATAAAATTAATTTTTTAAAAAAAATCGCGAATCCTGATTTTATTTTTTACTAAATCCGTGGTTATTAAAGTTACTGGAGATTCATGGTTTCGGTTTATTAGTTATATATATATATATATATATATATATATATATATATATATATATATATATATATATGTAAGGTTATACCCAGGTGTGATTCAAGAACCCTTTGTATGATTATGGTAATCACCTAAATCATATATGTATTATATTATATATAATATAAAAGGTAACCATACTGATAGTTAACAGGTAATCAATATGAATTCACCTGTAAATTTAAGTTCGGTTTACATTATATATATATATATATATATATTCTTAATTATTTTATAATTAAAATAAAAAGTTTATTTTAATCTTAAAATTAGAATTCATGCTAACTAATTAGAGTTGGAATTGGATTCCATGATAACTAATTGGAGTTGAAATTGGATTCCATGTTACCTTAAATAAATGAGTTTATTTAGATATAAAATAAGATTTCATATTATTCAAAATAAAGGAGTTTATTTGTGAATAGGAAAGAGAATCCGTATTTCTTTAAATAAAAGAATTTATTTAGATATAGAATAAGATTTCATATTATTCAAAATAAAGGAGTTTATTTGTGAATAGGAAAGAGAATCCGTGTTTCCTTTAATAAATGAGTTTTTTTTACTTGGAATTGGATTCCATAATTAATTAAAATAAATGAGTTTAGTTTAATTAAAAAAATTTGATAAAAGTAAAATAGTTTAATTTATTCAAATTTGGATAAATTAAAATAAAAGAGGTTTATTTTGATTTAAATTTGGATTAAAATAAATGAGTTTATTTTGATTCAAAATTAGATTTTATGCTAGCTAATTTTGCCCATTAAATGATATCAATATATATATTGAATGTTTATTATTCATGAGATGAATGTTATTTATTGATACATATGGTGATGTGTATGATAATAAATGAGATTAATTATGGACTATTGACCAATGTGATTAGATTTTATTTTAGTTAGATGCATGAATGTATGAGTTTTATGAAATGGGGTATGTGTACCTCGTCTTTTCTAATTTTTCTTAATGTAAATTCTATCTCCCTCCTATGTACTTCTCCCTGACTGCTGATCAATGTTTCTATTTATCTTAAATTGTTTTGTAATAGAAATAGTTAGAATTAATTTTGAAGAATTGAAAATCAAGGAGCAAGGACTTCTAGCATGATAGAAACAATAGAGTGTTGAATATTTAATATGAGTTTGTTGTGCACAAACAAGGCAAGTATTAAATATTTAAGATGTTATTTTTATTACATATGATGTTTATAAGGAATTGAATATTACTTCTTTGATGTGCACACACAAGGGATGTAGTTTTCTCTTCACTTATATGGAAATACTGGGTCTGACTTAACTTAAATCATTTTAGTTCTGATGTGCACAGACTTAACCATTATGATTTTAAAGGGAAAATACAAGGAGTTGCATAGTTAATGTAATTGACAAGAGTTGTCTACCTATTTATTTATATATAGTTTGTTGTGCACACACAAGACTATATACATTTGAAATGAGATCCTTATTCTCACTAACATATTTTTAATTAAATATTACCGAGCTATATATATTGAGGGTAATATAGTTTGAAGAAAATAGTGGGAGATACCAATTTAAAATAAGACCTAAATTATTTTGATAATTAATAAAAGAATGTATGCTAAAATATTGTTAAGAACAAATTCGTTTACAGAATTTTACAATGTCTAAATTACTATCACTACGTAGCATATTAGATGCTAAATTAACCGGACCGAATTAAACGGATTGGTTAAGAAAATTGAGAATAGTTATCACGGCTGAAAAGCTATCTTACGTCCTTAATACGCCTATCCCTGCAATTGTTGCAAACAATGCCTCTGAGGAAGTGATTGCTACTTTTAGGAAGTGGCAAGATGCTGCACAGTTGGCTCAATGCATCATGCTCTCATCCAAAGAGTAACGAGCTTCAGCGTCAGCATGAAACTATGGATGCTCCTACTATACTCCTATACGTCAAGTAGTTGATGGTAAGAAAAGTAGGACTGATAGATATTAGATATCTAAGGAGCTCTTCCGATCTTGAATGACCGATGACACTATAGTACAGATAAAAGTCCCTAACATTATCAATTTGATTGAATAATTAGGACAACGGGTTTTGTCATGGATGGAGAGTTGAGCCAAGATTTGATCTTGCAGTCACTCCAGACTCCTTTCACAATTGTTGTGAAATTTTTATATGAACAAGCCAGATATTAGCCTCGCTGATTTGCTTAACATGTTAAAAAATGTTGAGAGTCACTTTCCAACCAAGAAAGACCAAGTCTTACTAGTAGGGGCCAAATGATGTTCTAAAAAGAAGAACAATTCAAAGAAGGTAAACATAAAGACAAAAATAAAGGATAATAAGAATAAAACTGATACGGATAGCAAATGAGTTTGCTTCCACTGCAATAAGCCAGGACACTGGAAAAGGAACTGCGAGAAGCATCTTGCAGAGCTAACCAGAAGAAGCTTAGTGAAGTTTATGTTGCAAATACAATTTTGTTCATGATTTAAAATAAATTTTTATTTAAGTCAAGGTTCTACTTGAGTATTGGATACCGACTTTGGTTATCATAAATATAGATTTATGAAGGGACCAAGCAGAAGTAGAAAGTTAAACAAAGATAAGTAATCCTATGTGTAGAAAATGAAGCAAAAGTTGCTGCATTAGCCATAGAAACTTATAGTTTAGCATTACCTACGGGCAAATCTATTAAGTCAATAAGTTGTTATTGTATTCCAGTTCTCGTTAGAAACATTATTTCCATTTTGTTGTTGGACAATGAAATCTTTGGTATTATATTTAAGAACAATTGTTGTCCTATTTATAATAATAATATTTTGTATAGAACTGGAATATCACTTAATGGATTTTGTATACTTGACTTACGTAAAAATAATTTTGCATATTGAACAAATTAATATAAGAAAAGGAGATGATCATTCAAAGAGTTGAATGTGTGTATTTGTAAAAATACAAGTGTGAATCATTTGAAAGGTTCAAAGAATTCAGAAGTAAAATAAATCGGCAAAGTATTAAGATTCTTTGATTAGATCAAGGAATAAATACTTGTGCAATAAGTTTCTAGATCATCTCAAATGGTTTTCTTACAATGGACGCCTCTTGATACGCAATAATTGATTGATGTATCTGAAAGGAAAAATCGTACCTTGTTGGACATGGTACGGTCCATAATGATTTTACCGATATTCTAGTATCCTTTTGGGGTAATGTCCTAGAAATTGCTGCATATCTATGAAAAGGTAACCTCAAAATCCGGCCACGAGACTCCATAAAAGTTATGGACAGGAAGGATTCCTAATTTTAAGTAAGTTAAGATAAGCGGTTGTCCAGCTTATGTGAAAAGGTTTCAAAGGATAAGCTTGGGACAAGATTTGACAAGTACAGATTTGTGGGACATCCTAAAGTAAGTTTAGGGTATATGTTCTATAATCCTACTTAGCAAAAGGTGTTTGTTGCGAAATACGCTACCTTCTAAGATAAAGATGTTTATCATTGAAGGGGCTAGTTGGAGGATAATATATCTTGAAGAGTTCAAGAACCACAAAACACTATAAGTCAAATAAGAGGAACCTGTAGATAGACCTATTGTACCACAACCGAATCGTAAATCTAGAATATTACCAAAGATACCTAGGAGGTATGGATTCATCGTAGATGATGATGATGAGGTACACATCATAGAAGATGATGATCCAGTTACATACGATTAGGTAAGAGTTGTAGACACTCAGAGAAATGGATTGAAGCAAGCTTCTCAAAAATGGAACATTAGTTTTGATGAAACAACCAAAAGAGTTTGATTTTATCAAAAAAAAGAATGAACCTAGTGTGTACAAAAGGGTCAGTGGGAGCGTCGTAACATTCCTAGTATTATATGTTGATATACTACGGATAAGGAATGACATACTAATGCTACAATTGATAAAGATAAAGTTGTCTAAACATTCTTCCATGAATAATTTGGGAAGAGTATCGTAATTGGGGATAAAAATCTATATAGATAGATTTAAAAGGATGCTCGACTTAATCCAAGAAACGTATATTCATTTGATGCTAAAGTCGTTTAGCATGGCAAACTCCATGGGATGTCTCATGTTGATGAGCCCTGGAGTGTATCTCTCTTAATAGTCCCCATAGACTCATAAAAGAGAGATCGCATAAGTAACTATCATGTATGCAATGAAATGTACGAGACCTGATGTTGATCGGTCATATTCTGGAGAAGATCACTGTAAGATAGTAAAAAACATCTAAAAGTACTTAACCGATATTAAGGATGTGATCATATTTATGGTGGGTCTGAATTAAAACTAGAAGGCTTAACATACTCAAGTTTTTCAAACAGACCAAAAAGATAATAAATCCACTTTAAGGTAAAGTGTTACCTTGAATGGTGGTGTAGTGAGTTGAAAATGTTTCAAATAGCAAAGAGTTGATGGTTTAGTGATAAAGACAAAGTATATAGCTATAAATGAAGCTACAAGTTGATTGTTTGGATGAAAAGGTCATTATAGAACAAGGAATAATTCCTAAGTCCCATCTTGGATCTAAACATGTGTTGTGGCACTTTCATTTGATTATAGGAATCATTGAAAGATGGGAAATTACTATAGAGATAGTGGACTCTCAAGAACAACATTAAATACCCATTAACTAAAGTTTATCCAACAGCAGATAATCATCACTTAGAGAAGAAGGGTATGAGATACCATGGCAATTGACTTTAGTGCAAGTGGGAGATTGAAAGTAGTCTGCACACAAGCTAATTATGTTTGATGATAAAGCATATACTTTGTAACAATCTTATTCATTTATTAATAAAAAGTATTAATTTATTAAAGACTTTTAATTATCTACATGATGTTGCTTTATAATATGTGATAAACCCATAGTTTTAAGCAATGATTTTAGAATAATAATGATGATCATTTTAATGAGATCTAAATTCTTAGAAAGCTTAAAACTAAAATAGTTTCCAATCGTTGGATTACTAAATTGGGGATTAGTGAATCGTGATAGATTGGTACATACGTTACTTGCCCATTGGATGAGGATGATTGATCTCATGATCATTTGTGTGGAGACACTAGAGCAAGTATGTAGGTGCTTATTATAGAATAAGTTCACTGAACGTGGCTCGCTAAGGAATACCTAATGGAGTTTTACTTGTCTGACAATAGGAATTTCTGTAGTGATAGTAGTACAAGTGATCCTTAGACTTGAGATCATCATAGTATCTTGTGTATGATGAATTATACTTTGACTTATTCCTTAAGACCCTTAGGGTATATCAAAGGGTATGCTTGGGTATAATAAGTCATACATGGAGATAGTGTATGATTAGTAAAGAATCTATCGTTTTTAGTAAAAGAAGAAAAATGTCATGTGATTCGATAAATGACAACCTAGTAGTCCTTGGCTAAGGCATAATGAAATTAGAAATGAGTTTCTAATTTACATTATTTGAAGTTGTGCATTTAAGAGTCGAAATACATACAATTAAATAAAATAAGACTTGACAGTAATTCCATATCTTATATTTAATTGGGACATTGTATGTTGAAAGGATTGAATTGTACGGTAACTATTTACTCAAAGATTCTTTTATGATTATTGTTGAAATTTATATTATTTGAAAACTCGTTAATCGCTAGGGAGGCTTATCCCTATTGTAGAATAAATATTATTTATTTAAATAAATTAATATTTTAATTTATTTATTTAAATAAGATTAGAATTATTCTAATTGATTTATTCACAACCGGTTTAATATAGAGAACCTAAAGGGTCACACCATAAAAAAAAAAATTATTATTTAAAAAGTTAATGACATAATCGTAATAATAAGTTAAGTATATTTAATTTAATCTATGGTAATAAAATAAATTAAATAGCTTAATATTTATTATTTAATATTTTAAAAATATTAAATATAAATTAATAAGAGGAGTCTTATTACTATTATTACTATTTAATTCCTAAAGAAGTTTGAGAATTAATTAATAAAAATACTCTCATATATTCCTAATAAGATTAGGAGGTTAAATTAATTAAAAGAGTTTAATTAATTATCTCTAATAAGATTAGGGAGCTTAATTAATTAAAAGAATTTAATTAATTAAATAATACCCTATTTTCTAATTAGATTAGAAGGGTTAACTGATATCTTTATAAGAGTTGTCTTATATCAGATATCAATAAACGTGATTCCAATTGTAAGAGAGTAGACCTTTTTCTATAGAGATAGAAAACTAGGGTTTAGCCAACCACCCTTCTTCTTGAATATTTCTTCTTCCTTGGTGGATCACCTTAGAGGCCAAACACTTGGGTGACTAATGTTGATCAAAGGAAGGAACCCAACCCGGTGGATTCAAGTTGAACACGAAAAGGATTTGGAAGTGAACTTGTACCTAAGGAAACTCGAATCTTCAAGGGTATGATTCTTATTCTTTATCTTTTCATTTAATTAATAATTGTGCATAAAAGATGATCAAGGTATATGGTTTGTAAAAATTTTAAACTCTAATTTTCCATGCTTCCGCTTATTTTTGCAATTTGATTGCGTGTATGAATCTTACAAACCTAACATTCTAATCACATTGAACTTGGAAACTAAGTTTAAAATTTACAAATTAACATAAAGCTTGCTAAATTAGCGATTAGGGTTCCTAATTTAGCAATAAGCATTTCCAATTAGAAATTAGGGTTTCTAATTTATGAATTAGGGTTTTCTAACTAATTTGTTAGGTTTTACCTTAATTAAGTTTTTAATCAATACACTAAAGCCTTATACTTAACCTTTTAGATCCCATATTAGGGTTTTAATATTCCGACGTAGGGTTTCGGATTCCCGGAATTGAAATTAGGGTTTTCAGAGCCGATTTTAGGATTTCTTATCAGTCGTTAGGGTTTTCTAACTGAACGTCGATATACTTAATATAACTTTAGAGTTTGTCACTGATATAATTTATCTGGTCAACCATTGACCATTAACCATGTACTGTACACATGTATGACCATATACACTTATACACTTAATCCTGAATAATTCTCCACAAAAATTTTTAAATTCACAAAATTCCTTCCCAAAAATGTCAAATCCATACACTTATTTTCTGTCTAGGTTTATTATTTAACCTTAATTCAATCTTTTAAGATTTTATTAAATTATCCAAATTCTAGGGTTGTCACATTCACTCCTTCTTCTAAAAATTTCGTCCCCGAAATTTACCTTACACCTTATACCTTTCATACTCATCACCAAATGCTACGCACAACATCACTCCCAAGATTTAAAATTTTGAAATCGTGTTGAGGAGTCATATAGACCACGAGCTTTCATTTTCGAAAAGGTTTTATGGAAATTCATCCGAAAATCGTCATATCTTACAGACACAGAGGGTGATTAGCCCGGTATGCCCTGTACTGGCCATGTACTACTGGTTGGATCTATTTCTCGTCACTGCCATAGGCACAAAAAATATACCTCAGTCTTATCGAATTCTGCACCAAAATAATTCAGTTCGGGAAAATTTTCAAAGAACGCTTAGAATTTTCATAAACGTTGGTCTAGCCGAATCAAATAACATAGACTCATACCAATAATGCAATTTCAATTGAGATATTAATGTATAGCCAAACCTCATTGGTAAATTAAAATTTTAAAAATAGTTTGAAAATGACATCAGGATGTCGTACTGTATTAACAGCCCGTTTGAGGATGCCGTCATCGAGTGACTTTGTCATAACACATCATATGATAGTGGAACAACGATTTTTAGATCAAATTCAACACTAAGTATTTATGTATTTACAACTCTATCAACTTTTTATCATCTCTGCATCAGGTTACATGATACATAAGTGATAAATAAAAATATATTTTGATATTTCAAATCATTATCGTCTAGCCGAAACAAGTGGCATAGACTATACTTTAAACCGTTCAAAAATTTTTACAAATTAGTTTTATCATCTCAACATGTAACGATGTGTCGGTGACCCGAAGTCCACATATACACAATGGTCACCAGAAGTTGAGAATAAATATTCATTTTCAAAAGCACATAGTGTGTATTTAGCTTGATGTCAAAAAATTCGAAGTCTAGCATAGCTAGCAAATTTGGAAAACCTAATGTCTCCACTAATGATCAATTTCTTAATAACGTTATCTATTCCTATTATCCTTAATACTCCTTTGACACTTAGTTCTACCCAGTTCATCCAACTTACCACGCTTATGAGGTCAGGAACATTCCACAATCATACGAGTTTAAGAACTTGTCCTAGTCAGACCTTTGGCGTCCATTCGCTAAGGAGTTCATAAACATTTCATATAATTATGAGTCACGAACATACCATAAGTATGAGTTTTAAGAACTCATACTTAACATTATATTCTCTAACTATACCCTACCTATCTGTTATACACCTGAGAAACGAATCACCTTCTCAACAGGTATATAGCAAATAGCGCGACACAAATATTTTAATGATTATTAGACCGTTGGTTGAAGTTATAATAGTAAATCAATATGGATCGCTAGTTTAAAGTTTTAATAGTAAATCAGTATGGACCGTTACTTTAAGTTTTAATAGTAAATCAATATGGACCGTCCGTTTAAAATTAAATTAATCTGAGTCGTTCATGAATTAGTTACTATTCAATCCTTTTTCCTATAAATAGAAGCTCATTCCTTCATTATTTCTTACGAATTCACTGAAACTCTAGAGAGAGAAACTATAGAGAGCAAGAAGAAGAGTATTTTGCTACTACCGTACTTCAGTATTCACTCTTCTATTAAGGTAAGGGGTATTATTTCTTTCGTATTCATGAAGAGAGTTATTTTCTTTCAATACTCGTAATGGTTGTTATTCCATTCTTTATTATTCTGTTGGAATAACCTGTCTACGCGGACTACCACATGCATGGTGAAATCTTTTCGTTATTCCATTCTTTATTATTCTGTTGGAATAACCTGTCTACATGGACTACCACATGCATGGTGAAATTCTTTTGTTATTCCATTCTTTATTATTATGTGGTAATAACCTGTCTACGCGGACTACCGCATGCCTGGTGAATAACCCTTCGTATTCAATTGTTATTAAATTGTGAAAATGATATGTCTACGCGGACTACCGCATGACAGGTGAAAATTCATTTGCAGTTTCATATATTATTTCTTTTCTTATTCTTAAATCTAAACTTACTATGGTAAGTTTTGCTTCTATAATTCTTGAAATTAGTGGAATATCCTTGAGTTTTGCGCTTCATCCAGTATCATTTCATTGGAATATTAATCTGAACTTTCTTATTAAATATCAATATTTTCACTCGGGGTACTATTCACGGGGTACTATTCACTCAAATATTATTCACCCGAAGATTCGGGGTACTTTTTATACCGAGTTACTATTCAGGGGTTACTATTCACAGGGTACTATTCACCCGGAGTACTATTCACGACAAAAATTAAGTTCTTTTCGGTCCAAATCATTTTTGATACATTATTATTCTTGAATTTTACTCCGCAAAGCAGTATCATGTTGAGAATTTGGACATTATTGAATTCTGAATAAATTAAATTATAAATATTTAAAAATTTATCATTTGCTTTCTTTTAATTGAATTCTTATATCATTGTCATCATCCTCATGCTTATATTGTGATAAAAGTCATCTGTAGCTTACATGCATAGATGTACTATTGATTGGTATGATTATGACCAGGGATTATTTGGTATAATCATGACCGTAATGTTATAAATGATGTGGTAAAAGTTTTCATTGGCCCGTAGTGCATTGATGGACAGTTATTGGTATGATCATGACCATTGATGATTACATGAATATCCTTGGCCCGTAGTGCAGGGATGATTCGATGATGTGGTTTATTTATTAAGCTGAGTCTCAGCGATAAAGTTGATGAAAAAGTTTTTAAATCATTGAAGATAGTAGATATCATGCTCTACTTGACTCTTCTAATGGATTGCTTGTTCCGCTGCAGTTAAACTTGATGTTTATTATATTTTATCAGTTTAACACTGTTGAAGGCTAACGATAATTTATTCTGCATTATCTTAGTCATAATATTTCTTACTGGGCTAGTTGAGCTAACCCTTTGCTTTCATTGTTCTCTTCAAGAAATGAGAATATAGCTGGGACTAGTCGGGGAACGGAGTGACGGTCCAGATGTTTGTATTAGTAGTCCTCACTATTCTGTGAAATAGTGTGATAATAATTGTAATGAGGAATTATTTTTGAGTTTGAATACTGTCTAGAAGATAATATTTGTATTAAAACTCACTGCTTACATTTTGTCGTATTCTACACAACACTTATCAGTCGTATAAATTCAGTTTGTATTTGAATTATGTACCATGTATTTGGTGACCCAAGATGGGTGATGTATACCTATTTTGTGGGCGTCATACCTACCCTAGGTTTATAACCTACAACTTTGATACCAACTGTGGGGACCCCAGATCCGGGTCCTAAATAACCGCGGATCTGGTACAATCATTCTATAACTACTGCGGAAGATATAAACATAAATTGTTTATACATTAAACTTTACACACTATCCCCAAGGTCGAGAACCTTCACATAATACACAATTCATAACCTAATTGACATACAATGTCATTATCATACATTAATGTTACAATTTTAGCTGCACATATAATCCAAAGCTGGACTTGTCTTTGACCTTTCCTTTATCCGACGTATTCATCCTAATCTGCAATGTTTATCATGATATAGCAAGGGTGAGTAATAAGTTTGCCCAGTAAGTTTAAGTTCAATAAAGAATATATCAAGATTGAAAGAATTGAAAAACAAGCTGGCTAACATTCAACAATATATACATTGTGAACTAGCATGAACAAGTTTTCATAGCTGAACGAACATGAACATGAATAACTGTATCTAGACCAAATGGTAACGAAGGTTGTGACGCCCCCAAAATAGCTATACATCACCTATTCTGAGTCGTCAACTGCATGGTATAAAATACAAATAAAACTTAATTATACAATTATCGTGTAAAGTACGACAAAACATAAGATGTGAGTTTAAATACAACACTTTCTTCTAAACAGGATTCAAACTCAAAATAAGTTCTCAATATATTTATTTTCACACTATTTCATAGAATAGTGAGGACTACTAATCCTATCCTCTGAATCATCACTCCGTTCCCCGACTAGTCCCCGCTACGTTCTCATTTCCTGAAGAGAACAATGAAAGCAAAAGGGTGAGCTCAACTAATCCAGTAGGAAATATTATGACTAAGATAATGCAGAATAAATTATCGTTAGCCTTCAATAGTGTTAAACTAATAAAATATAACAAACACCAAGTTTAACTGCAGCGGAACAAGTAATCCACTAAAAGAGTCAAGTCGAGAATAAAATCTACTATCTTTTATGATTTAAAAGGTTTTTCATCACTTTTATTGCTGAGACTCAGCTTAATAAATAATCCATATCATCCCTGCAGTACGGCCAAGGATATTCGTTAGTATCACAACCACAAATTATCCATGGATCACAGCTAAGGATATTCGTGTATTCATCAATGGTCATGATCATGCCAACAACTGTCCATCAATGCACTACGGGCCAATGAGGACTTTTACCACATCATTTGTAACATTACGGTCATGATTACAACGAATAATCCCTGGTTATAATCATACCAAGTCCATCTATGCACTACATGCCATAGATGACTTTCAACAAAATATAAACATGAGGATGATGACAATGATATAAGAATTCAATAAAACAAGTTCAAGAATTAATTAATCCAAGAACTAATAACGTCCAAATTGTCAACATGATACTGCTTTGTGCAGTAAAATTCAAGAATGCTCAGAAGAATATTTCCATGAAAATATACTGGATGAAGCGCAAATATCAAGGATATTCCACTAATTTCATGGAGTATAAAAGCCAAAACTTTAACCAACTAAGTATAATAAAGAATGAAATAACAAAAGAAATCACCAGGCATGCGATGAACCGCACAGACAGGTTATTCCAACAGAATAATAAATAACAGAACCAGGTCATGCGTAAACGCACTGATAGGATTTTCTGACACAATAATAAATAATGGAACCAGGTCCGGCGTAAACGCACAGACATGATATTCCGACATAATAATAGATAATGGAACCAGGTCCGGCGTAAACGCACAGACAGGATATTCCGACAGAATAATAAATAATTGAACCAGGTCCGGCGTAAACGTACAGACATGATGTTCCAACAGAATAATAAAGAATAGAATAACAGAAGAATTTCACCAAGTATAGGGTAGCCCGCGTATATAGGTTATTCCAACAAAATAATAAATAATGAAATAACAGAAGTTCTCTTCATGAATACAAAAGAAATAATACCCCTTACCTGAAGAAGAAGAATACTGGATATATGACTAGTGCAGTAGCAGAATACTTTTCTTCTTTCTCTCTATAACTTCTCTCTCTAGAGTTTCAGTGAATTCGTAAGAAATAATGAAGGAATGAGCTTCTATTTATAGAAGAATGGACTACATAGTAACTAATTCATGAACGGTCCAGATTGATTTACTTTAATCTGACGGTCCATATTTAAAGCAAAATCTTTTAAATAAAATATAATATATTCTATTTATAATCTAGTAAAACGAATAACTTTATAAAAGATTTTACTATGCAAATACTATACAGACACTATGCAAACACTATACATAATAAAATATATTACATTCTAATTATTGTCTAATAAAATAGATAACTTTATAAAATTATTCTATTTTATATAAAAAGATTTTACTATTAGCCTAATAAAACGAATAACTTTATAAAAGTATTCTGTTTTATATAAAAAGCTTTTCTGTTTTATTACATTAATAATACTAATAAAACAAAACTGAGTGACTTATCACGTAAGCATCAATAATCAATACCGTGTGCTACTATGCAACTATGCGTATTACTGTACTTTTACTACCGAGTAGTTCAATAGTATTAATGGTAAAACTTCCGCCGTTATTTTTATAAAGTATTTTTGTCGTTTTCTCAATCCGATAATAATTCCATTGTGGGGTCCACAAATAATTGTGTCGTCGTACGAATATTCCCTGCTAAAACGAATATTCCCCGACCAATCGAATATTATATAGCAACTTGCGTACTTTGCAAAATTTGTAAATATTACCTACAACTATAACATTATATCAATTTCACTCCATAATATTCAAAAATGATATTTATAGAAAATTCATCTTTATTTATAAAAGTTGGGGTCTTACAACCTCCCCTTCTTATGAAATTTTACCCTTGAAATTAGGGTACGTACCTGGTATATCGAAGAGGTAAGGATACCTTGACTTCATTTCAGATTCTAACTCCTAGGTCATTTCCTCAACATCGTGGTTTCTCTACAAAATTTTAACTTGAGGTATAGCCTTGGAGCGTAGAATATATTTCTTCTTATCCAAGATTTGAATAGGAGCCTCTTTATACGTTAAATCTTCCGCTATTTCGTCTGGTTCTAACTCAATAATGTGGTTCGGGTCTTCCATATATTTATGTAACATGGATATGTGAAAAATATTATGAACACGAGACATACTTGGCGGTAAAGCGAGTCTATAGGCCACAGTTCCTACTCGATCGAGGATTAAAAATGGGCCAATGAATCGGGGATCGAGCTTTCCTCTCTTTCCAAATCTCGTAACTCCTTTCCACGGAGCAACTCGTAACAACACATGATCACCTATATCAAATTCTACGTCCTTTCAATGAAGATCAGCATAACTCTTTTGTCGATCTTGTGAGGTTTTTATACGTTGCCGGATCGTTTGAATCTTTTTCGTAGTCATACGTACCAACTCCGGTCCCAACAACATTGCTTCACCCACCTCATCCTAGCATACTGGAGAACGACACTTTCTTCCATACAATGCCTCGAATGGAGCCATGTCAAGGGCACAGAGTCTTAATAAATCTTCAAGAATTTGAATAGTCTTCTCTAATTGTCCATCCGTCTGGGGATGGTATGCTGAACTAAATCGTAAATCTGTGCCCATAGCTTTTTGTAAACTAACCCAAAATCGTGAAGTGAATCTTGTGTCTCGATCAGAAACTATGGATACTGGCATACCATGCAGTCTTACAATCTTGTTTATGTACATACGAGCAAGACGTTCAAGTGTATAAGTTTCTCGTATTCGTAAGAAATGAGCAGACTTGATCAATCTATCAACAATGACCCAAATTGCATCAATGCCTTGAGAAACCTTGGGAAGACCAGTAACGAAATCCATGGTAATGTGCTCCCACTTCTATTCTAGAATTTTAAGTGGTTGCAATGGACCTTTTGGTACTTGATGCTCCGCTTTGACTCGTTGATAAGTTAGACACCTTGAGATAAACAACGCTATCTCTCTCTTCATATTGCTCTACCAAAATGTATGACGAAGATCACAATACATTGTGGTACTCTCAGGATGGATTGCAAACGGTGTGTTGTGGGCCTCCATCATGATTTTATACTTTAAATTAGGGTCATTAGGAACACAAAGTCTGGAGTTGACTCGAAGTATTCATTCTTCATCGATTCTTGCTTTCGGCATAGCACCTTCTTGCACTTTCTTCCTCATACGCATCAGCTCCAGGTCTGTAGCTTGAGCAGCCTTAAATTTATCAATTAAAGTCGGTTCTACTCGTATATTCGTCATCATCACATGGGTCTCTGGAGTCTTTAACTCTATCTCCATCCTTTGCAAGTCACACAAAATGGGCCTTTGCGTTGACAATATCGCACTCGTACTTGCATATGATCTTCTACTCAATGCATCAGCTACCACGTTCGCTTTTCCAGGATGGTATTGGATGGTATAATTATAATCTTTCAACAGGTCCAGCCAACATCATTGTCGCATGTTGAGTTCTTTTTGAGTGAAGAAATATTTGAGGCTTTTATGATCCGTAAAGATCTCCACTTTCTCCCCATACAAGTAATGCCTCCAAATTTTAAGTGCGAAGACAACAGCTGCCAACTCTAGATCATGAGTAGGATAATTCCTCTCATATTCTTTTAGTTGTCTTGAGGCATAGGCTATGACTTTCCCATGTTGCATGAGAACACATCCCAACCCTTTGCCCGAAGCATCACTGTAGATGACAAATCCCTCCGAGCCAGATGGTATTGTCAGAACAGGTGCTGAAATGAGTTTCCTTTTGAGTTCTTGAAAACTCTTCTCACATTCTTCGCTCCAACAGAACTTTGTATCTTTCAGAGTTAGCTGAGTTAATGGAGTAGCGATTCGAGAAAATCCTTCCACGAATCTTCGATAATAACCAGCTAAATCGAGAAAGCTACGTACTTTGTTCACTGATTTAGGTTGCTCCCAGCTTTGAATTGCTTCAATATTTGTTGGGTCAACAGATATTCCATGACTTGATACTACGTGCCTAAGGAATGCTACTTCCTCAAGCCAAAACTCGCATTTCTTCAACTTGGCATAAAGTTTGTATTCACGAAGCTTTTGGAGTGTCTGCCTCAAGTGTTGCTCATGATCTTCACGGCTTTTGGAATAAATAAGGATGTCATCAATAAAGACGACCACAAAGTGATCCAAATATTCTTTGAATACTTGATTCATCAAATCCATGAAGGCAACATGAGCATTAGTCAATCCAAAAGAGATGACTCAGAATTCAAAATGCCCGTACCGAGTTCTGAAGCCAGTCTTTGGAATATCCTCAGTTCTTACCTTCAGCTGATGATATCCAGAACGAAGATCGATTTTTGAAAAGAATTGTGCTCCGTCAAACTGGTCAAACAGGTCATCAATACGTGGCAATGGGTACCTATTTTTTATGGTGACATGATACAACTCCCGATAATCAATACAAAGTCGCATACTCCCATCTTTCTTCTTCACGAATAGAACAGGAGCACCCCATGGAGAAGTACTAGGACGAATAAAGCCAATGTTTAACAATTCCTGCAGTTGGGTCTTTAACTCCTGAAGTTCAATAGGAGCCATTCGATATGGGGCTTTGGAAATGGGTTTTGTACTGGGTTCAAGGTCGATATAAAATTTAATTTCATGCTCTGAGGGTAGGCCAAGAAGTTCTTCGGGGAATACGTCAGGAAATTCATTAACAATAGAAATATCATTCAAAACTGAAGTATTTTTGTTTAGATCCGTGACATGGGCTAAGAAAGCTTGACATCCGTTTTTCAATAAACGAATAGCTTTATGGCTTCAGATGACAGTGATTGATTTTAATGGTTTGGTTGTTTGAATTCGCATAATAGGTTGATTAGGAATATGAAAGCTAACAACCTTACGAAAACAATCAATTTTTGCATGATGAGTAGTTAACCAATCAATCCCTAGAATTACATCAAATGCACGTATTTTCAATGAAATAAGATCGACAGGTAATGTGAGGGTACCGATTTGAACTAAACAAGACCTATAAACAGTGGATGTAATGAAGGTTTCTCCCAACGGAGTTTTCACAGAAAAGTCAAAGTCTAATTTCTCCGGAGTCAAATTTAATCGTTGAGCGCAAATAGGAGAAATAAAAGAATGGGTAGAACCGGTATCAAATAAGGTATAGACTTTGCTAGAGTTTATGATAAGCATACCCGTGATGACCTCATTCGGGTTCCTTGCTTTCTGGGAGGTCACAACAAACGCTCTCCCTTGCACTACCAGTTTTGACTTTTCTGGGACGTCCTTTGGTGCCTCCATCCTAGCTGAACTTATTTTCGGTGAACGACAAAATCGGGCTAGGTGACCTTCTCTTCCACAATTATAACATGCTTTGGATGGCATCGCGCAGTTTGGACTGATGTGTCCCTCCCCTCCGCATTTGAAGCATATGATCGGTGGTCATTCTCCTTCCTTAACCACGGGTGCTGGTGCTGACGTCTTTCCATCATTATTGAATCTCCTCTACTTGAAATGTCCATTCTTATTGTTTTGACCATGATTACCACCAAAGTGGTTACCATTTCTGGCCTGTTGATTCCCTCCACGCTTGTTGTCACCGGTTCGATGACTACTTTCACTGGTATTATCATTTTGCATGTTGCTCTCTTTAGGTTGCGTTGACTCGTTATCGCGCTCCACTAACTGAGCCCTATTTACAATATCTGAATACAAACACAGTTTATGAAAAATAAGATGTTGACATATCTCCAGCTTCAAACCTCTTAAAAACATCCGCGTCATTCACTCTTCATTATCCACCAAGTGGGACGCAAACAGGGATAGCTCGACAAACTTAGCTTCGTACTGCGACACGGTCATATTATTATGCTCCAACTTGATGAACTCTATCTCTTTCATGTGATGAATACTTGCGGGAAAGTACTTGTTATTGAACAGTTCTTGGAACTTCTCTCAAGACATCTTTAGTGCAGCAGGTTGAGTACGCTTTACCGAGTCCCACCAGTAATCTGCCTCTCCTCGCAACATAATGGTGGCAAAGAGAACTTTTTACTCCTCGGCCCATCCCAAGACATCAAATATCTTGGTGATCTGCTTTATTCACGTTTTCGCCTTAAGTGGTTTTGATTCTCCAATAAACTCCGGTGGTCCCAGCTCCTTGAACTGTTTAGCGGTGATCGTCCGTGAGTTTTCAGTGTTTCCACCTACATTTTGGACAGGAGCCGCTTTCGCCTGCTGTTGCATGAATTGCATAAAGCCTCTTAACATTCAATCATTCATCATTTGGTCAATGTTGTTGTTTGCATGAGGATTATCGCCTTCCTGATGCACATTATCCTGCTTATTGATATTTGGTGAATCAACGGTCGCCTGTGCTCCATTGCTATTCTCAACATTCTCGGATGTCATTTTCAAATACTTCCACAAAACAAGGGTTAATTAACATATCACATATTATCTCTGTACTCTGACCGACCAATTAAATAACAAGTAAACTTAGGTAGGTCATACTAGCGAAGGAATTCCCCGTCTCTCCCCTCCTAGTTCTTATCTCACATCTCAGCCAGGGATCATATCCCTAAGCTTTGATACCAACTGTGATGCCCCCAAAATAGGTATACATCACCTATTCTGAGTCGTCAACTACATGGTATAAAATACAAATAAAACTTAATTATACAACTGTCGTGTAAAATACGACAAAACATAAGCTGTGAGTTTAAATACAACACTTTCTTCTAAACATGATTCAAACTCAAAATAAGTTCTCAATACATTTATTTTCACACTATTTCATAGAATAGTGAGGACTACTAATGCTATCCTCTGAATCGTCACTCCGTTCCTCGACTAGTCCCCGCTACGTTCTCATTTCCTGAAGAGAACAATGAAAGCAAAAGGGTGAGCTCAACAAGCCCAGTAAGAAATATTATGACTAAGATAATGCAGAATAAATTATTGTTAGCCTTCAACAGTGTTAAACTGATAAAATATAACAAACATCAAGTTTAACTGCAGCGGAACAAGCAATCCATTAAAAAAGTCAAGTAGAGAATAAAATCTACTATTTTTTATGATTTAAAAGGTTTTTCATCACTTTTATCGCTGAGACTCAGCTTAATAAATAATCCACATCATCTCTGCACTACGGCCAATGATATTCATTAGTATCACAACCACAAATTATCCATGCATCACAGCCAAGGATATTTGTGTATTCATCAATGGTCATGATCATGCCAACAACTGTTCATCAATGCACTATGGGCTAATGAGGACTTTTACCACATTATTTGTAACATTACGGTCATGATTATACCGAATAATCCTTGGTTATAATCATACCAAGTACATCTATGCACTATATGCCATAGACGACTTTCAACAAAATATAAACATTAGGATGATGACAATGATATAAGAATTCAATAAAACAAGTTCAAGAATTAATTAATCCAAGAACCAGTAACGTCCAAATTGTCAACATGATACTGCTTTGTGTTGTAAAATTCAAGAATTCTTAGAAGAATATTTCTATGAAAATATACTGGATGAAGCGCAAATATCAAGGATATTCCATTAATTTCATGGAGTATAAAAGCCAAAACTTTAACCAACTGAGTATAATAAAGAATTGAATAACAAAAGAAATCACCAAGCATGCGATGGACCGCACAGACAGGTTATTCCAACAGAATAATAAATAACGGATCCAGGTCATGCGTAAACGCACTGACAGGATATTCTGACAAAATAATAAATAATGGAACCAGGTCCGGCGTAAATGCACAGACAGGATATTCCGACAGAATAATAGATAATAGAACCAGGTCTGGAGTAAACGCACAGATAGGATATTATGACAGAATAATAAATAATGGAACCAGGTACGACGTAAACGTACTGACAGGATGTTCCAACAGAATAATAAAGAATGGAATAATAGAAGAATTTCACCAAGTATAGGGTAGCCCGCGTATACAGGTTATTCCAACAGAATAATAAATAATGGAATAACAGAAGTTCTCTTCATGAATACAAAAGAAATAATACCCCTTACCTTAAGAAGAAGAATACTGGATATATGACTAGTGCAGTAGCAGAATACTTTTCTTCTTTCTCTCTATAACTTCTCTCTCTAGAGTTTCAGTGAATTCGTAAGAAATAATGAAGGAATGAGCTTCTATTTATAGAAGAATGGACTACATAGTAACTAATTCATGAACGGTCCAGATTGATTTACTTTAATCTGACGGTCCATATTTAAAGCAAAATCTTTTAAATAAAATATAATATATTCTATTTATAATCTAGTAAAACGAATAACTTTATAAAAGATTTTACTATGCAAATACTATACAGACACTATGCAAACACTATACATAATAAAATATATTACATTCTAATTATTGTCTAATAAAATAGATAACTTTATAAAATTATTCTATTTTATATAAAAAGATTTTACTATTAGCCTAATAAAACGAATAACTTTATAAAAGTATTCTGTTTTATATAAAAAGCTTTTCTGTTTTATTACATTAATAATACTAATAAAACAAAACTGAGTGACTTATCACGTAAGCATCAATAATCAATACCGTGTGCTACTATGCAACTATGCGTATTACTGTACTTTTACTACCGAGTAGTTCAATAGTATTAATGGTAAAACTTCCGCCGTTATTTTTATAAAGTATTTTTGTCGTTTTCTCAATCCGATAATAATTCCATTGTGGGGTCCACAAATAATTGTGTCGTCGTACGAATATTCCCTACTAAAACGAATATTCCCCGACCAATCGAATATTATATAGCAACTTGCGTACTTTGCAAAATTTGTAAATATTACCTACATTATATCAATTTCACTCCATAATATTCAAAAATGATATTTATAGAAAATTCATCTTTATTTATAAAAGTTGGGTTCTTACAAAGGTGATCAGCCTTACATACCTGATGAACACATACAATATGCGCAGAGTGTGATTCAACAATTCATAAACATGGTATAATCAACAATGATTAACCACAAGCATATTTTATAATATCAACTCGGGGTCGAGTTAGAGAAAACTTGGATAATGATGGAGTAAGGGAACTTGCCTGAATCACTGATTACAACTACGTAGTATATATAGATTTTTCTGAAGAACTAATATAAATAATATCGATATACAAATTAGAATGATATCATCACAGTATAATGCCGTTATATATAATTATAAAATAACCTAAACACATAACACATAATCCTATCAGCCTATAAAGCATATAAGACTTAACCTCAAGTCAAACTTTTATAGTCTGAGTCGAGTTCGGTATAATTTTAACATCCCGTTTGCCTAATCTGACAATTATCGAGTCTAAGTTCAATTAAACTCTGCCGAACACTTAACAATTATCTTAGATAATTTATTATCCAGTCAAAGTAATTTTTTAAAGGCTCATAATAATTTTCAAGTAATTATTATCCTTTAATATGATTTTTCAATCATTAATATTGTATTTAAATGATTTAAATACCACTTAATTCCTTTATCATTAATATTTATTTAATATCAAATATTAATAAAATAATCAACATAATATTATAAAGTATTTATAATATCTCAAAGTATTTTTAATACTTTAATTTCTCATTATTATGATTTTTAAACATTTAAATCCATTATTTAATAATTCCCATTAATATTAAAATATTAATATTTTTCATGACAAAAAAACAAAAGTTATATTTTATAACTTAAAATATTTTTATAACCTTTAAATCATTTTTAAATAATTTTTAAATCATTAATTCTATTTTTCCATAATTTATTTAATATAATTATTAAATAAATCAATCACTATCAATATTAAAATATTAATTAAATTCATCACAAAATATTAAAAGTCATTAAAAATAACTTAAAATATTTTCTTATACCATAATATAATTTTAAATAATTTTTCAAATATTAAAATCATTTAAAAGTAATTTATTTATTATAATAATTAAATAAATTAAATACCATTAATATTCTAAAAATATTAAATATTAATGAAATATATTCAAAATTATTAAAACCCCATTTTTAGCATTTAAAATAATTTTTAGGAATTTATTATGTATTTTTCATAATTAAAAACTATTTTTCTCTAATTATTTAATAAAATAATTAATTTTGTAAATAAACTGTCACTAAAGGGTGCCTATATTAGTGACAGAACCGTCACTATAGGTGTTCTTGAGCCTGCCCAGATCTTCAAACTCAGTTCGCAGGGTAGGTAGTTTGACTACCCATAGATACATGATTATAAGGTTTCTGGGCAACTTGATGTGTTATACATGTAGTATTTATGTAATACTACAACTTTAAACAACTTTTATGGCCATACTACATCAGATCAATGAGATATAGGCCTCACAAATTCATGTCGGAGCTGTTCTTCATTTATGGGTTTTCCAAAAATGAAGAACAGTTCGAGGGGTTACTTTCTAGGTCTTGGATCTTTGATTTCCAGTCTTGCTTAGTGTAATCTAGTGGTTCCATCATGTAGTAAAGATGTCAGGGTACCATTCTATAACATTAGATCTACATAACAACATCACCAAATGAAGATTTGAGCTGGTCAAAGTACTGGACAGAAAACTGTCTTTGAAGATTTTTGGGTTGCCCAGAATCTTCTTTCGACAGTTTCGTCAACCCTACTTTGACCATCATTTCCTTTGATTCTGTGTAGGATCTAAGGATTCTAGAGGCATGGATCGATAGTACTCATGTCAGGCAACACAAATCAAGCACTAACGTGGCATAAAAACTTAAACACGGTAAGATCTAAGACCTGCAAAATGGTTGTCAGAGTTTTCTGGAAAATCTGGGTTACCCAGAATTCCATTTCCATGATCGGTCAACCCTGTTTGACTACTAATAACTGGAGATCTAGACATGGTATGGATGTGATTCCACTTCCAGTCTACTCTCCTTATGATATAGAACAGATCTATAACTTAAAACACAACAAATCATTAACACCCAAGGATCTATGAGCCAGGACATTAGGCTGTCAGGACATAAATTAGGATTCATAGATCAGTTTTGAAAAATTTATTTTCGTGCCTCAAGATGTTATGGATCTAGGATGTAACAACCCAGATCACTAAATAACACCCTAATGCACAACTTAAAACAACAAATCATAGCCTATAACATAAATTACATGATTTCCAAAATTTAGGGTTTATACCTCTTTCTAGCTTTGATCTTGAATCTGATCATCATGATCTGTTATTGAGATGCCATGGATCATGCTAGGGACTTGTCTACTTAATATTTTCGTGAGTCTATAGAGAGAAAGTGTTGGTTGAGTGTATGTGAATAAATTAGCCCACTTTTTGACTTGTCTCTATCTCTAATCTATAAATCTTATAAGTGCAATGTATAAGGCTGAGATGAAATGGCTGATTGCTGTGATTTAAGGCACATGGAGTATATAGAGTTGGCTTACCAACTCAATTTTTGCAAGACATACAAGTTACCTTCAATAATGCAGGAAGGGTAATTTGGACTTTTGGCTTTCAAATTTAATGGCATTTAAGTAATCTTAGCTAACCCTTAGGGTTTAACCCTAAGGGTCTGTGCAATGATTTTTTAAGATTTCTTATTAGGGTAAAATTGGAAATTTAAGATTTCTAAAAATGTAATTTAGGGTTTCCTAATTACATTAGGTTTTCTAATCACATTGAACTTGGAAACTAAGTTTAAAATTCACAAATTAACATAAAGCTTGATAAATTAGTGATTAGGGTTCCTAATTTAGCAATTAGGATTTCCAATTAGAAATTAAGGTTTCTAGTTTATGAATTAGGATTTTCTAACTAATTTGTTAGGGTTTACCCTAATTAAGTTTGTAATCAATACACTAAAGCCTTATACTTAACCTTTTAGCTCCCAGATTAGGGTTTTAATATTCTGAATGAGGGTTTTGGATTCCTAAAACTGAAATTAGGGTTTCCAGAGCCAGTTTTAGGGTTTCTTATCAATCATTAGGGTTTTCTAACTGAACGTCGATATTCTTAATATAACTTTAGTGTTTGTCACTTATATAATTTATCTGGTCAACCCTTGACCCTTAACCACGTACTGTACACATGTATGACCAAAATCACTTATACACTTAATCTTGAATAATTTTCCCCAAAAATTTTTAAATTCACAAAATTCCTTCCCAAAAATGTCAAATCCATACACTTATTTTCTATCTAGGTTTATTATTTAACCTTAATTCAATCTTTTAATATTTTATTAAATTATCCAAATTCTCGGATTGTCACACGTGCTTGTAAGAATTTGCGGTTTTAATGTCGGGTTATCTTTTTTAATGAAATTAATATATTATTTCTTGGTCTTCTGACCATTTCAATGGAAATGACCAGTTCGTTGCTTCAAAAATGTTTTAAAAGAATAAAAAATATTATTTTGATTATTCATAATACTTCACAACTATTAATTCAATTAGTGAATAATAGTCACATGATTCTTGATTTTGTTGTTATTAGGCTGTTTTACTTCTTAGGCAATTTAATGTCATTCTTGCTTGAATTTTATGATTTCAGCCAAGGTCAAACGTGTGGAAGGATCTTGTAAGGGTAAAGGGAAAGCTAAGATGACCGAGTAGAAGAACCTTTGTAATAATATAATACTTTTGGTGCAATAATTATATTATGACTTAAAGAATATGTAATGGTTATAAAATTTGGGACAAATTAATTATGCTGTATTAGTGTAGTAATTACTTTTAAGTCATTTATGCTTATACATAGTTAGATTTGAATGAATGTGGTAGTACCGTGTATGCACCTTGTCCAGGGTTTAAAGGTACCCACATTATGACATAGTATTGACACACAATCAAATTTTAAGTAATAATCTATAAGAGTCTGTTTCATCCACAATATATGTGCACAGCAACGTGCAACAACTATATATTCAGCTTCAATGGTTAAAATATATGCTAAGTTTTGTTTCTTAGGGAACCAAGAAACTAAACACCCACCTAGAAACTTACAAGTTCCGCTAGTACTTTTTCGATCAACATAATGACCTGCATAATCAGAATATGAAAAACAAACAAGGTTAAATGATTGACCTTTAGGATACCACAATCCTAAATATGTGGTTCCTTTAAGATATCAAAAAATTCTTTTTACCGCAACCAAATGTGATTCTTTAGTATCTGATTAAAATCTGGCACATTTACAAACATTGAACATAATCTCAGGTCTACTAGTCGTGATGCACAATAGACTTCTAATCATTCCTCTATATTTCTTTGTGTCAACACTTTTTCCATTTTCATCAGTAGTTGATATAGGAGTATTAAGAGGTTTCACAGATTCTAATCCAAATTTCTTAATCATTTCTTTGCAATATTTAGATTGAGAAATATTAATACCTTTTTCTCATTTCTTGAGTTGCAGTCCGAGGAAGAAGTTTAATTCTCCCATCATACTCATTTCAAACTCTTTACTCATGCTTTTCAGAGAAATCATTGCACATAGTAATATTAGTAGAACCAAAAATGATGTCATCAACATAAATTTGTATAATAAAAATATTATTATGTTTATATTTGGTAAACAGAGTAGTATCAATAGCACCCTTTTAAAACTATTTTCTAGCAAAAATTTACTTAAATGTTCATACCATGCTCTGGGGGCCTGTTTCAAACTATACAAAGCTTTATGCAATTTATAAACATATACAGAATGATCAAAATCTTCAAACCTAAGAGGTTGTTTAACATAAACTTCCTGTTCAATCACACCATTTAGAAAAATTGATTTAACTTGCATTTGAAATAATTTAAAGTCTTTATGGCATGAAAAAGCTAATAACATATGTATAGACTCAATTATAGCAACATGAGCATATATTTTGTAGACACTCGAATTTTCCATTCTTGTTACTAACCATGTAAGAGGGCAAAATCGTCTTTCATCTACCGAAGACAACCCCAAGAAATCATCAAACCAGACCCCTCGAGAAAACCCCTGGAAATCATCAAACCAGTCACCCGGAGACAACCCCGAGACATCATCAAACCAGACCCCGAAGACAGCGCCAAGAAATCATCAAACACCTAGCCATTTGAGAGAGAAAGAAAACTTTTCTTCCGTTCAATCTTTGTAAATCTCTTATATATATATATATATATATATATATATATATATATATATATATATATATATATATATATATATAACAACACGTCAAGTTTTCCTGGTGGATATAAAGTTTCTAGGCGCCTAAAGCCATTCTCATACTTTACTGTAAGATTTCGCCGTGCTATATATACATAGTTAGCAGCTTATATTCATCAGATCTAACTTTTTAATTGTTTATTTCTTGTAAATAGTCAATATTTAAGTTTTGTTGACTAGATCTATACTAGATCTAGCCATATCTAGCTTTTCACCAGTTCAAAAGTTGTAAAACTCAATCCTGAAAGCTAGAATGACAAAGATATGTATAAATATAGTTTTCTTTCAAGTTTTTGTAAGTATTAACAACTATGTGACCCTAGATCTGTATCTAGAAGACGCTAAAAGATTTGGCTACGTACATGCAAGGATTTAACTGATTAATCTTTTATTTTGCGACTTCTAAAAGTAAATATGCATTTTATTTGAATATATTCATTGTGCAAGCTTTAAATATTTATATGAACCTAGGAACTACAAAGGTTTGATGATTCAATCAATGGATCTAGATCCGGTTTCGAAAATAGACTTGTTTAAGTTGTAAATGGTAGCTTGCAAATTTTGTACTTGTAAATCCATGGCCTTAAAACAGTTATATGGGTTTAAGGCCCCGAAATTGTGAAAACTATGGTTATGGTGTTCGGGCTTATTTCGATAGCTTTCAGGCCCATAAGAAGTCCGACATATATATATATATATATATATATATATATATATATATATATATATATATATATATATATATAATACTATACTGTCAAAGATGTTTCACATATTGAATAAAATCAAATCAAGTCGAATATGGAATAAAATGAAAGTATCAAAGGCCTCAATTCCTATTTGAGCATAAGGGCTTGAAAACCTATTTTCAAAACATCACTTTTATATTCTTTACTTAAAATTGAACTTTTATATAAGTCAAACCCTTTGTATATAGGTGCAAAGGAGGCATAACACTACTTTCAAATAATTCACTTTGAGCACATTTATTTGCATCACAAACACACACACACACACACACACACACACTTCACATGCTTAGGAAATTGAAAAGACGCGGTTGTTGGTCGATTTCGCAACCTATAAACACGCGCAAGTATACGCGGTCAACAAGTAATATAATGATAAGAGAGTTGTCGAACCCACGAGGAATTATTTCTAATGATTAACCAAGTACCGACTTTATATCGCCTCAGTCTTATTTAAATAGTTGATTAAAACGATAAATTATGATTATAATTAATTAAAATAACAGAAAAACAAAACATAGATAGATAGATAAAGAGCTAAGAACACAATATCCACACACAAGCATTTTGTCAAACACTTGGCGTGCATCACTTTGTTCAAATCTCTTAACTCTCTTTATGATCATGGCGGCCACTAAGAATTGACAATACATAAATTATGCATAACATAATCATATGCCCTTATATTTTTGGTCTAAATCCATAATCTATTTTCCAATTTCAAATGGATTACCAAAGTAATTACCAATTCCTTAGCAATTAATCATTAAGCACGAAATATAAAGAACCAATTCGTATGACACCAATCAAAAGGAAAGCAAATTAGAAGTTTAATTCATAACAAATAAATCAAACTATTCCAAGTATTAGGTAATCATCCAATGGATCATACAAGTATCAAAGAAAAGCTAGAAGTTTAATTCAATTCCTTGCCTCCATAGGTGTTACAATTGTTTGCACTAGATCCCCAAGAATGAGTTCTAGCCACTTGAGGAAAAAGAAAGAAGAAAGGATGGCTTCCCTTAGTTGTTGGTTGAAGCTCCTCCATTGATGTTGTTGAAGCTCCCACCATTGATGCTCCTTGAAGCTCTTGAAGAACCATGGCCAAGAGCCATGGCCTTCCTCTTCTCCAAGCCGCCGCCTCTCTCTTTTTCTCCTCTAGGTTGCAAGTAGAAATGAAAAGATAGTTCATTGGGTCATTAGGTTGAGTATTTAATAGCTGAAATCTGTCAAAAATTCGTGTCTGGCGATGCAGTGCCTTGATTTGGCTTGAACGGGGTGCTGCAGCGTGAAAAAGGTTCTGGGCTACTACTTCGTGGCGCTGCAGCGCCGGAAATACACTAGCAAGTCGCGCTGCAGCGCCGGTTCATTTTTTACGTCGATATTTGTTGGGAAAATAGCCATAACTTCTTCATACGAACTCCGATTGAGGCGATTCAAAAAGATCTAGAAAGAAGAGACGTAGATCTACAACTTTCATTCTTTGAGTTCTTCGAAATAATGGCTGGAACAATGCTCAAATTTGCCTTGAAATGACTGTTATGAAAATGACAATTGGTAGTTTCTAGTTTTGACACCCGTTGGGAAAATGGACATAACTCTCGTATCCGAACTCTGATTGAGTTGAATCAAGATGATCCGAAAAGAGGAGACGTTGATCTACAACTTTCATTCTTTGCGTTTGGAGAGATAATGGCCGGATCATAGCAAAAACTGGGCTTCAAGGGACTGCTATGTCAATGGCAAACCGAAAATGCGAATTTGGCGATTCCAACCATCGACCCAAATGACATTCGATCCAATTCCTACAAAACAAAGTAAAAATGCATAAAACTAATACAAAAATACATAAAAGTAATATAAAACTATATTACACAACAATACAATGAAAATACATAAAAACCAAACAAACTAACTTATGATTTGCAAATTAACAAACTTAAAGGTACCTAATTTGTGTATGTAGAATACCCTCATCAAATACCACCAAACTTGAATATTTGCTTGTCCTCAAGCAAAACACTAAGAACAAACACTATAAAAATAAATTCTAACAATCAACTACTTGAGCAATGAATCAATAAGTTTGAACAATGGCCTTAAATATATCAAAACATGATAACTCTAGAAAACTTTTAAAATGTCACAACGTCTAGGATTTGAACTTGCTTATTAGTCATACCTTGCTTTAGATCCTTTTCCTGTGTGTGTGTATCCATTTGAACTAAACCAATTATAGCTCGAATTGGCTTATGCAACCATATTACCTTATGAAAGAATTAAACTTCAAAAACTACATGCTTAACACATCACTCATCGCAATTGTAAACAAATCAATCATTCCAAAATTTTGAGATCAAAGGACTCTTAGGTGAGTGCATTTTATGCATCATCTTACTCTAAGTTCGCTTTTATGGGCGAGTGCGTTTTACGCTCCATCTCACCCTAAGTCCGCTTTTATGGGCGAGTGCATTTTACGCTCCATCTCAACCCACCGCAAGATTTTTGATATATTTTTATTTCTTTCTTTTTTTATAGGTGAGTGCATTTTACACTCTATCTCCCCTAAATATGTGTTTATGAGTGAGTGCGTTTTACGCTCCATCTCAACCCACCACATGACCAATTAATCAAACTTACGTATATTGCTTCGAGTGATGTTTAAACAAGTTCTAGAGCTTATTGATATCTCCCAAAAGCATTCAGTTATATAAACCTTCTCTAAGTATACAACTAGTTCATTACAAATGGATGAGTGCTCAAAAGTAGGAGTCATAAGCAAAGCAATAACCAACAATAAGTCAATCACCCAAACTAAGCAACATTTATCCATTTTTCATGAGTTATAGCCATAACAATCATTTGCCTGATAATATATTATAGCTCAATTCAAATTAAATCAATGCTCAAGAGACACAACCTATACTTGAAATGTAGGTAAACCCATAAAAAAATAATAAAACAAAACATATCAAAACAAAACGTAGAAGACCCCCAAACTTGAAACTGGCAATGTCCTTACTAAACGCAATAAAAGAATTCAATGCAAAGAACTTTCGTGATCATTTATCAGTTGTCGCCTTCCGCAACCGACGTCTACTATTTGCTAAGATATAACATAAAATGGAAATTTTTCAAAATTTTAAAAATTTTAACTAATATGCACAACTAAACATAAAAACATCAAAATAACCGACATAATAACCTAATACAAACTCAAGTACCAAGAATATCACGAGTACCCCCAAACTTAAGACAAACATTGTCCTCAATGTAAAGATAGATAAAATTAAAACTAGAGGACTTCCCTGAGGCTGTGCTAATTGTCATCGACAGCATCCTCACCACCGTAAGTCATTTTGGAGCCATTCCAATTCAAAAGCACCAACAAAATTCAAGCAATAGCTTGCACCTTCTTTTTGGCCTTAACTTGTGCCTTGACATGCCTTGCCTTTTACTTTACTTGGCGATTCGTTGGTGAATCATGCTCATAGCTATTTGGTATCTGAGATTAACTAACACAAAAATTTATAACTTGGGTTGCCTCCCAATAAGCGCTTATTTTATAGTCTTCAGCGTGACTTTATTTAAAATAGAAATACAAGTTTAATAAAAATGTGCACGCAAAATCGGACTGTAAGGATCCAACAGTTATGTTGATTCTTGCATAAGAGCAATGCATTTACTTACAATCTTGTCAAACCAATCTCACAAACTATAACAATAAATAGAACTGTAAGGCCCCATCTTATGCCAAGTCCTGCACAAGAGCCGCATTTACATACAGTCTTGTCAGTTTATTTATCGCAATTGAAAAACACGCGCAAACAAAGATCAAACAAATAAAAGATAAATATACGCTCAAATTAAGACTAAATTGATTGAAATCAATATTGGACAATATTAGAATAATAATTCCCCGGCAACGACGTCAAAAACTTGTTGGTCGATTTCGCAACCGATAAACACGCGCAAGTATACGCGGTCAACATGTAATATAATGATAAGAGAGTTGTCGAACCCACGAGGAATTATTTCTAATGATTAACCAAGTACCAACTTTATATCGCCTTAGTCTTATTTAAACAGTTGATTAAAACGATAAATTATGATTATAATTAATTAAAATAACAGAAAAACAAAACATTGATAGATAGATAAAGAGCTAAGAACACAATATCCACACACAAGCATTTTGTCAAACACTTGGCGTGCATCACTTTTTTCAAATCTCTTAACTCTCTTTATGATCATGGCGGCCACTAAGAATTGACAATACATAAATTATGCATAACATAATCATATGCCCTTATATTTTTGGTCTAAATCCACAATCTATTTTCCAATTTCAAATGGATTACCAAACTAATTACCAATTCTTTAGCAATTAAACATTAAGCACGAAATATAAAGAACCAATTCGTATGACACCAATCAAAAGGAAAGCAAATTAGAAGTTTAATTCATAACAAATAAATCAAACTATTCCAAATATTAGATAATCATCCAATGGATCATACAAGTATCAAAGAAAAGCTAGAAGTTTAATTCAATTCCTTGCCTCCATATGTGTTACAATTGTTTGCACTAGATCCTCAAGAATGGGTTCTAGCCACTAGAGGAAAAAGAAGAAGAAACGATGGCTTCCCTTAGTTGTTGGTTGAAGCTCATCCATTGATGTTGTTGAAGCTTCCACCATTGATGCTCCTTGAAGCTCTTGAAGAACCATGGCCAAGAGCCATGGCCTCCCTCTTCTCCAAGCCGCCGCCTCTCTCTTTTTCTTCTCTAGGTTGCAAGTAGAAATGAAAAGATAGTTCATTGGGTCATTAGGTTGAGTATTTAATAGCTGAAATTTGTCAAAAATTCATGTTTGGCGCTACAGCACATTGATTTGGCTTGAACGGGGCGCTGTAACACGAAAAAGGGGCTGGGCTACTGCTTTATGGCGCTGCAGCGTCGAAAATACACTAGCAAGTCGCGCTGCAGTGCCGGTTCATTTTCTACTCCGACATCTGTTGGGAAAATGGCCATAACTTCTTCATACGAACTCCGATTGAGGCGATTCAAGATGATCCGAAAAGAGGAGACGACAGATCTACAACTTTCACTCTTTAAGTTATTCGAAATAATGTCTGGAACAATGCTCAAATTTGCCTTGAAGTGACTATTATGAAAATGACAATTGGTAGTTTTTAGATTTGACACCCGTTGGGAAAATGGACATAACTCTCGCATCCGAACTCCGATTGAGTTGATTAAAGATGATCCGAAAAGAGGAGACGTTAATCTACAACTTTCATTCTTGGAGCTTGGACAGATAATGGCCGGAACATAGCAAAAACTGGGTTTCAAGGGACTGCTATGTCAATGGCAAACTGAAAATGAGAATTTGGCGATTCCAACCATCGACCCAAATGACATTCCATCCAATTCCTACAAAACAAAGTAAAATGCATAAAACTAATACAAAAATACATAAAAGTAATATAAAACTATATTACACAACAATACAATGAAAATACATAAAAACCAAACAAACTAGCTTATGATTTACAAATTAACAAACTTAAAGGTACCTAATTTGTATATGTAGAGTACACTTATCAGTGGTAACTATGTTTCATGGAATTCGGGGGGGGAGGTACCTAACATCTTCCCCTCACTTAAGCAAGCCCCCGAACTCTATGAATCTCAGTTTCCAAGACCAATTAAACGGAGTCACATATTTGGTCATATTGTAAAACCTTTCAAATCTCCGGTTGAGTTGGTACAATCATTTAACTTATACCAATTATCGACTATGTCTAATTCGGCTCAATAAATTAAAATCAAACTTTTCAAATCATCGACATTATACGTTAGTCTCTGTGAGAGCCCCGAATTCGGGTCCCGAATCACCGCGAATCCGGTACAATCATTCTATCACTATTGCGAAAGATATAAACATAAATTGTTTATACAATAACTTTACACACTATTTTTCAAGGTAGAGTAACCTTAACTTATACACAATTCATAAACTATCTAACATATAACGTTATTCTCATACAGTACTGTTACAATTCTAGCTGCATATATAATCCCAAGCTGTACTTGTCTTTGTTCTTTCCTGTATCCGACGTATTCGTCTTATTCTGCAATGCTAATCATGATATAGCAAGGGTGATCAATAAGTTTGCCCAGCAAGTTTAAGTTCAATAAATTAAAGATATATCATGATAGAAAGAATTAAATAATAAACTGGCTAAAGTTCTACAATATAATTGAGAACTAGTATGAACAAATTTTACATAGCTGAGCGAACATTGAACATAAACATATATATATATATATATATATATATATATATATATATATATATATATATATATATATATATATATATATCTGGATCGAATGGTAATGAAGGTGATCAGCCTTTCATACCTGATGAATACATGCAGAATGCACAGTGTGCAATTTAATAATTCTTAGACATGACAATCAGAAATGATTAACCACAAGTATAATTGAATAATACAACTCGAGGTTGAGTTAAGAGAAACTTGCATGTTCCGATTATTATCGTTACGCATTTTAATAAGCTTTGACTGAAGACCTAATATTAATAATATTTATTTCTAAGTTAGAATAATATCATCACAATATTTAAAATAACCTAAACACATTATCACATAATCCTATCCGTCTATAACATACATAAGACTTAACCTCAAGTCAAACTATTTCAGTTTAAATTGAATTCGGTACAATTCTGACATCATGACGGTCTAGTAGGAGAATCATCGAGTTTATGTTCAATTAAACTTTGTCTAAACACTTAACCATTATCTAAGATAATTTATTATCAGTCAAAATATTGTTCGTAAGCTCGTAATAATTTTCAGATAATTATTATCATTTCAAATGATTTTTCAATCATTAATATCATATTTAAATGAATTAAATATCACTTAATTCCTTTATCATTAATATTTATTTAATATCAAATATTAATAAAATACATGTCATAATATTGTAATATATTTATAATATATCAACGTATTTTTAATACCTTAAAATCATATTTATATGATTTTTAAACAGTTAAATTCATTATCCGATAATTGCCATTAATATTAAATATTAATATTTTTCATGACAAAATATCAAAAGTTATATTGTATAACTTAAAATATTTTTATAACACTTAAATCACTTTTATATAATTTTTAAATCATTAATTCTATTTTTTCATAATTTATTTAATATGTTTATTAAATAAATTAATTAATGAAATTCTTCACAAAATATTAAAAGTCATTAAAAATAACTTAAAATATTTTCTTATATCATAATATAATTTTTCATGATTTTTTAAATATTAAAATCGTTTTTAAATAATTTATTTAATATTATAATTAAATAAATTAAATATCATCTATATTTCAAAAATATTAAATATTTATGAAATATACTCAAAATAATTAAAAACTAATTTTTAGACTTTAAAATAATTTTTTAGGAATTTATTTTGTATTTTTAATAATTAAAAATCTTTTTTATCTATTTATTGATTAAAATAATTAATTTCAAAAATTAAGTGTCGTTATAGGAGCTTTAGGCGACAAATCCGTCGCTAATAGTGTTCTTGGGCCAAACCCAGAACTTCATACTCAGCTAACAAATTGCTAGGTTTGACCAAATTTAGATCAGTGTTCTTGTTGCTTTATGGGCTGGAATTCATGCTAAAGATGTAGTACTTATATAATACTATAACAGAATATCAAGTTCATGGCCATACAACATCAGATCAGAGAGATCGAAGCCTCCAAAAAATCTGACAACGTTGTTCTTCATTTTTGGGTTTTCTAGAAAATGAAGAACAGTTGAAGGTGCTATATTTAACTGCTTATATTTTGCATTCTGGGCTTGCTAATTATGTTTAAAAGGTTCAAACTTGTAGTAAACATGACAAAGAACAATTCTATATCATCAGATCATCATAACATCAACATAATTAAAAGATCTAGGCCGGTCAATCTCTGACAAAAAACGTGTTCTTGAAGATTCTGGGTTTTCCAGAATCTTCATCCGGGCAGTCTGTCAACGGTGGTTTGACCACTCATATCTTGGATTCCATTACGGATTAGGGTAATCTAAAGGCATGGCTATGTAGTACTTATACTAGTCTACAAGATCAAAACAATAACTTGGTAAAAAACATAACACACTGCAAGATCTATGGCCTTGAAAAGCTTGTTAGAAATTCAGGGAAATTTTTGGGTTGCCCAGAAATAGAGTTCGTGATCGGTCAACGAGGTTTGACCGTTCATAAGTTGCAATATAAACATGATATGAACTTGATTTCAGTTCCAGATCCTAGTCCACATGGCATACTATAGATCTATAACATAAAACCACCATTAACACTTAACACAGAAAGATCTAGAGGCTATGACATATGACTGTCAGGCCTTATTTTTCCAGTTTTCCAGATTTGATAACTCTTCAATTTCGAGCACTTTGATGTTATGGATTTGGGATCTAATAACTCAGATCACTAAATGACATCTTCTAACATAACTTTAACCAATAAACAACAACATCTAACATCAAATACAAAGATTTTCAAGTTTAGGGTTTTATACCTTTTACGCTTTTGATTCTTGATTCTAATTCTTGTTCTGTTCTTTGCAAGCTAGGAAGTGATCATGGCTTCACTTCTCACACCCACTCACTCTCCATCCGAAATTTTAAGAGCGAGAAAGTTTAGGAGAAAAATGAGAAAATAAAGTTACTTTTCTTACTTTAAATCTCTTATGATTTGATTCAATGAATCTAAGTTGCTAGGTGGCAACTGCAAATCTAATCTTGGGAGATTTTATCACATGTGATAAGCATAGCTTGGGTGAGTCACCAAGTTTTGGCAAATCTTTTACTTAAAAAGTATGAAAAGGGCATTTTGGTCATTTGATTTCTAATTTTAAAGGCATACATGTCATTTTGCCCTAACCCTTAGGGTTTAGGGTTTAACTCGTAGGGTTTAGGGTTTAACCCTAAAATTTTTCCAAATCAATTTCTAAGATTTCCAAATTTCGATTTTCAAAATAGAAAATTAATCTTTCCAAATTATAATTAGGATTTTTTTAATTGTATTAAAATTTACTAATCACTATCCAAGCTTGCTAATTAGGATTTAAATTTCCTAATTAAAATTGCCAATTTAGCAATTAAGTTTTATAATCGTGCATTAGGGTTTCCAGCTAAATAATTAGGGTTTTCTAATAATAAATTAGGGTTATCCCTAATTAAATATTTAATCAAAAACATAAAAACCTTTATACTTATCTTCAAGCTCCCAAATTAGTGTTTCAAATTCCCGGAACTGAAAATAGGGTTTCCAAAACCGATTTTAGGGTTTCCTATTAATCGATAAAGTTTTCAAACTGAACGCTGACGTTCTTAATATAATATTAAGGTTTTCCACTGATATAACTTATCTAGTCAACCCTTGACCTATAACCATATACTGTACACATATACAGAGAACATATTCACTTAAACCCTTAATCCTGAATAATTCATCGTAAAAATTTTAAAATCACAAAATTCCTTCTCGAAAATCTCAAATCCATTTACTTATTTTCTATCTAGGTTTATTATTTAACCTTAATTCAATATTTTAAAATTTAAATAATTCTCTAAATTCTCAGGTTGTCACATTCACCCCTTCTTCTAAAAATTTTATCCCCAAAATTTACCTTACACCATGCACCATACACCATTCATACATCGTATCACATGCTACCCTATACATTCCTCACAAGATTTAAAATTTTGAAATTGGGCTGAGGAGTTATATAGACTATTGTCGGTCATTTTCGCAAATGTTATATGGAAATTCATCCGCAAACCGTCATAACTTACGAATATAGCGGTTAATTAGCTCAGTATGCCCTGTACTCATAAAGTACTTCTGGTCTGATCTGTTTCTCGTATCCGCCTTGGGCGCATAAATTTTATCTTACCTCAGTCTTTATCAGAATCCGCACAAAAATAATTTGGTTCGGGAAAATTTTCACAAAACGCTTAGAATTTTCATAAACGTTGGTCTAGCCGAATCAAATAGCTTAGACTCATATCAATAATCAATATTAATCGAATTACGAATGTGTGTAGCCAAAACCCCATTGGCAAATTTAAAATTTTTAAAATTAGTTTGAAAATTACGTCATGATGTCGTACTGTATTAACAGCCCGTTTGAGGATGCCGTTGTGACGCCCCCAAAATTAGGTATACATCACCCATCTTGGGTCGTCAGATACATAGTACAGAATACAAATACAACTTACTAATACAACTGTCGTGTACAATACGACAAAACATAAACTGTGAGTTTGAATACAAATATTATCTTCTAGAGAGTATTCATACTCAAAAGGAGTCCTCATTACATTTATTAACACACCATTACTAACTAATACTATCATTCGGACCATCACTCCGTTCCCCGACTTGCCCCAGCTACGTTCTCATTTCCTGAAGAGAACAGTGAAAGAAAGGGTGAGCTCAACTAGCCCAGTAAGAAATATTATGACTAAGATAATGCAGAATAAATTATCATTAGCCTTCAACAATGTTAAACTGATAAAATATAATAGACATCAAGTTTAACTGTAGCGCAACAAGCAATCCATTAAAAGAGTCAAGTAGAAAATAAACTCTACTATCTTTTATGATTTAAAAGGTTTTTCAACACTGTGATCGCTGGGACTCAGCTTAATAAAATAATCCACATCATCGAATCACCCCTGCACTACGGCCAAGGATATTCGTGTATTCATTAATGGTCATGATCATGCCAACAACTGTCCATCAACGCACTACGGGCCAATGAGGACTTTTACCACATCATTTGTAACATTACGGTCATGATTATACCGAATAATCCCTGGTCATAATCATACCAAGTCCATCTATGCACTACAGGCCACAGATGACTTTCAACATTTTATAAACATGAGGATGATGACAATGATATAAGAATTCAATAAAACAAGTTCAAGAATTAATTTATCCAAGAATTAACAACGTCCAAATTGTCAACATGATACTGCTTTGTGGAGTAAAATTCAAGAATACTTAAAAGAATATTTTCATGAAAAGATACTGGATGAACCGCAATTATCAAGGATATTCCACAAATTTCATGGAGTATAGAAGTCAAAACTTAACCAACTGAGTATAATAAAGAATGAAATAACAAAAGAAATCACCATGCATGCGATAGACCGCACAGACAGGTTATTCCAACAGAATAAAAAATAATGAAACCAGGTCAGGCGTAAAACGCACAGACAGGATATTTTAACAGAATAATAATAAAGACGGAACCAGGTCCGGTGTAAAACACACAGACAGGATGTTCCAACAGAATAATAATAAAGACGGAACCAGGTCCGGTGTAAAACACACAGACAGGATGTTCCAACAGAATAATAATAAAGACGGAACCAGGTCCGGTGTAAAACACACAGACAGGATGTTCCAACAGAATAATAATAAAGACGGAACCAGGTCCGGTGTAAAACACACAGACAGGATGTTCCAACAGAATAATAGAAGAATGTCACCAAGTATAGGGTAGACCGCGTATACAGGTTATTCCAACAGAATAATAAGAAATGGAATAACAACAGTTCTCTTCATGAATAAGAAAGAATAACACCCCTTACCGTTTTAAAGAAGAGCTGAAATAAGGAAGTAGTTAAGTAGCAGAATACTCTTCTTCTCTCTCTCTATAGTTTCTCTCTATAGTTTCTCTCTCTAGAGTTCAGTGAATTCGTAAGAAATAATGAAGGAATGAGCTGCTATTTATAGAAAAATAGAATGCATAGTAACTAATCCATGAACGGTCCAGATTGATTACTTTAATCTGACGGTCCATATTTAAAGAAAAATCTTTTAAATAAAATATAATATATTCTATTTATAGAATAACTTTAATAAAGTATTCTGTTTTATATAAAAAGATGTTTCTGTTTTATTACGTTAATAATACGAATAAAACAAAACGTCATTATCGCTAAATAATTCATATTATTAACTGACAATAATTGAATCAAACTGAGTGACTTCTCACATAAGCATTAATAATCAATACTGTGTGCTACTATGCAACCACACGTATTACTATACTTTTACTACCGAGTAGTTCAACAGTATCAATGGTAAAATTTTCGCCGTTATTTTTAATAAAATATTTTTGTCGTTTTCTCAATCCGACAATAATTCCGTTGTGGGGTCCACCAATGATTGTGCCGTTGTACGAATATTCCCTGTTAAAACGAATATTCCCCGACCAATCGAATATTATATAACAACTTGCGTACTTTGCAAAATTTATAAATATTACCCACAACTATAACATTATATCAAATTAACTCCATAATATTCAAAAATGATATTTATAGAAAATTCATCTTTATTTATAAAAGTTGGGGTCTTACAACCTCCCCTTCTTATGAAATTTCGCCTTCGAAATTAGGGTACGTACCTGGTATGTCGAAGAGGTAAGGATACCTTGATTTCATTTCAGATTCTAACTCCCAAGTCATTTCCTCAACATCGTGGTTTCTCCACAAAACTTTGACTTGAGGTATAACCTTGGAGCGTAGAATATGTTCCTTCTTATCCAAGATTTGAACAGGAACTTCTTCATACGTCAAATCCTCCGCTATTTCGTCCGGTTCTAACTCAATAATGTGGTTCGGGTCTTCCACATATTTGCGTAACATGGATATGTGAAAAATGTTATGAACACGAGACATACTTGGCGGTAAAGCGAGTCTATAAGCCACAGTTCCTACTCGATCGAGGATTAAAAATGGACCGATGAATCGAGGATTGAGCTTTCCTCTCTTTCCAAATCTCGTAACTCCTTTCCATGGAGCAACACGTAAGAACACATGATCTCCTACATCAAATTCCACGTCCTTTTGATGAAGATCAGCATAGCTCTTTTGTCGATCTTGTGAGGTTTTTATACGTTGTCGGATCGTTTGAATCTTTTCTGTAGTCATACGTACCAACTGCGGTCCCAAAGTTGCTTCACCCACCTCATCCCAGCATACTAGAGAACGGCATTTTCTTCCATACAATGCTTCGAATGGAGCCATGCCAATACTTGCTTGATAACTATTGTTGTAGGAAAACTCCACCAATGGTAAGAACTTGTCCCAACTTCCCTTGAAGTCAAAGACACAGAGTCTTAATAAATCTTCTAGAGTTTGAATAGTCCTCTCTGATTGTCCGTCCGTCTGAGGATAATATGCCGAACTAAATCGTAAATCTGTGCCCATAGCTTTTTATAAACTAACCCAAAATCGTGAAGTGAATCTTGGGTCTCGATCAGAAACTATGGATACTGGCATACCATGCAGTCTTACAATCTCGTTTATGTACATACGAGCAAGACGTTCAAGTGTATAAGTTTCTCGTATCGGTAAGAAATGAGCAGACTTGGTCAATCTATCAACAATGACCCAAATCGCATCTATACCTTGAGAAACCTTAGGAAGACCGGTAACGAAATCCATGGTAATGTGCTCCCACTTCCATTCTGGAATTTCAAGTGGTTGCAATGGACCTTTTGGTACTTGATGCTCCGCTTTGACTCGTTGACAAGTTAGACACCTTGAGATAAACAACGCTATCTCTCTCTTCATATTGCTCCACCAAAATGTATGACGAAGATCATGATACATTTTGGTACTTCCAGGATGGATTGCAAACGGTGTGTTGTGCGCCTCCATCATGATTTCATACTTTAAATCAGGGTTGTTAGGAACACAAAGTCTGGAGTTGACTCGAAGTATTCCTTCTTCATCGATTCTTGCTTCCGGTATAGCACCTTCTTGCACTTTCTTCCTCATACGCATCAGCTCCAGGTCTGTAGCTTGAGCAGCTTTAACTTTATCGATTAAAGTTGGCTCTACTCGTATATTCACCATCATCACATGGGTCCCTGGAGTCTTTAATTCTATCTCCATTCTTTGCAAGTCACACAAAATGGGCCTTTGTGTTGACAATATTGCACTTCTACTTGCATATGATCTTCTACTCAATGCGTCAGCTACCACGTTCGCTTTTCCAGGATGGTATTGAATGGTATAATCATAATCTTTCAACAGTTCAAGCCAACGTCGTTGTCGCATGTTGAGTTCCTTTTGAGTGAAGAAATATTTGAGGCTTTTATGATCCGTAAAGATCTCCACCTTCTCCCCATATAAGTAATGCCTCCAAATTTTAAGTGCAAAGACAACAGCTGCCAACTCTAGATCATGAGTAGGATAATTCCTCTCATATTCCTTGAGTTGTCTTGATGCATAGGCTATGACTTTTCCATGTTGCATGAGAACGCATCCCAACCCTTTGCTCGAAGCATCACTGTAGATGACAAATCCCTCCGAGCCAGATGGTTTTGTTAGAACAGGTGCTGAAATGAGTCTCCTCTTGAGTTCTTGAAAACTCTGCTCACATTCTTCGCTCCAACCGAACTTTGTATCTTTCCGAGTCAGCTGAGTTAATGGAGTAGCGATTCGAGAAAATCCTTCCACGAATCTCCGATAATAACCAGCTAAACCAAGAAAGCTACGTACTTCGGTCACTGATTTAGGTTGCTCCCAGCTTTGAATAGCTTCAATCTTTGCCGGGTCAACCGATATTCCACGACTTGATACTACGTGCCCAAGGAATGCTACCTCCTCCAACCAGAACTCGCATTTCTTCAACTTGGCATAAAGCTTGTATTCACGAAGCTTTTGGAGTACCAGCCTCAAGTGTTGCTCATGATCTTCACGGCTTTTGGAATAAATAAGGATGTCATCAATAAAGACGACCACAAAGTGATCCAAATATTCCTTGAATACCTGGTTCATCATATCCATGAAGGCAGCAGGAGCATTAGTCAATCCAAAGGACATGACTAAGAATTCATAATGCCCGTACCGAGTTCTAAAAGCCGTCTTTGGAATATCCTCAGTTCTAACCTTCAGCTGATGATATCCAGAACGAAGATCGATCTTTGAAAAGAATTGTGCTCCTTGCAACTG
Organism: Panax notoginseng; assembly: GCA_016801055.1. NCBI lineage: Eukaryota > Viridiplantae > Streptophyta > Magnoliopsida > Apiales > Araliaceae > Panax > Panax notoginseng. Next base: position 122,198,189 of record CM029020.1, on the reverse strand, counting down.
GTCAAACAGGTCATCAATACGTGGCAATGGGTACCTGTTTTTGATGGTGACATGATTCAACTCCCGATAATCAATACAAAGTCGCATACTTCCATCTTTCTTCTTCACGAATAGCACAGGAGCACCCCAAGGAGAAGTACTAGGACGAATAAAGCCAATGTCTAACAATTCCTGCAGTTGGATCTTTAACTCCTGAAGTTCAATAGGAGCCATTCGATATGGGGCTTTGGAAATGGGTTTTATACCGGGTTCAAGGTCGATACAAAATTCAATTTCACGCTCTGGGGGTAGGCCAGGAAGTTCTTCAGGGAATACGTCAGGGAATTTATTAACAATAGAAATATCATTCAAAACTGACGTATTTTTGTTTAGATCCGTGACATGAGCTAAGAAAGCTTGACATCCGTTTTTCAATAAACGAATAGCTTTATGGCTTGAGATGACAGCGATTGATTTTAATGGTTTGGTTGCTTGAATTCGCATAATAGGTCGATTAGGAATATGAAAGCTAACAACCTTACGAAAACAATCAATTTTTACATGATGAGTAGTTAACCAATCAATCCCTAGAATCACGTCAAATGCAAGTATTTTTAATGAAATCAGATCGACAGGTAATGTGTGGGTACCAACTTGAACCAAACAAGACTTATAAACCGTGGATGTAATGAAGGTTTCTCCCAATGGAGTTTTAACAGATAAATCAAAGTCTAATTTCTCCGGAGTCAAATTTAATCGATGAGCGCAAGTAGGAGAAATAAAAGAATGGGTAGAACCGGTATCAAATAAAGTATAGACTTCGTTAGAGTTTATGATAAGCTTACCCGTGATGACCTCATTTGGGTTCCTTGCTTTCTGGGAGGTCACAACAAACGCTCTCCCTTGCACTACCGGTTTTGACTTTTCTGGGACGGCCTTTGGTGTCTCCATCTTGGCTGAACTTATTTTTGGTAATCGACAAAATCGAGCTAAATGACCTTCTCTTCCACAATTATAACATGCTTTAGATGGCATCGCGCAGTTTGGACTGATGTGCCCCTCCCCTCCGCATTTGAAACATATGATAGGTGGTCGTTCTCCTTCCTTAACAACGGGTGCTGGTACTGACGTCTTTCCATCATTGTTGAATCTCCTCTTCTTGAAATGACCATTCTTATTGTTTTGGCCCTGATTACCACCGAAGTTGTTACCATTTTTGTCTTGTTGATTCCCTCTACGCTTGTTATCACCGCTTCGATGACTGCTCTCACTAGTATTATCATTTTGTCGACTGCTCTCTTTTGGTTGCGTTGACTCGTTATCGCGCTCCACTAACTGAGCCCTATTCACAACATCTGAATAAAAACACAATTTATGAGAAATAAGATGTTGACGTATCTCAGGTTTCAAACCTCGTAAAAACATTCGCGTCATTCGCTCTTCATTATCCACCAAGTGGGACGCAAACCGGGAAAACTCAACAAATTTAGCCTCATACTGCGACACGGTCATATTATTCTGCTCCAATTTGATGAACTCCACCTCCTTCGTGTGACGAACACTTTCGGGAAAGTATTTGTCATTGAACAGCTCTCGGAACTTCTCCCAAGACATCTTCAGTGCGGCAGGTTGAGTACGCTTAATCATTCCCACTAGTAATCCGCCTCTCCTCGCAACATAAAGGCGGCAAAGGGAACCTTTTGCTCCTCGGAGCATCCCAATACATCAAATATCTTGGTAATTTGCTTTATCCATGTTTCTGCTATAAGTGGTTTTGGCTCTCCCTTAAACTCTGGTGGTCCCAGCTCCTTGAACTGTTTAGCGGTGACCGTCCGAGAGTTTTCAGTGTTTCCACCTATATTTTGGACAGGAGCCGCTCTCGCCTGCTGTTGCATGAACTGCATAAAGTTTCTGAACATTCCATCATTCATCATCTGGTCAGTGTTTTTGTTTGCATGAGGATTGTCACCTTCCTGATGCACATTATCTTGATTATTGATATGTGGTGAATCAACAGTCGCATGTGCTCCATTGCTATTCTCAACATTCTCAGATGCCATTTTCAGATACTGCCACAAAATAAAAGTTAATTGATATGTCATATATTATCCTTATATTATGACCGACCAATTAAATACCATGCAAATAAACTTAGGTAGGTCATACTAGCGAAGGAATTCCCCGTCTCTCCCCTCCTAGTTCTATTCTCACATCTTAGCCAGGGATCATATCCCTAAGCTCTGATACCAACTGTGACGCCCCCAAAATTAGGTATACATCACCCATCTTGGGTCGTCAGATACATAGTATAGAATACAAATACAACTTACTAATACAACTGTCGTGTACAATACGACAAAACATAAAGTGTGAGTTTGAATACAAATATTATCTTCTAGAGAGTATTCAGACTCAAAAGGAGTCCTCATTACATTTATTAACACATCATTACGTAGAATAGCGAGGACTACTAACTAATACTATCATTCGAACCATCACTCCGTTCCCCGACTTGCCCCAGCTACGTTCTCATTTCCTGAAGAGAAGAGTGAAAGAAAGGGTGAGCTTAACTAGCCCAGTAAAAAATATTATGACTAAGATAATGCAGAATAAATTATCATTAGCCTTCAACAATGTTAAACTGATAAAATATAATAGACATCAAGTTTAACTGTAGCGGAACAAGCAATCCATTAAAAGAGTCGAGTAGAAAATAAACTCTACTATCTTTTATGATTTAAAAGGTTTTTCAACACTATGATCGCTGGGACTCAGCTTAATAAAATAATCCACATCATCGAATCACCCCTGCACTACGGCCAAGGATATTCGTGTATTCATTAATGGTCATGATCATGTCAACAACTGTCCATCAACGCACTACGGGCCAATGAGGACTTTTACCACATCATTTGTAACATTACGGTCATGATTATACCGAATAATCCCTGGTCATAATCATACCAAGTCCATCTATGCACTACAGGCCACAGATAACTTTCAACATTTTATAAGCATGAGGATGATGACAATGATATAAGAATTCAATAAAACAAGTTCAAGAATTAATTTATCCAAGAATTAACAACGTCCAAATTGTCAACATGATACTGCTTTGTGGAGTAAAATTCAAGAATACTTAAAAGAATATTTTCATAAAAAGATACTGGATGAACCGCAATTATCAAGGATATTCCACAAATTTCATGGAGTATAGAAGTCAAAACTTAACCAACTGAGTATAATAAAGAATGGAATAACAAAAGAAATCACCATGCATGCGATAGACCGCACAGCCAGGTTATTCCAACAGAATAATAAATAATGGAACCAGGTCCGGCGTAAAACGCACAGACAGGATATTCTAACAGAATAATAATAAAGACGGAACCAGGTCCGGTGTAAAACACACAGACAGGATGTTCCAACAGAATAATAATAAAGACGGAACCAGGTCCGATGTAAAACACACAGACATGATGTTCCAACAGAATAATAATAAAGACGGAACCAGGTCCGGTGTAAAACACACAGACAGGATGTTATAAAGACGGAACCAGGTCCGGTGTAAAACACACAGACAGGATGTTCCAACAGAATAATAATAAAGACGGAACCAGATCCGATGTAAAACACACAGACAGGATATTCCAACAGAATAATAATAAAGACGGAACCAGGTTCGGTGTAAAACACACAGACAGGATGTTCTAACAGAATAATAGAAGAATGTCACCAAGTATAGGGTAGACCGCGTATACAGGTTATTCCAACAGAATAATAAGAAATGGAATAACAACAGTTCTCTTCATGCATAAAAAAGAATAACACCCCTTACCGTTTTAAAGAAGAGCTGAAATAAGGAAGTAGTTAAGTAGCAGAATACTCTTCTTCTCTCTCTCTATAGTTTCTCTCTCTAGAGTTCAGTGAATTCGTAAGAAATAATGAAGGAATGAGCTGCTATTTATAGAAAAATAGAATGCATAGTAACTAATCCATGAACGGCCCAGATTGATTACTTTAATCTGGCGGTCCATATTTAAGGAAAAATCTTTTAAATAAAATATAATATATTCTATTTATAGAATAACTTTAATAAAAGTATTCTGTTTTATATAAAAAGATGTTTCTGTTTTATTACGTTAATAATACGAATAAAACAAAACGTCATTATCGCTAAATAATTCATATTATTAATTGACAATAATTGAATTAAACTGAGTGACTTCTCACATAAGCATTAATAATCAATACCGTGTGCTACTATGCAACCACACGTATTACTGTACTTTTACTACCGAGTAGTTCAACAGTATCAATGGTAAAACTTCAGCCGTTATTTTTAATAAAATATTTTTGTCATTTTCTCAATCCGACAATAATTTCGTTGTGGGGTCCACCAATGATTGTGCCATTGTACGAATATTCCATGTTAAAATGAATATTCCCCGGCCAATCGAATATTATATAACAACTTGCGTACTTTACAAAATTTATAAATATCACCCACAACTATAACATTATATCAAATTAACTCCATAATATTCAAAAATGATATTTATAGAATATTCATCTTTATTTATAAAAGTTGGGGTCTTACAGCCGTCATCCAGTGACTTTGTTATAACACTTCATACAATAGTGGAATAACGATTTTAGATCAAATTCAACACTAAGTATTCTTGCATTTATAACTCCATCAACTTTTTATCATCTCTGCACCAGGTTACGTGGTACATAAGCGATAAAATAAAAAATATTTTGATATTCCAAATCACTATCGTCTAGATGAAACAAGTAGCATATACTATTCTTTAAACCGTTCAAAAATCATTGTAAATCTGTTTTGGCATCTCAACAGGTAATGATGTGTCGGTGACCCGAAGTCCACGCATACACAATGGTCACCAGGAGTTGAGAATAAAAATTCATTTTCAAAAGCACATAGTGTGTATTTAGCTTGATGTCAAAAATTTTGAAGTCTAGCATAGCTAGGAGGTTCGAAAAAACCTAATCTTCCACACTAATGATCAATTGCTTAATCCGTCTATCTGTTCCTGTTATCCTCAATATTTTATTCACACTTAATTCTACCCAGTTCGTCAAACTCGTACTTAATCCTATATTCTCTACCTATACCCTATCTATCTGTTATATACACGAGAAAAGAATCACCTTCTCAACAGGTATATAGCAAATAGCGCGACACAAACATTTCAATAATTATCCTAACTCCCTTCTCAATACGAATTTCATTTAATCCGTATTCATAATCCTTTCCTGCATCTGTACCAATTCATAGTACAACTGACACACATCATTCTTGCCATAATCTTTTCAATCATTAGATTGATTTTTCTCACTGTCATAACCTTATCAGATCACATGGTGATCTCATCGTATATATTACGATTCATTTCTATGCTATGATCATTTTTTTTACGATCTTCTATCCTTGTACTTTTAGTCTTTTAGACTCGATCTATTCATCATAACTGTTCACCTTTATTATCAGTGTTAGGGAACTCCGAATCTTTGTAACTCGCCGAGATTCGTCTTTGAATCCTACCGACACACTAACTCTATTTGAGTTATTACTTATCCTAATCACTACAGTTATTAGTCTCAGGTTCATAACCTACAACTTTGATACCAACTGTGAGAGCTCCGAATCCGGGTTCCGAATCGCCGCGAATCTGGTACAATCATTTTATCACTATTGCGGAAGATATAAACATAAATTGTTTATACAATAACTTTACACACTATTTCCCAAGGTCGAGTAACCTTAACTTATACACAATTCATAAACTATCTAACATATAACGTTATTCTCATATAGTACTGTTACAATTCTAGCTGCATATATAATCCCAAGCTGAACTTGTCTTTGTTCTTTCCTGTATCCGACGTATTCGTTTTAATCTGTAATGTTAATCATGATATAGCAAGGGTGAGCAATAACTTTACCCAACAAGTTTAAGTTCAATAAATTAATGATATATCATGATAGAAAGAATTCAACAATAAACTGACTAAAGTCCTACAATATAATTGCGAACTAGCATGAATAAATTTTACATAGTTGAACGAACATTGAACATAAACATATATATATATATATATATATATATATATATATATATATATATATATATATATATATATATATCTTGACCGAATGGTAATGAAGGTGATCAACCTTTCATAACTGATGAATACATGCAGTATACACAATGTGCAATTTAATAATTCTTAGACATGACAATCAGCAATGATTAACTACAAGTATAATTGAATAATACAACTTGAGGTCGAGTTAAGAGAAACTTGCCTGTTCCGATGATTATCGTTATGCATTTTAATAAGCTTTGACTGAAGACCTAATATTAATAATATTTATTTCTAAGTTAGAATAATATCGTCACAATATTTAAAATAACCTAAACACATTATCACATAATCCTATCCGCCTATAACATACATAAGACTTAACCTCAAGTCAAACTATTTCAGTTTGAATTGAATTCGGTACAATTTTGACATCCCGACGGTCTAGTCGGAGAATCATCGAGTTTAAGTTCAATTAAACTCTGTCTAAACATTTAACAATTATCTAAGATAATTTATTATCAGTCAAAATATTTTTTCGTAAGCTTGTAATAGTTTTCAGATAATTATTATCAATTAAAATAAATTTTCAATCATTAATATCGTATTTAAATTAATTAAATATCACTTAATTCCTTTATCATTAATATTTATTTAATATCAAATTATAATGAAGTACATGTCATAATATTATAATATATTTATAATATATCAAATTATTTTTAATACTTTAAAATCATATTTATATGATTTTTAAACAGTTAAATTCATTATCCGATAATTGCCATTAATATTAGATATTAATGTTTTTCATGATAAAATATCAAAAGTTATATTGTATAACTTAAAATATTTTTATAACACTTAAATTATTTTTATATGATTTTTAAATCATTAACTCTATTTTTTTCATAATTTATTTAATATGTTTATTAAATAAATTAATTACCATTAATATTAATTAATTAATGAAATCCCTCACAAAATATTAAAAGTCATTAAAAATAACTTAAAATATTTTATTGGGCGAAACCCAGAACTTCATACTCAGCTAACAGATTACTAGGTTTGACCAAATTTAGATTAGTGTTCTTATTGCTTTATGGGCTGGAATTCATGCTACAAATATAGTACTTATGTAATACTACAACAAAATATCAAGTTCATGGCCATACAACATCAGATCAGAGAGATCGAAGCCTCCAAAAAATTTAACAACGCTGTTCTTCATTTCTAGGTTTTCCAGAAAATGAAGAACAGTCGAAGGTACTATATTTAACTCCTTATATTTTGCATTTTGGGTTTGCTAATTATGTTTAAAAGGTTCAAACTTGTAGTAAACATGACAAAGAACAAGTCTATATCATAAGATCATCATAACATCAACACAATTAAAATATTCAGGCCGGTCAATCTCTGACAGAAAACGTGTTCTTGAAGATTCTGGGTTTTCCAAAATCTTCATCCGGTCAGTTGGTCAACGGTGGTTTGACCACTCATATCTTAGATTCCGTTACGGATTAAGGTAATCTAAAGGCATGGCTATGTAGTACTTATACCAGTCTACAAGATCAAAACAATAACTTGGCAAAAAAACATAACACACTACAAGATCTATGACCTTAAAAAGCTTGTCAGAAATTCTGGGAATATTATGGGTTGCCCAGAAACAGAGTTCGTGATCGGTCAACGAGGTTTGACCGTTCATAACTTGCAATATAAACAAGATATGAACCTGATTTCAGTTCCCGATCCTAGTCCACATGGCATACTACAGATCTATAACATAAACCACCATTAACACTTAACACAGAAAGATCTAGAGGCTCTGACATATGACTTTCAGGCCTTATTTTTCCAATTTTCCAAATTTGATAACTCTTCAATTTCGAGCACTTTGATGTTATGGATCTGGGATCTAACAACCCAGATCACTAAATGACATCTTCTAACATAACTTTAACCAATAAACAACAGCATCTAACATCAAATACAAAGATTTTCAAGTTTAGGGTTTTATACCTTTTATGCTTTTGATTCTTGATTCTGATTCTTGTTCTGTTCTTGGCAAGCTAGGAAGTGATCATGGCTTCACACCCACGCACTCTCCATCCAAAATTTTAAGTGAGAGAAAGTTTAGGAGAAAGATGAGAAAATAAATAACGTTTCTTACTTTAAATCTCTTATGATTTGATTCAATGAATCTAAGTTGCTAGGTGGCAATTGCAAATCTGATATTGGGAGATTTTATCACATGTGATAAACATAGCTTGGGTGAGTCATCAAGATTTGGCAAATCTTTTACTTAAAAAGTAAGAAAAGGGCAGGGTTATCCATAATTAAATATTTAATCAATAACATAAAAACCTTTATACTTATCTTCAAGCTCCCAAGTTAGGGTTTCAAATTCTCGGAACTAAAATTAGGGTTTCCAGAACCGATTTTAGGATTTTCTAATAATCGATAAAATTTTCATACTGAACACTGATGTTTTTAATATAATATTAGGGTTTGTGTAACAACCCCAAAATTCATACCATTTAAATCTTAACTTCGGTCGTTAACTATACATTAAATCTCTAATTTTACATCATTATTCGATATTAAAAATACTAAATTTGCGGAATATTTAAAACGTTTGTACATTTCCTTCTTTCTTGCCCTGAATCGCAACCTTTACCTTACATCTCTTTGATTCAATCTTATATTATGAATAGTTATAACAAAATGACTATACAAAGTCCTACATCATAAATAGATATCCATATACACTGGATAACTCAATTTACAACTCAACAACATTTACATTCAAAATCTTACATACATTTCTCATAAAACATAAATAATGTAAGACCCCAAATTTTATGAAATAAAAGTATTCAATTTTTCTTATAATTACAATTCAGTAAATGGTTAAATTGATAAAAGGTTAAAGTTAAGGGTGATATATGAATTTTTTTTCAAAATACGCAAGTGGTTATAAAATATTCATTGTTGTCGGAGAATATTCGTTTGGTCGTGAAATATTCTTGCTGTCGGGGAATATTCGTACGACGGCGCAGTCATTTGTGGGCCCATAACAGAATAAATGTCGGATGAAAAAAACGATAAATTTTAATTTTTATAAATAACGGCATAATCGTTACTATTAACACTGTTGGAATACCCGTTGGGTAAAGTAAAGTAATATGCGTTGTTGCACAGTAGCACACGGTATTGCACAATATTTTTGAATTATTGATTCTTACGTAAAAAGGGACTACTCAATAATTGTTACAGTAATTACTGTTCAATATTTTATTTTATTGATTCAATAATTGCTACGTTGATATTTTATATTATTGTTGTTTTAACAATTGTCACTGCACAGTATTTTCCATTATCAGATCAATAATTCATATTATTTGAATAATATTATTAGATAGCATTATTGACAATGTCTAGAAAGTTCTATTTAGGGAGAGGTTTGGTCATCTAATTGCGCGCCAGTGAGGAGAAATCCTTATTGGAAAGCCCCCTCTTTCTTGGGAACGGCCGGGTTGTCATAATTGTGATTCTGTAATATTATTTGTGAATAATTAATTATTAATTTATATGATAAGAAAATATTTATTTGATGTAGATATAAATGATGGATTTATTTATGTGGTTAATGTTGAGGTGTTTTATCAGCATTTTGTCGGATTTGAGGTATTATTAGATCAAACCAGTATTCTTGAGCTATATTGCGTGAGTTATATTTTTTAATCCGACCGTTGGATCGTTGTGATTTTTGGATATTTTATACATGTATAAGTTGAGTATATGTCCACAAATTTTGAACCGTTAAAAATGAACGTATAATTTGTTATGAATTTTAAGAGGTGACTGATTCGGAAATTAGGTTTATAAATTATTTTAGTGGAAAATTCTAAAAATTGGTGGGCCCCACTTTTGGTTGTTGGGTAAGATGGCTGATTTTTGGTGGGTGGAATAGTAGCAGGTAAAGCCATCAGGTAGCAGGTCAAGTCTGCTTCAGCGTGCTAACATTTTCCTATAAATAAAGGGCTAAGTTAGAATTGAAAAACACACCAGAATTCATAAGTTTTCTCTCTTTTTCTCTCTAGATTATCGAGTGTATTTTGTAAGTATTTAAATACTTGGTGAGTTGCTATTCATCAGTGTAAGTTTTCTTCAGCGTCATATTCGATATCCAGTCAGAAGTGCTGCTCTTTTGAGGTAAGGGATAGTAAGGGATTTTAAGGGTTGTTATGTTTTTCAGTTTCGTAATTTTTCTGACCTTCAAAAATTCTAGAAAAATTTGAAATGATAATTTGATGAGTTTTCTAGATTGTGTCCAAAAATGGCTATTTTTGGATGTATAGATTAAGAGTTATGAATTTTATGGGAAAAGACTATTTTAAAAGTAAACCCTTATAACTACTTGTGGTTAACTCCAAAATTGGTGAAATTTTTATTGAGAGTACATATATATAACAGAAGTATACTCTGTAAATTTCAAAATTTTTGGACAAAAGTACAATTTATGATAAATGTCTAAATATTCGGCAGTTTTGGCCATATGAAAAATAGTAAATGAATTTTAAAAATTCCGGGAAAAATATATGTTCAATATGGGACTATATTCTGCTAAATTCTAGAAAAGAAATATTTTTGGGACTGATTTAGTATTTTTCATAAAAATTGACTAGTTATGAGTAAATGAATTAAATATGTTATGTGAAGTAAGAAAATTGGAAAATAGGATTTTATGGCTTGAGAATCCTATATGAGGTATATGCAGATTTTTGATGAAGGTTTTGGTTATTGGTGATGAAATTTTATGAGTTTGGCATTTTAGGATGATAAAATGTATTATTTAGTAAAGTTTAAACAATCAAAATAAATTGTTTATAAGTTTAAGAAATGTTATTCTTTCAATATTATTATACCGAAATATTAGTCTGAATTTTATTGTGAAATTTCTACCTTTTTCATGTCAGAGTTACTATTTATGAGTTACTATTCATGAGTTACTATTCACGAGTTACTATTCACGGGGTACTATTCACGACAAAATTGGTTTCTTTTTCTGATCAAATTATAGTTGATTTATGAATATTACTCTTGAGATTAAATCTATATGTTGATTATATTAATTTTACTATCATATATAACATTTTTATAACACTAATGATGATATTTTTCTTTTACTTGAGTGTAAAGATGGGTAGATTTTTGGTATGATCATGACTATGGGTTTCCTTTGGCCAGTAGTGCAAAGTTGAATTGTTGACTGGTATAATCATGACCATTAAATTTATAATTGGATATCTTTAGCTTAAGTGCAAAGGTGAAAAGATTAACATGGTTATAATTATTGTTTATATAAATTCTGAAATGATTATATATTTCTTTGAGATATTAATATATTTGGCATGTAGTGCAAATATGAATTGTTGATGAATATCTTTGGTCCGTAGTGCAAAGATGATCTGTGGTTGAATATCTTTGGCCTGTAGTGCAAAGATGATCTGTGGTTGAATATCTTTGGCCAGTAGTGCAAAGATGGTCTGTTGATGAATATCTTTGGTCGTAGTGCAAAGATGAATTTATTAGTATGATTATGAACAGGAACTGTGATTTGGTATAACCATGATCTTTGATGTTTCAGGTAAAGACATGTGATGAAAATTATCTTCGTCCTGGATGCGAAGAGGAATTTAGAATCACAATTATGATTATGAGTTATTTATATGATTGTGGACCAGAACTGTTGATTGATGTTATAGGGATAAAACATTGATGATGGATTTTTAACATGGAAAAGATAATAAATTTTATGGTCTATTTGACTCTTCTAATGGATTGCTCGTTCCGTTGCAACTATGGTTAAATTTTTTTACCATATATCATATATTCTAAATCTTTGATTTATTACTGATGAAGGCTATTGATAATTTAATTATCTTTAGTCATAATATTCTTTATTGGGCTAGTTGTGCTCACCCTTCTGTTTCACAATTCCTTTCAGGAAATAAGATTGTAGCTGGGTCGACCGGGGTAACAGGGGAATAGAACGGTGGTCATCATTTAGTAGTTATATTTGGTGAATCGAATAAGGTGAGGCGAACCCAACGTTGGAAGGGTGTTTTGTCACTATCATACAAGATGTCTAATGACATACAACCTCGTGTCATCATAATACAGGGTTGTGCACATCCACTTGCTGAGTATATCTACGAGCACTACCTATATAATCTTGGTGTTTGATTGAAGTATAATTCTCAATTAGAGACAGTAGAGATAATGATATGTCAAGAGAAGATTCACCATTGGAAAGAATATGATAGTAATCTTCTCGTTCTTTTTTGGGGTCTATTGGGTCAACCAAGGATAATTCTGTAGACATATGATATCTCTCATAACCTATATGCATGGCCTCCCATGTACGAAGGTTTCCTTGAGCACTTCCCAAAAATTTTAATTTCTAAAATAATTTTTGACTATACCTTTATGTAAGGTGCCATTGTGACGTGCTATCCAATGTTGGGATGAGAGTTGCAGTTGGTATATATTTGTATCAAAGCTCACAGCATATGTGTTGTTGTATTTTGCACGACAATTGTTGTAATAAAGTTGTAGTTGTTTTCTGTACCATGTATTTGGCGACTCAGAATAGGTTGGGTGAAATGGACCTATTTTGGGGTTGTCACAAATAATCTTCGTGAATATAGATTTATATAACTCACTTAGCACATATCTTTACCTTAATTCCTTGACCTGCAAAAGTGGTTATTTGCAAGAGTGAGCTCGACAGCCTAGCAAAATCTAACAGTTTTCATGCATCACATAGCACATAATAACATGCTTAATATACATATCATAATAATTAAAGTAACATGGCATACATGCTTTTAATTCACATAACAATTATAAAAATTGAGTTCCTTACTCAATCATCATTATATAACCAAAACACAGTAGTCATAGATTGACTTTAGCATTTCATGATACAACATGTATAATATATTATGCTTGCTTATAACACATATCACATGTCATGCAATTTAAAACAGTTCATCAAGTCCACATAGAAAATAGGAACCGAAAGACTTGCCTTGCGCGTAGATTAAACCGTTGATATCCAAATCACAATACCCTATATACATATGTTAACATGACATGATCAGTCATAATCAACACTACATCACGTATGGTTTAAATGTCTAACCATGTAATTAATTTATATTCCTAAACGATAATAAACTCGTTAGGTATTAACACCATGTTCGCTCAACACATTGCAATACTAAAATAACAGAATTATTTGGTCATATAGCATTACAACTAAAAATTTCAGACTTCTGTGCAATATAGAAGTCATTTCAGAACATTCTGCTAAGTGGCGCCGCGGCGCCACAGTTTGAACTGTGGGCTGCGCTGCGGCGCTGAGGTGGCGCTTCGGCGCGAGTAATATATAAGAACTCGGCGCTGCGGCACGAGGTCCGGCGTTGACTTTGGCGCTGCGGCGCGAAGTCTGGCTGGGGCACGATTTTTGGCGCTAAGGCGCGAGATTTGACGCTGGAGCGCGAATTTTGACGCTGGGATGCCGAAACTCATAGAGCCTAACCAAAAAATAGAACAAAGCTACTGTCTAACTTTTTAACAGCAAATGACACCCATTAACATGTATAACTTCACGTAAATTACTCATAAAAGTTATGAAGCATTCGTGTACAAATTTTACACAGCTTAAACAACAATATCAGAAAACTAATTCTTTGAAAACACTGGTTTTCTTTGAAACCAAAATTTTAAAACTCCATTGTTGATATCTAAAATACAGTGAACGTAAATCCAGAATTATAACCAACTTAATACTTTTGGAATACTAGCATACCAACATATAGTCCAATTAACATATACAAAGTTCAATTCGCGTATTAGTTCACAATTTGCATAATCACATACAAATTTTGTTATTTTTAAAAACATACGTTCATACATGTTTTTCACTGTAAAACAAATTTTCCTTTTTCTTGTATACGTAATCTAGCATACAATCTCATATATATATATATATATATATATATATATATATATATATATATATATATATATATATATATATATATATATATATATATGCTAATATAACAATTATAGTTACACGTACACATAAAAAATTACACGAAATTGTAAAAACATAGTTATATAGAAATTTTGATAAAAACTTTATACCAGTGATATTCAAGAAAACAGAAAATATCAAGTTCATAGGAAATGACTTAAACATATCTACGTACATATATTAAGGTTAGAGAAACATACCTTTTTGTTTGCTTAAGAATCTTTGTTAACAGAAAATCACGTTTTCTCTCTAACTCTCTCAAAACTCTAAACTTTTCTCTCTAAAAACCTTTTTCTAAACTTGTTCTTAGACTTGAACCATATACAATATACGTAACATAAAATAACACCAACGTACCAGTTTTAAAACGTATAAAATCGACGCCACACTTATTACCCTAATAATATATCAGTTACCAAATATATATATATATATATATATATATATATATATATATATATATATATATATATTATTTATTTAACTAATAATTTAAATTCAAAAGAAATTCAAAAGCCACAAGGCTTTATTTGGCAAACCATTTAAAAATTAAAGGATTAATATACTTAAACCTTGTTTGGCAAAAACTAAATTAAAATTACTTTAATTTATTTTAATAACTACTTATAAATAACTATATGTCACACTTCTAATTAATTAAGTTTTCATACTTAATTTAATTAATTCTAATAACAATTCATTGCATAATATAATAATTTATTTAATCATTATAAACTCTGTAACTTATTTACTAAATTAAATTAGATTACTATGTGAGACCCCGAATTTTATGAAATAAAAATATTTAATTTTTTTATTTTGGTAAATGGTTAAATTGATAAAAGGTTAAAGTTAAAGGTGATATGTAAAATTTTTTCAAAGTAGACAAGTTGTCATAAAATACCCAGTTACTATTCACTCTAGTATTGTTCACTCGAGTATTTGGGGCACTTTTTGTGTCGAAATACTATTCATGAGTACTATTCACGAGTTACTATTCACGAGTTACTATTCACGAGTTACTATTTACGGGGAATATTCGATTAGTCAAAAAATATTTGTACGACGGTACAATCATTGGTGGACCCCACAACAGAATTATTGTCGGAATGAGGAAACGACAAAAATATTTTATTAAAAATAACGGCGAAAGTTTTACCGTTGATACTGTTGAACTACTCGGTAGTAAAAGTATAGTAATACGTGTGGTTGCATAGTAGCACACGGTATTGATTATTAATGCTTATATGAGAAGTCACTCAGTTTGATTCAATTATTGTCAATTAATAATATGAATTATTTAGCGATAATGAAGTTTTGTTTTATTCGTATTATTAACGTAATAAAACATAAACATCTTTTTATATAAAACAAAATACTTTATTAAAGTTATTCTATAAATAGAATATATTATATTCTATTGTGCATAGTGTTTTACGTAGTAAAATCTTTTTATATAAAACAGAATACTTTATTAAAGTTGTTTGTTTTATTAGGCAATAATTAGAATATATTATATTTTATTTAAAAGATTTTACTTTAAATATGGACCGTTAGATTAAAGTAAATCAATCTGGACCGTTCATGGATTAATTACTATGCATTCCATTTTCCTATAAATTGAAGCTCAATCCTTCATTATTTTCTTACGAATTCACTGAACTCTAGAGAGAGAAACTATAGAGAGAAAGAAGAAGAGTATTCTGCCACTTAACTACTTCTTTAAAACGGTAAGGGATATTATTTGTTATACCCGTAAGAGATATTATTTCTTTTTGTATTCATGAAGAGAACTTCTGTTATTCCATTATTTATTATTCTGTTGGAATAACCTGTATATGCGGTCTACCCAATACTTGTTGACATTCTTCTATTATTCTGTTGGAACATCCTGTCTGTGTATTTTACACCGGACCTGGTTCCGTCTTTATTATTATTCTATTAGAATATCCTGTCTGTGTGTTTTACACCGGACCTGGTTCCGTCTTTATTATTATTCTGTTGGAATATCATGTCTGTGCGTTTTACGCCGGACCTGGTTCCATTATTTATTATTCTGTTGGAATAACATGTCTGTGCGGTCTATTGCATGCATGGTGATTTCTGTTGTTATTCTATTCTTTATTATTCTGTTGGAACATCCTGTCGGTGCGAATTTTGCCTGACCTGGTTCCGTTACTTGTTATTCTGTTGGAATAATCTGTCTATGCGAAGTACCGCATATATGGTGATTTCTTTTATTATTCCATTCTTTATTATACTCAGTTGGTTAAAGTTTTGATTTCTATACTCCATGAAATTAGTAGAATATCCTTGATATTTGCGCTTCATCGAGTATCTTTTTATGGAAATATTCTTTTGAGCATTATTGAATTTTACTCTACAAAGCAGTATCATGTTGACAATTTGGACGTTATCAGTTCTTGGATAAATTAATTCTTGAACTTGTTTTATTGAATTCTTATATCATTGTCATCATCCTCATGTTTATATTTTGTTGAAAGTCATCTATGACCTGTAGTGCATAGATGGACTTGGTATGATTATGACCAGGGATTAATCGGTGTAATCATGACCGTAATATTATAAATAATGTGAAAAAAAATTATCATTGGCCCGTAGTGCATTGATGGACAGTTTTTGGTATGATTATGGCTATGGATTCTCTTTGGCCGTAGTGCAGAGATGAATTATTTTATGGCATGATCAGGACCGTTGATGAAAATATGATTATCTTTAGCCGTAGTGCATGGATAATTCGTGGTCGTGATACTAAAGAATATCCTTGGCCATAGTGCAGGGGTGATTCGATGATGTGGATTATTTATTAAGCTGAGTCCCAGCGATAAAAGTCATGAAAAATCTTTTTAATTATAAAAGATAGTAGATTTTATTCTCTACTTGACTCTTTTAATGGATTGCTTGATCCGCTGTAGTTAAACTTGATGTCTATTGTATTTTATCAGTTTAACATTGTTGAAGACTAATGATAATTTATTTTACATTATCTTAGTTATAATATTTCTTACTGGGCTAGTTGAGCTCACCCTTTCTTTCACGGTTCTCTTCAGGAAATGAGAATATAGTTGGGACGAGTCGGGAAACGGAGTGATGGACCAGATGATAGCATTAGTAGTCCTCACTATTCTATGTAATAGTGTGATAATAATTATAATGAGGACTCCTTTTGAGTATGAATACTCTCTAGAAGACAATATTTGTATTCAAACTCACAATTTATGTTTTGTCGTATTGTACACGACAGTTGTATTAGTAAATTGTATTTGAATTCTGTACCATGTATCTGGCGACCCAAGATGGGTGATGTATACCTAATTTTGGGGGCGTCACAACTATTTCAAAATAATTACTTTCCTTAACTCATTAATTATTTATTAAATAAATAAATAATCAAATCGCATTAAATCAATTAAACAAATACTTATTCAACGTTAAATGCATCCATTAAATATTTATATAATTCAATAAATATTTAAATATTTAATAAAAAAATCTGGATTGTTACAGTTTGCCACTGATATAGCTTATCTGGTCAACCCTTGACCTATAACCACATATTGTACACATATATACAGAACATATTCACTTAAACCCTTAATCCTGAATAATTCACCATAAAAATTTTAAAATCCCAAAATTCCTTCTCGGAAATCTCAAATCCATTCACTTATTTTCTATCTAAGTTTATAATTTAACCTTAATTCAATATTTTAAAATTTAAATAATTCTCTAAATTCTCGGGTTGTCACAGTCTATTCCTAAAATCTCACCCTTTAAAGCAAGATAAATTAAACCACGTAGAAATATAAAGGGTAGAAAACCACACCTAGGAATGGAGGATTTGTTTTTCCTAGCGTCGACATGTTTCATCATAATCAATACCTTCAAGTTGATTATACCATTGTGCAACCAATCTTGCTTTGTTTCGTACTACATGTCCATTTTCATCTAATTTATTACAAAAACTCATTGAGTTCCAATAATTGAAATTCCTCGAGTTTTAGAACTGTTCAAGTTTATCTTGCATGGCTATTATCCAATCCTCATCCAATAAAGCATCTTTTATATTTTTAGGCTCAATTTGGGATAAGAAGGATAAATTACCAGCCATATTATGTGCTTGTGATCTAGTAAGAACTCCTTTATCAAGATCACCAATGACATTTTCTAAAGGATGATTTCTAATAATATGTGTGTCTTTGGGTAGGTCTTTTAACTGAGGATTGAGATTTTCAAGATGATTAACATTGACAGGTGGAGATGTATTATCTAGTTTTGGCTCCTCCATATTTATGAGAATATCTTCAATGACAACATCACTGTCAACTAACTCTTTATATTTGGGAGGAGACTGAGATTCATCAAAAGTTATGTTCATTGACTCCTCAACAACCAAACTCCTTTTGTTAAAGACTTTGTATGCTTTACTATTAAGTGAATATCCTAGAAATATTGCCTCATCAGATTTGGAATCAAATTTTAACAAGTGTCTTTTAGTATGTAGAATATAACATTTGCTCCCAAAAACACGAAAATAATTTATTTTTGGAGTTCTTTAATAAAGCTCATAGGGAGTCTTAAGCAAAATTGGTCTTAATAAAACTCTATTTAAAATATAACAAGATGTTGCCCCAACTTCAGCCAAAAACATTTTAGAAGACGATATTTATTTAACATAGTATTAGTCATTTCATGTGAAGTTAGATTTTTCCTTTCAACTACACCATTTGATTGTGGTGTACAAGGAGAAGAGAAGTTATAACTTATATCGTGCTCATCACAGAACATAATAAAATCAAAATTGTCAAATTATTTTTTGTAATCATATCAAATATAAACAATAGAGCTTCCCTGTTGATTCTGTATTTTCTTACAAAAAGCAAAGAGATAATTTATAGATTCATTTTTATATTTAAGAAAATCAACCCATATAATTCGAGAATAATCATCAACCAAAATTAGAATGTATACAACACCACCCATGCTATGTTTAGGAATAGGTCCTACTAGGTCCATATGCAAGAGTTTTAATGGTTGAGAGGTTGATAGTGTGAGTTTAGGTTTATGAGATGCATGCATTTATTTTCTCAGTTCATATGCTACACATATATGATCTTTTAAGAACTTCAGTTTTGGAAGACCACAAACATGCTCTTTAGATGAAATGTTATTTATTAGTTTCATGTTGATGTGTCCTAGTCTGCGATGCCAAAGCCACGGATCATCATTTGCAGACACAAGACATATATTATCTAAGTGAGAATAATCATCTAGGTCACATATGTACACGTTTTGATTTCTGGGACACAACATAACCAATTTACCAATTTGATCAAATATAGAGCAATTATGTAAGCTAAAAGATATTTTCAAACCACTATCACATAATTGACTGATAGATTGAAGATTATACCCGAGTCACGTGACTAATTGAAGGTTAGAGATTATTATGTGCTTATTACCAACACTTCCAATTCAAATTATTTTACCTTTATTTTGATCACCAAATGTTATTTCACCATAGTCTGTAGCTTGTAGATTATTCAACTTTGACTTGTCAACATTCATATGTCTTGAACAACCACTATCGAGACACCATTTATATTTATTCAAATC
This sequence comes from Panax notoginseng, assembly GCA_016801055.1. Lineage (NCBI taxonomy): Eukaryota > Viridiplantae > Streptophyta > Magnoliopsida > Apiales > Araliaceae > Panax > Panax notoginseng. The sequence continues at coordinate 122,178,349 of CM029020.1, read as the reverse complement.
AGATGCAAAACATACCTGCAATATATATATATATATATATATATATATATATATATATATATACACACACACACACACACACACACACACTAATTTCATAGACTGGTACCCTTTTAACATTAAGGGTCCTTTGGGTAAGTTTTTCATTTTGTTTAAGGAATATTTATATTTTTCCTTAGAAACTAGGTACAGGATAATCAGTTTTAGTAGATATAAGCATTCTATGAGTGACATGTGTAATAACCAGAAATATTAGGTCACATAATAAATAAGAATATTAATTATTTATCAATGAAGTGAATACATTGTGACTTATATATATATATATATATATATATATATATATATATATATATATATATATATAAGAAAGTGTATATTTATTAATCATAGAAGAAGTGATAGAAGAAGCGAATAAAAAGGAAAGGCTTGAAACATATTTATATATGTTGAGGATTAAATAATCTAAGTGTTATATTTATTGAAAAATCCAAGTATTTAAATTATATACTAGAGGACTAGTCTAAGAGATTTACTTTAATATCGTATCCTAATTATTATTTTAACCTAATTAAAATAAGTCTAATTGGATTATGTAATTAATCAATGTGAATAGTTATTTAATGTCTAATGTAAGTGGAATAGAAACACTAATTAAATAGCAAGGGTAATGTATTAAATGTGTTGGGCATATGTAAGTTTATGTGGCCCAAATAATTTAAATGTTAGCCCAATTAAATGAGGATTAGCCCAAACCCAAACCCAAATTTTGTGTAGGTTTTCTAGAAGATAAAATGTGCAAATAAAACAGTAAAAGAAAACCAAAAATGGGCCAAAAGGGGGGGAAAAGAGTCGGGTATTAGAGGGCATGTAGGAGGCATAATTACTTCTTTTTATTTTCAAGGTAGTTTACCCACTCCCTATCCTTTGTTCCCTAATTAGGCTAGCTTAAATTAATGAGATCCATAAAATAAGGATCGGCAAAGAAAATGTGAAGATTTGCGATGATGATATATATATATATAACTGTTAGACTTCATTTTATTTCTTAAGTCTCCAAAAAGCTAGAGAGCAAAAATACTTTGATAGAGAAAGGGGAGGGGGCTTCCGTGCACCTAAAGGAAAAAGGAGAGGAGATTTGTGGATGCCTTCAATATTCATAACTTACTTTGGAAGAAGAAGAAGAAGAAGTGTCACTAGATCAAGGTTCAAAAATCTCCTAACCTAACTAGTTTAATGTGTATTTCTTGTGGTTGTTTTAGAATAAATGATGAGTTTATGTTCTTAAGGCACATGATAGTAGATCTATGTGTTATATGATGTTTTATGGTTATATGTATCCATTTTAAGTGTTGATAAGCTTTGATGAAGAAGAAGAACAAAAATAGTTTATATCAAGAAAAACCAAAAACCCTTCTGTCCAGTTTCTTTCGAAGTTATTTCTGTCAGTTAATGAGCTCTAAAAATTCTAGTCTTTTATGATATGTTAATATATGAAGTTAACTAGTTTTTGTCCAAAGATGAACATTTTTCAATGTCGTGAGACGGAGATATGGTCCGTCAAAGAAGATGCAATATTTTAAAAGAAACTGTTATAACCCGAGATCTATAATTCAGAAAATTATAAAATTTTTATAGAAGTCAGTTTATGATGATATAAGGCTAATGTATAAATTTCAGAATTTATGGTTAAAACGATAATTTTTAATAAATGTTGTGGTTTTGAATTGTAATGGCCTATTTAAAAATATGAAAGGAACTTGTAAAATTGCAAGAAAATTATTTTGTGACTAAAATATGATATATTGAACCTAGAAGATACGAAAATAATAAGTTGATTATGTATTTTTAATGCATATGAATTAGTTAAGAATAATTGGGGAAATTAAATTATATTAAGTCATGAAAATTTGTTAATGTGATTTTATTAACTAATGATCATTAAGATGATGTATTAAGACTTTATAAGGGTAATTTGGTAATTTTTAACAAAATGATATAAGAATGATATGTTATGTTTGTTAAATAAATTAAATTGCAAGTGATAAACAATTAAATTAAATTTTTTATAAATGATTAAAATATTATTAAATGATTAATAATATTAGTAAATAATTAAAATATTATTAAATGATTGATTAATACTATTAGCAATTGATTAAAAATTATTAGATGTTTAATAAAATTAGTAAATGATTAAAATATTAGTAAATGATTAATAATATTAGTAAATAATTAAAATTATATTAAATGATTAATAATATTAGTAAATTATTAAAATAGTATTAAAGAATTAATATTATTAATAAGTGATTAAAATATTATTAAATGAATAATAATATTAGTAAATAATTAAAATATTATTAAAGGATTAATAATATTAGTAAGGGATTAAAATATTATTAAATTATTAGCAATATTAGCAAATGATTAAAATATTATTAAATGATTAATAATATTGGTAAGTGATTAAAATATTTTTAAATTATTAATAATATGTGTAAATGAATAAGATATTATTAAGTGATTAATAATATTATGAAGTGAAAAAAATATTATTAAATAATTAATAATATTTGACAAAAGTTTAAGATGATGGCTAAGTGATTTAAATATTATCAAATGATGACAATATTATTAATAGTTTAAGGTATTATCTAATGTTTACTTATGTGATTAAATGTTAGATAATTTAGAATAAAGTAGTAGTATTACAAGTTAAGATATGTTATGCTAATTGAAAGATCAATCTTATCAATGATATGTCTTTTTATAAAAGATTATATTAGATTGCTTAGTAGTAATCAGCTAAGCAGACAAGTTTCCTAATTCAAACTTGAGTTATTATTTTTCAAGCATGTTAGTGGATTAATTATTGTAGATTATTCCATATCCATGATAATTATTGATATTCACACTTAGTGAAAGTTTCTTAAATTCAGACTTATAACTAATTTGAAGATCTCTAAGTGGTTTAATTATTGAAAATTATTCACATTGATATTGTTATTGTTTATTGCACCTGTGAGCTTTTGAAGCTTTATTTCATTATTGAACTGTGAAACCATTGAAGTTCTATTGTTCATGAAATGTTTGATGTCTAAGCTAATTGTATCAGCTAGACTAAGCATGTTTAAATTTGATAATTCAAATACATTTTAAAAGTTCTTCCAAACCAGTTGTTGGTGCGGACTCTTTGATTTGAGAAAAAAACAATTTTTATTAAGACATTAGAAAAGGAATATTCACCGTTTTATTAAGTGTTATACATATTCACCGGAAATAAGAGGATGATCCCCTTGAGCATTAAAACCTACTAAGAGGTCCAATTTAATTACTGATACACCTCCGTATTTGTTCATGGTCATTGTTGGCCAGTCATCATTATTAATTCAATCTTTCATTTATTGAAACTTGAATCTTATTCTTTCACAATTATTATATTATTGAAAATTCAATAGCTAAATTCTTTTTCAATCATGATATATCGTTCTTGTATTTAAACTTGCTGAGTAAAGTAGTTGTTCACTCTTACTATAACATGATATTTATTTCAGTTAAGCCCGAGTGTTCGAAGAAAGACAAAGGCAAAGGAAAAGTCCAAGAATAGTTTAAATATGCACTTTTATCTATTATGTTATCTTATGCAAATTGATTATGTAAATCGTTTGAGTTATTAAGGGTATGTATTAAGTTAAGATTAGTAGAAATTGGGAAATATTGTAGAACCATTGTAATGTACAATGTATGTTTATATATTCCGAGTTAGTTATAGAATGTGTATGAAGATGTTGGATCGTGAGCACCAACCTCGAGGTTGTGGAATTCAGATTTGGGAAAGTCACAGGTTGGTATCAAAGTTGTGGGTTATAAACATTAGGATGTGAAACCTAGGTTATAATCTCAGAAGAAAACTCGTATAGAGTACGCTAGGAGATGGATTATCGAAATTTATCAAGTATGGGTTATGCATAATAAAATATCATTTCATTTCATCAATGAATATATTTTATTGTGATGCTGATGTTATTTTTTATTTGTTGTATGTGTTGTGATTATAGGATGCCTGAGAGTGACCAGGATAGTCACACAGTCGAGGAGGATCAAATGGACCTCACTGAAGATTCTGATTCTGAACTAGAACAACAGAAGGAGCCTACAGATTATGAGGAGAATGAAGGCACTACTGAGGGTGTTGTAATCGAGGAATTAATGGACATGAATATAGAATTAGAAGATAGAAATACAGAACTAGAGCACAAAATTTAGCATTTAGAAGAACAGAATATGACTCATCAATTTATGGTAGTTCAGTAAGGGGAGTTGGCCTATCAATTAGAGCATGAGTTTTGAGAAATGAAGGCACAACTCCAAGGATACAAGACTTCAGCACAACATGTGTGGCCATTACTGCATCAGTTGGTCGCCAGAAATACTGAGCTAAGAGAGAAGCTAGAGCAAAAAATTAAAGAACTAAGGTTGGGAGAGCTGAGAGTTAGGCATGAGGATATGAAGCTTGAATTTGACTTAGACATTGCTAACAAGATTAGGATAGAGGATGTTTAGGTATGAGCTGCCCAAAGAGTAGACCAGCTGGAAAGAGAGGTTTAAGCAGGTGCAATTAGGATTGAGACTATGGTATTGGCATCGAATACAACCTATGGGAGTCAGAGAGGCGGGGATAGGATGTATCCTATGGAGGAAGGACAGACTAATCGTTCAGTACGCTGTCTAGTGACGGACGGAGTTATGCAGTAGGAGCATGTGGGTGCAGCTTGCCCCGACATGCAGTGATGTTATGAGTCAGTTGTAGTATGTTGTATATAAATCTAGTGAGTACACCTTTTGTTTATAGGGTTATATATATATATATATATATATATATATATATATATATATATATATATATATATATATATATATATATATATATATATATGTTGTAAACCTTAGACTATGAGAGGTAGTATGTGAATATGATGCATCCCCACTCTATGTGTTTAGGGGAAAATAGTTTTTGTAAATCCCATCTTTTGTTGCCTAAGTGAGATAGATAGCATTTATAGGAATATGCCAAAAATGATGTAAGTGTGTGACACTATTATTTGGTATATGGATATAAATGTGATGTTATGATTACATGTTTAACTGAGCTTGAATTTCGCGTTAAATTTAAATGCTAAACACCAATAAGTTATGACATAAAATGTAAAACACGAAGAATTTATTTAAGGTTTTGTTTAATCAAATAATACTGCGAAGAAGAGAATCACAAAATCAAAGGATGGAAGAATCTGTTAATGATGAAGGAGATCAAACAGACCCAATGTAAAACTTTGTGAATATATTAGTAGAAGTAATGCAGAATTGAGCACCACCCGCAGGAAATTCGCTAGATAATCGTTTGGCAAAGTTTAAAGATTTTAAAGCAGTAGGTCCGCCAGAGGTTAAGGGAACAACAGACCCAATTAAAGCTCAAAATGGATGAAAGAAATGGAGAAAGCCTTCATTATTGCGAGAGTCACTGAGGAGCAAAAGACGGCTTTTGCTACTTACATGATGAAAAGTGAGGCGAATTTGTGGTGGGAATAGAATCAGAATAGGGTCGGCGAAGGAGTTATAACGTGGGAAAGATTCAAATAAGTATTTTTTGAGAATTACTTTCCACAAAGTATGCAAGGAAGGATGAAGGTTAAATACTAGAAATTAAAGAAGGAGAATATGTCAGTTTCGGAGTACGCTACCAAATTTAACGAATTAGCTAGGTTCGCTCCGCATCAAGTGGACAGCGAGGAATGAAAGGCGTGTCATTTCGAGAACGGACTGAAGCCGTGGATATTCAGCAAAGTAGTTGTGTTACAGATTAATTCGTTTTCGACTATTAGAAAAAGCGATAATTGATGGAGGAAGTGAAGCAGTATCAAAGTATAATAGGGAGAAAAATAAGAAAAAGATCGAAAGTGAAAATAATAAAGTCAGTAATGGTGGTAATAACAACAGTGGCAATAACTCACGAAACCAGCTGGGGAATACACAGCAAAAAAAGAAGGCATGTAGTAAGTGCGAAAAGAATCATTCTAGAGAATGTATGAAGGAAAAGAATGTGTGCTATAGTTACGGGCAAGAAGGGCATATATCTCTCAATTGCCCTAAAATAATGAAAGGTGGTTATTTTTCGTGCAGAGCAATGGTTCATCAATTCAAGGACGGTCCATTGAAGAAGGGTAAGGAGGAAGCAACAATAAGGGTAGTAATAGAAAGTTAACTATTGGAGGACCAGTTCAGTCAAGCAAGCCGACATCTCATACGTTTAACATATTTGTGCAAGATGTAGTAGCATCAAAGGAAGTGGTGTCATGTATCATTCCAATCAATAATATAAATGCATATGTAATATTTGATTCGGGAGCTACCTGTTCATTTGTGTTTGATGATTTTTCTAGAAGAATAGATTTACCTCGTGAAAAGTTAGAAAACCCAATGAATATAGAGGTTGCAAATAAAGAAGTAATCCTTATTGAGTATATCCATAGAAATTATTGTGTAGAAATAAGGGGACATAAGTTATACGTGAATTTAATTCCGATACGCTTAGGAGAATTTGATGTGATCCTAGGAATGGATTGATTATTTAACAATGAGGTAGTTATTGACTATCAGAAGAACAGCAGATGCCTTCAGACACTAAATAAGTCTAAGATTGTATTTTATGGTAGCAAATTGCCAAGACAATCGTGTTGTCTAACGATGATGCAAGCCAAGAAGATGTTAAAGAAAGGATGTGAGGGGTATTTGGCTCATGTAGTGGATACTCAGATGGTGAATTCTGAAATGGGGTAGACACCTATAGTTAATGAGTTCGTGAACGTCTTTCAAGAGGAATTGACAGGTCTTCCACCAGATCGAGAGATAGAGTTGTTGATTGATTTAGTACAGGGGACAATGCTGATATCGAAAGCACCGTATAGGATGGCTCTGGTAGAAATTAAAGAGTTAACGGTCCAACTATGGGAATTATTGGACAAAAAGTAAATTCAACCGAGTGTATCTCCATGGGGAGCACCAGTGTTGTTTGTAAAGAAAAAAGACGGATCAATGAGACTATGCATGGATTATAGGGAATTGAATAAAGTGACGATTAAGAACAAGTACCCGTTATCAAGAATAGACGATCTTTTTGATCAACTTAAGGGAGGGAAGTATTTTTTGAAGATTGATTTGAGAACTGGTTATCATCAGTTGAAGGTGAGGAAGGAGGATGTACCAAAGACAACATTTAGAACTCATTACGACCATTATGAGTTTCTAGTAAAGTCGTTTGGATTGAGGAATGCGCCAGCTGCATTTATGGACTTGACGAACATAGTGTTCAAGCAATACTTGGACAAGTTTGTGGTTGTGTTCATTGCTGATATTTTGGTGTATGTGAAAACTAAAGAGGATCATGCTGAGCATTTAAGGTTAGTGCTGGAGATATTAAGGAAGGAGAAGTTGTACGCAAAATTTTCAAAGTGTGAATTCTGGCCGAAGAGAGTTCAATTTTTAGGACACATTATTAACAATGAAGGAATTTCTGTATATCTTACGAAGGTAGAAGCGAAGAAAAATTGGGAACAACCAAAGACACCGACAGAGGTCAGGAGTTTCTTAGGATTGACAAGATATTATCGGAGGTTCATTAAAGATTTCTCGAAGATAGCAACACCGTTGACAAATTTAATAAGGAAGACGGTTAAATAATGTATGGACAAAGAAATGTGAGGTGTGTTTTCAAGAATTAAAGAAGCGACTAAGTAAAGCACATGTGCTATCCTTACCAGATAATACGGGAGGTTTTACCGTGTACAGTGATGCATCACACAAGGGACTAGGTTGTGTATTGATGCAGAACGGTAAGGTCATTGCATACGCATCACACCAGTTAAAGGATTATGAAAAGGGATATCCTACCCATGACCTAGAATTGGTTGTAGTAGTATTTGCCCTAATGATTTGGAGACATTATCTCTATGTGGAAATGTGTGAGATTTTTACGGATCATAAATGTTTGAAGTATATCTTTACACAAAAGGAATTGAATATGAGGCAGAGAAAATGGCTAGAATTGATCAAGGATTATGATTATGATATTTTATACCATATAGGAAAGGCCAACATAGTGGCACATGTTTTAAGTATAAAAAGTAGAGAGAAGTAGTTCGTATTGACAGATCAAGAAGAACTGTAACGACCCCAAAATAGGTCCATTCCATCCAACCTATTCTGAGTCGCCAAATACATGGTACAGAAAATAACTACAACTTTATTACAACAATTGTCGTACAAAATACAACAACACATATACGGTGAGTTTGAATACAAGTATATACCAAATGTGACACATGTCCCAACTGTGGACAGCACCTCACAGTGACACCTTACATAAAGGTATAGTCAAAAACTGTTTTAGAAATTAAAATCTTTGGGAAGTGCTCAAGGAAACCTTCGTACATGGGAGGCCATGCGTCTAGGTTATGATAGATATCATATGACCACGGAATTATCCTTGGTTGACCCAATAGACCCCAAAGAATAACAAGAAGATTACTATCATATTCTTCCCAATGCTGAGTCTTCTCTTGACTTATCATTATCTCCACTGTCTCTAATTGAGAATTATACTTCAAACAAACACCAAGATTATATAGGTAGTGCTCGTAGATATACTCAGCAAGTGGATGAGCACAACCCTGTCTTATGATGACACGAGGTTGTATATCATTAGACATCTTGTATGATAGTGGCAAAACACCCTTCCAACGTTGGGTTCGCCTCACTCTATTTTCTTCACCAAATATAACTACTAAATGAACTTTTCTATACTTCTTAGGGAGAACTCCACAGCTAGAGACCACCGTTCTATTCCCTTGTTACCCCCGCTCGACCCAGCTACACTCTTATTACCTGAAAGGAATTGTGAAACAAAAGGGTGAGCACAACTAGCCCAGTAAAGAATATCATGATTAAAGATAAATAAATTATCAATAGTCTTTATCAGTAATAAATCAGAGATTTAGAACATATGGTAGATTATAAAGTCTATTATCTTCTCCACGTTAAAAGTCCACTAACAATATTTTATCCCTGTAACATTAATCAACAATTCCTGTCCACAATCACATGAAAAACTCATAATCGTAATTGTAGTTCTAAATTCCTTTTCTCATCCAGGAAAAAGATAATTTTCATCACCTGAAACATCAAACATCATGGTTATACCAAATCACAGTTCATGTTCATAGTCATAATAATAAATTCATCTCTGCACTACGGCCCAAATATATTCATCAACAAGTCATCTTTGCACTACATGCCAAAGATATTCAACAACAGGTCATCTTTGCACTACAGGCCAAAGATATTCAACAACAGGTCATCTTTGTACTACGGGCCAAAGATATTCATCAATAATTCATCTTTGCACTACGGGCCAAAGATATTCCTCAACAGTTCATATTTGCACTACAGGCCAAATATATTCATATCTCAAAGAAATATATAATCATTTCAGAATTTATATAAACAATAGTTATAACCATGTTAATCAATTCATCTTTACACTTAAGCTAAAGATATTCAATTATAAATTTAATGGTCATGATCATACCAGTTAACAATTCATCTTTGCACTACAGGCCAAAGATATTCCTCAGTCACGATCATACCAATAATTTACCCATCTACACACTCAAGTTAAAGAGAAATTCAACATCAGGGTTATAAAAATGTTATATATGATAATACAAAAAATATGATCAAAATATTGATTTAATTTCAAGAGTAATATTCATAAATCAACTATAATTTGGTTAGAAAAAGAAACTAATTTTGTCGTGAATAGTACCCGCGAAAAGTAACTCAAGAATAGTAACTCGTGAATAGTAAACCCGACACAAAAAGGTAGAAATTCCACAATAAAATTCATACCAATATCTCAGTATAATGATATTTAAAGAATAACATCATTATGAAGAATATAGCATCCCTTAATATCCCTTACTATCCCTTACCTCAAAAGAGCAGCACTTCTGACTGGATATCGGATATGACGCTGAAGGAAACTTGCACCGATGAATAGCAACTCACCAAGTATCTAAATACTCACAAAATACACTTAATAATCTAGAGAGAGAAAGAGAAAAAACTTGTTTCTGGTGTGTTTTTCAATTCTAACTTAGCCTTCTATTTATAGGAAAATGTTAGCACGCCGAAGTAGACTTAACCTACAACCTGATGGCTTTACCGGCTACTATTCCCACCCACCACATTTGAATAAAAATCTCAGCACATTTCTTCAGCAACCAAGAGTGGTGCCCACCAATTCTAGAATTTTCCACCAAAATGATTAACTCCGAAAATTCAACAATTTCTGAACCAGTCATCTCGTAAAATTCATAACAAATCATACGTTCATTTTTAACGGTTCAAAATTTGTGGACATATACTCAACTTATATATGTATAACATATCCAAATATTACCATGATCCAACGGTCGGATTAAAAATTATAACCCTCGCAAAATATCTCAAAAATCCTAATTTGATTTTCAATACATCTGTTCCGACAAAAATACAGATAAAACACCTCAACATTAACTCTTTTATTTTTAACAACAAAAATATATCCCTCATTTATATCCACATAAAATAAATATTTCCTTATCATATGAATCAATAATTAATTATTCACAAATAATATTACAGAATCACATTTATGGCAACCAGGCCGTTCCCAAGAAAGAGGGGGCTTTCCAATAAGGATTTCTCCTTACTGGCGCGAAATTAGATGACCAAACCTCTCCTTAGACAGAAATTTCTAGACATTACCAATAATGCTATCTAATAATATTATTTAAATAATATGAATTATTGATCTGATAATGGAAAGTACTGTGCAGTAACAATTATTGAAACAACAATAATATAAAATATCTACGCATCAATTATTGAATCAATAAAATAAATTATTAAACAGTAACTACTGTAACAATTATTGAGTAGTGCCTTCTTACGTAAGAATCAATAATTTCAAAAATACTGTGCAATACCGTGTGCTACTGTGCAATAACGCGTATTACTGTATTTTAACCACCGGGTATTCCAACAGTGTTAACGGTAACAACTACGCCGTTATTTATAAAAACTCAAATTTGTCGTTTTCTTCATCCGACAGTTATTCTGTTATGGGGCCCACAAATGGTTGCGCTGTCGTACGAATATTCCCTGACAGAAAGAATATTCCACGATCAAACGAATATTCCCCGACAATAATGAATATTTTATAACCACTTGTGTATTTTAAAAAAAAGTTCATATATCACCCTTAACTTTAACATTTATCAATTTAACCATTTACTGAATAGTAATTATAAGAAAAATTGAATACTTTTATTTCATAAAATTCGGGGTCTTACAAGAACTAGTAAAAGAAATAGCGAGAATGGAGTCAGAGGTGAAAAAACTCGAATAATTCGGAGGAGAAATTAATGGAGATAGAGGCAAGTCCAACCTTATTACATAGGGTGAAAGAGGCTCAAGAAAATGATGAAGAATGTTGTAACATTAAAAAATAGTTAGCTGAAGGTGAAGAGTAAAAATATAAAATCAATGGCACCAGATTGTTTAGGTTTGAAGTGCGAGTTTGGTTACCTTCAGTACTGGAAATAAGAGAAGAAATTTTGCAAGAGGCCCACAGTACGAGATACTCGATACACCCTGGTAGCACGAAGATGTATCAAAATTTACGTCAATAATTTTGCTGGCTAAACATCAAGAGAGAGGTTGTGGAATGTGTCAGTCAATGACCAACTTGTCAATGAGTCAAGGCAGAACATTAATGATCAAGTGGATTATTGTAACCGTTAGAGATTCCTGAATAGAAATGGGAGCACGTCACGATGGATTTTGGGGTGGGGCTTCCAGTAACTCAGAAAGGTTACGACGCTATATGGGTGACTGTGGATCGTCTAACAAAGTCATCGCACTTTTTGCCGATCAAAATTAGATATATTCTGGATCAACTAGCCAAATTGTATATCAAAGAAATAGTTTCAAGACATGTAGTATCGATATCAATTGTATCTAATAGGGATCCACGCTTCATGTCAAATTTTGGAGGAGTCTTCAAGAAAGAATGAGGACACAATTAAGGTTAAGTACCGCGTATCATCCATAGACCAATGGGCAAAGCAAATTAATGATTCAGACATTGTAAGACATGCTTAGAGCCTATGTGATGGAATTCAAGGGCAGTTGGGAGGATCATCTACCATTAGTAGAGTTTGCATATAATAGTAGTTATCACGCGAGCATTGACATGCCACCGTACGAAGCACTGTATAGGAGAAAATGTAGAACACCCTTATGTTGGGACGAGGTAGGTGAAAGCAGATTGTTGGGGCCAAAATTGGTGCACCAGACATAGAGAACATCAAAGTGATAAGAGCTCGTCTAGCAGCAGCTCAAGATCGACATAAGAAGTATGCGGATTTGCATCGCAAGAAAAGAGATTTCGAAGTGGGAAGCTTTGCATTTTTGAAACTATCTCCAAGGAAAAGGAAGATAATATTTGGCAAGAAAGAAAAATTGAGTCCGAGATTTATAGGATCGTTTGAGATATTGAAGAAAATAGGTGAAGTGGCGTACGAGGTAGCTCTACCTCTTGAACTAGAACATATTCATAATGTGTTTCATATGTCAGTGTTGCGACCGTATAAGCCTAATTACAAGCGCGATATATCTTATGAGCCGATTCAAGTTGAGAAGGATTTATCTTTTAAAGAAATTGCTATAGAAATTTTAGATAGGAAAGAGTAGAAATTAAGGAATAAGGTTATACATTTTGTTAAAGTTCTTTGGAGGAACCACAATGCTGAAGAAGTTACATGGGAACTCAAGGAAAAGATGAGGAAGAATTATCCGAATCTTTTTTAGTAACCTTATGTTGTAATTCCGGGGACAAAATTCTTATAAGGAGGGGAGAATGTAATAACCTGAAATATTAGGTCACGTTGTAAATAAGAATATTAATTATTTATCAATGAAGTGAATACTTTGTGACTTATGTAGAGTGTGTAAATGATTGAATAAGTATATGTAAATTAAATTAATCATACAAGAAGTGAATAAAAAGGAAAGGCTTGAAACATATTTATATATGTTGAGGATTACATAACCTAAGTGTTATATTTATTGAAAAGTCAAAGTATTTAAATTATATACTAGAGGACTAGCCTAAGATATTTATTTTAATATCCCAACCTAATTATTATTTTAACCTAATTAGAACAAGTCTAATTGGGTTATATAATTGAATTAATGTGAATAATTATTTAAAGTCCAATGTAAGTGGACTAGAAACCCTAATTAAATAGCAAGGGTAATGTATTAAATCTATTGGGCATATGCAAGTTTATGTGGCCCAAATAATTTAAATGTTAGCCAAAATAAATGACGATTGGCCCAAACCGTAGGCCAAATTTTGTGTAGGTTTTTTAGAAGATAAAATGTGCAAATAAAGCATTAAAAGAAAACCAAAAATGGGACAAAAAGTGGGGAGAAGGGTCGGGTATTAGAAGGCATGTGGGAGGCATAATAACTTCATTTTATTTTCAAAATAGTTGATACAGTCCCTAGCCTTTGTTCCCTAATTAGGCTAGCTTAAATAAATAAGATCCATAAAATAAGGATGGACAAAGAAAATGTGAATATTTGACATGACATGATATATATATATATAGCCTATAAATAGAGCTCTTCTCATTTGATAGCAGGGGTTATCATTTTATTTCCGAAGTCTCCAAAAAGCTAGATAGCAAAAATACTTTGAGAGAGAAAGTGGAGGGGGTTGTTGTGCACCTAAAGGAGAAAAGATAGGAGATTTGTGGATGCCTTCAAGATTCATAACTTTCTTTGGAAGAAGAAGAAGAAGAAGTGCTACAGATCAAGGTTCAAAAGTCTCCTAAACTCAAACCATGGCTAGTTTAATGTGTATTTCTTATGGTTGTTTTAGAATAAATGATGAGTTTATGTTCTTAAGCCATATGATAGTAGATCTATGTGTTATATGAAGTTTTATGGTTAGATGTAGCCATTTTAAGTATTGATAAGCTTTGATGAAGAAGAAGAACAAAAACAACTTCTGTAGGGAAAAACCAAAAACCCTACTGTCCAGTTTCTTTTGGGGGCTATTTTGGTCAATTAATGAGCTTTAAAAATTATGGTCTTTTTGTGATATGTTAATATATGAAGTTAACTAGTTTTTGTCCAAAGATGAACATTGTTCGATGTCGTGAGACGGCGATATGGTCCGTCAAAGAAAATGCGATTTTTAGAAAGAAACTGTTATAACCCAAGATCTAGAACTCATAAAATTATGAAATTTTTACGATAGTTAGTTTCTGATGAGATAAACAATTAAATTAAATTGTTTATAAATGATTAAAATAGTATTAAATGATTAAAATAATTAGTAAATAATTAAAATATTATTATATTATTAGTAACATTAGTAAATGATTAAAATATTATTAAATAATGAATACTATTAGTAAATAATTAAAATATTATTAAAGGACTAATACTATTAGCAAGGGATAAAAAAATTATTAAATAATTAATAATATTGGTAAATGATTAAAATATTATTAAATAATTAATAATATTAGTAAGTGAATAAGAAATTATTAAGTGATTAATAATATTAGGAAGTGAATAAAATATTATTAAATGATTAATAATATTAGACTAGAGTTTAAGATGATGGTTAAGTGTTTGAAATATTATCCAAGGATGATAATATTATTAATAGTTTAAGGTATTATCTAATGTTTACTTATGTCATTAAATGTTAGATAATTTAGAATAAAGTAGTAGTATTATGAGTTAAGATATGTTATGTTAATTGAAAGATTAATCTTATCAATTATAGTTCTTTTCATAAGAGATTATATTAGATTGCATAGCGGTAATCAGCGAAAAAGACAAGTTTCATAACTCAAACTTGAGTTATTATTTTTTAAGCATGTTAGTGGATTAATTATTGTCGATTATTCCACATCTATGATAATTATTGATATTCGCACTTAGTGCAAGTTTCTTATATTCAAACTTGTATCTAATTTGAAGATCTCTAAGTGGTTTAATTATTGAAATATATTCCACATCAATATTGTTATTGTTTATTACACGCGTGTGCCTTTGAAGTTTTGTTTCATTATTGAACTGTGAAACCATTGGAGTTCTATTAGTCATGAACTGTTTTAAGTCTAAGCTAGTTGTATTGTAACGATTGAGAATTTTGTAATTTATTAAAAATATTTATCGAATTAAATAAATATTTTAGTTGGTTTATTTATAGAATAAAATAAATAATTAATGGAAATTATTCTGAAATAATTTATACGAGATTGGCAATGTTAATTAAATTATGTGAAATAATTTTATAGTTGACGTGTATTTTATTAAGCTAATGTGATGATAATATTTTGATTTAATTAAATAATTAAATTAAAGGATGAGTGAGTTATTGAATTATTACGATATTGTGTAATGATGTTAATTAAATTAGAGATTTAATAATTTATTAAATAAAATTATAATTTATAATGGAAATTATAATCATGTGACATGGGTTAATTTGATTTAATTAAAATAAATCTTAGTGTGATATTTGAGAATCATATAATAAGAATAACATTTAAATAAATTAAAAAGAGTTATTTGAGACTAGCCAAACATGGTCTTGTGACCTTTGTGTTAATAATAGTTGATAACCCATATTTGTATAAACTGACACCCACGTTGTATAAGTTTATGTTCACGTAATTCCTGTTAAGTTTGGGAGTTAGGAGCAGAGAAAACAAAAAGGAAGGGAAAGAACCTTAAAGTGAGTTTAAGATAATTCTCTGCAATTGAAGAGTAAAATCCTGAGAATCAAGAAGGAATAAGGAGTGTAATGAAGGCTTACTAAACAAGCTTGTTATCATCTATCTTAAGAATCAAAGGTAAATAATAATCTAGCTAACATCAAGTCCTTAGTATATCCCTCATAATTTCTTCTCTGTAATTGGATTTTTAATGATTGATTTCTTGAGAAATCTAATATATATGCTAATGGATGTGTATAATTTGTGATATATCATTTGCATATGGTATTAGAGTAATCAAAATCATGAAAAACATGTTAAATAAAGAAAAAATTGAGTTTTGGTTAATATGTATATTATGGCTTATTTTGAGACTAAAATTAATGGTTAATTCATATAGAAATCTATAAATTGATGGTTGTTTATGCATGGGCGGAACTAGGGGCCGAGGGGGGGTCTTATGAACCCCCAATATGAAGCATGTTAATATTAGTTAAATTTGATCTTTGTTATGAGATGATATTAATTTATTTACTTTTTCATGTCTTTCCACCTATAATAAATTAACAATATTACTATAAGATAAAATAATGTTAAATAAGTTTGATAATTAATTAATTAATATTACACTCATTTGTCTTACTGACTTAATCATACATTGATGTCAATTTTTTTTGTAAATGAGAATAACTTAATTTATTTTCTTTCTTTGAGTGGCTACTCTCAGTTGTCTCCAAAGAAGATGACCAGAACCACAATATAAAGTTTTGAATTTATAATATTATAATTTGAAATTTATCTATAAAAGTTGCTAATCAGTTGACTAAAAAATTTAAAGTCTGATTAATAGTCTCATAGTTAAGGAAAAATTAATATATATATATATATATATATATATATATATATATATATATATATATATATATATATATATATATATATATATATATACATTTAAAGTTATTAGACTCACAACTCATAGGTTTACAATGGTTGGAATATGACATTGTGAAATACTGTAATTGGGCAAAATAAATTTGGAAGAAGCACTACAAGCGTCAATAAATAATTTTTTTATTGATGTATTTTGACCTCCCTCTAAAAATATTCTGGTTTCGCCACTGTGTTTGTGTTAGTATATTGAATTTCAAAAACAATGCAAGTTAAATAGATTAAATTGGTTGATTAACGAATTTGTTGCGGTTGAATTCGCTAGATCTGTCAAAATATGTAGAATTGTTATGAACTTTGATTTTTGAGGTTTTAAATTAATTGTTGATGTTGGTTTGTGGATAGAATCAATTTATATGTGTTGGGTTTTGTTTTGGATAAGTTTAGATCATCTGGGTTTGTTTAATTTGCTGTTTGAATGATGTTTTGGGTGTTTTTGGCTTTGAAACTATGCTCGTCGCAAACTATAGAGCCTGAATCTGCATCGCGGCAGCGCATCACCTGTTCTAGGTGCAAACCTGGCACCACAGCACTAGAGCAGCAGCGTAGTGCCAGTTCTAAGCTTTAGTGTAAAGCCCCAGCGTCAGTTTCCAGTTCAAAGTGGGCTGTTGCAGCGCCACTTAGCAGAATGACCCAAAAATGTGTATTTAAATGTACAACTTCTAGGGGTGTTAGTCTAATCTCATCTAATGATTAGGAAAATATGTTAACCATATAATGAGATAATAAAACAGATTGTTAACATGTAAACGCTGATTTCAAGTGATAAATTAACAAGTTGAATGTGAACTTAAACTCGTTGTTCGTAAGGTTTGGTAATGTGTTTAAGGGATAAGACTTGTGTTATGTGGTTAATATAATCAGATTTAGAGCTAAGAGCTATAAATTTAAGTGAAAATAGAAGTAAACCAATGATGTTAGTTGTATTATAATTAATTGGTGTTGTGATTCTAAAGGGTATACAGGATAATTGGAGAACGTGAGTTGTAATTTCATAGCTTACGCACGAGGTAAGTTCTCTAACCCTAATATGTAATTGAGCAAGTTTCTTATCCTTAACTTGTTATTAATAATCAAGTTTCCTAACTTTATTTCTTTATTGAGCAAGAATATAACCTTAGCTTATTATTGTTCAAGCAAGGTTTTCTTATAGTGTTCAATGTCTATGTTTTAACTAAGCTTTCTAGATCATTTTGAAAGGCTGACTTCGATGTGTATGATGTTTATTCAATTATGATTCATTATTGTCCTATCATTGCTAAAGTACTCCTTTACCATATCATTTTGTTATCAAACTTTTGAACGATATCAAACCCTCAATGATTCAATTACTCCATAGTTGATGAGCGTTCTAAATATTTGAACCTTAATGATTCAACTAGTCCTTAGTTGATGACGTTCCAAAAATCTAGAATTCCTTTAAAGCTTTTCCAAACTGAACTAACATTGGTGCAGATTCAAATGTTAAAGACTGAGATGCACAGCTAATATTAGGGGATTGAGTTATCGAAAATTATAATTCTGAGCTATCCAATAGTGATGTTATGTTTGTGCATAATACACAATACAAAAGGCTGATCACTTGGAGTACGAGAAGGTTGTTCCATATAGCCTTGGCTGTTAAAGGTTATAGTAGGAATACTTGATAACCTATGACATAGATGGTCCATAGTCATTAAGACTGTTAAAGGTTAAAGCAAAAATACCGTATAACCTAGGACAACATAGTTCGTGGTCTCGTAACCCTCAGTTGTACTTCTTAATCTTCGTTACTGTTATTGAATCCAAAGTTGAGTTTCTATTGAGTTTTCAGTTTTTGAATGTCGTTGACTGATTATTATTCAGTTAAATCTATTCATTGATTATTCAAATATTATTATTATTGTTGTTATCCTTGTGGGCAATTGTTTGCTCACCCTTGCATAATAACATTGCAGCTAACGTAGAAAGATCCGACGAGCCATCCACTAGTAGGGCAAAGGCAAGATGAGCAAGTGATGAAGACTTGTTTACTTTTATTTGATAATGTTTATGTAATAAGACTTATTTAATTATGTGGTGTTTTCCGCAGATGATGTATTAAAGATTAGATGACCTGGGATTTGTTTTGAGATGATGTAACCTTTTAATGGGAGGGTTAATATTTAAGTTATGAGTTTTATTCATATCCTTATTTATGGGTAGTTAGTTATGAATTAATTGGACAGTGAACACCAAATCTGTGGAATTGAAGTACCCGAATTTGGGTGTCACATGTATCAGCTAAACTAAGCATGTTTAAATTTTGTAATTCAAATACGTTTTAAAAGCTATTCCAAACCAGTTGTTGGTGCTGACTCTTAGACTGAGAAAAAGAATAATTTTTATTAACACATTATATCGGAAAACGAATATTTACCCGTTTATTAATTGTTATGCATATTCACTATATACAAGAGGCTGATCCCTTTGAGTATCAAAACCTACTAAGAGGTCTAGTTTAAGTACTGATACACATTTGTATTTGTTCATGGTCATTGTTCGCCACTCAACATTATTAATTCAATCTTTCATTTATTGAAACTTGAATCTTATTCTTTCACAATTATTATATTATTAAAAATTTAGAAGCTAAATTCTTTTCCAATAATGATATATCGTTCTTGTATTTAAACTTGCTGAACAAAGTATTTTCTCACTCTTGCTATATCATGATATTTATTTAAGTTAAGCCCGAGTGTTCGAAGAAATCCAAAGGCAAAGGAAAAGTCCAAGAATAGTTTAAATATGCACTTTTATCTATTATGTTATCTTATGTAAATTGACTATGTAAACCTTTTGAGTTATTAAGGGTATGTATTAAGTTAAAGTTAATAGACCTTGGGAAATGTTGTAGAACCATTGTAATGAACAATGCATATTTATATATTTCGCGTTAGTTATAGAATGTGTATGAAGATGTTGGATTGTGAGCACCAAACCTGAGGTTGTGGAACCCAAATTTGTGGGCGTTACAACAAGACTATAAGAGGTATGATAATATTTTGTATGGAACTCCTTTCTTGTATTAGTTGGTGAAGTATATGTTCCTTTAGGAACCCAAATCTTTTTTCCTTCATAATTTCTCTTTCAAGCATTGCACAAATAAAAAGAGTGACCATTTTTTTTACAGTAATAACATTTAGTAAAATGAGACGTGTGATTTTCTTTTTCTTTGCTTTTAATATGATATAGTCCTTTATCTTTTGTTTTACTAGATTATCCAATATATCTTAGTTCTTCTTTATTAAATCTATATCTTTATTGATTTAGCAAAACATAAAAATTTTCTTTCCATTTTGTGAATTTAAGAACTATGGTATTTAAATCATCACGTTCTTTAGTTAAAATATTAATTTGATATATTAAAGAATTTTCATTATATTTTTCTAATTCTATTTTAGATATGAGTTTTCATGGTTGAGATTTTTAATATTTTCATTTAACGTTTGATCTTGTATCTGAATCTCTTCATTAGTTACTGCAAGTGTTGAATTTTCAACTTTAAGATTTTCAATCGAAATGATAAGTGTTGAATTTTCTATTTCAATATCTTTATTTATTTTTCTTAATTTTCTACTTCTTCTTTTAATGATAAGTTTTCTGAGAAATCATTTTTTATTTTCTCATTTTCTTCTTTCAAGCTTTCATTAATTATAACTAAATTTGAATTTTCTATTTTAAGATTTTTATTAGTTTTAGTTAATTTTCAAATGAAAATTTTAATTTAATAAAGTATTCTTTAAGAATTTCATTATTTTAATATAAACAATTATATGCTTCTTGTAACTCAAGATGTTCTTCTTTTATATTATTTAAGGTATGTGTGACAAATGAAGTACTAGGTAGTTGATGTTTAGAATTTAGCTCAGATCAAGGTGATGAGTTATTGTCTGCCATTAAACATAAGTTTGCATTCTCTTTAATTTGCTCAGCAATTTCTTCTTCATCGCTTAGATCCCAACCTTCCTCTGTAATGTCCCAAAATCCGGTCTATCTTCACACCTAGATTTCGTACATCACGAGTACTTCTCATTCCAAATGTACATCATTATACAGCTAAATATAACAACATACATTCTCAAATCCCAGGTTCTAATACCATTTAACTTCGTTCGTTACAAATAATGATAATTATATTATTCTTTACGTCTTATAAGAGTGACTTTCATCCTCCAGCAAGGATACATAGCAGTTCGTTAAACTATTCTATAGTTTAATTAATCTATTCTACATTACAAGTCTTGACTTGATCTTCACGCTCATTCAAATATTGAATGTCACTCCGTCTCGATACCGCTCAACTTGATTTTTACGTGATCCTTAAGCTCTTCTACTCGTACGTTGAAAATGTTTTTCATTTAAAGCAAATGTGATCATTCAATTGCTTAGCAAGTCATAGCAAGTGAATAAACAACTTTAAGAATTTAAGCGTCACTTTAAAACTTTCATAATCGAACATAGGTTATGAAGCAACTTGAATAATAGGAATAGTTTTGATCCCTATCATTTTAAAGCATTAGTCACCTACACTTTGAAATACTTTCATTCTTCTACCTTTTTAATACACATTATATCCAGCTAGAATCATTAGCACAGACTTAACAATAACAGTTCATGTATAAGCATAATATTTTCATATTGAACAGTTCAATCACAGAACAATTCATCTCATACAAACATCGAAGTGTTAAAACTGTGGCATAAGGCCTCATACATTCTACCACCTTGTACAAATATCACACATTTATATATAGATAAAACTTCTCATGTCCAACATTTGAGAAGTTTAGGAAACTAGCATTCATATTAAACATGAATGAAGTTAGAAAACTTGCCTTACGCACAGCTACAACTTACAGTTTTCGCTGAACTGCTCATCGTAATCCCTATAAATCACATAAGGAATAAGATGTACCAATTAGTCGTATATTTGACTTACGCATTGGTTTTAGCTTAAATTTACTCCTTATGGTTCGTGTTTATAACCTAAGTTCACGCAACCATCTTTCTTTACCATTGTATGGTGTTATAGCATACAAAGATGTCTTAACTTATACGATCATCATCTTTGATGATTTACATTCTTATCTTCTTCTTATAACTTTTCTAGGACTTATTACACATCGAGTCTCTACTAGTATTCCATATGGTACTCTGAGTGGTTTCCCACAAACAACCAATAATCTAGTTTCCTGTCTCATCTACACTGTCTTTAACAGCGAGTTAGATCGGTTACTAGTTTGTATTAACCCTTGGTTTCTAAAGGAATTGTTTAGCGCAGCTCCCATATGTCAACCATTAAAGATTACGATTGTACCACAACTTAAACTTTACTTTTTCGAACCACTAAAACTATAATGTTCGTTAAGTTGATTTTTCATTCCTTATGCCTTTCTGGCAATTAAATGGCATACCTCAAGATTTATTCCTTATCGTCTAAGTCATATAGTCTTTTGTATACCTAGAATGATAATTCAATGTTAATACTATGTATTCATAGCGTTAAGCATTTTACATTACCTTATTCATATCTTATAACGTCCAGTTCATTCGACTCAGAACGTCATCCAAGTTATAATCAGTAACTCGGCTTCTTAACGTTATACGTCATTGTCATTAATTTAGTTTCTTCACCATTCATAGGTTTAATCTTTATTATTCATTACCTTATGGTCAAACCATACAGGGTGTGTAGGTTCTGCCAGTTTAATATTCGCGTACACTTAACCCTTACGTCGACCAAATTGTTTAACGCTTATGTTCATTCTAACATTCTCTATCCGACTCATACACGAACTTTTATTAAACTTATTATCATTCGTTACAACTTTCTTGATAATTCATATCTTACTTACTACCTTCATCAACGTCTAAGTCATACAACCAATGTATGCTTAGAACGTTCGCACGACGCGAATACGATTCACGAGGATCATTTACGTATTATGCGTTCACGTTGTTCGTCATTTAAAACTTCATTAAACTTTTACTTAAGGTTTTAATCACTCTCCTTCGTGATCTTTTACATAAACACTACGTTCATCATCCTTTCTTAATATCGAAGCCATACGGTTCGTTGTATGTTAAGATCGATCGTTCATCGCAATTACGTTGCGTTTACATTGTTTATACATTTTACATCTAACTTTCATTACGGCCTTATAACATTGAAATTTTATAAGTCACCATCTCCTTATAACTTCTAAGCAATCACAATCATAGTAATCCAAGACGTTCATTTTATCGCGACTATGGTCCTCAGATATCAGTTACGTAATTCGTGTTTGCCGTTTCATAACTTTTATTCAATGTTTCATCGTCAAAATCAAGGTTTTAATCATCATTCTAGATATTTTTTTTCATGAATAATATAGTCATGCTTGCCCCTTAATTACCATCCAAAAAGTTGGATAATAAAAATCTTCTGTCGGGAAAAATTCCCTTAAGGGCGCTGCGACGCTACTCTATGTACAAAACCTGGCACTGTAGCATAGGTTAGAAGTATATGACTCCTCGGGCTGGCGTTGTGGCATAGCCTGTCAAGCCATAACTGGCGTTGCGGCGCCAATACTAAAACTCAGAAAATTTTCTAAGTGTTGAACATGTTTTTGACGCCTACTTTTGAAATCTCATAACTTCTTCATTATAGCTAGGAACGAGGTCATTCCAAAGCCATTTTCTTACTCTCATTATGTATTTCAAATTCACTTAGATAGAATTTCACTCTAAATCCGTTAACATGCCCTTAGATTGGCTAAAAGTTCATCATTCGTTCGTTTTACATTATTAACGTTCTTCGTTCGTTCGTCCGTAATTCGGTCATCCGAACTCGAAATTCGTTCATTCTTGATTCCACGACTCACGTTTTCTACGTTCTCTTACATTGTTATGAAAACCTACACATTTAGGTTCATTTACATACTTTATATTTTTTGCTCGTCTTTTACGAAATTTAGCCATAACTTCGTTATAGCTAAGTTCAATCTGTTCTTCATGAACGTATCTAATATTCCTGACCAAGCAATAAGCATCTAACTTATACGTGATGGTTTTAAACTTGTCCATCATAAACAATTTTTAATATGATGGCTTTAAATTTATCCATCAATAATAAGTTTTAACTACGATGGTTTTAAATTTGTCCATCAAGAACGTTCTTCGTGTTCTTCGCGTTCTTATTTTGTTCTTCAGTTTTAATCAAGACTTTGATTATAATTTAACTTTTTCTTGAAATTTAGTGTCATAAAACACCATTCCTTACTTATTTCACCGAATCGTTCATATGATTCATTTAGATCGTTCAAATTCATCAAGCAATTCACACTTCCTTAAGAAAGCTTTTAAGAAATTTATAAACTAAACTTCTAATTCTTATTTCTTCATTTTCTCATGATTTCAACCATATGAAAATCATTCTCAACATCTTCTACTTCTATTCTCGTTAGATTATATGATTTCCATATAAAACCTAAGGAAAATTAGATAAAAGTTAGGTTTTAATATCTTTTCTTCTTTAATCTTCTTCTGTTGGACAAAGTTTGCACTGGGGATAGCTTTTCCTCTTTCTTTCCCTCCTTATCTGACTTCTCTCTCTTTCTCAAGTGTTGGTGAATTTTCAAATGACCAACAAATGAGCTAAGGCTCTCCTTTTATAGAAAACTAAGTCCAAGGGCAAAATTGTCATTTCCTCCCAAAGTTATTATTCCCACCTCCTTAACCAATCTCCTTACTATTCACGAAACTTCTCTTGAAAGCTTCGTGATTTCGTCTTGCGGAATTCGTACGACAGTTCAAAAAACCACGATTCCTGGTCTCCAAATATTTTTGGATATTCCATCTTTCCTCTACAGATTTACTTTTACGCATTCTTCGGAACCTCAAAAAATTGAAAAAAATACTTTTTGATGATAAGCATTTTCCCCTAACGTAGTTAAACGAATGAAAAGTACATAACAATACTTTTCATCATTTTTATTTTATCTGATTTTTGCACGTTTTTTGAGAAAAAACTTTTATCAGATAACTTAACTTTTCACGACTTATTATCGTCAAATCTTTCGACAAAATGTCATTTCGATATATAGATCTCTTGAAATAGCTTAGGTTTTTCAAACCCTAACCCTTAGGGTTTCGTCGGGTGAATAATGCATATTTCGTCTTTTTCCTCAAAAAAATTTTTGTTCCGGATTTTTTTTATTTTCGTCTTGAAAATTCTGACTCGTTCAATCTAGCTTGTAGCCAGAATCATCCCATTTTATAATAATCCTAGGTTTTAGAACGATTAATAAACACATAGCATATAAAATTTTTAATAAAAATTCATTTTATTAATAACTAATTCTTTAAACTTAAATTCTGGACAATCCGATTTTTCGGGTTGTCACATTCTT
Source organism: Panax notoginseng (assembly GCA_016801055.1). Taxonomy (NCBI): domain Eukaryota; kingdom Viridiplantae; phylum Streptophyta; class Magnoliopsida; order Apiales; family Araliaceae; genus Panax; species Panax notoginseng. The sequence continues at coordinate 122,153,082 of CM029020.1, read as the reverse complement.
TATCCTTTATAAAAATTTCGTCTTCAGAATTTCTAAAACCACATCCATACCGAGATTCTTTATTCTTAAAACCTTTCACAAAGGTTTAATCTTACCTCTGCTCTTTCTTATAACCATCCTTTTCCTAAAGATCACTTGTTGACATAATCGTCATTAGTTAAACCTCATATCTAACTATGCTTTCAATCTCTTTGGTTATCATATTCACCCCTTCTTCATAGAATTTCGTCCTCGAAGTTTTAACATACCCTTATTCTCAACTTCTCTTCAAAGAAGTTCTTATCTTTCAAACATTCCCTAACCTTAATAACTTATCAAGAATTATGAAGTAGAAGGAATAAATAGGAATATATAGATTCCTTTAAAACATTTCACACTTTACTGAGGGGTCATATGGATCATGAACTCTTACTAGGTTTAACAACAGTTCATCGTAAACCCTTCTATCACGGCCAATTTACAATCACCAAGAAATTAAACTGCCTCTTCCATACGTAGGTGATCAACCTATCGTATAACCCCATTTCGGGGTGTGTTCACCATAGACTTAATCATCAGATTCCACACCAAAATAATTTGGTTTGGCATAACTTCTCAAAGAAAGCTCGATTTCCTATTAAACATGACATACCATTTGTCTTAACCAAATCAAATAGCTTAGACCATACAAATATATTGGACATCAACTTGAAACATTCTTCTAGTCAAATCAATTGACATCGACTACTCTTTAAATTCTTTTAATCATAACTTCAAAACATTTTATGACGTTATGATATCGTACTGTTTCATAGCACGTTGAGGAATTTGTCAGTTTATGACTTTGTCATTATACATCATATCATAGCGGGTTGTTGATCCTAAGATCACATCCAACACTAGGTTCAATTGCATTAATAACTCATTCATTTTAGCATCTTTGCATCAAATGCACTGATGATATAAAGTTAATTTTGATATTTCAAATCAATTTATGTCTCGCCGAAACAATTAGCATAAACATATAAAGAATAGTTCTTTTATAATCCATTCGTTCACAAAAATTTGAACCAATTCTTTCCTTTTCAAAATGCAGATAAAAGCACGATTTTAATAAACTTTAAAATCTAGCATAGCTAGATGACTTGGAATATCCTTTTTCTCCATCTTCCTTCATCGTCTTACTTACGATAATACTTAATCTTCTCTAGCACCTTCCATGCGAAGTATACTGAAAATACTTGTTTTCAGTATAAACATTCATATACCTTTGTATAGTCCATCAACTTACCACACTTTATGTGTTTAGGAACTTTTCATAACCATATGTGTTTAAGAACTTATCTTCGCAATATGTAATCCAAGAACAAATCAAGGACTATATATACGCTCAAGGCTCATAAATATAGCATATAACTATGAGTCATAAACTTTTCATGAGTATGAGTTTCAAGAACTCGCACCTATCTGTAACATTACCTAACTATCCAAAATGCACATGAGAAAAGATTCACCTTCTCACCATATACATATTGACAACACGTCAATATCATTCCAATGATTATCACTGTAATACCAAAGTAGTCCCACACGTTCTCCCATTTAAAGGTTTGTACTACTCAGCTATCACATGAGTCCTTAATCAAAATCTTATAACTTCTAACTTTCTCTTTACTTAATACGAACTTTCTTTAATTCGTATTCTATCATGTACAACTCTTCTTAGTTCTTATTCCCGTACTACTTCATAGTACCATTTATTTATAGCATTAGCTATAAATCATTCATCGTTTAATAGAACATCTGTTATTACGATTCAATATGATCACGTAGTGATCTTCTTCCTTAATCATTTTACATAACGATGTTCTTTGTCTTTTCTCTCAGATTATAGCCTTAGGTACTCATACCTAAGGTTTATAACATATCAGTTCTGATACCAACTTGTAACGTCCCAAAATATGATTTATCTTCACACCTGGATTTCATACATCACGAGTATATCTCATTCCAAAAATACATCATTTTATAGCTAAATATAATAACATACATTCTCATATCCCAGCTTCTAATACCTTATAACCTCGTTCATTACAAATAATAAAAATTACATTATTCTTTATATCTTACAAGAGTAACTTTCATCCGCCACCAAGGATACATAACAGTTCACTAAGATATTCTATAGTTTAATTAATCTATTCTACATTATAAGTCTTGGATTGATCTTCACGCTCATTCAAATACTGAATGACACTCCGTTTGGACACTGGTCAGCTTGATCTTTACGGGATCCTTAAGTTCTTCTACTCGTACGCTGAAAATGGTTTTCATTTAAAATAAGTGTGAGCATTTAATTACTCAGCAAGTCATAACAGTTGAATAAACAACTTTAAGGATTTAAACATCACTTTAAAACTTCCATAACCGAACAAAGGCTATGAAGCAACTTGAATAATAAGAATAGTTCTGATCCCTATCCTTTTAAAACACTAATCACCTATACTTTGAAATACTTTCATTCTTCTACCTTTTTCATACACATTTTGTCTAGCTAGAATCATTAGCCCAGACTTAACAATAATAATTTATGTATAAATAGAACATTTTCATATTGAACTGTTCAATCACAGAATAGTTCATCTCATAGAAACATCGAAGTGTTAAAATTATGGCACAATGCCTCATACATTCTACCACCTTATACAAAAATCACATATTTGAACATACATAAAACTTCTCATGTTCAACATCTGAGAAGTTTAGGAAAATAGCATTCATATTAAACATGAATAAAGTTACGAAACTTGCCTTAAACACAGCTACAACTTACAGTTTACGATGAATTGCTTATCGCAATCCCTAAATATCATATAAGGAATAACATGAACCAATTAGTCGTATATTTGACTTTGAAAGTAGTATGCACACAAGCCAATCATGTTGATGATAAAGCATATACTTTGTAACAATCTTATTCATTTATTAATAAAAGAATTCATTTAGTACAGGCTTTAATTTATCTACATGGTGCTATTTTAATAATATGTGATAAACACATAGTTTTAAGCAATGCTTTTAGAATCATGATGAGATCATGCTAATGAGATCTAAATTCTTTGATATCTTAAAAAATTAAAATGTTTCCAATCGATGGATTACTAAATAGGGGATTAGTGAATCCAGATAGATTGGTACATACATAACTTGCTCAGTGGATGAGGATGATTGATTTCATGATCATTTGTATGGAAACACTAAAGCAAGTATGTATGTGCTTATTGGAGAATAAGTTCATTGAACGTGGCTCGCTAAGGAATACCTAATCGAGTTTACTTGCATGTCAATAAGAATTCCTGTAGTGATAGTAGTATAAGCGATCCTTGGACTTGAGATCATCATAGTAATTTTTGTATGATAAGTTATACTTTGACATATTCTTTAAGACACTTAGGATATATCAAAAGGTATGCTGGGTATAATAAATTGTACATAGAGATAATGTATGATTAATAAAGAATGTACCGCTTCTAGTAAAAGAAGAGAAATATCCTATGTGAATCGATAAATGACAACCCAGTAGTCCTTGGCCAATGCAGAATTAAATTAGAAAGAAGTTTCTAATTTACAATATTTGGTGTTGTGCATTTAAGAATCAGAAAACATATAATTAAATATTATAAGACTTGACAATAATTCCATGTCTTATAATTAATTGGGACATTGTATGGTGAAATGATTGAATTGTACAGTAACTATTTACTCAAAGGTTCTTTTATGATTAATGTTGAAATCTATATTATTTGGAAAGTCGTTAATCGCTAGAGAGGCTTATCCCTATTGTAGAATAAATATTATTTATTTAAATAAATTAATAGTTTAATTTATTTATTTAAATAAGATTAGAATTATTCTAATTCATTTATTCACAACCGGTTTAATATTGAGAACCTTAAGGGTCACACCGCAAAAGGAGAAATATTTATTTAAGAAGTAAATGACATAATCATAATAATAAGTTAAGTGTATTTAATATAAGCTATGGTGATAGAATAAATTATATAGCTTAATATTTATTATTTAATATTTTGGAAATATGAAATATAAATTAATAAGAGGAGTCTTATTATTATTATTACTATTACTATTATTTATTTTCTAAAGGAGTTTGGAAATTAATTAATAAAAGTACTCTCATATATTCCCAATAGGATTAGGAGGCTAATTATTAAAAGAGTTTAATTAATTATTCCTAATAAGACTAGGAGGATAATTAATTAACAGAGTTTAATTAATTATTCCTATTAAGATTAGTGTAGACACTCGAAGATTTTTGCATTCCTGTTACTAACCTTGTAGGAGGGCAAAGCCGTCTTCCTTAGATAACCCTGGAAGTCAAAGCATCATAGTTCTGGAGACAACCCCGGGGCACTCAGTTTGTCATCTCGGAGACAACCCCGAGATATTCAGTTCTAGTCCCAGAGACAACCTCGGGAGATACAATATCAGCCTCGGAGATAACCCCGAGGAATGCAAATGCAGTTCTAGTTTCGAAGACAACCCCAGAATCCTCAGTTCCATCTCAGAGACAACCCTGAGATCTTCAATTCTAATCCCGAGAGATAACCCCGAGAGATGCAGTTCAAACCTCGGAGATAACCCCGAGGCATGCAGTTGTAGTTCCGGAGATAACCCCGAAAATGCTTGTTTCAAACCCCTGTGATCAGCTTCAACACTCGGTGATAGCCTCAAGGCACTCAGTTCCAAACCCGGAGATAACCCTGGGAGGACTGGCACACCTCAGAGACAACCCTGAGGACGATCGGCACTTGCAGCAGCCCAATCTCAGAGATAACCCTGAGCAACGACTACTAAATCAGCCCAGAACCAGAGATAACCCCGGTGAGGGGCAAAATCATCATATTTTCACCTCGATCCCATATTCACGCCTTCTTAGCATTTCAATATACATGCTACACAGAAGTGCCCTATAAGAACCGTAGCTCCAATCCCGAGTGACTAATACACAAGATAGCACACCAGATAGAATTTGAAGCCTGAAGACCTGGGCATAGACCCATCTTCCTGACTTCGTATAACCTCTTATCCCATGTCCTTGTGTATCTCTCGACAACAACATTCTGTAAAAGGTCTTATACACCTCGATCGGATGCCCGAATTGAAGTTTTGATGTTTTGAGCAGATAAGATATTGCACGAGTGTGCGTACTTTGAGACGGTGGATTTGTAGCTGTCGCAGGTACACATGCGGCTCCCCCCTCTCTAAATAGAGGGCTTGGGGTGGCCATTTTGAAGAAGGAAAAGGCGAGGAAGCCATGTTCAATTTGCTATGTATACACTATAAATTGAGTGCTTTCTTATTTCAAACACTTGTGAGCTTATATTTGGCTACTTTTTACCGGTGGAAACTGAGTGTTCATCAATTTAAATTTATTGAAGTCTTCTTTGGCAGTCCACTGTAAGCCTTCTTACATTACTTAAAGTGTTTTCCACACTTCTTGCACACACTATTATTTACGTTGAGAGTCACGCGTGTGTGTGTGCCCGAACCGTCGGTCCGTGGTTTATTGCTTATATATATATATATATATATATATATATATATATATATATATATATATATATATATATATATATATATATATATCTCCTGTCATCAAACTCGGTTTGATTGAGCCTGAATTTTCATCCGGAGCTTTTACTACTTATATATATATATATATATATATATATATATATATATATATATATATATATATATATATATCTCCTGTCATCAAACTCGGTTTGATTGAGCCTGAATTTTCATCCGGAGCTTTTACTACTTTTATAACAATATATATATATATATATATATATATATATATATATATATATATATATATATATATATTACATTCCTGTCTGGTCTGGAGTTTACTTTGTGGCCATTTATTACTTTCATTTACATTTCGTCCTGTCTGGAGTTTACTTCAAGGCGGTTGATTGTTCATATATATATATATATATATATATATAACTGTTTACAGCTTTCATACAAATTGCTACATCATGTGAGCTTAGGAATCATGTGATCACAGATTCATTCTACTAAATCTAGATTCGGTTCTCGTGATGAACATTTTCCGCTGTACATGGCTTGTAAATTATTCACGGTGTTTGAATTTCCTTAGATGGTTATCATGCCCACAAGGCATTCGACATTTCTTTTTTTATCTTATTTTCTCGAAGATGCTTCGCATCTCGAAAATTAAAGCAACCAAGCCGACCACACAATAAAATAGAAGTATCAAAGGCCTCAATTACTATTAAGCACAAGGGTTTGAAAAACCACTTTTACAAAACTTCACTGCTATATCTTGTTAAAACTGAACTTTTATACAAAATTCAAACCCTTTTTATATAGGTGCAAACGAGGCATAACACTACTTCTAGATAATTGCACATTGATCTACACACACACACATTCAGATAATGGTTTAAATTGGAAAGTAGTGGTCATCGTGGTAACAAGGATGTCGGGGGCTGCCTAAGACATTCCCTCAGTATAATTAAGCCCCTGGACCCTAATGAATCTCAGTTTCACAGACCAGTTAAATAGTGTCACGTCACTAGGTCAATGTGCAAACCTTTATCGGTCGAGTTGGTGCAACCATTTAAAATTACCAACTGGTGACTCTTACAGTCCAATCGTCGACATATACATGTTGGACCTTTTCACAACTTGTTTTTTCAAACAAATGTTACCTAGCATGAGCACACTAAAAGACAAGAACAGAAAAGGGGCAAATAAAAATCCCGACGTCGACAGGTGGCGACTCTGCTGGGGACATCCAATAAGAGGGCTTAAGCCGCTATTACAAACTTTTCAAAACCATTATATGGTTGTGTGTGAATGTTGCATTTACATTTGAATTAATGTGTACGAATGCATTTACTTATTGCACTTAGTGCTTTGCACCATATCTGCTTGTGATATTAGTGCTTCGCACATGTCATCATTCCCATACGGTGAGACACGTTGTATGTGAATGTATGTTGTGTGGTTCCTCCACCAGGAGGCTATCCTGTCGATGTTTGATTATTGGACTCGTAGGAAGACTAATTCTAATGAGGCTCAGGAAAGGCACCACCCAAATTCGCTCCAATTGAAAGACCGAATTAACTTCCCATCAAGTAAATTGCGATGATTTGGAAACCTTCATGCCAAAAAGCCGCGAGAGTATCCTAAGATAGGTCATCCTCTGATAAACCAAACGCGGAGGAAAGTCTCTTCATACTTTCCCATTTCAATTACTTATAATTTCATTTCCATGTCAATCTTAATGTAATGGAAAACATAAGGACAATGTGTACACGCATTCCATTTATATCAAAACCTGACATATTATCTTGTTAACTGACATCCGTTTCGCAGGACAGTACTCCTAAACGGACACATTATGTAATATTTCTACATTCACTAAGACTAAACTACATAAGTTTTTTTGTAGGGATATAATTGGTCCAGTAACCCGTTCAAAATCCAAAAAGGCAACGAGCCTATAACCAAGTATGGCTTCATCTGGCCAATCTAGTCCTACTCTTGTCTCTCGCGAGGCGTTCGAAGGACTAAGCAACCAAATTACAAAGTTGGCTGTTCTGCTTAAACAACTACACAAGTACACTCAAGGTCCACGAATGCCTATACATATAGAATCCTCTACACAAGGAGGAACTTAAGGATCAGATAAAGAAATTCCTGTACCTGATCTCAATTGGACAAAACCAGCAAAACCCCTGAGATCACCCATCTCAAAGAAGATCCAGACATCGGTGATACAAGGAAAAAGTTCCTACAAATAGAAGAGACCATTAGGTCTATCAAAGGAATTGGAACACTTAGGAGTGTTTCATATGCAGACCTTTATATATTACCTGGGGTTCATTATCCATAAAAGTTCAAGACTCCCAATTTTGAAAAGTATAAAGGATATGGAGATCCTTACACAAATTTGAAAGTATTTATTGGAGAACGAAGATCTTATGTCTCGGATAAAAAGCTCATAATGCAGCTGTTTCAGAAGAGTCTGACTAGTGAAGCTAGATCATGGTATACCAGATTGGACAACTCAAAAAATCCATAGCTGGGAGGAGCTAGCTCATGCTTTCCTCAGTCAGTATAGTTTCCAAACTCAAATGGCTCTTGACCGGTACCAAATTACCAAGGTCAAGAAACAAGCTAGTGAGTCCTTCAGAGAGTATGCCCAAAGATGGAGGCGTCTGGCTGCTCAAGTTATTCCCTCTATGACTGAGTCAGAGATGGTGATGACCTTTATAGACATTTAAGAGGCTCCCTTCTATGAGAGAGTTTTAGCTAGCATTGGCAAACCATTCTCCGAAATGATCAAACATGGAGAAATGGTCGAGATAGGATTGAAGTTAGGAAAGATTCAAGACCTTACCGCTCTCAAAGCTGTAGCTGAGCACATCCAGTCTGGAAGTTATGGAAATAACCCTTGGAGGGTCCATTGTAATAACCAAGAATTTCTGTGGTACATTGTAAATAAATATATTAACCAATCTGTAATATACTATGGATGATTAAGTAATTTTGTGAATAATGTGCTATAATATTTAAAGGAATTTTCACTAATAAGTTAAATAAGTTAGTGAACTAACCTAAGTATTCTAATAATCTAGAAAATAGATTTAAGGTGTTAAACCCTAATTCAATATTCAATTTACTTGAATATGGTAAGTCTAATTGGGTTATGTAAATTAATTAATATTATTGATTGATAAGAATGTGTAAATATCAATAATAATGAGTAATTATTCATCTGATAATAGATTTCATATTACTAAGGATGACAAGTAATTTAAACAAGCCCAATTGTTTATTTAAGCATTGGACTTGTAGATAATTTGATTTAAGAACAACTAAATTGTTAAGCTAGCCCAATATTAAATTTAATGGGCAAGTATGCTAGTAGCACACTTATTTAATTGTGGAGGCACAAGTTCATTTTAATTAGTAAGCCAAACTTGTTAATTTCAAGTCCAAAAGAATTAAAGGATTGGCCCAATCCTAGCCCAATTAAAGAGGGGCACTATGGTCATTTAATTTAGCAAATATTGCATTTAAAAAATAAATAAAAATGAGGAATTTATGGGGGGAGAGATCCGGCCATTTGGTAGAGAAAAGGGGCATGTGACTTATGTTTGTTTTTCTTCATTTGGTCACCAACTCCCTTATGTGTCACTCCATGATTTAGCCACCCTATTTTGCCAAGATTACAAGCTATTTGGAGAGAGAGAGAGAGAGGAGATATGTTAGTAGTTAATGTATAGATATACTAATGTATCTATAGATTTTTTTTCTTCCAACACTTAATCCCATTCTCTTTCATCTTTTATTTTACTTCATCTTACTTTCTCTTAAGCTAGTAGTTACTTTCTCTTTTATTTTATTTTACTAGTTTTGTTTTGTTAGAAAACTCTAGTTTTTTTTCACTTCATTTGATCTACTACCATTTTTTATCTACACCTTATTTTTATGATCCGTAAAAGAGAGGTGTTAGATATGTAAGTTAACTACTAAACCCAAGTGGTAGCACTCAAAAATGTTGTATACACAAGTTATAGCAAAAATAGTTTTGTCCTTAGAAAGAAAAATAAACTATTTTTGGACAGTCAATGCTAGGTGCATTTTCGTCATATTTCTTACATTTAAAAATTCTAAAAAAATTTGGGATGATAATATGATGACTTATGTTTCAAACCAAAGTGGAATCACCGAAAAATGAGTTGTTGATTTCCGTATGGACTGATTTTAGCAAAGTAGATCAAAGCCGAAAATCATGAGAACAAACTGCCCAAGAAATTGTAGGGGATGTTTCAGCCACTTAATTTATGGAATAAATTTCGGCCTTTTGGGACATGAAAATATATGATATAAGGTAGCTCCTGTCCAAAAATGAGCTCATTCCGACTTAAAATGACCATGTTATGACCATTTTAATATTTGGGTTTTTCATACGAAAATCGCTATAACCGGAGTTCTATAACTCCGATGGCCACAAAATTTAAATTGGAGGGTTACGTTAACATGTAGAAGATTATGTCAAGAGATGGAAATTTTTGGATGTGACGAACGAGATTTTGTAATTTAATTTTAATATTTATTGAATTAAATAAATATTCTCGATGATTTAATTATTAGATTAAATAATTAATTGATGCAATTGTGGTAGATTAATATAATTATATGTGTTATATTTATTAAATTAATATGGAGAATTTTATTATTCAAAGTATGTAATTATGGGAGCTTATTAAATTAAAAGAAATATTTAATAAGCCTAAAATTATTTTATTTAAATTGATAATTAATGAGAAAATTAATAATTTGACATAATTAATAAATGAGAAAATTCATTATGCGACTATGTGAATTAATGAGAAATTATTATATTTTATTTAAATTAAAGTAAATAAGATATTTGATTTATTTTATAAAGGAGTGTGACATTATTAAACTATAGTATAAAGGATTAAAGAAATTAAATGGGAATAAGTTTATTAGTATTAGCCAAACAAGGCCTTAGGGGAGGTTGAGAGAAGTTAACCCATGATGGGTTAACTGACCACCACAACTGAGCTCAGTTTCTTTTTATAAAATTAATACGTCTTATTCTTCATTTGTTTGCTAAGTCTGGAAAAATAATAAGAGAGAATTTGAGAATTTTTTAGGGAAATTGAGAGTGAGTGATTGAAGAAGCATCTGAGTCTACTAATCTATACTCTGGGTAATTCTTTTAAACCAATTTCAAATTACGTTGTTTAAGTTTTATAAGGAAATGGCTTTCAAGTTCTGTAATATCTCTGTAATTGAAAAAGAGTAAAGATTATGTGTTGTATATATGATAAGATGTCATCATATCATGTTTTAATATAAATATTGTATAATTCCATAGCATCAATTTCATAAAAACATGTCGTATATACTTTCTTCAAAATACAGAGTATAAAATATGGCCATATGGCCCTTACATGCAAATTTAATACGTTAATCATATGTTGTATCATAATATTTACACTGGTATATAATTATGTATGTTAAAACGAAGAAATCAAACTTCGAATGGACAGATTTGGTGTTATAACGAATCCGTAGTATTAATTTTCATGTTTTGTTTTAAAAAGTTTCAAGAACATCAAGAACACCAAAATTACATGCTTTGATTCTGTAAATTATGCGTTTTATCTTGTTAAAATCATGCTAGAAGGGTTGAGTAGTAGTTATGTGTATTACATTGTTTGGGTATGTCTAAATTAGTGTAAGAATAAATTAATTGGTGGTTTTGGCCATGTTCTGCAATTTTTCGTGAATGGCAGAACTGGTACTGGTTTGTCGCGCCGCAGCGCCAGCTCCAAGCCTTAAGTCCTGCGCCGCAGCACCAAAGGCCAGGCCATAGCGCCACCGCGCCGCAGCGCCGAGGACAAGCTCAACAGTGGCGCCGCAGCGCCACTCTGCAGATTTGTCCAGAAATGAAATTTGTAATTGTTCAAGTATAGGAATATGATAGTAACCTAATGTAATGAACATAAAAATATGTTAGACGTGTAATGAGACGTTAAAATAGATTCTTAACATGCCAATAACGCATTTACGTGTGGATTGAATTATTGAACGCATAGTTAGCTTATTGTTCGTGTAGTGTAATATTATATGACATTAAGTGTAGTAATTTGACTAAGTATAGTCATAACCAGAATTTATAGAAAAGAATGAACTTGTGATGATTAGTTATGTTATAATTGACTGGTATTGTGAATAAAAATGATATGTATGATAAAATCAAGGAACATGTATAATTAACGTGTAATCTATGCACGAGGCAAGTTTCCTAACCGTACTTGTTAGCATTATGCAAATTTATAAACTTATCTATTTACATTGAACAAATTCCAGACTTATGTTCTATATCGAGCAAGTTCTTATTATATATTAATCTCTTCAAAGTATGATTCTGTTATACAATATTTATTCTATTGTATACCTCTTAAGTTTGTTATTCGATTTAAATATCAGTTATTGTTGAACCTTGTAAGACTAGAGAACCCTTATTGATTCGACTAGTCCATAGTTGATGAACGTTCTAAATTTCACAACCCTTATTGATTTATCAAAACCAAACTTCCTTTGGTGCGGACTCTAATGTCAAACTGAGATGAACAACCTTGTATAGGGATTACTCATGAGTTAGCGTTAAGATATTGTGTACAATATGGCACTGAGGCTGATCCCCCTAAGTACGAGTAGAATAGTCCATAGTCTTATGACTGTTAAAGGTGTCAAGTATAACCCTTGATAACCTAGGACATAATTCAATGTCTTATGACCCTCAAAAATCTTTTGATTCTTGTTCTTCATTCTTGATTCTAAAGTTGAGCTTTATTCCAAAAGTCTTTGATTCACTTGCATGTTATTATATTGTTATTTCGTTATTATATTTGTGGGCAATCGTGCTCACTCTTGCGTAATAATAATATTGCAGTTAAGAACGAAAGGTCCGACGAGCCTTCTACTAACGAAGGCAAGGGCAAGATTAACAAGTGATGAAGACTTGTTGTTTTATGTGATGATGTATTTCTGTTTTAGACATATATTAATGTTGTGTAAGATGATTAAATGTTTATGTTTTCCGCAGTTAAGATTTAAGGTTAGTATGACCTGGGATTTATGTAATTATTTCAAATGATGTAAGTCCTTAAGGAGAGGATTTATTTCTATCTATTACTGCTTTCTTTTATTATGCGTAGATAGACATATGATGTTTGAATAGTGAACACCAAATCATGTGAAAATTGAAGTACCTAGATTCGGGGGTGTCACAGGTTGGTATCAAAGCTGTAGGTTATGAACCTTAGGCGGGAGAACAACCTTAGGTAGTAGCCTTAAAAGAAGAACATAGTGATGGAAAACTCTTATCGAGTTCTAAGAAATTAATTTCTTAATTCATTGAAGATAACAAAAGAATTTATGTGCTTACGTGTTTAATTATGTGCTCACTAGTACGGCTTAGTAACTAAAACTTGAAACTATGTTGTCAGGATGTCGAATGTTAGAGGAGCTAGTCGAGCTGAGAAGGAGGAACCCCGAGTACCTATAGAGGAGGAGCCCTGAGACATTCATGTTATTAGGGAGCAGTTGGTACAGAGAGAGCCATCTCCGTTGATCACTATTGTTGGTCAGGAGCATGTGCCTGAGACTGATCCAAAGGAGGATCCTGAGGAGGAAGAGGAAGAAGATGAGTTCCCCCCGAATTCTATTAATGCTGGGATGTATGACGAACTATATGACCGTAACGTAGAGTTACGTGACACGGTCCAGGATCTGACTGAGTAGGCGATTATTCAGCAGATTACCATCGAGCAGAAGGATAGGGAGGTTGTGACTCTTCACACACGTCTAGGAAACGTGGAGTGGGATTTGGTTCACGCGAAGGGTTAAATCGAGGGGAAGTCTGAAGAGATAGAGAAGTTGAAGAAGGAACTGAAAGAAAGCTCAGAAAGGCAGGCCATAGCAGAGGAGGGCTGGGTAAGAGAATCGCGTCGTGCTGATCTTGCAGAAGAGGATTGTTGTGCAAAGAAGGCTAAGCTTGGGGAGACGTATTCTACACTTCAAAATGCAATGGATGAGGCTCAGGATCGAGTTATGAGATACCCAATTCAGTTCGAAGGACTACCATCGTATATGCTAGATCGTCGGACGATGTCCCGCATCATGGAAGAGGACCGTAGCAAGGATATTCGACGCCTTAACAGGCAGTGATAGGATTTGTTTAATTACGTGAAAAACATATATGGTATTTAGATGTATTTCTGATGTGTTTATAAACAAAGGAATGTTTTAATGTTTTTAAATCTCGTGGATTCTTTATCTCGGGATAGTTGATGTAAATAGTAGTGATGTTATCATTTAATGTTAAAACTTTCGATTTGAATAAATATATCAAGTTGTTTGAGATAATGTGTTAAATGATTATGTTAAATTGTTGAGTTAAGTTTAACTATTTAGAGAATTGGATAAGACCTAATAAGCATATATTTTAATAGAAATATGCCGCCGAGAAGAATAAAAAACCGTCAACAAGCTCAAGAAGAACCGACGAATAACAATAACAACAATAACGCGAATGCTAACCCTGTTCAGCAATTGATGAACTTATTAGCTGGAGCGATTCATAATCAACCTCAAGCTCTACCAAATACTACGTTCAAGGATTTCAAGGCAGTGGGACCGCCAGAGTTTAAAGGCTCCATGAACCAGATAGAAGCTCAGACTTGGGTTATGAAGATGGAAAAAGTTTTTGATGTTGCCAGAGTTAGAGAGGACCAAAAAATTGCCTACACGACGTTCATGCTGAAATCCGAAGCCAGTTATTGGTGGCAAGCAAACAAGGTCTGTGGAGGAGAAGGTGTGATTACCTGGGAGAGGCTCAAGGAGATATTTTTTGAGATGTATTTCCCAACCAGCTCGCAGAAGCAAATGGAGGTCTAGTTTCTGGAGTTGAAATAGGGGAATATATCCGTACCAGACTATGCAACACAATTCTATGAGTTGGCTAGGTTCGCCACATATCAAGTGCACACGAATGAGAGGATAACAAGAAGGTTTGAACAAGGACTGAAGCCCTGGTTGTATAGTAAAGTGTCGTTGTTTTAGATGAAGACGTTCGCTGGGGTACCGGAGAAAGCTATACTTGCTGAAGGTGGAAGCGATGCAGTAACCAAATATAATCAGGATCAAAAGAGGAAGAAGAGTGAAAATGAAGGAATCAACAAGGCTAGTAGAAGTAACACGAGAGGTGGTAATAATCAGAAGAGAAGGTGGTCTGACAACTCATCAACTGGAAATCAGCAAGGAGGTCAGAAGAAGAGGATCGAAGCGTGCCCGACCTGCGGGAAAGCTCATTTGGGAGTATGTATGATGGGTAAATGAGTGTGCTACAATTGTGGTCAAGAAGGCCACATAACACCTAACTGTCCTCACCCAAAGAAGGGTGCCTGCTTCACTTGTGGCTCAAAGGATCATCTTGCAAGGGACAATTCTAAGAAGGGATCTGGAGGGGCATGATCATGAGGAAATAGGGGAAACAACAATGGAAGTGCCCTGACTATCACAGGACCAACCACAATCGACCGACCGCCAGGACATTCAACATGACGATGCGGGATTTAGTGCAGTCACGTGATGTGGTGTTAGGTATCATTCTGATCAATATAGTTATTGCTTATGTATTATTTGATTCGGGTGCTACTTGTTCATTTATATCTGATGACTTTGTTAAGAACTTAGAATTGCCTAAGGATGAGTTAGAACACCCCATGAACATAGAAATTATGAATAGAGAAATAATCCCTATTAAGTACGTACATATGAACTGTAGAGTGGATATTAAGGGTAATATCATGAACTTCGATATTATCCCTATTTAACTTGGAGAATTTGATGTTATTTTGGGTATGGACTGGTTATTCAATTATGGGGCTGTAATTGATTGCCAGAAGAAGCGTATTAACCTTATGACTCTGTCAAAGGTTATGTTTTATGGTAGCAAATCTCCTAGACAAGCGAGTTGTCTGATGATGATGCAGGCTAGGAAGTTGTTAAGATAAGGTTGTGTAGGATATTTAGCTTACACAGTCGACAGTCGTAAAGAGAATTCGAAAGTAGAGGAGATACCAGTAGTGACGGACTACACCGACGTATTTCCAGATGATTTGCCAAGACTTTTGCCAGATAGAGAGATTAAATTCGTGATCGATTTGGCACCAGGAACGGCTCCAATATCGAAGGCACCGTACCGAATGGCACCAGTAGAGATGAAAGAATTAATGGTACAACTACAAGAATTACTGGACAAGAAGTACATTTAACCGAGCGTATCGCCGTGGGGAGCGCCCGTGTTGTTTGTGAAGAAGAAGGATGGGACGATGCGGCTCTGCATTGACTATAGAGAATTGAAGATGATCACAATTAAGAATAGATATCCATTTCCGAGGATAGACGGTCTGTTTGATCAATTGAAGGGAGTGAGATATTTTTCAAAGATAAATTTGAGGAGTGGTTATCATCAATTGAAGGTGAGACCAGAGGATGTACCGAAGATAGCATTCAGAACACGATATGATCACTACGAATTTTTGGTAATATCATTTGGTCTAGCGAATGCTCCTGCAACATTTATGGGCTTAATGAATGGAGTGTTCAAGCCATTTTTGGACAAATTCGTAGTGGTATTTATAGATGATATTTTGGTATATTCAAAGACCAAGGAAGAACATGAAGAGCATTTAAAGGTAACGTTAGAGGCGTTAAAAAGGGAGAAGTTATACGCCAAGTTTTCGAAATGTGAATTTTGGATCGAGCGGGTACAATTTCTAGGACATGTGATCGATAAAGACAGAATTTTGGTGGATCCATCCAAAGTTGAAGCCATGATAGACTGGGATCAGTCGAAAACGCCGTTGGAAGTACTAAGTTTTCTTGGATTAGCAGGATATTACAGAAGATTCATTCAAGACTTTTCCAAGATCGCAACTCCGTTAACAAATTTAACTCGAAAAGCTGTGAAATTCGTTTGGACGGAGAAGTGTGAGGAAAGCTTTTAAGAATTGAAGAAGAGGTTGAGTACAACACCTATGTTATCTCTTCCGGACGATACAGGAAATTTTATTGTTTATAGTGATGCATCGCATAAAGGACTTGGTTGTGTGCTTATACAAAATGGCAGAGTCATTGTGTATGCATCACAACAATTGAAGGATTATGAGAAGGGGTATCCGACCCACGACTTGGAGTTAGCTGCAGTGGTTTTTGCTTTGAAAATCTGGAGGCACTATCTCTATGGGGAAAAGTCTGAAATAAATACAGACCACAAGAGTCTGAAATATATTTTTACACAGAAGTACTTGAATATGCATTAAATAAGGTGGTTGGAGTTAATGAAGGACTATGATTGTGAGATTTTATACCATCCGGGTAAGGTAAATGTGGTTGCCGACGCCTTAAGTAGAAAGGGTCGGGAGAAATTGATGATGTAACCGTTCAGGAGGAGCTAATTGCAGAAATGGAGTTGGAAGTGAAGTATCCTATGGAAATTGATGAGAAGCTGTTTCAGATGCAATCTGGTACAACCCTTCTAGATAAAGTTAAGGAGGCTCAACTTCAGGACGAAGAATGTAAAAAGGTGAAAAAGAAGATATCCGAAGGAACCGAACCGAGATTCAAGATGGATAAGGAAGGAATACTGAGATTTGAGAGCAAAATTTGGGTACCGCCAGTACCAAGAATTAAGGAAGACATTTTGAGCGAGGCTCATAGTTCACGATATTCGATCCACCCTGGTAGTACAAAGATGTACCATGATCTTCGACAACATTTCTGGTGCCCAAATCTGAAACGAGATGTTACAGAGTGTGTTGCCAAATGTCTAACCTGTCAGAAAGTGAAAGCAGAACATCAGAGGCCGAGTGGGTTGCTACAACCGTTGGAGATCCCAGAATGGAAATGGGAACATATTGCGATGGACTTCGTGGTTGGCATTTCGACAACTCAGAAAGGCTATGACGCAGCATGGGTTATTGTTGACTGATTGACAAAATTCGCACACTTCCTTCCGATCAAAATCAGATTCAACTTAGATTAGTTGGCAAGGTTATATGTGAAAGAGATTGTTTCGAGGCACGGAGTTCCGGTGTCAATTGTTTCCGCTAGGGATCCACATTTTACATCGAACTTCTAGAAACGTCTACAGGAATGCATGGGTATGCATTTACGAATGAGTACAACATACCACCCACAGATAGATGGGCAGAGTGAAAGAACGATTCAGACATTAGAAGATATGCTAAAAGCCTGTGTAATGGACTTTAAAGGAAATTGGGATGATCACCTACCACTCGTAGAGTTCGGCTACAACAACAGTTACCACGCTAGTATTGACATGCCACATTATAAAGCGTTATACGGCAGAAAGTGCAGAACTCTGCTATACTGGGATGAAGTTGGCGAAAGACAATTACTAGGCCCAAAATTAGTACAACAGATAACAGAAATAGTCAAAGTGATCTGAACAAGACTGGTAGCAGCTCAAGATAGGCAGAAGAAATACGCTGATCCACATCGTAAAAATGTTGAGTTTGAATCGGGTAGTTGTGTGTTCTTGAAGGTCTCTCTCTGGAAGGGTAAGATAAAGTTCGGAAAGAAAGGGAAATTAAGCCCAAGATTCATTGGGCCCTTTGAGGTACTACGAAGAATCGGAGAAGTTACGTATGAGGTAGCCTTACCTCCAGCACTCGAGAATGTCCACAATGTCTTCCATGTTTCAGTTTTATGACCCTACAAACCCGATTATAAGCACGTGATTGAATATGAACCCCTTCATTTTGAGAAAGACTTGTCTTACGAAAAAATTCCTATTTAGATTATCGACAGAAAAGAACAATTTCTCAGAAATAAAGTAATACCTTCTATTAAGGTAATTTGGAGGAACCACAACACTGAAGAAGTAATGTGGGAACTCGAAGAGAAAATGATGAAAAATTACCCTAATTTATTTACTTAAATTATGTGTGAGCAATTTTGGGGATAAAATCTTTGTAAGGGGGGGGGGGAGAATGTAACGGGTCGAATTGATTGAGTTGTGATTCTGGGGGACATAATCCTTTTAAGGGGGGGAAAGATGTGACGAACGAGATTTTGTAATTTAATTTTAATATTTATTGAATTAAATAAATATTCTCGATGATTTAATTATTAGATTAAATAATTAATTGATGCAATTGTGGTAGATTAATTTAATTATATGTGTTATATTTATTAAATTAATGTGAAAAATTTTATTATTCAAAGTATGTAATTAGGTGAGCTTATTGAATTAAAAGAAATGTTTAATAAGCCTAATATTATTTTATTTAAATTGATAATTAATGAGAAAATTAATAATTTGACAAATTAATAAATAAAAAAATCATTATGTGACTATGTGAATTAATGAGAAATTATTATATTTTAATTAAATTAAAGTAAATAAAATATCTGATTTATTTTATAAAGGGGTGTGACATTATTAAACTATAGTATAAAGGATTAATGAAATTAAACGGGAATAAGTTTATTAGGATTAGCCAAACAAGGCCTTAGGGAGGTTGAGAGCAGTTAACCCCTGATGGGTTAACTGACTACAACAACTGCGCTCAGTTTCTTTTTATAAAATTAATACGTCTTATTCTTCATTTGTTTGCTAAGTCTGTAAAAACAATCAGAGAGAATTTGAGAATTTTTGAGGGAAATTGAGAGTAAGTGATTGAAGAAGCATCTGAGCCTACTAATCTATACTATGGGTAATTCTTTTACACCAATTTCAAATTATGTTGTTTAAGTTTTATAAGAAAATGGATTTCAAGTTCTGTAATAGCTCTATAATTGAAAAAGAGTAAAGATTATGTGTTATATATGTGATAAGATGTCATCATACCATGTTTTACAATATATATTGTATAATTCCATAGCACCAGTTTCATAAAAACATGTCGTATATACTTTCTTCTAAATATAGAGTATAAAATATTGTCATATGACCCTTACATGCAACTTTAATACGTTAATCATATGTTGTATCATAATTTTTACACTGGTATATAATTATGTATGTTAAAACGAAGAAATCAAACTTCGAATGGACAGATTTGGTGTTATAACGAACCCGTGGTGTTAATTTTCGTGTTTTGTTTTCCAAACTTTCAAGAACATCAAGAACAGTAAAATTATATATTTTGATTCCATAAATTATGCGTTTTATCTTGTTAAAATCATGCTAGAAGGGTTGAGTAGTAATTATATGTGTATTATAGTGTTTGGGTATGTCTAAATTCGTGTAAGAATAAATTAATTGGAGGTTTTGTCCATGTTCTGCAATTTTTTGCGAATTGCAGAACTGGTACTGGTTCGCCGCGCCGCGGCGCCAGCTCTAAGAGTTAAGCCCCGCGCCGCAGCATCAAAGGCCAAGCCGCAGCGCCGAGGACAAGCTCAATAGTGGCGCTGCAGTGCCACTCTGCAGATTGGTCCAGAAATGAAATTTGTAATTTTTCAAGTCTAGGAATATGATAGTAACCTAATCTAATGAACATAAAAATATGTTAGACGTGTAATGAGACGTTAAAATAGATTCTTAACATGTCAATAACGCATTTACGTGTGGATTGAATTATTAAACGCATAGTTAGCTTATTGTTCGTGTAGTGTAATATTGTATGACAATAAGTGTAGTAATTTGACTAAGTATAATCATAACCAGAATTTATACAAAAGAATGAACATGTGCTGATTAGTTACGTTATAATTGACTGGTATTGTGAATGAAAATGATATATAGGATTAAATCAAGGAACGTGTATAATTAACGTGTAGTCTACGCACGAGGCAAGTTTCCTAACCCTACTTGTTAGCATTATGCAAATTTATAAACTTATCTCTTTACATTGAACAAATTCCAGACTTATGTTCTATATCGAGCAAGTTCTTATTATTTATTAATCTCTTCAAAGTATGATTCTGTCATACAATATTTATTCTATTGTATACCTCTTAAGTTTGTTATTCGATTTAAATATCAGTTATTGTTGAACCTTGTAAGACTAGCGAACCTTTATTGATTCGGCTAGTCCATAGTTGATGAACGTTCTAAATTTTAGAATCCTTATTGATTTATCCAAACCAAACTTCCTTTGGTGCGGACTCTAATGTCAAACTGGCATGAACAACCCTGTATAGGGATTACTTATGCGTTAGCGTTAAGATATTGTGCATAGTATGGCACTAATGATTGATCCCCCTAAGTACGAGTAGAAGAGTCCATGGTCTTATGACTGTTAAAGGTGTCAAGTACAACCCTTGATAACCTAGGACATAGTTCAAGGTCTTATGACCCTCATAAATCTTTTGATTATTGTTATTCATTCTTTATTCAAAAGTTGAGTTTTATTCTAGAAGTCTTTGATTCACTCGCATGTTATTATATTGTTATTTCATTATTATACTTGTAAGAAATCGTGCTCACTCTTGCGTAATAATAACATTGCAGTTAAGAACGAAAGGACGAGCCTTCTACTAGCGAAGGCAAGGGCAAGATTATCAAGTGATGAAGACTTATTGTTTTATGTGATGATGTATTTTTATTTTAGATTTATATTAATGTAGTGTAAGATGATTAAATGTTTATGTTTTCCGCAGTTAAGATTTAAGGTTAGTATGACCTGGGATTTATGTAATTATTTCAGATGATGTAACTCATTAAGGAGATGATTTATTTCTATCTATTAATACTTTCTTTTATTATGGGTAGATAGACATATGATGTTTGAATAGTGAACACCAAATCATGTGGAAATTGAAGTACCCGGATTTGGGAGTGTCACACTAAAGTTGAGGATGATGGGGATAATTTCTTAAGCCAAGCACTAAAAATGATTTTTGAAAAATACTAAAAGAAATTGAAAAATACTTTTTGTGTATGAAATACATGTATATAAGTATGGCCAAAAGATAGAAAAATAATAAGTTGATTTGGTATTTTCATTAAATGAGATATGGAATCCAGTTGGCTGGATTGAAAAATAGTTGAATCCAGTTTGCTGGATTGAAGGATTTCAAATCCAGACTTGTTGGATTGAAGGATTTAGAATCCAGGCTTGCTGGATTGAAGGATTTGAAATCTAGGCTTGCTGGATTGAAGGATTTAGAATACAGGCTTGCTGGATTGGAAGTTTGTTGAATCCAGTTTACTGGATTAGTTAATCCAGGTGGCTGGATTGCATGTTTTTATAATCTAGACTATGATGTTAGTATTCAGCTTACTAGATTATAAGAAATAGCTAATAAAAGGAAAGATTAAGTGTTAAATAATAAGGTATATGAAAAAGTAATTAAAATATTATCAAATAATGATATTAGTAAAGATGTTTTCAGGTAATTGATTTTGTGGTTAGGTGTTAACTAAATTGCTGATAGAGTAATTGTATTATGATATAAAGTATGATATGTTGATTTTAAGATCAATCTTAACAATGATAGGTCTTTACAACAAAGGGATTAAATTAAATTGTGTAGCAATAGATCGCAGTCGAAGAAAGTTCTTTAACTCAAACTTGAGTTATTAATTTCAAAACATGTTAGTGAATAATTATTGTTGATTACTCACATCTATATTGATTATTGAAACTCGCACTCGGTGCAATTAAATTCATGTTCTATTAGTATTGAACTGTGAATTAGTTAAAGTTCTTTTATTCATGAACTGTTTAAGATATGGATCTATGCTCATTGTATCGGCTAGATCAAGTTTGTTTAAATTTGTTAAATCAAATATGTTGTTAAAAGCTGTTCTTCACCAATTGACTTGGTAAGGACTCAAGACTGAGAAAAAGAACAATTTAATTAAAAGCATTATTGA
Source organism: Panax notoginseng (assembly GCA_016801055.1). NCBI lineage: Eukaryota > Viridiplantae > Streptophyta > Magnoliopsida > Apiales > Araliaceae > Panax > Panax notoginseng. The sequence continues at coordinate 122,130,581 of CM029020.1, read as the reverse complement.
AAAATAAGTATTGCTCATAGATTAAGTGTTTATGCATAATACACCGGGTATGAAAGGCTGATCCCCTTGATTACCAAAACTTATTAGAAGGACCAGTTTAAATACTAACAATCTTAGCATATGTTCATGGTCATTATGACCACTCAGCACCTGTTATTCAACTATTCGAATATTCAGTTATCAAGACTTAATTCATGTTCTTTCACAATTAATTTCTATTGTTAAACATTGAACAATAAATTTCTTACTAATCATGATATATCTTCTTCGTACTTAAACTTGCTAAGCAAATTTGTTGCTTACCGTTGCTATATCATGACATTTATTTCAGCCATGCCAGAGATGTCTAAGAGAGGGACAAAGGCAAAGGAAAACTGAAAGAATAGATAAGAAGAATGTTTATGTATTATATTATATTATGTACATTGGTAATGTAAACCTTTTTGTGTTATTAAGGGTAACTTAATTAAGGTATGTATAAGTTAAGGTTAATAGACCTTGGGGAAATGTTGGAAGACTTTATTATAATGAACAATGTATGTTTATTATTTCGCAATAGTTTATAGAATGCTTATGATGATGATGAATTGTGAGCACCAAACCCAAGGTTGGAGAACTCGGATTTGGGGGCGTCACAGATTGGTATCAAAGCCGTAGGTTATAAACTTTAGGATGCGAAACCTAGATTATAACCTTAGAGGAAAACTCGTATAGAGTATGCTAAGAGGTGGATTGTGGAGATTCATCTAGTATAGATTGTATATAATAAAATATTATTTCATTTTATCAATGAATATATTTTATTGTGATATTGATGTTGTGTTTGTTTTGTTATAGGATGCCTGAGGAAGGACAAGGTAGCCATACAGTTGAGCAAGAGTCGATAGATCCGGTAGAGGATCATGCTGTTAGTGACGAGCGTGACGAGGATGTGATGGAGGTTTTGTTCGAAGATAACATGGCACTGGAGAATAGAGTGGCAGAGTTAGAGCAAGAGAATGCCACTCATTAGTTTACTGAAACTCAATACAAGGAGCTGGCATATCAAGCACAGAACGAGCTTGTTGAGATGAAGATACAGTTGCAGGAGCAGATGACCTTGGCTACGCATATGGTTGCCATGAATGCTGAGCTGAGGGAGATACTAGAACAAGAAGATAATAAGTTTGATGTATTGAGTATTGAGCATCAGGCGTTGCACCTGAGGTTTGACTCAGAGATCACTGACAGGATCCAAGTTGAGGATGCTTGGGTACGAGTAGCAAGAAGAGTGGATCAGTTAGAGGTTGAGGTGGAGACTGGACGGGTTAGGATGAAGTCCTTGGGACGAGCTTTAGATGTAGTATATACTGGTCCCCAAGTCGGAGAAAGGAGGTCATACCATAAGATTGGTGAGTCTAGTCGATCTGTTAGACGTCGACTTATAGATGGACTCATTTCACCATAGCAGGAGCGTCCAAGCGCACCCTCTTCAGATGCACAGCGATAGTTTAATAGCTTTCTATTGTATATAGATGCAGTAGAAACCCTTTTGTTTATTAGGGTTTTATGCTTGATGTAAACGTCAGACTGAGCGAGGTAGTATGTAAATATGATGTATCCCCATATTAGGTGTGTAGGGGAGTATGTCTTTTGATAAATCCCATCTCTAGATGTTAAGAATGGGATAGTTAGCATTTATAAAAATATGTCAGGCATGTGTACGACACTAAAAAAAAATTTTGGTGTATGAATATAAATACAGTATTATAATTACTTGTTTGATCAAATAGAAAAGTATTAAGAATTAAAATGAGAAGCTATTTGTTTGAAAATTCAGTAAATCAAATATATTAATTCAGCAAGCTGAATGTGTTAATTTAACAAGCTGAATGTGTTATTCAGCAAGCTGAATATGTGAATTCAGTAAGATGAATCTGTTAATTCAGTAAGCTAAATTAGTCAATTCAGTAGGTTGAATTAGTCAATACAATATTATGATAATATGATTGATAGAGTTTAAATTACAATCTATATTTTAAACACTTAGAAGATATATCATATAATTAAACTCGATGTAATAAATTAAGGTTTTGTTTAATTAGATAATGCCGCCAAGAGGTTAAAATTGTAACCAGAGGGAGGAAAGATCTGTAAATAATGAAGAAGGTCAGGTAGACCCAATGCAGAACTTTGTTGATATATTAGCTCAGGCTATGCAAAATTGAGCACCAGCAGCTAGAGGTAGGCCAGATGTTGGGTTAGCGAATTTTAAAGACTTTAAAGCAGTCGGAACACCATAATTTAAGGGAACCACGGACCCTATGGAAGCTCAGACCTGGGTGAAGGAGATGGAAAAAGCATTTATAATTGCTAGAGTCGCAGAGGGGCAAAAGAAAGCTTTTGCTACCTATTTCATGAAGGGTGAAACTAATTATTGGTGGGAATCAAACCAGGCGAGAGCTGGAACAGTAGTGTTAACTTGGACAAGGTTTAAGGATTTGTTCTTCGAGAAATTTTTTTTGCCGAGCATGCAAGCCAGAATGGAAGTGAAATTTCTTTAATTGAAGCAAGAGAACATGACAGTTTCAGAATATGTAGCCAAATTCAACGAGCTAGAAAAATTTGCACCACATAAGGTGGACACAGAGGCAAGAAAGGCGCGCATATTTGAGAATGGATTGAAGCCTTGGATATACAGCAAGGTGGTAGTTTTGCAGATTCATACATTTTCAACGTTGTTGAAAAAGGCAATCATTGCAGAAGGTGGTAGTGAAGCGGTGTCTATGTATAATAGGGAAAAAAATAAGAAGAAGGTGGAAGGTGGAAATCAGGGTGCCAGCAGTGGTGGCAGTAACAGTAAGAAACGCAAGTGGAACAACAGTGGCAATGAATCAGGAACGCAACAAGGAAATACTCAGCAGAAGAAGCCAGTGTGTTCAAAGTGTGGAAAGAATCACTCAGGAGAGTGTATAAAAGGGAAAAACGTATGTTATAATTGTGGTCAGGAAGGACATATTTCACCAAATTGTCATAAGCTGAAGAAAGGTGGTTGTTTTTCTTGTGGAGGAATGGGGCATCGATTCAAGGATTGTCCATTGAAGAAGAATACATATGGAGGAAGTGGAAACAAGAGAAATTCTACAAAGTTAACCATTAGAGGACCAGTTCAGCAGAGTAAGCCGACAACAAAAACGTTCAACATGACTGTGCAAGACGCAGTTGCATCAGAGGAGGTGGTGTCTGGTATTATTCCGATCAATAATATAAATGCTGACACATTATTTGATTTGGGAGCTACCTGTTCATTTGTGTCTGATGAATTTGCTAGAAGATTAAACTTACCATGTGAAAAGTTAAAGAACCCAATGAATATAGAAGTTACAAATAAATAAGTGAACCCTGTAGAGTTTATCCATAACAACTGTGGTGTGGAAATAAGGGGACATAAGTTAAGCGTGAATTTGATTCCGATACGCTTAGGAGAATTTGATGTTATCTTAGGGATGGATTGGTTGTTTAACCATGAGGCAATTATAGACTGTCAGAAGAATAGTATACGCCGTAAGACACCGAATAAGTCTAAGGTTATATTTTATAGTAGCAAGACGCCAAGACAAACGAGTTGTCGGACGATGATGCAGGCCAAGAGAATGCTACGAAAAAGGTGTGAAGGTTATTTGGCTCATGTAGTGGATACACGGATGTTGAATTCGAACATGGGACAGATACCTGTAGTCAATGAGTTTGGGGATGTCTTTCCAGAAGAACTTCCGGGACTCCCTCCAGATAGAGAAATAGAGTTTGTGATTGATTTAGTACTGGGGACAACGCCGATATCGAAAGCGCCGTATCGAATGGCTTCGGTAGAAATAAAAGAGTTAATGATCCAGCTACAAGAGTTATTGGATAAGAAGTACATTCAACCTAGTGTATTTCTGTGGGGAGCATCGGTGTTGTTTGTAAAGAAAAAGTATGGTTCGATGAGGTTGTGTATGGATTATAGAGAGTTGAATAAAGTGACAATCAAGAACAAATATCCGTTACCGAAAATAGATGATATGTTTGATCAACTTAAGGGAGCAAGATGTTTTTCAAAGATTGACCTGAGAACTGGTTATCATCAGTTGAAGGTGAGAACAGAAGTTGTACCAAAGATAACATTTAGACCTCGTTACGGTCATTATGAGTTCTTAGTGATGTCATTTGGACTGACGAATGCACCAGCTGCCTTTATGGACTTGATGAACATAGTATTTAAACTGTATTTGGATAAATTTATGGTGGTGTTCATTGACGATATTTTGGTGTATTCAAAGACTGAAGAGGAGCATGCTGAACATCTACGGATGGTGTTGGAAATGTTGAGAAGGGAGAAGCTATATGCAAAATATTCAAAGTGTGAGTTCTGGTTGAAGAGAGTTTAATTTTTGGGACATGTTATCGACAACGAGGGAATTTCTGTTGATCAAGCTAAAGTAGAAGCGGTGAAAAATTGGGGACAACCGAAGATGCCGACAGAGGTCAGAAGTTTCTTAGGATTGGCAGGATATTACAGGAGGTTTATTCAAGATTTCTCAAAGATAGAGACACCATTGACTAATTTGACGAGGAAGAGTGTTAAATATGTGTGGAAGAAAAAGTGTGAACAAAGTTTTTAGGAATTGAAGAAGCGATTAAGTGAAGCACCTGTGTTATCTTTACCAGATAGTATAGGGGATTTTACAGTGTATAGTGATGCGTCACACAAGGGACTGGGTTGCATGTTAATGCAGAATGGTAAAGTCATTGAGTACGCGTCACATCAGTTAAAAGACTATGAGAAGGGATACCCTATCCATGACCTTGAATTGGCTGTAGTAGTATTTGCCATTAAGATTTGGAGATATTATCTCTACGAAAAAAAAGTGTGAGATATACACAGACCACAAAAGTCTGAAGTATATCTTTACACAAAAGGAGTTAAACATGAAGCAGAGGAGATGGTTAGAATTGATCAAGGACTATGATTGTGATATTATATATCATCCGGGGAAGGCTAATGTAGTGGCAGATGCTTTAAGCAGGAAAAGTAGAGAAAAGTTGTTTGTATTGACAGACCAGGAAGAATTCGTAAGAGAAATGGAGAAAATGGAGTTGGAGGTGAAAAATTTGAAGGATTCGGATAAGGTAATAGAAATGGAAGCAAGTCCGACTTTATTAGACAAGGCGAAAAAATCACAAGGGAACGATGAAGAATGCGGTAACATAAAGAAGCGGTTGGCTGAAGGTGAAGAGCTGGAGTATAAGATTGACAGCACTGGATTGCTGAGATTTGAAGGAAGAATTTGGGTACCTGCAGTACTAGAGTTAAGAGAATAGATTATACAAGAAGTGCACAATACGAGATATTCGATACACCTTGAAAGCATGAAGATGTATCAAGATTTGCGTCAACAATATTGGTGGTCGAACATAAAGAGAGAGGTTGCTGAATGCGTCAGCCACTATTTAACTTGTCAAAGAGTCAAGGCAAAGCATCAACGACCAAGTGGACTATTACAGCCGTTGGAAATTCCGAAATAGAAATGGGAGCACATCACGATGGATTTTGTAGTAGGACTTCAAACGACACAGAAGGGTTATGACGCTATATGGGTGATTGTCGACTATCTTACAATGTCAGCACACTTTTTACCAATCAAGATCAGGTATACTTTGGATCAGTTAGCTAAGTTGTATATCAAGGAGATAATTTCGAGACATGGAGTGCCAGTATCAATCGTGTCTGATAGAGATCCGCTCTTCACGTCAAACTTTTGAAGGAGTCTTCAAGAAAGAATGGGGACACAATTAAGGTTGAGTACTGTGTATCATTCACAGACAGATGGGCAAAGCGAGAGAACGATTCAAATATTAGAAGACATGCTCAGAGCTTGTGTGATGGATTTCAATGGAAGTTGGGAAGATCATCTTCTATTAGTGGAGTTTGCATATAATAATAGTTATCATGGAAGCTGTATGCCATCGTATGAAGCCACTGTATGGAAGAAAGTGCAGAACGCCCTTATGTTGGGACGCGGTAGGTGAAAGAAGATTGCTGAGGCCAGAATTGGTGCAGCAGACTGTGGAGATTATCAAAGTGATAAGAGCTCGACTGGTAGCAGCTCAAGATCGACAAAAGAAATATGCAGATATTCATCGCAAAAAAAGAGATTTCGAAAGGGGAAGATACGCATTTCTAAAGGTATCTCCTTGGAAGAGGAAGATAAGATTTGGGAAGAAAGGTAAACCGAGTCCAAGATTTATTGAACCGTTCGAAATATTGAAGAAGATAGGGAAAGTAGCGTACGAGGTAGCTCTACCCCTGAACTGGAACATATTCACAATGTGTTTCATGTGTTAGTATTGCATCCGTACAACCTGGATTACAAGCATGTGATATCCTACGAGCCGATTCAAGTCGAAAAGGACTAATCATAGGAAGAAATCCCTGTAGAAATTTTAGAAAGGAAGGAGTAGAGATTAAGAAATAAGGTTATACATTCTGTCAAAGTGTTCTAGAGGAACCACAACGCTGAGGAAACTACGTGGGAACTTGAAAAAAAGATGAGGAAAGAGTTTCCAAATCTTTTTGAGTAACTTTAATGAAATTCCAGGGACGAAATTCTTATAAGGAGGGGAGAATGTAATAACCAAGAATTTATATGGTACATTGTAAATAAATATATTAAATAATCTGTAATATATTATGGATGATTAATTAATTATGTGAATAATGTGCTATAATGTTTAAAGGAAGTCTTACTAATAATTTTAATAAGTTAGTGAACTAACCTAAATATTTTAATAATCTAAAAAATAGATTTAAGGTGTTAAACCCTAATTCAATATTAAATTTATTTGAATATGGTAAGTCTAATTGGGTTATGTAAATTAATTAATATTATTGATTGATGAGATTGTGTAAATATCAATAATAATGAGTAATTGTTTATGTGATAATAGATTTAATATTACCAAGGATGGCATGTAATAACCAAGAATTTATGTGATACATTGTAAATAAATATATTAAATAATCTGTAATAGATTGTGAATGATTAAGTAATTATGTGGATAATATGATATAATATTAAAGAAAGTCTCACCAATAAGTTATATAAGTTAGTGAACTAACATAAGTATTTTAATAATCTAGGAAATTAATTTAAGATGTTAAACCCTAAGTAAGTACTCAATTAACTTGAATAAGACAAGTCTAATTGGGTTATGTAAGTTAATTAACATTATTGATTGATGTGAATGTGTAAATATCAATAATAATGAGTAATAGTTCATGTGATAATAGGGTTAATATTACAAAGGATGGCTAGTGGTTTAAACAAGCCCAATAATTATTTAAGCATTGGACTTGTAGATAATTTGATTGTTAAGCTAGCCCACTATTAAATTTAATGGGCAAGTATGCTAGTAGCATAATTATTTAAGGGTGGAGGCCCAAGTTCATTTTAATTAATAAGTCAAACTAGTTAATTAAAAATCCGATAGGTTATTTGTGGAAAGCCCAAAACAGCTTTTATAATGGCCCAACTTGTAAACAATTGAAGAGGATACTTTAGACATTTAGTATGCTAGATATTTTCATAAAAACAAAAGCAAAACTTGGAGATAAGAAGGCCACTTGACCGGCCAAGAAGGAAACGAATAAGGGAGATGTATCTAATTATTACATGCTCCACATCTTCCAAAAGATATTTACTTAATGGGCTAGGTGTCATTTTGTTTATGGAGCCAACATATTAGTAAGTAATCTTGTAATAATTAAGAGACAGAGAGAGGAGATATGTTAGTGGATTAGATATAGGTATACTAATGTATCTATATATTTTTGTCCAACACATTAAACCATCTTCTCTTTCATCTTTTATTTTATCTCATCTTACTTTCTCTTTAGTTAACCAAGTAAAACATAAGAGAAAGAGAGAGAGAGAGAGAGAGAGAGGGAAAATTCGGTGGAAAGGAGGAGATATAGAGGAAGAGATACACCATTGATGCATCCTAAGTTTGTTATTTACTTTGGAAGATTAAGAAGAAGTGCTCAAAGATCTAGGTATAAATTTTAAACTTGTGGATTTCCTTTTTATTTTGTTTGATTTTGGTTATCTAAGGTTTATGATCTAGATGTCTAAAACCTTCTATCTACATATTTTATATGGTTTCATATATTGATCTAACATATTTGAGTGTTAGAAAGTGAATCAAAATATTAGAAAAGAAACTAGTTTTGTTTTGTAAGAAAACTTTAGTTTTTTTCACTTCCTTTGATCGACTACCGTTTTTGATCTACACCTTCTTTTTGTGATCCGTCAAAGAGGGGTGCTAGATATGTAAGTTAACTACTAAACCCACGTAGTAGCATTCAAAAATGTTGAATACACAAGTGGTACCAATAGTTTTAGGAAAAATAGTTTGGTCTTTTGAAAGAAAAATAAATTGTTTTTGGACAGTCAATGCAAGGGGTATTTTCATCATTTTTTTGGCATTTAGAAATTCTTGAAACATTTGGGAGAGTAATATGATGAGTTATCTTTCAAACCCAAGCGTAATCACCTAAAAATGAGTTGTAGATTTCCGTATGGACTGATTTTAGCAAAGTAGGTAAAAGCTAAAAATCCCAAAAAGGATTCTGCCCAATATTTTGAAAGGGCAGTTTCGGCCACTTAAATTATGGAATAAATTCCGACCTTTTGGGACATAAAAATATATGACATAAAGTAGCTTCTGTCCAAAAATGAGCTCATTCCGACTTAAAATGACCAAGTTATGACCATTTCAATATTTAAGTTTTTCAGACGAAAATCGCTATAACCAGAGTTATATAACTCCGATGGCCACAAAATTTAAATTGGAGGGTCACGTTAACATGTATGAGATTATGCCAAGAGATGGGAATTTCTGGAGTTGAGCATGATGGGACTAATTTCTTAAGCCACGCACTAAAAATGATTTTTAAAAAATAGTAAAAGAAATTGAAAAATTACGAAAAAAAATACTTTTTATGTATAAAATACATGTATATAAGTATGGCCAAAGGATAGAAAAGTAATAAGTTGATTTGGTATTTTCTTAAAGGAGATATGGAATCCAGCTTGCTGGATTGGAAAAAATGTTAAATACAGTTTGCTAGATTGAAAGATTTAGAATCCAGGCTTGCTGGATTACAGGATTTGGAATCCAGATTTGCTGGATTAGAAGTTTGTTGAATCCAGCTTACTGGATTAGCCAATCCAGGTGGCTGGATTGCATGCTTGAATAATCTAGACTATGATGTTAGTATTCAACTTACTAGATTATAAGGAAGAGCTAATAAAAGGAAAATATTAAGTGTTAAATCATAAGGAATATGATAAAGTAAATAATATATTTTCAAAGAATGATAATAATAAAACTATTTTCAGGTAATTGATTATGTGGATAAGTAAATTGCTGATAGAGTAATTGTATTCTGATATAAAGTATGATATGTTGATTGTAAGATCAATCTTAACAATGATAAGTCTTTACAATAAAGAGATTAAATTAAATTGTGTAGCAGTAGATCGCAGTCAAGGCAAGTTCTCTAACTCAAACTTGAGTTATTCTTTTCAAAGCATGTTAGTGAATAATTATTGTTTATTATTCACATCCATATTGATTATTGATGCTCGCACTTAGTGCAATTAAATTCTTGTTCTATTATTATTGAGCTGTGAATTGGTTAAAGTTCTTTTATTCATGAACTGTTTAAGATATGGATCTATGCTCATTGTATTAGTTAGATCAAGTATGTTTAAATTTGTTTAATCAAATATGTTGTTAAAAGCTGTTCTTCACCAATTGATTTGGAAATGACTCAAGACTGAGAAAAAAGAACAATTTGATTAAAGCATTATTGAAAAACAATTATTGCTCGTACATTAAGTGTTTATGCATAATACACCGGGTATGAAAGGCTGATCCCCTTGATTACCAAAACTTATTAAAAGGACCAGTTTAAATACTGACAACCTTAGCATATGTTCATGGTCATTATGACCACTCAGTATCTGTTATTCAATTGTTCGAATATTTAGTTGCCAAGACTTAATTCATGTTCTTTCGCAATTAATTTCTATTGTTGAACATTGAACGATAAATTTGTTGATAATCATGATATATCTTCTTTTACTTAAACTTGCTAAGCAAATCAGTTGCTTACCCTTGCTATATCATGATATTTATTTCAGCTAAGCCAGAGAGTTCAAGTAAGATGGACAAGGGCAAAGGAACGATCTAAGAATAGTTATTATAAATGTTTAAGTATCATGAAATACTATATTTGATGTTTATGTAAACCTTTTGTGTTACTTTATGTAACTTAAGTAAGGTATGTTTATGTTAAGGTAATAGACCTTGGGGTATTGTATAAGGCTTTATTATAATGAACAACGTATGTTTATTATTCCGCAATAGTATATAGAATGCTTATGTTGATGATGGATAGTGTGCACCAAGCCCGGGGTTGAGAACTAAGATTTGGGGGCGTCACAGGTTGGTATCAGAGCTGTAGGTTATAAACTTTAGGATGCGAAACCTAGGTTATAACCTTAGAAGAAAACTCTTATATAGTATGTTAGGAGATGAATGAAGGAAACTCATCGAGTTTTGGTTGTACATAATAAAATATTATTTCATTTTATCAATGAATATATTTTATTATGATACTGATGTTGTGTTTGTTTGGTTATAGGATGCCTGAGGAAGGACAAGGTAGCCATACAGTCTAGCAAGAGCCGTTAGATCCGGTAGAGGATCATGTTGTTAGTGACGAGCGTGATGAGGATGTGATGGAGGTTTTGTTTGAAAATAGCATGGCGCTGGTGAATAGAGTGACAGAGTTAGAGCAAGAGAATGCCACTCATCAGTTTACTGAAACTCAATATAAGGAACTGGCATATCAAGCTCAGAATGAGCTTGCTGAGAAGAAGGTACAGTTGCAGGAGTAGACGACCTTGGATACTCATATGGTTGCCAAGAATGCTGAGCTGAGAGAGATATTAGAACAAGAGCATAATAAGTTTGCGATATTGAGTATTGAGCATCAGGCGTTGCACCTAAGGTTTGAGTTGAGGATGCCTGGGTCCGAGCAGCGAGAAGAGTGGATCAGTTAGAGGTTGAGGCAGAGGCTGGACGGGTTAGGATGGAGTCCTTGGGATGGGCTTTAGATGCAACATATACTAGTCCCCAAGTAGGAGTGAGGAGATTCTTTGAGATAAGCGAGTCAAGTCGAGCTATTAGACGTCGACTTATGGATGGACTCTTTGCACCAGAGCAGGAGGATTCAGGCGCACCCTCTCCAGACACGCAGTGATAGTTTAATAGATTTCTATTGTTTATTGATGCAGTAGTACCCCTTTTGATTATTAGGGTTGTATGTTTGATGTAAACCTCTGTAGGTGCGAGGTAGTATGTAAATATGATGTATCCCCATCTTATGTGAATAGGGGAGTATGTCTTTTGGTAGATCCCATATTTGTATGTTTAAAAATGGGATAGTTAACGTTTATAAAAATATGCCAAGTATGTAAATGTATGACTCTAAAATTTGGTATATGAATATAAATGCATTATTATTACATGTTGGATCAAATAGAAAAGTTTTAAGAATTAAAATGAGAAGTTGTCTGTTTGAAAAAAATCAGTAAATCAAATATGTTAATTCAGCAAGCTGAATGTGTTATTCAGCAAGCCGGATATGTTAATTCAGCAAGCTGAATGTGTTATTCATCAAGCTGGATATGATAATTCAGCGAGTTGAATGTGTAATTCAGTAAGCTGAATATGTGAATTTAGTAAGATGAATATGTTAATTCAGCAAGCTGAATTAGTCAATTTAGCAGGTTGAATTCGATAATACAACATTATGATAATATGATTGTTAGAGTTTAAATAACATGTTATATTTTAAATACTTAGAAGATATATCATATAATTAAACTCGATGTAATAAATTAAGGTTTTGTTTAATCAGATAATGCCGCCAAGACGTCAAAATCGTAACCAGAGGGAGGAACGTTCTTTGAACAATGAAAGAAATCAAGATGACCCAATGCAAAACTTCGCTGGTATGATAGCTCAAGATATGTGAACTCGTACACCTGCAGCAAGGGGGCAAGCGAATAATAGATTGGCAAATTTTAAAGATTCTAAAGCTGTAGGACCACCAGAATTCAGCGGAACTACGAACCCTATAGCAGCTCAAACATGGGTGAAAGAGATGGAAAAGGCCTTTATCATTGCAAGGGTAGCCGAAGAGCAAAAGACGGCTTTTACTACCTACTCGATGAAAGGTGAGGCTAATTACTGGTGGGAGACGAACCAAGCTAGAGCCGAAACAGAGGTAGTGACATAGACCAGGTTTAAGGAGTTATTCTTAGAAAGTTATTTCTCGGAGGCCATGCAAGCCAGAATGGAAGTGCAGTTTCTTGAATTAAAGCAAGAAAACATGTCAGTTGCTGAATATGCAGCAAAATTTAATGAGCTATCCAGATTCGCACCTCATCAGGTGGATACAGAACTACGAAAGGCGCGTAGGTTTGAAAATGGGCTGAAGCCGTGGATTCACAGCAAAGTTGTAGTGTTGCAAATTGCTACATTGTCAACACTGTTAGAAAAAGCCATCATTACAGAAGGTAGTAGTGAGGCAGTTTCTAGATTCAACCGAGAGAAGAATAAGAAGAAGATTGAAGGTGGTCATCAAGATGCGAGCAGTGGTGGCAGTAACAGCAAGAAACGTATGTGGAACAACAGTGGCAATGAATCAGGAGCGCAACAAGAGAATACTCAGCAGAAGAAGGTAGCGTGTTCAAAGTGTGGAAAGAATCACTCTGGAGAGTGTATGAAAGGGAAAAACGTCTGTTATAATTGTGGCCAAGAAGGACATATTTCACCAAATTGTCCTAAGCCGAAGAAAAGTGGTTGTTTTTCTTGTGGAGGAACGGGGCACTGATTTAAGGATTGTCCATTGAAGAAGAATAAAGATGGAGGAAGTGGAAACAAGAGCAGTTCAACAAAGTTAACTATTGGAGGGCCAACACAGCAGAGTAAGCCGACAGTCCGAACGTTCAATGACTGTGCAAGATGCAGTTGCGTCAAAGGAGGTGGTGTCGGGTATTATTCCGATCAATAATATAAATGCCTACGTATTATTTGATTCGGGAGCTACCTGTTCTTTTATGTCTGATGAATTTGCAAGAAGATTAAACTTACCATTTGAAAAGTTAAAGAACCCAATGAATATAGAAGTTGCAAATAAAGAAGTGATCCCTGTAGAGTTTATCCATAACAACTGTGGTGTGGATATAAGGGGACATAAGTTAAGCGTGAATTTAATCTCGATACGCTTAGGAGAATTTGATGTTATCTTAGGGATGGATTGGTTGTTTAACCATGAGGCAGTTATAGACTGTCAGAAGAAGAGTATACGTCTGAAGACACCGAGTAAGTCTAAGGTTGTATTTTATGGTAGCAAGTCGCCAAGGCAAACAAGTTGTCTGACGATGATGCAGGCCGGGAGAATGTTACGAAAAGGCTGTGAAGGTTATTTGGATCATGTAGTGGATACACGGGTTGTGAATTCGGACATGGGGCAGATACCTATAGTTAATGAGTTTGGGGATGTCTTTCCAGAAGAACTTCCGAAAATTCCTCCAGACAGTGATATAGAGTTTGTAATTAATTTAGTACCGGGGACAGCGCCGATATCGAAAGCACCATATAGAATGGCTCCGGTAGAAATGAAAGAGTTGATGATCCAACTACAAGAGTTGTTAGATAAGAAGTACATCCAACCTAGTGTATCTCTGTGGGGAGCACCGGTGTTGTTTGTAAAGAAGAAGGATGGTTCGATGAGGTTGCGTATGGATTATAGAGAATTGAATAAGGTGACAATCAAGAACAAATATCTGTTACCAAGAAAAGACGATCTGTTTGATCAACTTAAGGGAGCGAGATGTTTTTCGAAGATTGACCTGAGAACTGGTTATCATCAGTTGAAGGTGAGAACATAAGATGTATCAAACACAACATTTAGAACTCATTACAGCCATTATGAGTTCTTAGTGATGTCGTTTGGACTGACGAATGCGCCAGCAGCTTTTATGAACTTGATGAACAGAGTATTTAAACTGTATTTGGATAAATTTATGGTGGTGTTCATTGATGACATTTTGGTGTATTCGAAGACTGAAGAAGAGCATGCCGAACATCTACAAATTATGTGGGAAACCTTAAGGAAAGAGAAGTTATATGCTAAATTTTCAAAGTGTTAGTTCTGGTTGAAGAGAGTTCAATTTCTAGGGCATGCCATCGATAACGAGGGAATTTCTGTTGATCCAGCAAAAGTAAAAGCGGTGAAAAATTGGGGACAACCGAAAACACCGATAGAGAATAGAAGTTTCTTGGGATTGGCCGGATATTACCGAAGGTTTATTCAGGATTTCTCGAAGATAGCGACGCCATTAACTAATCTGACAAGGAAGACTGTTAAGTATGTATGGACGAAAAAGTGTGAACAAAGTTTTCAGGAATTGAACAAGCGACTAAGTGAAGCACCTGTGTTATCTTTACCTGATAGTATGGGAGGTTTTACAGTGTATAGTGACGCATCACACAAAGGACTAGGTTGTGTATTAATGCATAATGGTAAAGTCACTGCGTACGCGTCACGACAGTTAAAATACTATAAGAAGGGATACCCTACCCATGACCTTGAGTTGGCTGCGGTAGTATTTACCCTTAAGATTTGGAGACATTATCTCTACGGAGAAAAGTGTAAGATATACATAGATCACAAGAGTCTGAAGTACATCTTTACACAAAAGGAGTTAAACATGAGGCAGAGGAGATGGTTAGAATTGATCAAGGACTATGATTGTGATATTTTATATCATCGGGGAAATGCTAATGTGGTGGCAGATGCTTTAAGCAGAAAGAGCCAAGAAAAATTGTTTATATTAACAGACCAGGAAGACTTAGTAAGAGAAATGGAGAAAATGGAGATGGATGTGAAAAATCCGAAGGATTCGGATAAAGTAATAGAAATGGAAGCAAGTCCGACTTTATTAAACAAGGTGAAAGAATCACAAAGGAATGATGATGAATGTGGTAACATAAAGAAGCAGTTGGTCCAAGGTGAAGAGCTGAAGTATAAGATTGACGACACTAGATTGCTGAGATTTGAAGGAAGAATTTGGGTGCCTACAGTACTAGAGTTACGAGAAGAGATTCTTCAGGAAGCGCACAATACGAGATACTCAATACATCTAGGAAGCACGAAGATGTATCAAGATTTGCGTCAACATTTTTGGTGGCCAAACATGAAGAGAGAGGTTGTTGAATTTGTCAGCAGCTGTTTAACTTGTCAAAGAGTCAAGGCAGAGCATCAACGACCAAGTGGACTATTACAGCCGTTGGAAATTTCAGAATGAAAATGGGAGCATGTCACGATGGAATTTGTGGTAGGACTTCCAGCAACACAGAAGGGTTACGATGCTATATGGGTAATTGTCGACCATCTTACAAAGTCAGCACACTTTTTGTCGATCAAGATTAGGTATAATTTGGATCAGCTAGCAAAACTGTATAACAAGGAAATTATTTCGAGACATGGAGTGCCAGTATCAATCGTGTCTGATAGAGATCCGCGTTTCACGCCAAACTTTTGGAGGAGTCTTCAAGAAAGAATGGGGACACAATTAAGGTTGAGTACTGCGTATCATCCACAGATTGATGGGCAAAGCGAGAGAACGATTCAAATATTAGAAGACATGCTTAGAGCCTGTGTGATGGATTTCAAGGGAAGTTGGGAGGACCATCTTCCATTGGTGGAGTTTGCGTATAATAATAGTTATCATACAAGAATTGGTATGCCACCGTATGAAGCCCTATATGGGAGAAAGTGCAGAACGCCCTTATGTTGGGACGAGGTATGTGAAAGAAGATTGTTGGGGCCAGAATTAGTTCAGCAGACTGTGGAGGTCATTAAAGTGATAAAAGCTCGATTGGTAGCAGCTCAGGATCGACAAAAGAAGTACGCAGATATTAATCACAAGAAAAGAGATTTCGAAGTGGGAAGCTACGTATTTCTGAAGGTATCTCCTTGGAAGGGGAAGATAAGATTTGGGAAAAAAGGTAAGCTGAGTCCAAGGTTTATTGGACCGTTCGAAATACTGAACAAGATAGGGGAAGTAGCGTATGAGGTAGCTCTACCTCCTAAATTGGAACATGTTCATAATGTGTTTCATGTATCAGTGTTACGTCCGTACAAGCCCGATTACAAGCATGTGATATCTTACGAGCCGATTCAAGTCGAGAAAGACTTATCGTACGAGGGGGTTCCTATAGAAATCTTTGATAGGAAAGAGCATAAATTGAGAAATAAGGTTATACATTCTGTCAAAGTGCTCTGGAGGAACCACAATGCTGAGCAAGCAACATGGGAACTCGAGGAAAAGATGAGGAAAGAGTTTCCAAATCTTTTTGAGTAACCTTAATGAAATTCCGGGGACGGAATTCTTATAAGGAGGGGAGAATGTAATAACCAATAATTTCTGTGATACATTGTAAATAAATATATTAAATAATCTGTAATAGATTGTGAATGATTAAGTGATTATGTGGATAATATGATATAATATTAAAGAAAGTCTCACCAATAAGTTATATAAGTTAGTGAACTAACCTAAGTATTTTAATAATCTAGAAAATAGATTTAAGATGTCAAACCCTAAGTAAGTACTCAATAAACTTGAATAAGAAAAGTCTAATTGGGTTATGTAAGTTAATTAACATTATTGATTGATGTGAATGTGTAAATATCAATAATAGTGAGTAATAGTTCATGTGATAATAGGGTTAATATTACTAAGGATGACTAGTGGTTTAAACAAGTCCAATAATTATTTAAGTATTGGACTTGTAGATAATTTGATTGTTAAGCTAGACCACTATTAAATTTAATGGGCAAGTATGCTAGTAGCATAATTATTTAAGGGTGGAGGCCCAAGTTCATTTTAATTAATAAGTCAAACTAGTTAATTAAAAGTCCAATAGGTTATTAGTGGAAAGCCCAAAACATCTTTTATAATGGCCCAACTTGTAGCCAATTGAAGAGGATACTTTAGACATTTAGTATGCTAGATATTTCCATAACAACAAAAGCAAAACTTGGAGATAAAAAGGCCACTTGGCCGGCCAAGCAAGGAGAGGAATAAGGGATATGTATCTAATTATTACATGCTCCACATCTTCCAACAGATATTTACTTAATGGGCTAGGTGTCATTTTATTTATGGAGCCAACATATTAGTAAGTAATCTTGTAATAATTAAGAGAGAGATAGGAGATATGTTAGTGGATTCGATATAGGTATACTAATGTATCTATATATTTTTGTTCAACACATTAAACCATCTTCTCTTTCATCTTTTATTTTATCTCATCTTACTTTCTCTTTAGTTAACCAATCAAAACATAAGAGAACGAGGGAGAGAGAGAGATGGAAAATTCGGTGGAAATGAGGAGATATAGAGGAAGGGATACACCATTGATGCATCCTAAGTTTGTAAGTTACTTTGGAATATTAAGAAGAAGTGCTCAAAGATCTGGGTATAAATATTAAACTTGTGGATTTCCTTTTTATTTTGTTTGATTTTGGTTATCTAAGGTTTATAATCTAGAGGTCTAAAACCCTCTATCTACATGTTTTATATGGTTTCATGTATTGATCTAACATATTTGATTGTTAGAAAGTGAATCAAAAGGATAGAAAAGAAACTAGTTTTGTTTTGTAAGAAAACTCTAGTTTTTTTTCACGTCCTTTGATCGACTACCGTTTTTGATCTACAGCTTCTTTTGTGATCCGTCAAAGAGGGGTGCTAGATATGTAAGTTAACTACTAAACCCAAGTCGTAGCATTCAAAAATGTTGAATACACAAGTGGTAGTAACTGTTTTAGCAAAAACAGTTTGGTCTTTTGAAAGAAAAATAAACTATTTTTGGACAGTCAATGCAAGGGGAAATATTTAGGTTATGACCATTTCAATATTTAAGTTTTTCAGACGAAAATCGCTATAACCGGAGTTATATAACTCCGATGGCCACGAAATTTAAACTGGAGGGTCACGTTAACATGTATGAGATTATGCCAAGAGATGGAAATTTCTGGAGTTGAGCATGATGGGACTAATTTCTTAAGCCACACACTAAAAATAATTTTTGAAAAATAGTAAAAGAAATTGAAAAATTATGGAAAAATACTTTTTATGTATAAAATACATGTATATAAGTATGGCCAAAGGATAGAAAAATAATAAGTTGATTTGGTATTTTCGTAAAGGAGATATGGAATCCAGCTTGCTGGATTAGAAAAAATGTTAAATCCAGTTTGCTGGAATGAAAGATTTAGAATCCAGGCTTGCTGGATTACAGGATTTGGAATCCAGACTTGCTAGATTAGAAGTTTGTTGAATCCAGCTTGCTGGATTAGCCAATCCAGGTGGCTGGATTGCATGCTTGAATAATTTAGACTATGATGTTAGTATTCAGCTTACTAGATTATAAGGAAGAGCTAATAAAAGGAAAATATTAAGTGTTAAATCATAAGGAATATGATAAAGTAAATAATATATTTTCAAAGAATGATAATAATAAAACTATTTTCAGGTAATTGGTTATATGGATAAGTAAATTGCTGATAGAGTAATTGTATTCTGATATAAAGTATGATATGTTGATTGTAAGATCAATCTTAACAATGATAGGTCTTTACAATAAAGAGATTAAATTAAATTGTGTAGCAGTAGATCGCAGTCAATGCAAGTTCTCTAATTCAAACTTGAGTTATTCTTTTCAAAGCATGTTAGTGAATAATTATTGTTTATTATTCACATCCATATTGATTATTGATGCTCGCACTTAGTGCAATTAAATTCCTGTTCTATTATTATTGAACTGTGAATTGGTTAAAGTTCTTTTATTCATGAACTGTTTAAGATATGGATCTATGCTCATTGTATCAGCTAGATCAAGTATGTTGAAATTTACTTAATCAAATATGTTGTTAAAAGTTGTTCTTCACCAATTGATTTGGTAAGGACTCAAGACTGAGAAAAAGAACAATTTGATTAAAAAATTATTGAAAAATAATTATTGCTCGTACATTAAATGTTTATGCATAATACACCGGGTATGAAAGGCTGATCCCCTTGATTACCAAAACTTATTAAAAGGACCAGTTTAAATACTGACAACCTTAGCATATGTTCGTGGTCATTATGACCACTCAGTATCTGTTATTCAATTATTCGAATATTCAATTGCCAAGACTTAATTCATGTTCTTTCGTAATTAATTTCTATTGTTGAACATTGAACGATAAATTTCTTGCTAATTATGATATATCTTCTTTTACTTAAACTTGCTAAGCAAATTAGTTGCTTACCCTTGCTATATCATGACATTTATTTCAACTAAGCTAGAGAGTTCAAGTAAGAAGGACAAGGACAAGGGAAAGGTCCAAGAATAGTTATTATAACTGTTTAAGTATCATGAAATACTATGTTTGATGTTTATGTAAACCTTTTGTGTTACTTTATGTAACTTAAGTAAGGTATGTTTATGTTAAGGTAATAGACCTTGGGGTATTGATAAGACTTTATTATAATGAACAACATATGTTTATTATTCCGCAATAGTATATAGAATGGTCATGTTGATGATGGATAGTGAGCACCAAGCCCGGGGTTGAGAACTCGGATTTGGGGGCGTCACATGGCAAGTAATTTAAACAAGCACAATTGTTTATTTAAGCATTGGACTTGTAGATAATTTGACTTAAGAACAACTGAATTGTTAAGCTAGCCCAATATTAAATTTAATGGGCAAGTATGCTAGTAGCACAATTATTTAATTGTGGAGGCCCAAGTTCATTTTAATTAGTAAGCCAAACTAATTAATTTCAAGTCCAAAAGAATTAAAGGATTGGCCCAATCATAGCCCAATTAAAGAGGGACATTATGGTCATTTAATTTAGCAAATATTGCATTTAAAAAATAAAGTAAAAATGAGGAATTTATGGGGGGAGGGATCCGACCATTTGGTAGAGAAAAGGGCATGTGACTTATATTTGTTTTTCTTCATTTGGTCATCAACTCCCTTATGTGTCACTCCATGATTTAGCCACCCTATTTTTCCAAGATTGCAAGCTATTTGGAGAGAGAGAGAGAGAGAGAGGAGATATGTTAGTAGTTAATGTATAGATATACTAATGTATCTATAGATTTTTTTTTCTTCCAACACTTAATCCCATTCTCTTTCATATTTTATTTTATTTCATCTTACTTTCTCTTAAGCTAGCAAAGCAAAAACATAAGAGAGAGAGAGAGAGAGAGAATTTCGGTGGAGAGGAGGAGAGAGAGAGGAAGGAGATACATCATTGATGCGCCCAAAGTTTACCTTCTACTTTGGAAGAGAAAGAAAGTGTGCCTAAAAATTAAGGTGAAAACTAAACTAGCTTATTTTTTTTTATTTTGTTTGATTTTGGTTAGTTAAGCTTTATGATTTTGAGGTCAAAAACCCTCTATCTACATGTTTTATATGGTTTCATGCATGGTTCTAAAATATTTGAGTGTTAGAAAGTAAATCAAAAGGATAGAAAAGAAACTAGTTTTATTTTGTTAGAAAACTCTAGTTTTTTTCACTTCCTTTGATCGATTACCATTTTTGATCTACACTTTCTTTTTGTGATCCGTAAAAGAGATGTATTAGATATGTAAGTTAAATACTAAACCCAAGTGGTAGTACTCAAAAATGTTGAATACACAAGTTGTAACAACTGTTTTACCAAAAATAGTTGTCTTTAGAAAGAAAAACAAACTATTTTTGGACAGTCAATGCTAGGGGCATTTTCATCATTTTTCTGATATTTAAAAATTCAGAAAAATTTTGGGATGATAATATGATGAGTTATCTTTCAAACACAAGTGTTATCACCGAAAAAGGACTTGTAGATTTCTGTATGGACTGATTTTAGGAAAGTAGGTCAAAGCCTAAAATCTTGAAAACAAACTGCCGAAGAAATTGTAGGGGTTGTTTCGGCTACTAAATTTATGGAATAAATTCCGGCCTTTTGGGACATGAAATATATGATATAAAGTAGCTCCTGTCCAAAAATGAACTCATTTCGACTTAAAATGACCAAGTTATGATCATTTTAATATTTGGGTTTTTCGAACAAAAATCGCTATAACCAGAGTTCTATAACTCCGATGGCCACGAAATTTAAACTGGAGGGTCACGTTAACATGTAGAAGATTATGCCAAGTGATGGAAATTTTTGGAGTTGAGGATGATGGGGCAAATATCTTAAGCCACACACTAAAAATAATTTTTGAAAAATACTAAAAGATATTGAAAAATTACGGAAAAATATTTTTTGTGTATGAAATATATGTATATAATTATGGCCAAAGGATAGAAAAATAATAATTTGATTTGGTATTTTCATTAAAGGAGATATGGAATCCAGCTGGCTGGATTGAAAAATAGTTGAATCCAGTTTGCTGGATTGAAGGATTTAGAATCCAGACTTGCTGGATTGAAGGATTTAGAATCCAGGCTTTCTAGATTGAAGCATTTAGAATCCAGGCTTGCTGGATTGAAGGATTTGAAATCCAGACTTGCTGGAATGAAGGATTTAGAATCCAAGCTGGCTGGATTGGAAGTTTGTTGAATCCAATTTGCTGGATTAGCCAATCCAGGTGGCTGGATTGCATGTTTGTATAATCTAGACTATAATGTTACTATTCAGCTTACTAGATTATAAGAAAGAGATAATAAAAGGAAAGATTAAGTGTTAAATCATAAGGTATATGAAAAAGTAATTAACATATTATCAAAGAATGATAATAGTAAAGATGTTTTCAGGTAATTGATTTTGTGGTTAGGTGTTAACTAAATTGCTGATAGATTAATTATATTATGATATAGTATGATATGCTGATTTTAAGATCAATCTTAACAATGATAGGTCTTTACAATAAAGAGATTAAATTAAATTGTGTAGCAGTAGATCACAGTCGAGACAAGTTCTCTAACTCAAACTTGAGTTATTAATTTCAAAATATAATAGGGAATAATTATTGTTGATTATTCACATCTATATTGATTATTGATACTCGCACTCGGTGCAATTAAATTCATGTTCTATTATTATTGAACGGTGAATTAGTTAAAGTTCTTTTATTCATTAACTGTTTAAGATATGGATCTATGCTCATTGTATCAGCTAGATCAAGTATGTTTAAATTTGTTAAATCAAATATGTTGTTAAAAGCTGTTCTTCACCAATTGACTTGGTAAGGACTCAAGACTGAGAAAAAGAACAATTTGATTAAAGCATTATTGAAAAACAATTATTGCTCGTACATTAAGTGTTTATGCATAATACACCAGGTATGAAAGGCTGATCCCCTTGATTACCAAAACTTATTTAAAGGACCAGTTTATATACTGACAACCTTAGCATATGTTCATGGTCATTATGACCACTCAGCATATGTTATTCAACTATTCGAATATTCAGTTATCAAGACTTAATTCATGTTCTTTTACAATTAATTTCTATTGTTCAACATTGAACAATAAATTTCTTGCTAATCATGATATATCTTATTCGTACTTAAACTTGCTAAGTAAATTTGTTGCTTACCTTTGCTATATCATGATATTTATTTCAGCCATGCCAGAGACGTCTAAGAGGGACAAAGGCAAAGGAAAAGTGAAGGAATAGATAAGAAGAATGTTTATGTATTATATTATATTATGTACATTGGTAATGCAAACCTTTTTGTGTTACTAAAGGTAACTTAATTAAGGTATGTATAAGTTAAGGTTAATAGACCTTGGGATAATGTTGGAAGACTTTATTATAATGAACAATGTATGTTAATTATTCCGTAATAGTTTATAGAATGTGTGACACACCCAAATCCGGGTATCTCAATTCCACAGATTTGGTGTTCACTGTTCAATTAACACATAACTAACTACCCATAGACAAAAGATATAATTAAACTCAAAAGTCTAAACAATCAATCTCCCATTAAAGGGTTACATAATCTAAAATAAATCCCAGGTCATCTAACCTTTATTACAATCATCAGCAGAAAATTAAAACATGATCATAATTAAATCTATTACGTAAGCGTCATAAATAAAAGGTAAACTAAATGTCGTCTAATCAAGCATCGTGCCCTTGCCCTTGCTTGTAGAACACTCTTCAAACTTCTTAATTTCATCGGCATTGTTTATTGCAAGAGTGAGCAAATAATTGCCCACAAGAAGGATAATATACAATAACGTTTAACGAATGACAGTTAACTGAGTTTTCAATGGTAAAGTATTCTTACCGGAACAATAAACTTTAATTCAACAACTATGAGTTCAAAGGAATAATGAACGTTTAAGTTAACAATAGATATCCACATCAAAGAATACACTGAGGGTCACAAGACCACGAACTATACTCTAGGTTTTCAAGTATTTCTACTTTAACCTTTAACAGTCTAAAAGACTATAATCATCATCTATATTCTAGGTTAACAGGTGTTTCTACTGTAACCTTTAACAGTCTAAACGACTATATGGAACATCATATCGTACTCCAGGTGATCAGCCCTTTGTACTATGTATTACGCAAACATTTTAACGCTATAGCGTAGCTCTAAAAATAATCCCCTAATATAGGGTTGTTCATCTCAACTTAGATTATCTGGTTCCGAACCAAAGGAAGTTTGGTTGGGAATTAACTTTAAGGAAAACTAGATCTTTAGAACGCTCATCAACCAAGTACTGATTGAATTAGATAGGGACCAATAACTATTCAAGAGTTTGATTATAATATTTTCATGAATAAGGTATATCGATAAATCAATAAGAGCTAGAGTATTAACGACATCTAAATTGAACAAGTGTCATCATCGACAACATTCTAGCTAAATTGTGTGGGTACATAAGCAAACCAAAGGAAGTTTGGTTTGGATTAACTTCAAGTGTAATTTAGAGTTTAGAACTTTCATCAACTAAGGATTAGTTGAATTGGTAAAGAATCAATAGACAACTTAGAGTTCGGTACAATAATGTAAGATAGAGCAATGACATTGGAGAACGAAGATCAAACAACAGTTATTAGTAGCTGAATAAACACGTTTATTACAACAAAAGTACAGACTTTGAATAACCAAGGTAACCTCATTTGGAATAAAGAAATAAAGATTAATTAACTTGCTCAACAATAAATGAGGGTTAAAGAACTTGCATAACAATAAATTGCTCAACAAGAGATTAGAAATAGAGAACTTGCAAAAGTATATCATGACAGTGACAAGTAACCTTGCTGAATAATAACGTAGCAAAGGTTAGGGAACTTGCCTCTTGCGTAAGCTATACAATTACAACTCACGTACTCCAATATCCCACACATACCATTAGGATTATCACATCAATTAGCTACATACATTAACGTCACAGATTCAATTCTCATCTTAGTTAAGTTAGAACCTTTAGTTTAAGATTTAACCATAATACTAAACCACATAACACGAATTCGAAAACTCACTAACACATAAATACGACTCTTAACATCCAAATCACATTTTCAACTATTATTAATCAATACCACATTTCTCCTTAATCGAACTTGAAGTTCAATCAAGTGTTTAAGTCTTCCTAAGACTCATTGGTTTTATGTTAATCACCTTCCATATCTTATAATGTTCATCTCAGAATCACAAGTGTTAGCTCCATAACACCCATTCATTATTCATTGTATACTTTAAATCATAACATAGCGCATTCGTAACTTACTAATCATTTTTACAAAGTTGAAAATATCAATGACATGACACGATTCTGTTTTAACCTCCTTGTTACAAGTTTGACACATTAACATAACCCTAGACCAAGTTATAGTGGTGTAGCTGCGTCGTACACAAGCTTGAGACCGGCGCAGCTGTGCCGTTTCTGGCCTTGGCACCGGCACAGCTGCGCCGGTGCATAGACAGAACTAGAAAGGATGTGAACAGTAGCCGACTTTAGCCCAACTAACACAAATTTCACCCACAAAACAGTGAATTTAACACAAACAATTGATATAGAACTATTACAAACATGTTTCCTCACATATTCATCAACATAAAACAATTTAACAACAACTTTTACTAATGTAATTCCTCAAATTCTATGTTTTCATACAAAAACTCCAATTTTTAAGTCCTTTACAAAAATCATCACTGTGATTGCAATTCTTCACCAAATCACTTCATTCAAACTACGTTCTCTTCGTTTCTTAACGAGCTAGCATAATCAAGACTCAATTTACAGATTAACATACAAATTGACCACCGTCCCAGCTGGACTTGACTTTAGTGCACGACAAAATCGGGCTAAATGACCTTCTCTTCTTACAATTTCCACTTCTATTATCTTTGCCAAGATTACCACCGAAGTGGTTACCATTCTTGGCATGATAATTTCCCCCACGATGGTTATCATTGTTCCGGTAGCCGTTGCCACCAGTATGATTATTATCGTGTTGTTGGTCGTTACCTTTTGCTTGAGCTGAATCAACGCTCTCACGTGCTTCATTGTTTATCTCAGCATTTTTAGATGTCATTCTCAAACACTAACACAAAATAAGGGTTAATTAACATATCACATTTTATCCCTATACTCTGACCGACCAATTAAATACCAAATAAACTTAGGTAGGTCATACTAGCAAAGGAATTCCCCGTCTCTCCTTCCCTAGTTCTTATCTCACATCTCAGCCAGGGATCATATCCCTAAGCTATGATACCAACTGTGACGCCCCCAAAATTAGGTATACATCACCCATCTTGGGTCGCCAGATACATGGTACAGAATTCAAATACAACTTACTAATACAACTGTAATGTACAATACGACAAAGCATAAACTGTGAGTTTGAATACAAATATTATCTTCTAGAGAGTATTCATACTCAAAATGAGTCCTCATTACAATTATTATCACACTATTACATAGAATAGTGAGAACTACTAATGCTATCATCTGGTCCATCACTCCGTTTCCCGACTCGTCCCAGCTATATTCTCATTTCCTAAAGAGAACCGTGAAAGAAAGGGTGAGCTCAACTAGCCCAGTAATAAATATTATGACTAAGATAATGCAGAATAAATTATCATTAGTCTTCAACAATGTTAAACTGATAAAATACAATTGACATCAAGTTTAATTGCAGCGGATCAAGCAATCCATTAAAAGAGTCAAGTAGAGAATAAAATCTACTATCTTTTATAATTTAAAAGGTTTTTCATGACTTTTATCGCTGGGACTCAGCTTAATAAATAATCCACATCATCGAATCACTCCTGCACTACGGCCAAGGATATTCTTTAGTATCACGACCACGAATTATCCATGCACTACGGCTAAAGATAATCATGTTTTCATCAACGGTCCTGATCATGCCATAAAACAATTCATCTCTGCACTACGACCAAAGAGAATCCATAGCCATAATCATACCAAAAACTGTCCATCAATGTATTACGGGCCAATGATGACTTTTATTCACATCATTTGTAATATTACGGTCATGATTACATCGATTAATCCCTGGTCATAATCATACCAAGTCCATCTATGCACTACAGGCCATAGATGACTTTCAACAAAATATAAACATGAGGATGATGACAATGATATAAGAATTCAATAAAACAAGTTCAAGAATTAATTTATCCAGGAACTGATAACGTCCAAATTGTCAACATGATACTGTTTTGTAGAGTAAAATTCAAGAATGCTCAGAAGAATATTTCCATAAAAAGATACTGGATGAAGCGCAAATATCAAGGATATTCTACTAATTTCATGGAGTATAGAAGTCGAAACTTTAACCAACTGAGTATAATAAAGAATGGAATAACAAAAGAAATCACCATATATACGGTACTTCGCATAGACAAGTTATTCCAACAGAATAATAAGTAATGGAACCAGGTCAGGTGAAATTCGCACCGACAGGATGTTCCAACAGAATAATAAAGAATAGAATAACAACAGAAATCACCATGCATGCGATAGACCGTACAGACATGGTATTCCAACATTATAATAAATAATGGAACCAGGTCCGGCGTAAAACGCACAGACAGGATATTCCAACAGAATAATAATAAAGACGAAACCAGGTCCGGTGTAAAACACACAGACAGGATATTACAACAGAATAATAATAAAGACGGAACCAGGTCCGGTGTAAAACACACAGACAGGATGTTCCAACAGAATAATAGAAGAATGTCACCCAGTATAGGGTAGACCGCGTATACAGGTTATTCCAACAGGATAATAAATAATGTAATAACAGAAGTTCTCTTCGTGAATACAAAAGAAATAATACCTCTTACGGGTATAACAAATAATATCCCTTACCGTTTTAAAGAAGAACTGAAATAAAGAAGTAGTTAAGTGGCAGAATACTCTTCTTCTTTCTCTCTATAGTTTCTCTCTCTAGAGTTCAGTGAATTCGTATGAAAATAATGAAGGAATGAGCTTCTATTTATAGAAAAATAGAATGCATAGTAACTAATCCATGAACGGTCCGGATTGATTTTCTTTAACCTAACGATACATATTTAAAGCAAAATTTTTTAAATAAAATATAATATATTCTAATTATTGCCTAATAAAACAAACAACTTTAATAAAGTATTCTTTTTTATATAAAAAGATTTTACTATGCAAAACACTATGCACAATAGAATATAATATATTCTATTTATAGAATAACTTTAATAAAGTATTCTGTTTTATATAAAAAGATGTTTCTGTTTTGTTACGTTAATAATACGAATAAAACAAAACTTCATTATCGCTAAATAATTCATATTATTAATTGACAATAATTGAATCAAACTGAGTGACTTCTCACATAAGCATTAATAATCAATACTGTGCGCTACTATGAAACCACACGTATAACTGTACTTTTACTACCGAGTAGTTCAACAGTATCAACTGTAAAACTTTCGTCGTTATTTTTAATAAAATATTTTTGTCGTTTTCTCAATCCGACAATAATTCTGTTGTGGGGTCCACCAATGATTGTACCATCGTACAAATATTCCCCGACTAATCGAATATTTCCCGTAAATAGTAACTCGTGAATAGTAACTCGTGAATGGTAACTCGTGAATAGTACTCATGAATAGTACTCCGACACAAAAAGTGCCCCAAATACTCGAGTGAACAATACTAGATTGAATAGTAACCGGGTATTTTATGACAACTTGTCAACTTTGAAAAATTTTCACATATCACCTTTAACTTTAACCTTTTATCAATTTAACCATTTACCAAAATAGAAAAATTGAATACTTTTATTTCATAAAATTCGGGGTCTCACAATCTCCCCTCTTTATGAAATTTCGCCCTCGAAATTTACGTACGTACCTGGTATGACGAAGAGGTGAGGATACCTTGAATACCTTTATCGTTGAAAACATTAAATTCATCTTTGCAATACGGCGAAAGATATTTATTAACAATTCATTTTTGCACTGCATGCCAACTGTATAACCAATAATCAACAGTTCATCTTTGCACTACAGGTCAAAGATATACAACTGTAAAATCAATAATACTGAGACTCAGCTTAATAGTATCACGACCACGAATTATCCATGCACTGCGTGCCAAAGATAATCGTGTTTTCAATTATGGTCATGATTATACCGAACAATCCCTGGTCATAATCATACCAAGTTCATCTATGCACGTAAGCCACATATGACTTTTACCACATCTATGAGTTAATATTTCATCGCTGAGACTCAGCTCAATAATTAATCCACATCATCGAATCATCCATGCACTACAGGCCAATGATATTCTTTAGTATCACGACCACGAATTATCCATGCACTACCTGCCAAAGATAATCGTGTTTTCAATTACGGTAATGATTATACCGAACAATCCCTGGTCATAATCATACCAAGTCCATCTATGCACGTAAGCCACATATGACTTTTACCACATCTATGAATTAATATTTCATTGCTGAGACTCAGCTCAATAATTAATCCACATCATCGAATCATCCCTGCACTACAGGCCAAGGATATTCTTTAGTATCACGACCACGAATTATCCATGCACTACGTGCCAAAGATAATCGTGTTTTCAATTACGGTAATGATTATACCGAATAATCTCTGGTCATAATCATACCAAGTCCATCTATGCATGTAAGCCACAAATGACATTCAACACAATATAAGCATGAGGATCATGACAATGATATAAAGAATCAATCAAATGAGATTAAGGATAAATATTAAACATTTATAATATAAGTTATCCAGGGTTCAAGAGTATCCCAATGTTATCAATCACTTAATAATCTCATAATCTAATTTCATTAATATTATAACAATATTTTAATCACTTCTTAAACTTATAAACAATTTATTTCAGTTGTTTACACTTTACTAAATAATGTATTTAATCATTCAAGCATGTCATACTCATAAGATTTCATCACCAATAATCAAATTCCTTATCAACAATCTACATATACCTTATATAGGATTTCCAAGCCATAAAATCCTATCTTCCAACTTTGTTACTGCACATAACACATTTAACTCATATGTTCGTAACTAAACTATTTTCATGAAAACTACCAAATCAGCTCCAAAAATATTTTCTTTTCTGGAATTTAGCATAATATAGTCTCATAATGAATATATATTTTTCTTGGAATTTTTAAAATTCATTTACTATTTTTTAAAAATTAATTTCTAATTAATTCCTTAAGAAATTAGCTACCTCAAGGTTAACTCCAAAAATTCCCAAATCTTGGTAGAATCTCACACATGTTAACATGAGCCTCCAATTTAAATTTCATGGTCATCGGAGTTATAGAACTCCAGTTATAGCATTTTTCGTCGGAAAAACCTAAATATTAAAATGGTCATAACTTGCTCATTTTAAGTTAGAATAAGCTCCTTTTTGGACAAGAGGTACTTTATACCATATACTTTCATGTCCCAAAATGCCGGAATTTTTCTCACAAATTATGTGGTCGAAACAGCCCCTTTAAGTAGCTTTTTTGGGTTTTGCAGCTTTGGACTCCTTTGCTAAAAATAGTCCACACGCAAATCTACAACACCTTTTCCAATGATTGCACTTGGATAAGTTAGGAAACTCATAGATCTAACTCTAGAACTTGACCAAACTCAAAAATTCAAAATATAATAGGAGATATGGTCAATTGAATTTTATGTTACGTTTTTACCAAAATCTGATTTTTCAACCCTTTGTTATTTCTAAGAAACTTTCATGTTTTCACATAATAACCAACATAACACTTACTAATACCACGAATACCCATGATTTTCATTAGTCCAATGCTTTTATTATGACTTTCATCATAATCCATGTAAACAAATCCTTTTAGTTGAAGAAATATTTGAGGGTTTTAGAAATGGGTTTTGTATTGGGGTCAATACAAAATTCGATTTCATGCTCTAGGGTAGTTTAAGAAGTCTTCAAGAATACGTCAGAAAATTTATTAACAATAAGAATATCATTCAAAACTGTGACTCTCATCCAAGACTTGGATAGCACATGAAATGAAGGTTTCTCCTAATGGAATTTCAACCGTTAGGTCAAAGTCTAACTTCTCTAGAGTCAAATTTAAACGTTGAACGTAAGCAAGAGAGATAAAAGAATGGGTAGAACCGATATCTAATAGGGTATAGACTTCGCAAGAATTTATAATTAACTAACCCGTGCTAACTTCGTTCGGTTTACTCGCTTTTTGAGAAGTTATGAAAAATGCTCTTCCTAAAACCAACGACTTTGTTTTGTCCATATCCGCCTTTGGTGCCACCGTCCCAGCTGGACTTGACTTTGGGTCACGACAAAATCGGGCTAAATGACCTTCTCTTCTTGCAATTTCCACTTCTATTATCTTTGCCAAGATTACCACCGAAGTGGTTACCATTCTTGGCATGATAATTTCCCCCACGATGGTTATCATTGTTTCGATAGCCGTTGCCACCATTATGATTATTATCGTGTTGTTGGTCGTTACCTTTTGCTTGAGCTGAATCAACACTCTCATATGCTTCATTGCTTATCTCAACATTTTCAGATGTATTTCTCAAACACTAACACAAAATAAGGGTTAATTAACATATCACATTTTATCCCTATACTCTGACCGACCAATTAAATACCAAATAAACTTAGGTAGGTCATACTAGCAAAGGAATTCCCCGTCTCTCCTTCCCTAGTTCTTATCTCACATCTCAGCCAGGGATCATATCCCTAAGCTATGATACCAACTGTGAAGCCCCCAAAATTAGGTATACATTACCCATCTTGGGTCGCCAGATACATGGTACAGAATTCAAATACAACTTACTAATACAACTGTAATGTACAATACGACAAAGCATAAACTGTGAGTTTGAATACAAATATTATCTTCTAGAGAGTATTCATACTCAAAATGAGTCCTCATTACAATTATTATCACACTATTACATAGAATAGTGAGAACTACTAATGCTATCATCTGGTCCATCACTCCGTTTCCCGACTCGTCCCAGCTATATTCTCATTTCCTAAAGAGAACCGTGAAAGAAAGGGTGAGCTCAACTAGCCCAGTAATAAATATTATGACTAAGATAATGCAGAATAAATTATCATTAGTCTTCAACAATGTTAAACTGATAAAATACAATAGACATCAAGTTTAACTGCAGCGGATCAAGCAATACATTAAAAGAGTCAAGTAGAGAATAAAATCTACTATCTTTTATAATTTAAAAGGTTTTTCATGACTTTTATCGCTGGGACTCAGCTTAATAAATAATCCACATCATCGAATCACCCCTGCACTACGGCCAAGGATATTCTTTAGTATTACGACCACGAATTATCCATGCACTACGGCTAAAGATAATCATGTTTTTATCAACGGTCCTGATCATGCCATAAAACAATTCAGCTCTGCACTACGACCAAAGAGAATCCATAGCCATAATCATACCAAAAACTGTCCATCAATGCACTACGGGTCAATGATGACTTTTATTCACATCATTTGTAATATTACGGTCATGATTACACCGATTAATCTCTGGTCATAATCATATCAAGTCCATCTATGCACTACAGGCCATAGATGACTTTCAACAAAATATAAACATGAGGATGATGACAATGATATAAGAATTCAATGAAACAAGTTCAAGAATTAATTTATTCAGGAACTAATAACGTCCAAATTGTCAACATGATACTGTTTTGTAGAGTAAAATTCAAGAATGCTCAGAAGAATATTTCCATAAAAAGATACTGGATGAAGCGCAAATATCAATGATATTCCACTAATTTCATGGAGTATAGAAGTCGAAACTTTAACCAACTGAGTATAATAAAGAATGGAATAACAAAAGAAATCACCATATATACGGTACTTCGCATAGACAGGTTATTCCAACAGAATAATAAGTAATAGAACCAGGTCAGGCGAAATTCGCACCGACAGGATGTTCCAACAGAATAATAAAGAATAGAATAACAACAGAAATCACCATGCATGCGATAGACCGTACAGACATGGTATTCCAACATTATAATAAATAATGGAACCAGGTCCGGCGTAAAACGCACAGACAGGATATTCCAACAGAATAATAATAAAGACGGAACCAGGTCCGGTGTAAAACACACAGACAGGATATTACAACAGAATAATAATAAAGACGGAACCAGGTCCGGTGTAAAACACACAGACAGGATGTTCCAACATAATAATAGAAGAATGTCACCCAGTATAGGGTAGACCGCGTATATAGGTTATTCCAACAGGATAATAAATAATGTAATAACAGAAGTTCTCTTCATGAATACAAAAGAAATAATACCTCTTACGGGTACAACAAATAATATCCCTTACCGTTTTAAAGAAGAACTAAAATAAAGAAGTAGTTAAGTGGGAGAATACTCTTCTTCTTTCTCTCTATAGTTTCTCTCTCTAGAGTTCAGTGAATTCGTATGAAAATAATGAAGGAATGAGCTTCTATTTATAGAAAAATGGAATGCATAGTAACTAATCCATGAACGGTCCGGATTGGTTTACTTTAATCTAACGATACATATTTAAAGCAAAATTTTTTAAATAAAATATAATATATTCTAATTATTGCCTAATAAAACAAACAACTTTAATAAAGTATTCTGTTTTATATAAAAAGATTTTACTATGTAAAACACTATGCACAATAGAATATAATATATTCTATTTATAGAATAACTTTAATAAAGTATTCTGTTTTATATAAAAAGGTGTTTCTGTTTTATTACGTTAATAATACGAATAAAACAAAACTTCATTATCGCTAAATAAT
The DNA here is from genome assembly GCA_016801055.1 of Panax notoginseng. NCBI lineage: Eukaryota > Viridiplantae > Streptophyta > Magnoliopsida > Apiales > Araliaceae > Panax > Panax notoginseng. Next base: position 122,097,066 of record CM029020.1, on the reverse strand, counting down.
TCATATTATTAATTGACAATAATTGAATCAAACTGAGTGACTTTTTACATAAGCATTAATAATCAATACTGTGTGCTACTATGAAACCACACGTATTACTGTACTTTTACTACCGAGTAGTTTAACAGTATCAACGGTAAAACTTTCGCCGTTATTTTTAATAAAATATTTTTGTCGTTTTCTCAATCCGACAATAATTCTGTTGTGGGGTCCACCAATGATTGTACCGTCGTACAAATATTCTCCGACTAATCGAATATTTCCCGTAAATAGTAACTCGTGAATAGTACTCATGAATAGTACTCCGACACAAAAAGTGCCCCAAATACTCGAGTGAACAATACTAGATTGAATAGTAACCGGGTATTTTATGACAACTTGTCTACTTTGAAAAATTTTCACATATCACCTTTAACTTTAACATTTTATCAATTTAACCATTTACCAAAATAGAAAAATTGAATACTTTTATTTCATAAAATTCGGGGTCTCACAATCTCCCCTCTTTATGAAATTTCGCCCTCGAATTTTACGTACGTACCTGGTATGACGAAGAGGTGAGGATACCTTGAATACCTTTATCGTTGAAAACATTAAATTCATCTTTGCAATACGGCAAAAGATATTTATTAACAATTCATTTTTGCACTGCATGCCAACTGTATAACCAATAATCAACAGTTCATCTTTGCACTACAGGTCAAAGATATACAACTGTAAAATCAATAATACTTAGACTCAACTTAATAGTATCACGACCACGAATTATCCATGCACTGCGTGCCAAAGATAATCGTGTTTTCAATTATGGTCATGATTATACCGAACAATCCCTGGTCATAATCATACCAAGTTCATCTATGCACGTAAGCCACATATGACTTTTACCACATCTATGAGTTAATATTTCATCGCTGAGACTCAGCTCAATAATTAATCCACATCATCGAATCATCCATGCACTACAGGCCAATGATATTCTTTCGTATCACGACCACGAATTATCCATGCACTACCTGCCAAAGATAATCGTGTTTTCAATTACGGTAATGATTATACCGAACAATCCCTGGTCATAATCATACCAAGTCCATCTATGCACGTAAGCCACAGATGACTTTTACCACATCTATGAATTAATATTTCATTGCTGAGACTCAGCTCAATAATTAATCCACATCATCGAATCATCCCTGCACTACAGGCCAAGAATATTCTTTAGTATCACGACCACGAATTATCCATGCACTACGTGCTAAAGATAATCGTGTTTTCAATTACGGTAATGATTATACCGAATAATCTCTGGTCATAATCATACCAAGTCCATCTATGCATGTAAGCCACAGATGACATTCAACGCAATATAAGCATGAGGATCATGACAATGATATAAAGAATCAATCAAATGAGATTAAGGATAAATATTAAACATTTATAATATAAGTTATCCAGGGTTCAAGAGTATCCCAATGTTATCAATCACTTAATAATCTCATAATCTAATTTCATTAATATTATAACAATATTTTAATCACTTCTTAAACTTATAAACAATTTATTTCAGTTGTTTACACTTTACTAAATAATGTATTTAATCATTCAAGCATGTCATACTCATAAGATTTCATCACCAATAATCAAATTCCTTATCAACAATCTACATATACCTTATATAGGATTTCCAAGCCATAAAATCCTATCTTCCAACTTTGTTACTGCACATAACACATTTAACTCATATGTTCGTAACTAAACTATTTTCATGAAAACTACCAAATCAGCTCCAAAAATATTTTCTTTTCTGGAATTTAGCATAATATAGTCTCATAATGAATATATATTTTTCTTGGAATTTTTAAAATTCATTTACTATTTTTTAAAAATTAATTTCTAATTAATTCCTTAAGAAATTAGCTACCTCAAGGTTAACTCCAAAAATTCCCAAATCTTGGCAGAATCTCACACATGTTAACATGAGCCTCCAATTTAAATTTCATGGTCATCGGAGTTATAGAACTCCAGTTATAGCATTTTTCGTCGGAAAAACCTAAATATTGAAATGGTCATAACTTGCTCATTTTAAGTCAGAATAAGCTCATTTTTGGACAAGAGGTACTTTATACCATATACTTTCATGTCCCAAAAGGCCGGAATTTTTCTCACAAATTATGTGGTCGAAACAGCCCCTTTAAGTAGCTTTTTTGGGTTTTGCAGCTTTGGACTCCTTTGCTAAAAATAGTCCACACGCAAATCTACAACACCTTTTCCAATGATTGCACTTGGATAAGTTAGGAAACTCATAGATCTAACTCTAGAACTTGACCAAACTCAAAAATTCAAAATATAATAGGAGATATGGTCAATTGAATTTTATGTTACGTTTTTACCAAAATCTGATTTTTCAACCCTTTGTTATTTCTAAGAAACTTTCATGTTTTCACATAATAACCAACATAACACTTACTAATACCACGAATACCCATGATTTTCATTAGTCCAATGCTTTTATTATGACTTTCATCATAATCCATGTAAACAAATCCTTTTAGTTGAAGAAATATTTGAGGGTTTTAGAAATGGGTTTTGTATTGGGGTCAATACAAAATTCGATTTCATGCTCTAGGGTAGTTTAAGAAGTCTTCAAGAATACGTCAGAAAATTTATTAACAATAAGAATATCATTCAAAACTGTGACTCTCATCCAAGACTTGGATAGCACATGAAATGAAGGTTTCTCCTAATGGAATTTCAACCGTTAGGTCAAAGTCTAACTTCTCTATAGTCAAATTTAAACGTTGAACGTAAGCAAGAGAGATAAAAGAATGGGTAGAACCGATATCTAATAGGGTATAGACTTCGCAAGAATTTATAATTAACTAACCCGTGCTAACTTCGTTCGGTTTACTCGCTTTTTGAGAAGTTATGAAAAATGCTCTTCCTAAAACCAACGACTTTGTTTTGTCCATATCCGCCTTTGGTGCCACCGTCCCAGCTGGACTTGACTTTGGGTCACGACAAAATCGGGCTAAATGACCTTCTCTTCTTGCAATTTTCACTTCTATTATCTTTGCCAAGATTACCACCGAAGTGGTTACCATTCTTGGCATGATAATTTCCCCCACGATGGTTATCATTGTTTCGATAGCCGTTGCCACCATTATGATTATTATCGTGTTGTTGGTCGTTACCTTTTGCTTGAGCTGAATCAACACTCTCATATGCTTCATTGCTTATCTCAGCATTTTCAGATGTATTTCTCAAACACTAACACAAAATAAGGGTTAATTAACATATCACATTTTATCACTATACTCTGACCGACCAATTAAATACCAAATAAACTTAGGTAGGTCATACTAGCGAAGGAATTCCTCGTCTCTCCTCTCTTAGTTCTTATCTCACATCTTAGCCAGGGATCATATCCCTAAGCTCTGATACCAACTGTGACGCCCCCAAAATTAGGTATACATCACCCATCTTGGGTCGCCAGATACATGGTACAGAATTCAAATACAACTTACTAATACAACTGTCGTGTACAATACGACAAAACATAAACTGTGAGTTTGAATACAAATATTGTCTTCTAGAGAGTATTCATACTCAAAATGAGTCCTCATTACAATTATTATCACACTATTACATAGAATCGTGAGGACTACTAATCCTATCATCTAGTCCATCAATCCGTTTCCTAACTCGTCCAGCTATATTCTCATTTCCTGAAGAGAACCGTGAAAGAAAGGGTGAGCTCAACTAGCCCAGTAAGAAATATTATGACTAAGATAATGCAGAATAAATTATCATTAGTCTTCAACAATGTTAAACTGATAAAATACAATAGACATCAAGTTTAACTGCAGCGGATCAAGCAATCCATTAAAAGAGTCAAGTAGAGAATAAAATCTACTATCTTTTATAATTTAAAAGGTTTTTCATGACTTTTATCGCTGGGACTCAGCTTAATAAATAATCCACATCATCGAATCACCCCTGCACTACGGCCAAGGATATTCTTTAGTATTACGACCACGAATTATCCATGCACTACGGCTAAAGATAATCATGTTTTTATCAACGGTCCTGATCATGCCATAAAACAATTCAGCTCTGCACTACGACCAAAGAGAATCCATAGCCATAATCATACCAAAAACTGTCCATCAATGCACTACGGGTCAATGATGACTTTTATTCACATCATTTGTAATATTACGGTCATGATTACACCGATTAATCTCTGGTCATAATCATACCAAGTCCATCTATGCACTACAGGCATTAGATGACTTTCAACAAAATATAAACATGAGGATGATGACAATGATATAAGAATTCAATGAAACAAGTTCAAGAATTAATTTATTCAGGAACTAATAACGTCCAAATTGTCAACATGATACTGTTTTGTAGAGTAAAATTCAAGAATGCTTAGAAGAATATTTCCATAAAAAGATACTGGATGAAGCGCAAATATCAAGGATATTCCACTAATTTCATGGAGTATAGAAGTCGAAACTTTAACCAACTGAGTATAATAAAGAATGGAATAACAAAAGAAATCACCATATATACGGTACTTCGCATAGACAGGTTATTCCAATAGAATAATAAGTAATGGAACCAGGTCAGGCGAAATTCGCACCGACAGGATGTTCCAACAGAATAATAAAGAATAGAATAACAACAGAAATCCCCATGCATGCGATAGACCGTACAGACATGGTATTCCAACATTATAATAAATAATGGAACCAGGTCCGGAGTAAAACGCACAGACAGGATATTTCAACAGAATAATAATAAAGACGGAACCAGGTCCGGTGTAAAACACACAGACAGGATATTACAACAGAATAATAATAAAGACGGAACCAGGTCCGGTGTAAAACACACAGACAGGATGTTCCAACATAATAATAGAAGAATGTCACCCAGTATAGGGTAGACCGCGTATACATGTTATTCCAACAGGATAATAAATAATGTAATAACAGAAGTTCTCTTCATGAATACAAAAGAAATAATACCTCTTACGGGTACAACAAATAATATCCCTTACCGTTTTAAAGAAGAACTGAAATAAAGAAGTAGTTAAGTGGCAGAATACTCTTCTTCTTTCTCTCTATAGTTTCTCTCTCTAGAGTTCAGTGAATTCGTATGAAAATAATGAAGGAATGAGCTTCTATTTATAGAAAAATGGAATGCATAGTAACTAATCCATGAACGGTCCGGATTGATTTACTTTAATCTAACGATACATATTTAAAGCAAAATTTTTTAAATAAAATATAATATATTTTAATTATTGCCTAATAAAACAAACAACTTTAATAAAGTATTCTGTTTTATATAAAAAGATTTTACTATGCAAAACACTATGCACAATAGAATATAATATATTCTATTAATAAAATAACTTTAATAAAGTATTCTGTTTTATATAAAAAGGTGTTTCTGTTTTATTACGTTAATAATACGAATAAAACAAAACTTCATTATCGCTAAATAATTCATATTATTAATTGACAATAATTGAATCAAACTGAGTGACTTTTCACATAAGCATTAATAATCAATACTGTGTGCTACTATGAAACCACACGTATTACTGTACTTTTACTACCGAGTAGTTTAACAGTATCAACGGTAAAACTTTCGCCGTTATTTTTAATAAAATATTTTTGTCGTTTTCTCAATCCGACAATAATTCTGTTGTGGGGTCCACCAATGATTGTACCGTCGTACAAATATTCCCCGACTAATCGAATATTTCCCGTAAATAGTAACTCGTGAATAGTAACTCGTGAATAGTACTCATGAATAGTACTCCGACACAAAAAGTGCCCCAAATACTCGAGTGAACAATACTAGATTGAATAGTAACCGGGTATTTTATGACAACTTGTCTACTTTGAAAAATTTTCACATATCACCTTTAACTTTAACCTTTTATCAATTTAACCATTTACCAAAATAGAAAAATTGAATACTTTTATTTCATAAAATTCGGGGTCTCACAATCTCCCCTCTTTATGAAATTTCGCCCTCGAAATTTACGTACGTACCTGGTATGACGAAGAGGTGAGGATACCTTGAATACCTTTATCGTTGAAAACATTAAATTCATCTTTGCAATACGGCAAAAGATATTTATTAACAATTCATTTTTGCACTGCATGCCAACTGTATAACCAATAATCAACAGTTCATCTTTGCACTACAGGTCAAAGATATACAACTGTAAAATCAATAATACTGAGATTCAGCTTAATAGTATCACGACCACGAATTATCCATGCACTGCGTGCCAAAGATAATCGTGTTTTCAATTATGGTCATGATTATACCGAACAATCCCTGGTCATAATCATACCAAGTTCATCTATGCACGTAAGCCACATATGACTTTTACCACATCTATGAGTTAATATTTCATCGCTGAGACTCAGCTCAATAATTAATCCACATCATCGAATCATCCATGCACTACAGGCCAATGATATTCTTTAGTATCACGACCACGAATTATCCATGCACTACCTGCCAAAGATAATCGTGTTTTCAATTACGGTAATGATTATACCGAACAATCCCTGGTCATAATCATACCAAGTCCATCTATGCACGTAAGCCACAGATGACTTTTACCACATCTATGAATTAATATTTCATTGCTGAGACTCAGCTCAATAATTAATCCACATCATCGAATCATCCCTGCACTACAGGCCAAGAATATTCTTTAGTATCATGACCACGAATTATCCATGCACTACGTGCCAAAGATAATCGTGTTTTCAATTACGGTAATGATTATACCGATTAATCTCTGGTCATAATCATACCAAGTCCATCTATGCATGTAAGCCACAGATGACATTCAACACAATATAAGCATGAGGATCATGACAATGATATAAAGAATCAATCAAATGAGATTAAGGATAAATATTAAACATTTATAATATAAGTTATCCAGGGTTCAAGAGTATCCCAATGTTATCAATCACTTAATAATCTCATAATCTAATTTCATTAATATTATAACAATATTTTAATCACTTCTTAAACTTATAAACAATTTATTTCAGTTGTTTACACTTTACTAAATAATGTATTTAATCATTCAAGCATGTCATACTCATAAGATTTCATCACCAATAATCAAATTCCTTATCAACAATCTACTTATACCTTATATAGGATTTCCAAGCCATAAAATCCTATCTTCCAACTTTGTTACTGCACATAACACATGTAACTCATATGTTCGTAACTAAACTATTTTCATGAAAACTACCAAATCAGCTCCAAAAATATTTTCTTTTCTGGAATTTAGCATAATATAGTCTCATAATGAATATATATTTTTCTTGGAATTTTTAAAATTCATTTACTATTTTTTAAAAATTAATTTCTAATTAATTCCTTAAGAAATTAGCTACCTCAAGGTTAACTCCAAAAATTCCCAAAACTTGGCAGAATCTCACACATGTTAACATGAGCCTCCAATTTAAATTTCATGGTCATCGGAGTTATAGAACTCCAGTTATAGCATTTTTCGTCGGAAAAACCTAAATATTGAAATGGTCATAACTTGCTCATTTTAAGTCAGAATAAACTCTTTTTTGGACAAGAGGTACTTTATACCATATACTTTCATGTCCCAAAAGGCCGGAATTTTTCTCACAAATTATGTGGTCGAAACAGCCCCTTTAAGTAGCTTTTTTGGGTTTTGCAACTTTGGACTCCTTTGCTAAAAATAGTCCACACGCAAATTTACAACACCTTTTCCAATGATTGCACTTGGATAAGTTAGGAAACTCATAGATCTAACTCTAGAAATTGACCAAACTCAAAAATTCAAAATATAATAGGAGATATGGTCAATTGAATTTTGTGTTGCGTTTTTACCAAAATCTGATTTTTCAATCCTTTGTGATTTCTAAGAAACTTTCATGTTTTCACATAATAACCAACATAACACATCATAACACTTACTAATACCACGTATACCCATGATTTTCATTAGTCCAATGCTTTTATTATGACTTTCATCATAATCCATGTATACAAATCCTTTTAGTTGAAGAAATATTTGAGGGTTTTAGAAATGGGTTTTGTATTGGGGTCAATACAAAATTCGATTTCATGCTCTAGGGTAGTTTAAGAAGTCTTCAAGAATACGTCAGAAAATTTATTAATAATAAGAATATCATTCAAAACTGTGACTCTCATCCAAGACTTGGATAGCACATGAAATGAAGGTTTCTCCTAATGGAATTTCAACCGTTAGGTCAAAGTCTAACTTCTCTAGAGTCAAATTTAAACGTTGAACGTAAGCAAGAGAGATAAAAGAATGGGTAGAACCGATATCTAATAGGGTATAGACTTCGCAAGAATTTATAATTAACTAACCCGTGCTAACTTCGTTCGGTTTACTCGCTTTTTGAGAAGTTATGAAAAATGCTCTTCCTAAAACCAACGACTTTGTTTTGTCCATATCCGCCTTTGGTGCCACCGTCCCAGCTGGACTTGACTTTGGGTCACGACAAAATCGGGCTAAATGACCTTCTCTTCTTGCAATTTCCACTTCTATTATCTTTGCCAAGATTACCACCGAAGTGGTTACCATTCTTGGCATGATAATTTCACCCACGATTGTTATCATTGTTCCGATAGCCGTTGCCACCATTATGATTATTATCGTGTTGTTGGTCGTTACCTTTTGCTTGAGCTAAATCAACACTCTCATATGCTTCATTGCTTATCTCAGCATTTTCAGATGTAATTCTCAAACACTAACACAAAATAAGGGTTAATTAACATATCACATTTTATCACTATACTCTGACCGACCAATTAAATACCAAATAAACTTAGGTAGGTCATACTAGCGAAGGAATTCCTCGTCTCTCCTCTCTTAGTTCTTATCTCACATCTTAGCCAGGGATCATATCCCTAAGCTCTGATACCAACTGTGACGCCCCCAAAATTAGGTATACATCACCCATCTTGGGTCGCCAGATACATGGTACAGAATTCAAATACAACTTACTAATACAACTGTCGTGTACAATACGACAAAACATAAACTGTGAGTTTGAATACAAATATTGTCTTCTAGAGAGTATTCATACTCAAAATGAGTCCTCATTACAATTATTATCACACTATTACATAGAATAGTGAGGACTACTAATCCTATCATCTAGTCCATCAATCCGTTTCCTAACTCGTCCAGCTATATTCTCATTTCCTGAAGAGAACCGTGAAAGAAAGGGTGAGCTCAACTACCCCAGTAAGAAATATTATGACTAAGATAATGCAGAATAAATTATCATTAGTCTTCAACAATGTTAAACTGATAAAATACAATAGACATCAAGTTTAACTGCAGCGGATCAAGCAATCCATTAAAAGAGTCAAGTAGAGAATAAAATCTACTATCTTTTATAATTTAAAAGGTTTTTCATGACTTTTATCGCTGGGACTCAGCTTAATAAATAATCCACATCATCGAATCACCCCTGCACTACGGCCAAGGATATTCTTTAGTATCACGACCACGAATTATCCATGCACTACGGCTAAAGATAATCATATTTTTATCAACGGTCCTGATCATGCCATAAAACAATTCAGCTCTGCACTACGACCAAAGAGAATCCATAGCCATAATCATACCAAAAACTGTCCATCAATGCACTACGGGTCAATGATGACTTTTATTCACATCATTTGTAATATTACGGTCATGATTACACCGATTAATCCCTGGTCATAATCATACCAAGTCCATCTATGCACTACAGGCCATAGATGACTTTTAACAAAATATAAACATGAGGATGATGACAATGATATAAGAATTCAATAAAACAAGTTCAAGAATTAATTTATCCAGGAACTGATAACGTCCAAATTGTCAACATGATACTGTTTTGTAGAGTAAAATTCAAGAATGCTCAGAAGAATATTTTCATAAAAAGATACTGGATGAAGCGCAAATATCAAGGATATTCCACTAATTTCATGGAGTATAGAAGTCGAAACTTTAACCAACTGAGTATAATAAAGAATGGAATAACAAAAGAAATCACCATATATACGGTACTTCGCATAGACAGGTTATTCCAACAGAATAATAAGTAATGGAACCAGGTCAGGCGAAATTCGCACCGACAGGATGTTCCAACAGAATAATAAAGAATAGAATAACAACAGAAATCACCATGCATGCGATAGACCGTACAGACATGGTATTCCAACATTATAATAAATAATGGAACCAGGTCCGGCGTAAAACGCACAGACAGGATATTCCAACAGAATAATAATAAAGACGGAACCAGGTCCGGTGTAAAACACACAGACAGGATATTACAACAGAATAATAATAAAGACGGAACCAGGTCCGGTGTAAAACACACAGACAGGATGTTCCAACAGAATAATAGAAGAATGTCACCCAGTATAGGGTAGACCGCGTATATAGGTTATTCCAACAAGATAATAAATAATGTAATAACAGAAGTTCTCTTCATGAATACAAAAGAAATAATACCTCTTACGGGTACAACAAATAATATCCCTTACCGTTTTAAAGAAGAACTAAAATAAAGAAGTAGTTAAGTGGGAGAATACTCTTCTTCTTTCTCTCTATAGTTTCTCTCTCTAGAGTTCAGTGAATTCGTAAGAAAATAATGAAGGAATGAGCTTTTATTTATAGGAAAATAGAATGCATAGTAACTAATCCATGAACGGTCCAGATTGATTTACTTTAATCTAAAGGTCCATATTTAAAGCAAAATTTTTAAATAAAATATAATATATTCTAATTATTGCCTAATAAAACAAACAACTTTAATAAAGTATTCTGTTTTATATAAAAAGATTTTACTATGCAAAATACTATGCACAATAGAATATAATATATTCTATTTATAGAATAACTTTAATAAAGTATTCTGTTTTATATAAAAAGATGTTTCTGTTTTATTACGTTAATAATACGAATAAAATAAAACTTCATTATCGCTAAATAATTCATATTATTAATTGACAATAATTGAATCAAACTGAGTGACTTCTCACAAAAGTATTAATAATCAATACCGTGTGCTACTATGCAACCACACGTATTACTATACTTTTACTACCGAGTAGTTCAACAGTATCAACGGTAAAACTTTCGTCGTTATTTTTAATAAAATATTTTTGTCGTTTTCTCAATCCGACAATAATTCTGTTGTGGGGTCCACCAATGATTGTACCGTCGTACAAATATTCCCCAACTAATCGAATATTTCCAGTAAATAGTAACTCGTGAATAGTAACTCGTGAATAGTAACTCGTGAATTGTAACTCATGAATAGTAACTCGTGAATAGTACTCATGAATAGTACTCCGACACAAAAAGTGCCCCAAATAATCGAGTGAACAATACTAGAGTGAATAGTAACAGGGTATTTTATGACAACTTGTCTACTTTGAAAAATTTTCACATATCACCTTTAACTTTAACCTTTTATCAATTTAACCATTTACCAAAATAGAAAAATTGAATACTTTTATTTCATAAAATTCGTGGTCTCACAAGAATTCACAGAACTTGAAGTTATATGCCATAAAATTCATATATATACATATATATAACTATAGAAAATTAAGGTTATGAGTAATACCTTCTTATGCTAGAAAATCCTTGCTATCCACTGATAATACCTTAGAAACACAGGGATCTCTCAAGTCTCTCTCAAACTCTCTCAACTTCTCACTGTAAACCTCCTTCTTCCTTCCTAAGTGTAAGCCAAAAGTAAACCTTTTACGTAACATAAAGGAGACGCACCCAACGTATGTAATTGCCATATACTTATTATAATACTAATTACATATCAGTTAAAAAATAATATATTTTATATTTATTATTATATTTATTTTATTTGTTATAATAAAATTCATAATTTAAAAAAAATCCAAAAGTCATAAAAATTTGTTTGGCAAAAACTCTTTAAAATAAAGACTTAATATTTTAAACCTTGTTTGGTTAAATCAATTAAAATTACTTTAATTTTATTTTAATAAACCACTTACACTATAGTTTAAAATCTCATATTTATACCTCCTTATTCAACATTAGTTAAATAACCAATTTTCACATACTAAATAAATTTTCCCACTTAACCCAAATATCACAAAATTATAATCTCATTATAATTTTATTTAATAATTTAACATATCCTCTTAAATTATTAAATCAAAACAACAATATAACATCTCATGTTATATTACAATTCTCTACATTGTAAATTAATTTAATTTAGAATATTATCTAATAAATTTAATTCATAAATATTCAATAACAACAATCACATCAATAAAATATTTATTAGAGTGTTATCTAATAAATTAATTCACACATATCTACTACAAACAACCACCTAAACAGAATATTTATTTAATTTAAGAAATATTTTAAATTACAAAACAACAACTTCATCAATAAAATATTTATTTAATTTAATAAATATTTTAAATTATAAATAAAATATTGGATTGTTACATCTTTCGCTCCTTACAAGGATTCTATCTCCAGAATCACAACTCAAATAATCAAATCGTCACATTCTTCCCTCCTTACAAAGATTCTGTCCCCAGAATCGAAGACACAGACTAAACAAATAACTCAGGATAATTCTTCATCATTTCAGTTTCGAGTTCCCACGTAGCATCTTCGACGCTGTGGTTCCTCCATATCACCTTCACAGAAGGTATCACCTTACCCTTGAGTATTTGTTCTTTTCTGTCGACTATCTAAATAGTAATTTCCTAGTAGGACACTATAACGGTTCGTACTTGATCACATGATTGCAGTCGGGTTTGGTCAATTATATCACCAAAACATGCAAAACATTATGAATGCGCTCTAACTGTAGAGGTAAGGCTACCTCAAAACTATCTTTTAAACTTCATAAATGCTTCCTACACTATAACCGTTTTATACCCAATATAGTTCATCAAACTTACCACACTTTGGAAATTCAGAAACTTGCCATAATCATATGAGTTTAGGAACTTATCCTAGTCAGACCATAGGCATCCATTCGCTGAGGGGTTCAAAACATACCATATGATTATGAGTCACGAACTTACCACATGCTTTAGTTTTAAGAACCGAACCTAATCTTCATATCATCTAACTTAATCTTAAAAACCTCTAACTATCAAATATACAAATGAGAAAAGAATCCCCTTTCCACCACATATACATTTATAGCGCGATACCGATATTTCAATGACTATCAATGTGATAAACCAAGTATATGCACAAAACCTTTGCCCATACAAAGGTTTGTACGACTCAGTCACCATGTGATTCCTCAGTTGAAATACCACCTAACATTACCTTACTCTAAAATTATTTTTAATTTGCCCATAACTTGCTTAATGCGGATTCCTCGTATGACATTATCGAAAACTTCTCGTGCGTTTAGCACGCCTTTTTAGTTTGGCAATCGATTTGCAAATGATATGACATACTTATTTCTAACTGCGTCCCACACATTCTTGTAAACCTTTTTGAAAATTCGATGTAAATCGTGAATCTTGGTTCGACACAATTGACACTGAAACATCGTGCCTTGAAACAATTTCATTAAGACATAACTTCGCACACTACTCGATATGTAATATGCTAACTTTGACATACCAAAAATCTATCATCATATCTTGCCACCAATAGTAATATCGAAGACAATATATAATTTTGTGCTCCCTAGTTGACTCAACATATAAATTTTATGCAAAACTTCATTTTCAATTATTGGTATTAGCAAAACCTAGTTTCTTTCGTCTACTTTCAAGTACCCTTTAGTATCAATTTTGAATTTGACACCCTTATCTTGGAGCTACTCTTCCTTTACTATGTCTAGCAAAGTTGTACGGTTTTCCACCTAAAAAGCTTCTCCTCTGATTATTTTTTTCATTTCTATTGTGAACCCATTTTGCACAATTAATAAAACAAAATGACTCCTACCCTTTTCTAAAGACGTCGGCAACCATAATCATTTAGAATTTTGCATTCACAATCCTTGATCAACTCCAACTATCACTTCAATGCATGCTTAAATACCCCTATATATGAGAATATGCTTTAGACATTTATGGTATTTTTATATCTCACACTATTTCCCAAAAATAACACCTCTAAATCCCCAGAGCAACCACTAATACCTCTACTCTAAATCGTGAGTCGGATATCCTTTCACATAAAAAAATTTTAACTGACGCAATACATATGAAATGACCCTGTCGTTCCACCTAAACACAAAGCCTCATTATATGATGTGTCACTATACAACACAAAATTTCCTGTATTATCTGGTAGAGATATCACAGGTGCCATACTAAATTCTTCTCCAATTCGTGAAAATTCACTCTATAATTTCCTGCCCATATAAATTCCACCGATTTTCTCTTTAAGTTAGCTAACGAAATGACTATCTTGATCTTCACATATCCCACACAATATTTTCTAAATAAATTCTTGATTTACAACATCGATAGATAACTCTACCGTATAGATGTCTTTCAAATAAAAGAACAAAATATTACCTTTGACTTCCTCAGAGTCTTAAGGTTTAAGCACTTTCTTTGACAATGACTTATCACCACATAGTTTAACAACCTCAGAGTTTCATAAATCAAATCAGAAATAAATCCATTGACATCACTTGGCCTTTCATACCAATATACCAATTCTACACATCAACTTAAAAGGAATCAATATTCATACTTTCTATATTTAGGGAATAGTCTAACTCTTCCCGAAGAGAATTTAGTTTCTAAGAAAATTCATCAGACATATATTAACAAGTGGCACTTGAATTAAATAACACACAGCCGTATAGATAATTGATCGGAACCATACCTTGCATTGTGTCCTGCATCGTCATGTTGGTTAATTATTCGGTTGGTCGACTCGGCAGAGCTGATTCTACAATAACCAGTTTGCCACTGCCCCTTTTGCTTCCACTTGCTTTTCTTACCGCTTTCTTTGGGTAACCTCGAGCCAAGTGCTCATTCGATCCACACGTGAAGCAGGCTTCCTTCCTCGGTCTTGAACATTTTGGTGCAATGTGACCTTTCGAGCCACAATTAAAGCACACCCTCTTCCCTTTCAAACAAACACCTACATGTTTCTTTCCACATTTGCTACACGCCTCCACCTTTTTCTTTTCATTCCTTTGTTGATTTTCAGCGTCAATACCATTGTTCCACTTTCTTTTTCGAGCGTTACCGGTATGACTATCATCCACCTTATCATCTTCACTCTTCTTTCCCTTCTGCTCTTGATTGTATGCCAACGTATTACCTTCCCCGTCTACATCAATCATTCTCTCCAACCCTGTTGTAAACGAATTTGGTTGGAACATCGAGATTTGATTATATAGCAAGAAATTCAGTTGATTTACCAGTGCTCCCAGCAGAAAACTCACCAATTATGGCACTGGATTTGCGTTAGCTTCCCAATTGTATGCATATTCCTTGGGGCTTTGTTGACGCTGATGTCTTCTTCTAGGAGACATCTTACTATTTAAAACTTGCACCATTAGATCATCGTTCATTCACGCATTAAAATTTTTAAACTTATCTCAACCACTTATAGATAATACATAATATATCTAAATAAATGATAATACTTTATTTATTCTAAAACATATAACAAAATAGCCTCACTGCTATTTATATTATTTATCTTGTAATAATAAAATCATAGGATTACTTCATCATATCCCACTATTTAATTCAAAAGTTAGGATTAACAACTTTTTAATTTTTATCGTGATTTATAAATAATCTCAATGTTTTTCTTGCCATCTACAAGAACATTCCACATTGTACAACCTCATTACGCTCTTACTCCATGATACGAATCATTGACGATCCATCACATACCAAAGATAAATCTCGACCTATACAGAAAATAGAATACTAAATTCTAAGTTTCATCATTCGCTTGGCCTTCTTCAACTAGTCTTCAACACGATCTATGCATTTAGAAGCCTTCACCCATGCATCATCAGCTCTCGCACGCTTTGCTGATTTTTATTTTTTTATTTTTTTTATTTTTTTAGTCATTACTGCACAATCTCATTCCTAGCTAATAACTATTCTTTTTAATATCCTGACCGAGCTAATATCACTCTACATCTGCAAGTTGTACAGTAAGGTCTTGAGTTGCGACATCTTCTTACGTTAACGTAGCTTGGTGCTTTATGTCTTGACCTTCTAATTTCTCGACCTTCTTTTACAACTCAATGTTACGACCATACACTTCAGTTGAGGAGTCCCCCTCCTCGTACTCATCCTTCACCTTGTTCACGTCAAATTTATTCTCTCGTTCAAACTCAAGCCTCTACCCAAGGTCTACAACAGAAATCAATGGGTATGGCTTTCCCAATACCAACAATACTCAGACTATACGAACTTCTCAGGCTCTTAATTCTTGTCAGCCTTCGTCAGTCATTCTGACAACAAAGTTTTAACAACCCCACAACTTGGTATGTATAATACTCGGTACTCCTAAGTAGTCGCGAGCACAAAAGTCATTAACACATAAGCACATAAAGTCTTTCATCATTTTATCTTCAATGAATTTCCCTCAATTCATACCTTAGAACTCGATAAGAGTTTATCACCTCTTTATTTTTGATCTCCTAGAAGGTTATAGCCTAAGATTTCCCCACCTAAGGTTCATAACCTAAAGCTTTGATACCAACTTCTGACACCCCCAAATCTGGGTATCTCAATTCCACATATTTGGTGTTCACTGTCCAATTAAAACATAACTAACTACCCATAATCAAAGGATATAATTAAACTCAAAAGTCTAAACAATCAATCTCCCATTAAAGGGTTACATAATCTAAAATAAATCCCAGGTCATCTAACCTTTATTACAATCATCAGCGGAAAATTAAAACATGATCATAATTAAATCTATTACGTAAGCTTCAAAAATAAAAGGTAAACTAAATGTCGTCTAATCAAGCATCGTGCCCTTGCCCTTGCTTGTAGAACATTCTTCAAACTTCTTAACTTCATCTGCATTGTTTTGTGCAGGAGTGAGCAAACAATTGCCTACAAGAAGGATAATATATAATAACGTTTAATGAATGACACTTAACTGAGCTTTCAATGGTAAAGTATTCTTACCGAAACAATAAACTTAAATTCAACAGCTATGAGTTCAAAGGAATAATGAATGTTTAAGTTAACAATAGATATCCACATCAAAGAATACACTGAGGTCACAAGACCACGAACTATACTCTAGGTTTTCAAGTATTTCTACTTTAACCTTTAAAAGTCTAAAAGACTATAATCATCATCTATGTTCTAGGTTAACAGGTGTTTCTACTGTAACCTTTAACAGTCTAAGCGAATATATGGACCATCATCTCTTACTCCAGGTGATCAGCCCTTTGTACTGTGTATTGCGCAAACATTTTAACGCTATGGCGTATCTCTAAAAATAATCCCTTAATATAGGGTTGTTCATCTCAGCTTAGATTATCAGGTTCCGAACCAAAGGAAGTTTGGTTGGGAATTAACTTCAAAGGAAAATTAGATCTTTAGAACACTTATCAACCAAGTACTGGTTGAATCAGATAGGGACCAATAACTATTCAAGAGTTTGATTATAATATTTTCATGAACAAAGTATATCGATAAATCAATAAGAGCTATAGTATTAACGTCTTCTAAATTGAACAAGTGTCATCATCGACAACATTCTTACAAAATTGTGTGGGTACATAAACAAAACCAAAGAAAGTTTGGTTTGGATTAACTTCAAGTGTAATTTAGAGTTTAGAACATTCATCGATTAAGGATTAGTTGAATTGGTAAAGAATCGCTAGGCAACTTAGAGTTCAATACAATAATGTAAGATAGTGCAATAACATTGGAGAACGAAGATCAAACAACAGTTATTAGTAGCTGAATAAACATATTTCTTACAACAAAAGTACATACTTTGAATAACCAAGGTAACCTCGTTTGGAATAAAAAAATAAAAAATAATTAACTTGCTCAACAATAAATAAGGGTTAAAGGACTTGCATAACAATAAATTGCTCAACAAGATACTAGAAATAGAGAACTTGCAAAAGTATATCATGACAGTGACAAGTAACCTTGCTGAATAATAAAGTAGCAAAGGTTAGGGAACTTACCTCTTGCGTAAGCTATACAATTATAACTCACGTACTCCAATATCCTATGTGACACTCCCAAATCTATGTACTTCATTCCGTCAAGATTGGGTGTTCACTATCCATACATTCGTACTATCTATCCAAATAAAATAATATTTAAACCATAAATCCTCCCTTTAAACAGGGTTACATCATTAAATCCAAAAATATCCCAAGTTGTCTAACCTTAAACATCATACAAGTGTGGAAATAAATTATTACATTACATCATTAAATAAAAGTATATCATTATAACATTAAAATAAAATTACAAGTCATCGCCACTTGTACATTTTTCCCTTTCCTTTGCTAGTTGTAGGTTCGTCGACCTTCTCAACTTTAGCTGCAATGAGTGTATATATATGCAAGAGTGAGCAAAATAATTGCTCACTAGATATAGCAATGAATCAACATGATAATATCAACTCCCAATGAATAAGCTCATCAAAACTGAATATTACTCTATCAATGATAACCAAAGACTAGAATCAAAATATGTAATAAATATCTGAGGGTCATGAGACCACGAACTATGTCCACAGTTGCGAGTAATCTTTCAACTCCAACTTTAATAGTCATAAGACTATAAGGACTCCTCGTACTTAGGGGGATCAGCCCTTCGTACAATGTATTGTGCACAACCATTTTAACGCCACACATAAGTTATCCCCTATAATATGGTTGTTCATCTCATCATTTAGAATACGAGTCCGCACCAAAGAAAGTTTGGTTTGGAAAAGTTTCAAGATAATTTAGAGTTTACGAACATCAACTAAGGATTAGTTGAATAAAACTGTAATAACATTGTCGACGTCGGAATTTTTATTTGTCCCTTTTCGTTACCTGTTTTTTTGTGTTCTCATTTTATGTGAGATTTGTTTGAAAAAAATAAGTGAAAAAGGTCCGACATGTGTAATGTCGACGATTGGACTATAAGAGTCGCCAGTTGGTTTTTTAACTGGTTGTACCAATACAACCGAGAAAAGGTTTACACATTGACCTAGTAATTTGACACTGCTAAATGGGTCGGTGAAACCGAGATTCAATTAGGGTCCGGGGACTTACTTATGCGGAGGGGAGGTGTTAAGGACCCCCCGACATCCGTGTTGCCACGGTGACCGACACTTTTCAAGAAACTGTTATATGAATGTGTGTGTGTGTGTGGGTCAATGTGCTACTATTTGAAAGTAGTGCGAGGCCTCATTCACAACTATATACACAGGGTTTGAATTTATATAAAAAATCAGTTTTAACAAGATATGACAGTGATGTTTTCAAAGAGGATTTTCAAACCATGTGCTCAATAGTAATTGAGACCTTTTACACTCCAATTTTATTCATTATTCGGCTTGGTTGATGTTATTTTACAGATGCGAGGCATTTGTATGAAAATAATGTACAAAAAGGTGTTGAATTCCTCGTGGGTATGAGAACTATATGAGAAAATCCGAACATCACAGATAAATTTACAAGCTACTTACAGCTGAAAAGGTCCATCACGGGAACCGAATCTAGATTCAGTAAACTGAATATGTGATCACATGATTCCTAGGCTCACATGATGCCGCAGTTGATATAAACGCAGTAAGCAGGTATATATATAAAAGCTGTAAATATACATATATACAAACATGATCACCAACCACGAAGCAACTCCATGGGGGATTAGAAATATAAATAAAGCTGTAAAAGTAATCAACCGCCACGGAGGAAAGTCCAGGCAAGACGAAATGTACTGAAAGCAGTAAAAGCAGTCAATCACTACGAAGTAAACTCCAGGTGGGACGAAATGTAAATATATATATATATAAGCGATAAACGCACCGGATATAAAATCCAGGATCATCGGACAAAGTCCGATAACAGTATATATATATTAAAGCAGTAAACGCACCGGATGTAAAATCCAGGCTCATCGAACCGAACTCTAGGCTCAATCGAGGCATAACTCGATGATGTTAGTCCATATACAAAAAATATATATATACAAACTAAAAATAAATCACGGACCGAAGTTCGGGAATACACACACAACACGACTCTCAATGTGAAGAATAGTGTGTGTAAAGATGAAGAGAAAGGCTTTCAAGCGTGTAAGAAGGCTTACAGTGGGCTGCCAAAGAAGACTTTAATAACTTTAAAGTAGATAAACACTGACTTCCGCCGGTACAGAAGTAGCTATATGTGAGCTCACAAGTGTTTAAAATTAGAAAACACTAAGTTTGGGGTGTGTACAGAGCAAATTAGGCAGGGCTTCCTCGCCGTTTTATCTTCTTTTTTTTGCAAATAAGGCCACCCCAAGCCTCATATATATAGAGGGGGGTACCACAGGTCTACCTGCGGCTACCTGTGATGCCCAAGATGCCCAGCCATGTGGGTCCTGCCGTGTCGAAGTACGTACACTCGGACAACGCGCTGTTCGCTGGGTCATTCATAACTTTTAATCCGGGAGTTCGATGGAAGCGTGCCATATCATTCCGAAAAGCTCTTTCCGATAGCTACACAATGACATAGGATTTGCCCTTTTTTGATTCCGAGAAGATGGGTCCGTGACCGAAATAGCATTTTCGGGTTTCAGGCAATCCGGTGAGCCATTTTGCGTAGTTTGCGCTCAGAATTTAAGATATGATTCTTGTGGAACTTCTAATGAAGAATTTTTAGTTGAAATGAGTTGATTTGATTTGAGTTGGAAAAATGACCATTTTGCCCCTCCCGGGGTTATCTCTGATTTTTACGCAGTTGTAGTAGTTTTCTCTCAGGGTTATCTCTGAGGTTAACTTTGACTATCCTCAGGGTTATCTCTGAGATTAGATTTGATGTTGTGGTCCTCCAGGGTTACATCTAGAGTGTGAAAGACACTTTTATCTTCCTGAATAGTTAGTAATAGGAAAATGAAAATTTCGAGTGTCTACAGATGCCCCTCTTTATCATGGTCATGCAATGTAATGGAGTGGACATAATAAAGATTAGTAGACACTTGAAATATGACAAGGTATTTTTAATGATGCAAATTGCAATGTAATGAATGTCATGATGAATGTTAAAATATTTTCGCAAATCGCAGTTCACAAATCGCACATCGCATTTCGCATTTGGCCAATCGCACATCGCATTTCATATATCGCATATCGCAAATCGCAAATCGCAAATTGCAATGTAATGAATGTTATGATGAATGTTAAAAATGATTTTTCCAAATCGCCTTACCTTTACCGATCATTGTTGATGCCTATGTTGGTGTTGACTCCAACGGTATGGCTTTTTGTCGGTGTTGCCGAGACTTGTTTGATGAAGATAAGTTGAGATTTTTTCCACATCTTTGATTGGGATGACGTTCTGAAATCACCGGACCTTTTCGATGTATATGCTGGTAGTTTGCAACAGTGTCTTCCCTACTGATTGCCAAATTATTTCAGTTCCTACTCAAACGGTGGTATACGAAGCTTCCGTCACTGAACTATTTTGATGTTGCGTTGAATTGATGGCAATGGTTTTGAATACTGGATCATCTGATACTTTTGCTGAAGTAATATTAAATGTTTTGCTTCGCCAGACTTTGCTTGATGTTACATTCACCCTTTTTGAGGTGATTTAGAGTTTTCTTTCGCTGTTGGGTGCCTGATTCCCATTTCCTTGAGCATTTGATTTGCAACCCGACTGAACTGATGACCAGAATGCCGTTGACATCCCTAGAGGGTGTAACTCATTCTTTAGCTACCCAGATTTGCACTTCGGTGTATAGGTCTCAACTTGTGAGGACTAGACATAGGTTGACGCATTTGATGGTGTAGATTTCATTTGGTAGGCCTTTCGTTGTTGGCCTTCTTCTTTTGAGTTAAGAACTTTTTTGAGAATTTTCCCCTTCTTTCGTAGGGACACGCTATTGTCGCCATGATAGGAGTTCTCCCCTTTCTTTTGATGAGAAGCTTGATCCTGCCTTCAACTCCTTCATTTTCCTGGAATCGGACAATGCCCTAGTCCTTCCGCATGTTGATGTTAGGGTTCATATGAGAAACTCTCTTTGTTGATGAAGTCACAAGTGAGTAATATCCAAATCGCCAATGAGATGATGTGAGTGAAGCTTTGACGATGATGTACCATGCTAATGGTGTTGACTGATGCATTTTTCTCCTTAGAATGATTGATAAATGCTCCAGTATTGAGTTGTCACTGTTTTTGAGATTGCCCCAATCTTGTTGTAAGGGCTCCAATATTGGGTTGTCGCTAATTTTGAAATTTCCCCGGCCTTGATTGTTGTTTGGGATAGTTGCTTTGACAGATGAGCTAATAAGACGCCGAGATCGCAAGAGGCTTTTACCAGATGGTGAATTGGTAGTGGATTTGGGCTTTGATGCCCCCAATTATTATTCCAGACTTGTTCTCGCAATCGGCGTTGATGGTTTTCTTCTGATTTGATGAAGACTTGTGATTGAGGGTGTCGATTTTTGAAGGTCCTCACTGCTGGTTGTCTTATTGTATCGCTGTTTCTTCCTTTCTGGGATTTGTACCAGATTCGATGGAATGACATTGAAGTGTTATTGGGTCTTCTCGACATGGGTTGCTGACTTGGAGGGTTGTTCTTGGGCATAGATTTGGGATTTATGTATAGGTTTGGATGTTTCTTTTGAGGGTCAAACTGCGCCACTAATGGTTGCCTACGTACTTCTGTGTATGTAGGAGATCAGGTCGACGTAGTTCCTACTGGTGAGCTGAACAGTTTGAGAAGTGTTTGTTCAGGTTTTTATTTGGTTTGACCGCACCATAAATGGTTGCGTACATACTCCCATTGATGAAGGGAAATCAGGTCTTTTGTAGTTCAGGCTTTGGTTTGAAAGGCTGGAAATATTTATTGGAGGTTGAGCTTGGTTGAAGGGGTTTGTCAATTTTTGTAGTGGTTAGACCGCACCGTACATGGCTGCCTACGTACTCCCATTGATGAAGGGAGATCAGGTCTGTGTAGTTCCAACTTTGGTTTGAAAAGGTTTGAAAAGGTTCATTCCTTTGAACTACATTCTCATTAAGTTCTTACCTAATTAACATACATAAGGTTCAATTTCACAATTAGCATACAATCACATACTAATTTTGTTATCCTACAAAACATGTTCATGTACATGTAATCACTGTAAACCAAATTTTTTTCTTGCAAAGTTAATTTAGCATACAATTCTATATATATGTTAAGCATACAATCACACACCCACACACACACACACACACACACACACACACACACACACACACATATATATATATATATATATATATATATATATATATATATATATATATATATATATATATATGCTTGTATAACAATTACAATTACAAATACACATAATTTCCTAATCAATTATAAAAATATGGTTTACAAAAAATTTTGTTAAAGCTTTATACACAGTAAATTCAAGAACATGCAGACTTAGAAATTACAGCGTAAATCATATATGTTAAGGTTATGTAACATACCTTTTGTTGCTTAAGAAATCCTTGTTAGAAGACAACGTGCTTACTTGCACTTCACCAAACCTTTCTCCTCTCAACTGTCTCTGGTCTCTCTCAATTCTCTCTGATAACTCTCTATGACAGCTTCTATTTTTCTTCTTAGGCTTATGCCAAATAACCCAAATACTCTTTACAAAAAAATCAAAACCAACGCATGATTTACAAACGTCTAAAAATCGACGTCTACTAATTTCCCTTAATAAATTAGCGATTACCAAATTAATATATATATATATATATATATATATATATATATATATATATATATATTATATTTATATTTTGTTTATTTAATTTATATTATTGTAATTCAAAATTCAAAAATTCAAAAGTCATAAGGCTTTGTTAGGAAAAACTCTTTAAAAATTAAAGACTTCATATATTTAAGTCTTGTTTGACAAAACTAAATTAAACTCCTTTAATTTATTTTAATAAACCATTTATAATATAGTTTATGGTCACACTTAATTTAATAAATTAAATTACAACAATATAATAATCCATTTATTCATTATAAACTCTCTAACTTAATTTATTAATTAAATTAGAATATTATCTCATAACAATTACTACCTCCATCCCATAATAACTATCATTTTAGAAAGAATTTTTTTTCCCAATTTATTTGTCGTTTACAACTTTTTAGGAAAAACAATTATTTACTTTTCTATATCACCCCTACCTTCTCTCATTGTCTCAAGAAATTTTTCCCTTGTATTAATAGTTTTCAACTTCCCATAAAGGGGTAGTGATGAAATTTCACACCAATTTTAATTAATAAATGATAGCACTAAATGACTTTCTTAATCCATGTGCATCAAGCTAAAGCGACAGTTATTATGGGATGGAGGGAGTAATTTTCTTAGCTCCTTAATTATTTACTTAACAAATAATTAACCCATCAAGTCAAATCAAATTAAATATTTATTCAACAATAACCACATCCATTAAATATTTATATAACCCAATAAATATTTAAAAATTATCATTAAAATTCTGGATTGTTACATCCTTCCCTTCTTATAAGGATTCTGTCCCCAGAATCACAACTCAAACAAATCATTCGTCACAGTCTTCCCTACTTACAAAGATTCTGTCCCCAAAATCGAAGACACAGATTAAACAAATAACTCAACGTAATTCTTCATCATATCAGCTTCGAGTTCCCATGTAGCCTCTTCGACATTGTGGTTTCTCCATATAACCTTCACAGAAGGTATCACTTTATTCCTGAGCACTTGTTCTTTCTTGTCAACTATCTGGATATGAACCTCTTCATACGACAAGTCTTTATTAAACTACAACGGTTCGTACTTGATCACGTACTTGTAATCGGGTTTATACGGTCGTAACACCAAAACATGAAAAATATTATGAACGTTTTCCAACTCTGGATGTAGAGCTACCTCATAAGCCACTTCTCCCACTCTGTGTAGAATCTCAAAAGGTCCAATAAATCTTGGGCTTACCTTTCCTTTCTTGCCGAAACAAATTTTCCCCTTCCAAGGAGAAACTTTCAGGAACACGAACTTTCCTACTTTAAATTAATGACTCTGCCTATGTTGATCATCATACTTTTTCTGTCGATCTTGAGTAGCTACCAATCTTGCTTTGATGAGTTTGACGATTTCAGCGGTCTGTTGTACCAGTTCTGGTCCAAGCAGTTGACGTTCTCTAACTTCATCCCATCATAGTGGAGTTCTGTATTTCCTGCCATATAATGCCTCGTATGGCGGCATGCCAATGCTTGCATGGTGACTATTGTTGTATGCAAATTCCACCAACGGTAGGTGATCATCCCAGTTTTCTTTGAAATCCATGATGCACGCTCTAAGCATATCTTCTAGTGTCTGAATAGTTCGTTCGCTTTGTCCATCGGTTTGCGGATGATATGATGTACTCATCTTCAATTGCGTTCCCATGCATTCTTGTAATCTCTTCCAGAAATTCGATGTGAACCTCGGGTCTCGATCTGAAACTATAGATACTGGAACTCCATGTCTCGATACGATCTCGTTAGCATATAATTTTGCCAGCTGATCAAGATTAAATCTAATATTTATTGGCAAACGTGTGCAGATTTTGTCAGTCTGTCCACTATCACCCATATCGTATCGTATCCTTTCTGAGTCATTGGAAGACCTACAACAAAATCCATTGTGATATGCTCCCATTTCCATTTCGGTATCTCTAACGGTTGAAGTAATTCGCTTGGCGTTTGATGCTCGGCCTTGACTCTCTGACATGTCAAGCATTTTGTAACGCAATCTGCAACGTCTCTTTTCATATTTGGCCACCAAAAATGTCACCACAATTCTTAATACATCTTCGTACTTCCCAGATGAATCGAATAACTTGAGCTATGAGCTTCTGTCAAGATATCTTCTTTAATATCCTGTACTGCTGGAACCCAAATTCGTCCCTCGAATCTCAGCATTCCCTTAGTATCAACCTTGAACTTCACTTCTTTTCCTTCGACCACACTTTCCTTTATTTTGATGCATTCTTCATCTTGTAGTTGAGCGGTCTTCACTTTGTCTACCAAAGTTTGACTAGCTTCCATCTGGTACAATTTTTCATCGGATTCTTTTGGAAATTTGATTTCCAACTCCAGCCTTGATATTGCTGAAATGAGCTCCTCCTTATCGGTTAACAACATCAACTTTTCTCTGCCTTTCCTACTCAAGGCATCTGCAACCACATTAGCTTTTCCCGGGTGATAAAAGATCTCGCAATCGTAATCTTTTATCAATTCCGTCCATCTCCTTTGACGCATGTTCAAGTCCTTTTGAGTGAAGATATACTTCAGACTTTTATGGTCTGTGTAGATCTCACATTTTTCTCCATAGAGATAGTGTCTGTATATCTTTAAAGCAAACACTACTGCTGCCAACTCTAAGTCCCTTGTGTGACGCATCACTATACACCACAAAATTTTTTGTATTATCTGGTAATGACAACACAGGTGCCACACTAAACTTCTTCTTCAATTCTTGAAAACCCTCTTCACATTTCTCCGTCCAAACAAATTTTACAGTTTTTCTCGTCAAATTTGTCAACGGAGTGGCAATCTTGGAGAAATCCTAGATAAATCGTTTGTAATAACCTGTCAATCCAAAGAAACTTCTTACTTCTGATGGAGTTCTTGGCGGTTCCCAATTTATCACAGCTTCAATTTTTGATGGATCTACAGAAATCCCATCCTTATCAATTACATGCCCAAGAAATTGTACACGTTATAACCAAAATTCACATTTAGAGAATTTTACGTATAACTTTTCTTTTCTTAGCGTCTCCAGCGTCAGATGTAAGTGTTCTGCGTGTTCTTCTTGAGAATTAGAGTACAATAGAATATCATCGATAAATACCACAACAAACTTGTCTAAAAATGGTTTAAACACCCTGTTCATCAAATCCATGAACGTTGCAGGGGCGTTTGTCAAACCAAAAGACATCACTAAAAAATCGTAATGTCCATAGCGAGTTCGGAATGCCGTCTTTAGCACATCCTCCTTTCTCACTTTCAGTTGGTGATACCCACTTCTCAAATCTATTTTTGAGAAATATCTAGCACCCTTCAACTGGTCAAAAAAATCATCTATTCTCGGTAATCGATATTTATTTTTAATAGTGACCTTGTTTAATTCTCTATAATCAGTGCAAAGACGCATTGACCCATCCTTCTTCTTCACGAACAACACCGACGCTCCCCACGGTGACACACTCGGCTGAATGTACTTCTTGTCTAACAGTTCTTGCAGTTGTACCATTAGTTCTTTCATTTCTACCGGAGCCATTCTGTATGGGGCCTTTGATATTGGAGTGGTTCTTGGCGCTAAGTCGATCACGAACTCGATTTATCTGTCAGGCGGAAGTCCTGGCAAATCCTCCGAAAACACGCCCACGAATTCCCTAACCACTGGTATTTCTTCCAGTTTCACACCCTTCTCCTTTTGAGTATCGACTATGTAAGCTAAATACCCTACACAGCCCTGACTCAACAACTTCTTGGCTTGCATCATCGTCAGATGTCTCATTTTTCTAGGCGATTTGATACCATGAAAAACTACCTTTGATGGAGTCATAAAGTTTACACACTTCTTTTGGCAATCAATTATGGCTCCATAATTGAATAACCAATCCATTCCAAAAATAACATCAAACTCTCCGAGTTTTATCGGGATTAAATCTACCTTCATAACATTCCCCTTAATGTTCACCCTACAGTTCTTGTGTACGAACCTAACAGGAATCTCTTCCCTGTTCGCAATTTCTATGTTTAAAGGGAAATTCAACTCTTCGCTAGGTATTTCTAACTTCTTAGCAAAATCATCATATATAAACGAGCAAGTAGCACCCGAATCAAATAATATATATGCATTTATATCATTGATTGGGATAATACCTGACACGACATCCTTTGATTGCACTGCGTCCTGCACTATCATGTTGAAGGTTCTTGCTGTAGGCTTATTTGTTGATGTTGGTCCAGTAATAGTCAGCGTACCTCCACCAGCATTTCCATTACTTCCATTTGCCTCACCAGATCTCTTTTTAGGGCATTCACGAGCAAAGTGATCCTTGGACCCGCACGTCAAACAAAGGTTCTTCTTAGGTTGATTGCAATTTGGGGCGATGTGACCCTCCTAGCAACATTTGAAGCAAACTCGTTTCCCCATCAAGCACACACCCTTGTGAAACTTCCCGCATGTAGCACATGCTTCGAACTTCTTCTTTTGCTGGTTTCCTAGTTGATTCCAAGCTCCTACATTTGCAGTCCATTTCCTCTTCAAATTGTTGTTCCCATTCCCACCGTTACCACCACCACCATTCTTAGCTTCACCTTCACTCTTCTTCTTCCTCTGCTCTTAGTTGTGTTTTGTTACAACCTCGCCTCCACTCTCAGCGAGAATTGCTTTCTCCAATACCACTATAAACTTCTTCAGCTGGAACAGGGAGACCCTACTGTATAAATAGGGCTACAGTCCCTGTTCAAACCTCTTCGCCTTGTGTTCGCCAACTCGTTGAATCTTACGGCATACTCAGATACCGACATCGTTCACTACTTCAGTTCCAAAAACTGCACTTCTAGCTGACTCTTCGAACTCTCTAGAAAATAGGTCTCGAAGAATATCTCCTTAAACCTTTCCCAAGACATTACCCCTTGACCTCCTCGGTTTTATTGGCTTGCCACCAATAACTAGCCTCTGCATTCAACATGAATGTTGCAAAAGCAGTCTTCTGATCTTCCCCTACTCTCACAACATCGAATACCTTCTCTATTTCCATGATCCAGGTCCGTGCCTAAACTGAATTCATGGACCCACGGAATTCTGGTGGTCCAACCGCCTTGAAATCCTTAAAAGTTGTTATGTTGCCTCTTTTTTTAGTTCTAACAAAAGAGCTCTAACTCATGCAAGCATACATGTGTCAACAAGTAATACAGAGTAAGTAAAGTATCGATCAGAGAATGTTGTCTAATTTAAATCACTATACATTAATTAAATCAATATATTTATATGCTTAAACTAATGACTATATTGGTGAATTACTGTAATTGTAAATAATAACTAAAACACAGGTAATAATGGAATAAACCAAATCAGGAAATAATGGGATCCTAACTTCATTTAATACTTCATCTAATTACCACTATCATGCAAGAAAGGTTCACATATCACAGGAAAGTAGCCAAGAGCACTAATAGAGTCATAGCCATTTTTTAATGCACTATGACCTACATACACAGCATCCACAAGCGATAGACTCCATGTAATCATCAATACAACCAAAATCACTATATGTCTATGTGAAATTGCAATCATACTGAATTTAAGCATAAGCCTTTATTTTAAATCACGCGGTGAAACATTATATGTCTATCTGGTTCATGAAATACACAAGCCATATAAAACAACCCTATATACGTATGCTATCATGATTACAATCCATACTCACATGTTCATTGTCAATTCCATAGAAGTACTGAAAACGAATGGTGATCAAGCATTCATACAAGCAAAATAACCATGATAGAAATCCCATGTAATATGTAAAACAGTTCAGCATTTAAGCATGCAATTAAACTACATACTAAAATCCGTTAGAATCCCATAATGGAGTTTAGTTCATGACTAAACCAAAAGCCATTATGGGATTAAAGTTAAAATTGGCTAATAAACAAACAATTGAAAGATGAAGGATAGAAACAATCAAACCCAATTGCTGATTATCATCCACTAGTAACGTTCAAATCCTCATATAAATCCAGCAAAATAATAATAATAATCCACACTGATAGAAAATCCCAAGAAGAATTAGAAAAGATGAAGTTTAGGCTTCGTTCTACGTTGGAATCTCTCTCAATATGTAAACCCTAGTTACTAATATGAAAAATACGTAAAACTAATGAATGATACTTCTGACACCAGTTATAAATCGTTTTTAATTAATTACAACCCTTAAAATTAGAAATTAAAATAAACAGCTCCGCAGCATCAGGCATCACGCGCGGCCGTGCATCCCTCCTTTGCATTCCTCGCGTGGGCGCGCGACTTGCAATGTGTTCTACCTATCCAGCAAGTGGCTTGCGCGGGCGCGCGTCCTCAAGCGTGTTCTGCCGCGTGGCCGCGCGGCTTGCAGTCTGTACTCTGTTTTGCAACTTTTGAGTCTGGTTCTGCATTGTTGCTGCTGCTACTGACTTGTTGAACTGTTCATCCTCGTCATGCTTGATTTCCTTGCTCCAATAGATCCTCACGCCATGCATCCTATAGCCTCATGCCATTTTCATCACCAAATCATGACATATCCTGCACTTTCACACTAAAGGAGTTTTAAGTAAAAGCAATACAAAATAACATGCAATGCACTAGAAACACACTAAAATATACTTGAGATGGGCATAGTTCACGTGAATTAATATCCAATAAGTAGGTGTAAAACCCACTTATCAAATATCCAAAAACTTGAACTATTGCTTGCCCTTAAGCAATGCATGCTAACTAACAATTAAAATACAAAAGCACTACTACACAACTAAACTAATATGCAGACTTGTCTCACCTCGTTCCAACTCTAATAGAATTTCAGTCAGAATACCTCAGCGAATTATCCAGATTTAAGAATACAAATTCAAAACGAACCATGGGCATAATATCATACATTTAGATAATTCATACATGTTATAGATATGCTGTGTATGTGTGTTGTGTTCACCAAAACTTGATTTAAGAAAATAATACACATGCTAAATTGCTCAAAATAGATAATCGTAGTTTAAATCAAGACTCATGTATACATCTACAACGAAGACTGTTCCAACATATCAAAACAAACTAAGGTTCAACAATGGGCTTAACTGCTTTGTTGCTACTCAAGAGGGCGATTTTTGCTCTTTTCCACGGTGTTTATTGCTATTTTTCTTTCCTTTTCTTTTTTTTTCACATGAATGTGCAATGTCTTATTCCATTAGGCAACACTGCTACCCCTTAGCGAGCTTTCAACCAACGACTCCCAGACCGTGAAAGACCTTAGGGCTCTAGGTGTAGAGACAATCCCCTCGGGCGTACTTACTCAAGTAGCCAGGGCCCCGAAATGAGACTAGCCACGTTATTGCTATTTTTTTTATACATAGCATACCCATGTTTTCCCAAAGTTTGAAAATCAATGTTTATACAGTCTAAGTTTACTTTTCACATATTTCCCTTTTGTAAAACTACATTTTCTATCGAGCAATGCAACACATAATTCTTATACCTACAAGTGATTGTGAACAAGTCCGTGCAGACCAAAAGCATCTAAACAGCAACATGAATTTTATCGTGTAAAACATTATAGCTAGGTTCATGTTATCCAACATACTCAAAAATCTTTCAAAATTCACTATCATCATTAGTTTAGAAAAAATTTCCATAAAGCTATACTTTGTGACACATATGCAAACTAAACATACAAATATAATAAACAAAAATTTTGACAAGCAAACTACTATATACAACATAAACATGCAGAATGTAAACTAAACATACAAATACTACATGCAACTATACTACCACCCCAATACCCCCAAACTTGTAATATTCAATGTCCCAATGAATGAAGGTAAAGGGTTAAAGAAAACTCCACTAATGATCAGCCGCACCACCCTCTTCGTGTGGTGAATCTGGTGGTGGATAGGGCACAACTGTCCCGAACTGAGGCCACTCTAGCATTGTTCCCTTCTGCACAAAAGCCTCTGCCAAGGACCTCATCAACCCCGTTGCAAACACTAAAAAATTATAGTACATGGCATCGACTTTTCGCTCTAACCTTCGGAGCTGTCGATTCCCAGTAGCCAAGGGAACTTGGGTTGACGGGCCTGCCTCATCTGTCTGAGAGGGCTGCTGTGGTGGCTCTGGAAATATGGGCTGAATGATAAAACCTAACCCTCTCGAATGCGGTTCACCTCCTGTCCAATCCACGAATTTTGCAATGGTGGCATGGGTGATATCCTGGCTTGGGTTCTGCATTTGCTCATTGTTCCAATGGTAGCCCTGATGAGCACATAGCATAGCTACAACTGACGCGTGTGGAATGCTCCCAGTAGTGCTTCCCCGCAGATACTTCAAAATATTTTGGTGAATCAGATGGCCCACGTTAATATACTTACCCGTAATTATACCCCACAAAATGATTGCTCTTTTCGCTGTAATATCATGCTGATGAGACGAAGATACTAGCTTGGCACATATAAATATATTCCACACTTTCGTATAGAGGTTCAAGGCTGTGACTGGGAATATGCGAGGTTGATTCGTGCCAGTTTTATATGCCCACTTCGTGCCAGGCACGTACAATTTCGCCATAACCAATTCCAAGTCCGTCTCTAAGTGTTCACCTATAACCCAGTTAGCCGACCCTGTTGGTGGTGTCTCAGTAAGTCTAAAAATGGCTCTGATAGCTGAGGGTTTATACTCGATTTTAAAACCGCAAACCAGAGAAACACCGCTCCTAGTGACTTTGGCATTGGCGTAGAACTCTCGAACTATATTCATCAAAATGGGCGTAGGGGTCGTAGTGAATCCAAGCCATCCGCGTTCACGAATCATAGCGCATAGCTGTCCATCTTGTTACTCAGGCTTGAACCCTCTTTCTTTCACAAAGGTTTTGGTCACGATTCTATAGTACTCCTGCTGGGCTTCCAAATCCAGAAATTTGGTATGGTCTACCACATCCTCCCCTTGACTGCCAGAGGAAGATGATAATAAGGGAGAAGAAGATCCTGTCCTCTTTGGACCCATTCACAGTTGATAGAGATGATAAAGATGATCTGACTGAGAATGAATGCTAGTAAAAATTGTGATTTACCCTACACTGATGTCGCACGACTCTCTCTTGAAACCCTAGTTTTATAATGCACTGATGAGACGTGGATAGATGTAGAACGTGCAAGAAATTGTGGATAATCACGTGGTGGAGAGATTTATGGCTTCAAGTTTGTGACTGCTAGAAGAGAAATAAAGAGACATGCGGTTTGGAGACTGAGATGATTGCGCTTCTGTTATTATTTCAAATGAGAGTCCAAATGGTCCCCAACTTGGTTTTAAAATTCTCAAATCTGTCTCAGTCCGGTGTCGCGCGCGGCCGCATGGGTATTTAGTGTGTTTTGTGCGTGGGCGCGAGTGTATGAATTGGGCTGTGATCGGCATGCCGCGCGGGCGTGCGCATTTGGACTCCAGTCCTTGCGCGGCCGCGCGATCTTAATATCTGCACTGTTAATGATCAACTCCAATCTGCATACCAGTGATGCCTTCAATTGCTGATACCTATATAGACATTAATGCACTCTGTTAAAACATGAATCACTGACCAAATAAACTCTAACCTATTTCAACCAATCTCGAAGCAAACATTACTACACACTCGATTATGCAAATCCGACAAACTATTAATAATGAAATAAAGCTGAGCCCACTAAAATAATCTAAACAAAATAAAAAAAAATAGAGATAGAAATAATGGGTTGCCTCCCATCAAGCGCTAATTTATAGTCAATTAGCTTAACTGTCTCTAAATTTCACGTTAACGAAGGAATTGAGGCGACTTTCTGTCTGTCCACCTCGCCCCAAAAATTATTGTCTCTTACTTTCGTAAATGGCTTGATCCCCAAATCTGAATTTTCACCAGTTACACACCTCCACGGTTCATAGTTCACCAAATTTTGTTCCTCATCAATTAAGACCCGATCCACCGAATCAACCCGAAGACATTCTTCTTCATCTGTTGGGAACTTCATTGCCTTAAAGACATTAAATGTCACCTCCTGATCGCGTACACACATCGTTAGTTCCCCATTTTGTACATCTATCAAAGTCTTTAATGTGGCTAAGAATGGTCTCCTCGGTATGATTGGTATATTTCTATCCTCCTCGTAATCCAAAATGATGAAGTCAGCTGGAAAGATGAATTTGTCCACCTTCACTAGTACATCTTCAACAATTCCCCGTGGATATGTGATGGATCTGTCAGCTAACTGCAACGAAATGTTTGTCGGCCTTGGAGCCGGTAATACCAACTGATTGAACAATGATAAGGGCATCAGATTGATGCTTGCCCCATGATGACACAAATATTTTTCAGAATTCATCTTCCCGATTATGCATGGAATTGTTAAACTGCCCGGATCCTTCAGCTTTAGAGGTAACTTCTGCTGAAGCACTGCACTGCACTCCTTTGTCAAGGCTACTATCTCAAACTCGTCTAATCTCCTCTTCCTTGACAATATACCTTTCACGAACTTTGCAAAACTTGGCATTTGTTCCAATTCCTCGGTGTAAGGTACGTTGATCTGCAGCTTTTTAAATACCTCCAAGAATTTGCTGAACTGTTTTTCTACCCTCTGTTTATTCAATCTTTGTGGATACGGTACCTGAGGGTGAATTTGTGGTACTGAATTTTTAGGCTTCTCAACTGACGTTGATTTATCTTTCTCTTCATGCTAAACCTCATAATTCTCCATATTTTCTACTTCAGCAGTCAACTGTTCTGCCTCGCGTGGCCGCACGGCCTCCCCTTGTAAATCAGGCGCGGGCGCGCGACTTGCAGTGTCTGCGATATTCTTCCCAGACCTCAATGTGATCGTTTGGCACTGTTCCTTCCTGTCTCTGTATTACTCAGCAATGAACCTTGAGGCCTGTTGTTAAGCATGCTGGCCATTTGCCCCATTTGAGTCTCCAAATTCTTAATAGCCACTGCTTGGCTTTTGATCATAACCTCAGTATTTGCCATGTACTTTAACATCATCTCCTCCATTTTTTATTTCTTTTCTTGTGGATGTGCAGCTGGAGTGTGATGTTGTTGTTGTTGAGAAAATCCCAGTGGAAATGGTGGTTTTGGTGTAAACTGTGGCTGAGCTGGCTGTGGCTAAAACTATTGATTTGTCTTAAACTGATTCTGCTGATTCCCTTGGTTATTTGACCAACTAAAGTTTGGATGATTTCGGTTGTTGGGGTGGTATGTGTTCTGAAACTTTCCTTAATCTTTCCTGTAATTGCTCACATACTATACTAACTCCGAGCTGATAGCACACTGATCTGTCGAGTGTGACCCCGCACAAATCTCACATACGAAGGCAACTGTTTTCATTTTATCATCGGCTATTGAATCTATTTTCTTCGCTATAGCTGCCATCTGTGCCGACAACTGCGTAATAACATCCACTTCCAACAAACCTGCAACTTTGGGATGTGGCATCAAAGATGTAGGATTTTGAAAATCATTTGATGCCATTGTCTCGATGAGGTTATAGGCTTCCTCATAGCTCTTTGCCAATAATTCCCCTCCTGCAGCTTCATCTACAATCGGTCTAAATTGCCATCCCAATCTGTTATAGAATGTGTTGATCACCATCCAATTTGGCATTCCATGGTGCGGACACTTCCGTAGCATCTCTTTGTATCTCTCCCATGATTCGTATAAGGATTCACCATGTTGTTGTTCAAACTGAGATATTGCTGTCCTCATTTTCGCCGTCTTACCCATTGCGAAAAATTTAGCTAAGAACTTTTGTGCTAAGTACTCCCATGTAGTAATTGATCCTGCTAGCAAAGAATGAAGCCAACTTCTCGCTTTATCCCTCAATGAGAATGGGAACAGCCTCAGTCTAATAGCATCCTACGTCATCCCATTGTATCTGAATGTTCACAAATTTAAATAAAGCTTAACAGGTGTTCATTCGGATCATCTGTAGCAGCACCCCCAAACTATACCAAATTCTGCACCATCTGAATAGTGCCTATTTTTATCTCGAATGTATTAGCTGCTATTGCTGGTCTGACTATGCTAGACTGAAGTCCATTAATATTCAGCATGGAATATTCCCTCAGAGCCCTATGCTCCTCTCTTTGCTCAATTCTCTGTTCTTCTGCCATACTAGATGTAGTACTCTCTAATTGAGCTTGCAAGTTTTTCTGCACACTCGCTTTCCAACCTATACCGTTAATGTTATCCTGCGCGGGTGTTAATTCTGAGTTGGATGATCGCGTGTGCATAAAAATCTACAAGTACCTGAAACCAATATCAAAACAAAAATAGAAATGAGAAACGATCAGAATTGTCTAAGTCGTATAATATAACTTAAAACTGATGATAAGTATTTAAATTAAACGCCTTTTCTCGGCAACGGCGCCAAAAACTTGTTGCCTCTTTTTTTAGTTCCAACAAAAGAGCTCTAACTCATGCAAGCATACATGTGTCAACAAGTAATACAGAGTAAGTAAAGTATCGATCCCATAGAGAAAGTTGTCTAATTTAAATCACTATACATCAATTAAATCAATATATTTATATGCTTAAACTAATGACTATATTGGTGAATTACTCTAATTGCAAATAATAACTAAAACACAAATAATAATGGAATAAACCAAATCTGGAAATAATGGGATCCTAACTTCATTTAATACTTCATCTAATTACCACTATCGTGCAAGAAAGGTTCACATATCACAGGAAAGTACCTAAGAGCACTAATAGAGTCATAGCCATTTTTCAATGCACTATGACCTACTTACACAGCATCCACAAGCGATAGACTCCATGTAATCATCAATACAACAAAAATCACTATATGTCTATGTGAAATTGCAATCATACTGAATTTAAGAACAAGCCCTTATTTTAACTCATACGGTGAAACATTATATGTCTATCTGGTTCACGAAATACACAAGCCATATAAAACAGCCCCATATACGTATGCTATCATGATTACAATCCATACTCGCATGTTCATTGTCAATTCTATACAAGTACTAAAAATGAATGGTGATCAAGCATTCATGCATGCAAAACAACCATGATAGAAATCCCATGTAATATGTAAAGCAGTTCAAAATTCAAGCATGCAATTAAACTACATACTAAAATCCGTTAGAATCCCATTATGGAGTTTAGTTCATGACTGAACCAAAAGCCATTATGGGATCAAAGCTAAACATGGTTAATAAGCAAACAATTGAAAGATGAAGGATAGAAACGATCAAACCAATTGCTTATTATCATCCACTAGTAACGTTCAAATCTTCATATAAATCCAACAAAATAATAATAATAATCCACACTGATAGAAAATCCAAAGAAGAATTAGAAAAGATGGAGTTTAGGCTTCGTTCTACGTTGGAATCTCTCTCAGCGCGTAAACCCTAGTTACTACTATGAAAAATACGTAAAACTAATGAATGATACTTCTGACACCAGTCAGAAATCGTTTTTAATTAATTACAACACTAAAAAATTAGAAATTAAAATAAACAGCTCAGCAGCATCGGGCATTGCGCGCGGCCGCGTGCCCCTCCTTTGCATT
Organism: Panax notoginseng; assembly: GCA_016801055.1. Classification (NCBI taxonomy): domain Eukaryota; kingdom Viridiplantae; phylum Streptophyta; class Magnoliopsida; order Apiales; family Araliaceae; genus Panax; species Panax notoginseng. Next base: position 122,059,452 of record CM029020.1, on the reverse strand, counting down.
CCTCGCGCGGGCGCGCGACTTGCAGTGTGTTCTACCTGTCCAGCCGGTGGCTCACGCGGGCGTGCGTCGTCAAGTGTGTTCTTCCGCGCGGCCGTGCGGCTTGCAGTCTGTACTCTGTTTTTCTGCTTCTGAGCCTAGTTCTGCATTGTTGCTGCTGCTATTGACTTACTGAACTGTTCATCCTCGTCATGCTTGATTTCCTTGCTCCACTAGATCTTCACGCCATGCATCCTATAGCCTTATGCCATTTTCATCACCAAATCATACCATATCTGACACTTTCACACCAAAGGAGTTTTAAGTAAAAGTAATGCAAAGTAACATGAAATGCACTAAAAACACACTAAAATGTACTTGAGATGGGCATAGTTCGCGTGAATTAATATCCAATAAGTAGGTGTATAACCCACTTATCATGTTCCTTGATTCTGAGGTTGATTCTACAACGCTCCTGTTAGTAACGTTACGAATTGCTGAATGGGATTATCTCCAGTATTATTGTTATTGGTTCCTTTAGTGGTTCTCTGTCGGGGTGGTTGACGTCTTGGAGGCATTTTCTATTAAAAATACACTCATTAGATTATTACTCAACTCTTTTAAGTAATTTCTACTTATCGTGCCCCCATAAAAGGAATAATCACATATCACATAACACTCTGGAATTAAAAAAAACAATAACTTTTATTCATTCACAATCTTTTTGAAAGCATAAGAACAATAGCATCACTGTTATTTTCATTACTTTCCTGAAACTGTGTAGGATAACCTCATCATCATCATATCCCATAGGTTACATAACACTATGGATTTACACATTATTTGACATTTTATTAATCGCATACATTCCCTACGATGTCCTACTAAGATACTCCGTAGCCTTTCGACGCTTTTCTTCCATAATCTGAAACATTGTTCGGCGATCTAACACGTACGATGGCAGAGTCTTGAACTGAATCGGATAACCAATGACTCAATCTTGACCTCGATTGATCACTGCGTTGAATACGTTATCCATCTCATCCATCTTCATCCTCTTTGCTTGTGCGTCTCTTACTGCTACCACAGTTCATTAATAAGCTTTCTCGTATGCGTCTTCAACTCTTGCCCTCCTAGTAGCTTCTTCTTTCAACTTGTTCTTCAACTTTGCAATCTCTGCTATCATTCGTTCGTTCTCTCCTTCAGTGTGAACCAGCTTCTCCTCAATGTTATTCAGACGTTCATCTCGATCCTGGATCTCGTTGTCCTTCTGTTCCATCGAGGTCTGTTATTCAGCTACTATCTCTTGCAACTCCTCGACGGTAACTTGAAGTTCCACATTACGGTCATACACCTTGTCGTACATACGGGAGGTGATCGAGTTAAGTGGAAGCTCTTCTTCCTTGTTCTCCTCATCCGATTGTGGCAGCTCCACAGGGTCCTCCTTAGCCGTCTCTATCTCATCATCCTCATCAGGTATACCCTCTTGGTCAACTACTGTGACCAACGAAGTTGTTTCCCATCGCAGTAGTTGTTCCCACACTACATGAATATCTCGAGGCTCCTCCTCTCTAGGCATCTGGGATCTTTCCTCCCTAGCCTGACTGGATCCTCCTACATTAGCCATCTTGTCAACCAAATTTTAAGTTTTAATTATTAGTCATTACTACTCGACACTCACGAGAACATAAGTTGAAATCACATAAGCACATAAGCATTTTATTACTTCTTCATTAAAACTCGATAAGAGTCATCACTATCATTCAAAGGTTACTTCCTAAGGCTTTTCCCCACCTAAGGTTCATAACCTAAAGCTTTGATACCAACTTGTGACACCCCCAAATCTAAGTACTTCATTCCCTCAAGATTTGGTGTTCACTATCCATACATTCATACTATTTACCCAAATAAAATAATATTTAAACCATAAATCCTCCCTTTAAATAGGGTTACATCATTAAATCCAAAAACATCCCAGGTTATCTAACCTTAAACATCATACAAGTGCAGAAATAAATTATTACATTACATTATTAAATAAAAGTATATCATTATAACAATAAAATAAAATTACAAGTTTTCGTCACTTGTACATTTTCCCCTTTCCTTTGCTAGTTGTAGGTTCGTCGACCTTCTCAACTTTAGCTGCAATGAGTGTATATATGGTAGAGTGAGCAAAACAATTGGTCACTAGATATAGCACTGAATCAACATGATAATAATAACTACCAATGAATAGGCTCATCAAAACTGAATAGTACTCTATCAATGATAACCAAAGACTAGAATCAAAATATGGAATAAATATCTGAGGGTCATGAGACCACGAACTATGTCCACAGTTACGAGTAATCTTTCAACTCCAACTTTAACAGTCATAAGACTATAAGGACTCCTCGTACTTAGGGGGATCAGCCCTTCGTACAATGTATTGTGCACAAACATTTTAATGCTACGCGTAAGTTATCCCCTATAATAGGGTTGTTTATCTCAGCATTTAAAATACGAATCTGCACCAAAGTAAGTTTGGTTTGGATAAGTTTCAAGGTAATTTAGAGTTTACGAACATCAACTAAGGATTATTTGAATAAAACTGTAATAACATTATGCTATGGAATAATTCATAAGTGAATCAACATTGTGTACTAAGGTCATACTTTTGGAATAATCTAAGAGCATAAATATTGAATAATGTAACATACCTTTCTTTGAACAATGTTAAGCTAAGGTTAAAACCTTATTTAGAGTTAAATCTTAAGCATGCATAACAAATGATAAATTAAATGATAAAACTTGTTCAACATTAGTGTGTTACAATATAGAAATTTTCATGTTAATTAACAAGTTAAAGATTAGCTTGCATGCTAATTAACAATTTAAAGATTGGCTCAAAATCTAGAGATAAGGTTTAGGAGCTAGCACGATATAATTAGGGTTAAGAAACTTGCACAAAGAAAGCTTAGAGTTATGAAAACTTGCTCAAAGATAGTTTAGATACTTGCACAATTATAAAAGTAGAGTTAGAGAACTTGCATCGTGTGTAGGTTAAACAATCACTACTCACGTTCACCTCAAGTCCTACACATATCATATGTATTGACAATACACATTAGTTACACTAACATTACCTTCATGAGTTGTTTTCTTACTTTTAGTATACCTACTACCTAAGTTTAAGTTTAAATAACATCACATCTTTTCACGAACATTACTTTTTAGCTTTATTATAACTACTTAAGTGATTATGTTATTGCACCACATACACATTAACAACTTGATACAACATCCTATTACATGTCCAACATGTTATCATTAGGTTATACTAATACACAAAGGATTGCACTTGCATTCGCGCATCCCGACGCCCTCTGATTGGGTCCAAATACACAACAGTCCTAAAGATGGCTATTTTTACCCTTAGTAACGATTTCAAATTGAAAACCTTAAAGAATACAAGTTATAGGCCTATTCGTCCTCGTTCCGAATCATCTTGAATCACTTCAATCGGAGTTCGTATGAAAATATTATGGCCATTTTACTAAAAGATGTCAAAATTGTCCGACCCAGACTACTATTCCAGCGCTGGGGCACGAGAATTAAGTCAGACAGTGGCGCTGCAGCGCGAAATTGGAGCTGGGGAGCGAATTTCGGCACTGGGCGCTAAGTTCTAGGTTGGGGCTCTAATTTTTGGCGCTGAGGCACGAAAATCAAAGCTGGGGCGCATATTTTGGCGTTACGGCGTCAAAAACTTGCATAACCCAACCACGAAGAACAAAATAGCTAAATTCTGGACTAATTAATACTGATAACATCTAAATTAAGATGTAAAACTTATATAGATTACTCATAAACATTTACTTATCATACATATACCAATTTAAAGCAATTAAACAACAATTTTAGAAAATTTAAATCCTTGAAACCATAGTTTAAAAACCAACTCCATTGTTGACGTTGTTTTACAAGATTTAACATTGTAAACCACAATTATCCAACGAATTCATTCCTTTGAACTACGTTCTCATTAAGTTCTTACCCAATTAACATACATAAGGTTCAATTTCACAATTAGCATACAATCACATACTAATTTTGTTATCCTACAAAACATGTTCATGTACATGTAATCACTGTAAACCAAATTCTTTTCTTACAGACTTAATTTAGCATACAATTTTATATATATGTTAAGCATACAATCACACACACACACACACACACACACACACACACACACACACACACACACACACACACATATATATATATATATATATATATATATATATATATATATATATATATATATGTGCTTGTATAACAATTACAATTACAAATACACATAATTTCCTAATCAATTATAAAAGCATGGTTTACAGAAAAATTTTAAAAGCTTTATACACAGTAAAATTCAAGAACATACAGACTTAGAAATGTTAAGGTTATGTAACATACCTTTTGTTGCTTAAGAAATCCTTTTTAGAAGACAATGTGTTTGCTTGCACTTCACCAAGCCTTTCTCCTCTCAACTATCTATAGTCTCTCTCAATTCACTTTGATAACTCTCTATGACAACTTCTCTTTTCCTTCTTAGGCTTATGCCAAATAACCCAAATACTCTTTACGAAAAAAATCAAAACCAACGCATGATTTACAAACGTCTAAAACCGACGTCTACTAATTGCCCTTAATAAATTATCGGTTACCAAATTAATATATATATTATATTTATATTTTGTTTATTTAATTTTTATTATTATAATTCAAAATTGAAAAATTCAAAAGCCATAAGGCTTTGTTTGGCAAAACTCTTTAAAAATTAAAGACTTAATATATTTAAGCCTTGTTTGGCAAAACTAAATTACACTCCTTTAATTTATTTTAATAAATCATTTATAATATAGTTTATGGTCACACTTAATTTACTAAATTAAATTACAACATTATAATAATCCATTTAATCATTATAAACTCTCTAACTTAATTTATTAATTAAATTAGAATATTATCTCATAACAATTAGTTTTCTTAGCTCCTTAATTATTTACTTAACAAATAATTAACCCATCAAGTCAAATCAAATTAAATATTTATTCAACAATAACCACATCCACTAAATATTTATATAACCCAATAAATATTTAAAAATTATCATTAAAATTTTGGATTGTTACATCCTACACATATAATTAGGATTATCACATCAATTAGCTACATACATTAACCTCATAGATTCAATTCTTATCTTAGTTAAGCTATAACCTTTAGTTTAAGATTTCACCATAATACTAAACCACATAACAAGAATCCGAAAACTCACTAACACATAAATAAGACTTTTAACATCCAAATCACATTTTTAACTCTTATTAATCAATATCACATTCCTCCTTAATCGAACATGAAGTTCAATCAAGTGTTTAAGTCTTCCTATGACTCATTGGTTTTATATTAATCACCTTCCATATCTTATAATGTTCATCTTAGAATCACAAGTGTTAGCTCCATAACACCCATTCATTATTCATTGTGTACTTTAAATCATAACATAACGCGTTCGTAACTTACTAATCATTTTTACAAAGTTGACATTATCAATGACATGACACGATTCTGTTTTAACCTCCTTGGTACATGTTTGACACATTAACATAACCCTAGACCAAGTTATAGTGGTATCCCAGGTCTGCAGCAGTAGTAGAAGCCACTATCCCAAATCAGGGTATGGAGCAGCTGCGCCATACACAAGCCTGGGATCGGCGCAGCTGCGCCGTTTCTGGCCTTGGCACCGGTGCAGCTGCGCCAGTGCACAGACAGAACCAGCAAGGCTATGAACAGTAGCCGACTTTAGCCCAACTAACACGAATTTCACCCACAAAACAGTGAATTTAACACAAACAATTGATATAGAACTATTACAAACACGTTTCCTCACATATTCATCAACACAGAACAATTTAACAATAACTTTTACTAATTTAATTCCTCAAATTCTATGTTTTCATGCAAAAACTCCATTTTTGAGTTCCTTTACAAAAATCATCACTGTGATTACAATTCTTCACCAAATCACTTCATTAAAACTACGTTCTCTTCGTTTCTTAACGAACTAGAATAATCTAGACTCAATTTACAAATTAACATACAAATTGACCACCATATTTGGTACTTTCACAAGCCATATGTAAAATACATATACTATAATTACTTTCTTTCTTTTAAACGTAATTAGCATAAAAATTCTTATCTAAACACTAGTTCTAATCATCAAAAGCATATACAATAACAAGTAATCAGTTGTATATCAACAATTCAAAAAGAAGAATTCATAGAACTTGAAGTTATATGCTGTAAAATTCATATATATACATATATATAACTATAGAAAATTAAGGTTATGAGGAATACCTTCTTATGCTAGAAAATCCTTGTTATCCACTGATAATTCCTCAAAAACACCGGAATATCTCAAGTCTCTCTCAAACTCTCTCAACTTCTCACTTTAAACCTCCTTCTTCCTTCCTCAGTATAAGCCAAAACTAAACCTTTTACATAATATAAAGGAGACGCACCTAACGTATGTAACTGACGTATACTTATTATAATACTAATTGCATATCAGTTAACAAAACAACATATTTTATATTATTTATTTTATTTGTTATGATAAAATTCATAATTTAAAAAAATCAAAAAGTCATAAAAATTTGTTTGGTAAAAACTCTTTAAAATAAAGACTTAATATTTTAAACCTTGTTTGGTTAAATCAATTAAAATTACATTAATTTTATTTTAATATACCACTTACACTATAGTTTAAAATCTCATATTTATACCTTCTTATTCAACATTAGTTAAATAAATAATTTCCACATACTAAACAAATTTTCCCATTTAATCCAAATATCACAAAATTATAATCTCATTATAATTTTATTTAATAATTTAACATACCGTCTTAAATTATTAAATCAAAACAACAATATAACATCTCATGTTATATTACAATTCTCTAAATTATAAATTAATTTAATTTAGAATATTATCTAATAAATTTAATTCATTAATATTCAATAACAACAATCACATCAATAAAATAATTATTAGAGCGTTATCTAATAAATTAATTCACACATATCTACTACTAACAACCACATAAACAGAATATTTATTTAATTTAAGAAATATTTTAAATTACAAAACAACAACTTCATCAATAAAATATTTATTTAATTTAATAAGTATTTTGAATTATAAATAAAATCTTGGATTGTTACAGAATGCTTATGATGATGATGGATTGTGAGCACCAAACCCAGGGTTTGAGAACTCGGATTTGGGGCGTCACATCCATAAGTAGAAAGAGGAAGATGTTTCCTTGATACTACAAGGACAAAAAGACCGTCAAAGCATGCCTATTCGAAGGAGAAACTACTCCCATTTTCCAGCTCAGTCTTCAAACCCTCCATTGCCAAAAGGTGGAGAAGTCAGACGCACTCGAGTGTTAGCACCCTTAGGGGACTCGCTCGAGAACATTCTCAATCTTCTGACAACTCAGAAGAAAATTACCAATTTGCTTCCACCAGCCAACCTTAGTGGAAAGGGTTTCAATGCTAGCAGGAAATGTGATTATCATACGGGAGCTCCCGACCATGATACTCAGGATTGCTGGGCCTTGAAGCACAAGATCTAGGATTTGATTGACAATGGTGAGATCGTGGTGACTAAACCTGACCAACCCCATGTGCAAGATAACCCTCTTCGTCAACACAAAGAAGAGGAGGTTAACATGATTAATTGGAGTAGTGGACAGACTTCCCACTCCATTGGTGGATCTTCCCAAACCGACCAGGATAGTGCTGACAAGTGGGATTATACACAGTTCTAGTTTATGATGGAACAGAAAATGAAGGCTCTACGCGAGTAAGTTAATCAATTGACAGAAATGGTGGTCCATCAGCACCAAGTTACACATCAATTATTCAGCCAGGAGTATGCTAGCCTCCTTCCTCTTGTAACAAACACTCCACCGCGTACTCCATAAAATGAAACACTGAAGGATAAAATTGCAAAAAAAGTAAATTCCAAAGCCCGTCGGCCAACAAAAGGGAGTTTACCTATTTAGGCCAACCGATGGAAGAGATACTGCAGATGCTGATCAATGAAGGAAGAATCACAGCTCTGCTACCTCCAATCAGTCCGCGTTCAAGACGGTTTAATTTCAATGTAGTGTGCCAATACCACTCCCATTCTCGCGGTCACAACACTGAAGAATGTTGGGCACACCGCCACCTTATTCAGAATCTAATTGACAAAAGTGTCCTACAAATGACAAACAATGACGCTGTATTACTGGAGAATGGGGACACATTTCCTACAAAGTGGAATTAAGTCGTAGCAGTTATATCTTCTGAGACAGATTCAGCTACCCCCTCACATACAATTCGACTTATTCAGCTCAAGGGTATTAAAAATTCTTTAAAAGTGACTGTGCCAGAGCCAATCATCTTACCATTCAGACCACAATATCCTGTTGTCAGCCTACAGAGAGTTACATGGAATTATGGATGAAAGTAGTATGCACACAAGCCAATCATATTTGATGATAAAACATATACTTTGTAACAATCTTATTCATTTATTAATAAAAAGTATTAATTTATTAAAGGCTTTTATTTATCTACATGATGTTGTTATATAATATGTGATAAACCCATAGCTTTAAGCAATGCTTTTAGAATAATGATGATGATCATTCTAATGAGATCTAAATTCTGTGAAAGCTTAAAACTAAAATAGTTCCCAATCGTTGGATTACTAAATTGGGGATTAGTGTATCCGGATATATTGGTACATACGTTGCTTGCTCATTGGATGAAGATGATTGATCTCATGATCATTTGTGTGGAGACACTAAAGCAAATATGTAGGTACTTATTAGAGAATAAGTTCACTGAACGTGGCTCGCTAATGGAGTTTTACTTGCCTGTCAATAGGAATTCCTGTAGTGATAGTAGTACAAGTGATCCTTGGACTTGAGATCATCATAGTATCTTGTGTATGATAAGTTATACTTTGACTTATTCCTTAAGACCCTTAGGGTATATCAAAGGGTATGCTTGGGTATAATAAGTTGTACATGGAGATAATATATGATCAATAAAAAATCTACCACTTTTAGTAAAAGAAGAGAAATGTCTTATGTGATTCGATAAATGACAACTCAGTAGTCCTTGGCCAAGGCAAAATAAAATTAGAAAGGAGTTTCTAATTTGTATTATTTGGAGTTGTGCATTTAAGAGTCGAAATACATATAATTAAATAAATTAAGACTTGACAGTAATTCCATGTCTTATATTTAATTGGGACATTGTATGGTGGAAGAATTGAATTGTATGGTAACTATTTACTCAAAGGTTCTTTTATGATTAATGTTAAAATCTATATTATCTTGAAAGTCGTTAATCGCTAGGGAGGCTTATTCCTATTGTAGAATAAATATTATTTATTTAAATAAATTAATAGTTTAATTTATTTATTTAAATAAGATTAGAATTGTTCTAATTGATTTATTCACAACTGGTTTAATACGGATAACCTAAAGGGTCACACCATAAAAGGAAGAATAATTATTTAAGAAGTTAATGGCTTAATCGTAATAATAAGTTAAGTATATTTAATTTAATCTATGGTGATAGAATAAATTAAATATCTTAATATTTATTATTTAATATTTTAAAAATATTAAATATAAATTAATAAGAGGAGTCTTATTATTATTATTATTAATATTATTATTATTTAATTCATAAGGGAGTTTGAGAATTAATTAATAAAAGTACTCTCATAAATCCTAATAAGATTAGGAGGATAATTAATTAAAAGGGTTTAATTAATTATTCCTAATAAGATTGGGAGCCTAATTAATTAAATGATTTAATTAATTAAAATAAAACCCAATTTCTTAATTGTTAAGGAGGGTTGTTCATATCTATAAATAAGAGGAGTCTTATTATGGGTGAGGGGGTTGTTGACTTTTTCACAACAGATGTAATTCTAATTGTTGGAGAATACGCTCCTTTTCTATAAGAGATAGAAAAATTAGGATTCTGCCAAATACCCATCTTCTTGAATTTTGTTCTTCCTTGGTGGATCACCTCTAGAGGCCAAACACTTGGGTGGCTAACGTTGATCAAAGGAAGGAACCAAACCCGGTGGATTCAAGGTGAACGCGAAAGGATTTGGAGGTGAACTCGTACCTGAGGAAGCTCGAATCTTCAAGGGTATGATTCTTGTTCTTTATCTTTTCTTTTAATTAATAATTGTGCATAAAGGATAACCCGGTATATGGTTTGTAAAATTTTAAACTCTGATTTTTACACGTTTTCGCTTATTTTATGCAGTTTGATTGCGTTCATGAATATTACAAACCTAACAGTGGTATCAAAGCCAAACCTTTATCCGAATTATTAATTGTCTAATTTGATATATATATTGATATGTGTTTAGAACAAATTTTTTTGGGCATAATTATGTTGTACAAAATTTATTTAAAAAAAACACTTCGCGAAACTGTTTTGAAAAATGGTTTTTGATTTTGCTTAGTCCGCCGCTGACTTTATTTTTCAAAAGTGAATCTGATTCCTTCGGTAATATTATATATATATATATATATATATATATATATCTATATATATATATATATATATATATATATATATAATATATATATGATCAGATTACCGTGCATATCAAATCCCATGTTGTATATATATATATATATATATAATATATAATATATATATATATGATCAGATTACTGTGCATATCAAATCCCATGTTGCTTGTTAACTATCATATAAGATATTTATATTACATAATAATCATATATATGTTCCTTTGTAAATGAACTGGATTGTTACTGAGATTCAAGTTTCAGGATTGATATAATTAATATTAGTTATATATATATATTTATATATATATATATATATATATATATATATATATATATATATATATAATATTTTTAACTATTTTATATTTAAAATAAAAAGTTTATTTTAATCTTAAAATAAAAATTTATTTTAATTTTAAAATTGAAATTTCATGATAACTAATTAGAGTTGGAATTGGATTTCATGATAACTAATTGGAGTTGAAATTGGATTCTATGTTTCCTAAAATAAAAGAGTTTATTTGTGAATAGGAAAGTGAATCCATGTTTCCTTAAATAAAGAAGTTTATTTAGATATGAAATAAGATTTCATATTATTCAAAATAAAGGAGTTTATTTGTGAATAGGAAAGAGAATCTGTGTTTCCTTTAAATAAATGAGTTTTTTTTACTTGGAATTGGATTCCATAATTAATTAAAATAAATGAGTTTATTTTAATTAAAGATTTTGATTAAAATAAAATAGTTTATTTTATTCAAAATAGGATAAATTAAAATAAAAGAGGTTTATTTTGATTTAAATTTGGATGAAAATTAAAGGAGTTTATTTTGATTCAAAATTAGATTTTATGCTAACTAAATTTGCCCATCAAATGATATTAATATATATATTGAATGTTTATTATTCATGAGATAAATATTATTTATTGATGCATATGGTGATGTGTATGATAATAAATGAGATTGATTATGGACTATTAACCAATGTGATTGAATTTTATTTTAGTTGGATGCATGAATGTATTAGTTTTATTAAATGGGGTCTGCGTACCCCATCTTCTCTAATTTTTTTCTTAATGTAAATTCTAACTCCCTCCTATGTACTTCCCCTTGACTGCTGATCAAGGTTTCTATTTTTTTAAAATTGTTTTGTAATATGAATAGTTAGAATTAATTTTGAAGAATTGGAGATTAAGAAGCAAGGAGCGCTTGAAGACCCGTTTGTAATGGAACCCGGGTGTAAATATAATAGTTATATTTAAATATTAATTCTTGTACCCTTGGAGTTTGACCTTTTGGTTCACTTGGTGGCTCTAGTGAACTAAACTAGAATAAAAGTCCATAATCAATCCGGTAGAATATAGTATTCTATATGTGCATGCTTATACTACATATATACATATATATATATATATATATATATATATATATATATATATATATATAATATATATTATGCCAACATGCTTCCCATGTTAATTAATATGACGCGTATTTTTTATATATATATATATATATATATATATATATATATATATATATGTATGTGTGTGTGTGTGTGCATGTGCGCTAAACTAGATGAGACAAATTAATAACAAACCCCTTAAAGATTTTATATTAAGTCCTAAGCGTTCAAAGATATTTGAAATATCGAACGTCGCCTTCTAGCATGATAAAAATAATAGATTACCAATTAATTATTATAAGTTTGTTGTATCATCACAAGGCTTATCTTAATTCTTTGAGATGTTAATTTTATCACATTTAATGCTTATAAAAAAAATTCAACAATGTTATTTTGTTGTGTCACCACAAGGACAATTTTTTTTTTGAATATATGGAGTGCTAGGTTGGACTTAACTTGGATAAATTTGATTCGGATGTGCCACCACTTGATCAAAATAGTCTAAGTGACAAAATACAATGAGTTGCATAGTTGATGTTATTGACAAGAGTTGTCTACCTATTTATTAATATATAGATTGTTGTGTCACCACAAGGTTATATACATTTGAAATGAGATTATTATTCTCACTAGCAAATCTTTAATTAGATTTTGCCGAACTATATAAGTGAGGATAATATAGTTTGAAGAAAATAGTGGGAGATATCAATTTAAAATAAGACCTAATTTATTTTGGTAATTAATAAAAGAATGTATGCTAAAATGTTGTTAATTATAAATTCATTTATAGAATTTTATAATGTCTAAATTACTATCACTGTGAATCATATTAGATGCTATTTAACCGGACCGTATTAAACGAATTGGTTAAGGAAATTGAGAAAATTCTCACGGCTGAAAAGCTATCTTATGTCCTTAATACGCCTATCCCTGCAATAGTTGTAGGCAATCCCTTTGAGGAAGAGATTGCTACTTTTAGAAAGTGGCAAGATGATGCACAGTTGGCTCAATGCATCATGCTCGCATCCATGAGTAACGAGCTTCAGCGTCAGCATGAAACTATGGATGCTTCTATTATATTCCTACACATCCAGTAGTTGATGGTGAGAAAAGTAGGACTAATAGATATCAGATATCTAAGGAGTTATTCCGATCTAGAATGACTTATGACACTATAGTACAGATAAAAGTCCTTAATATTATCAATTTGATTGATCAATTAGGACAACATGTTTTATCATGGATGGAGAGTTGAGCCAAGATTTGATCTTGTAGTCACTCCCGGACTCCTTTCACAATTGTTGTGAATTTTTTATATGAACAAGCTAGATATCAGCCTCGCTGATTTGCTTAACATATTGAAAAATGTTGAGAGTCACTTTCCAACCAAGAAAGATCAAGTCTTACTGGTAGGGTTCAAAAGATCTTCTAAAAAGAAGAACGATTCTAAGAAGCTAAATAGAAAAGGCAAAAATAAAGGATAATAAGAACAAAACTGATACGAATAGCAAAGGAATTTGCTTCCATTGCAACAAGCCTGGACACTGGAAAGAGCAAGAAGCACCTTGCAGAGGCTAACCAAAAGAAGCTTAGTGAAGTTTCGGTTATAAATATAATTTTGTTCATGATTTAAAATAAGTTTTTTTTAAAGTCAAGGTTCTACTTGGGTATTGGATACCGGCTTTGGTTATCATAAATATAGATTTATGAAGGGACCAAGCAGAAGTAGAAAGTTAAACAAAGATAAGTAATCCTATGTGTGGGAAATGAAGCAAATGTTGCTCCGTTAGCCATAGAAACTTATAGTTTAGCAATGCCTACAGGAAAATCTATTAAGTTAATAAGTTGTTATTGTAATTCCAGTTCTTGTAGAAACATTATTTCCATTTGTTGTTGGACAATGAAATCCTTGGTATTATATTAAAGAAAAATTATTGTTCTATTAAAATAATAACGTTTTGTATAAAACTGAAATATTACTTAATAGATTTTGTATACTTGACTTACGTGAAAAATAATTTACAAATTGAACAAATGAGTATAAGAAAAGGAGATGATCATTCAAAGAGTTGAATGTGTGTATTTGCTGAAATACAAGTGTGAATTATTTGAAAGGTTCAAAGAATTCAGAAGTGGAACAAATTGACAAAGTATTGAGATTCTTGATTATATCAAGAATAAATACTTGTGCAATAATTTCTAGATCATCTCAAATGTTTTTCTCACAAAGGACACTCCTGATACGTAATAATAATTGATTGATGTATCTGAAAGAAAAATCGTACCTTGTTGGACATGGTGCGGTCCATAATAATTTTACGACATTCAGTATTCTTACTATGGTAATATCCTAGAAATGGCCGCATATCTACGAAAGGTAACCTCGAAATCCGGCCCCAAGACTCTATAAAAGTTATGGACAGGGAGGATTCCTAATCTTAAGTATGTTAAGATAATGGTTTGTTCCAACTTATGTGAAAAGGTTTCAAAGGATAAGCTTGGAACAAGATTTGACAAGTACAGATTTGTGGGACATCCTAAAGTAAGTTTAGAGTATATGTTCTATAAATCATACTTAGCAAAAGGTGTTTGTTGCGAAACACACTACCCTAAGATAAAGGTGTTTATCAATGAAGGAGCTAGTGGAAAGATAAGAATCTTGAAGAGTTCAAGAACCACAAATCACTATAAGTCAATAAGAGGAACCTGTAGATAACCTATTGCACCACAACCGAATCGTAAATCTGGAATAGTACCGAAGATACCTAAAGATATGGATTCATCATAGATGATGATGATGAGGTACGCATCATAGAAGATGATGATCAGTTACGTACATGAGGTAAAGAGTTTTAGACACTCTGAGAAATGGATTGAAGCAAGCTTCTTAAATATGGAACATTCGTTTTGATGAGACAATCAAAAGATTTGATTTTATTAAAAAAACAAGAATGAGCCTAATGTGTACAAAAGGGTCAGTGGGAGCGTCGTGATATTCTGCTATTATATGTTGATATACTACGGATAAGGAATGACATACTAATGCTATAATCAGTAAAGATAAAATTGTCTAAACATTCCTCCATGAATGATTGAGAAGAGTATCTAATTGGGGAAAAATCTTTATAGATAGATTCAATAGGATGCTCAACTAAACCCAAAAACGTATATTCATTTGATTTAAAGTTGTTTAGCATGGGAAACTCCAAGAGATGCTCATGTTGATGAGCCCTGGAGTGTATCTCTCTTAAATAGTCCCCATAGACTTCTAAAAGAGAGATCGCATGAGTGACAATTATGTATGCAATAAAATATACGAAACCTGATGATATCGGGTCATAATTCTGGAGAGATCATTGTGTAGTGAATTGGAAAGGTTCCAAACAGCAAAGAGTTACTGGTTTAGTGATAAAGACAAAGTATATAGCTGTAAATAAAGCTGCAAGTTGATTGTTTGGATGTAAGTTCATTATAGAACTAGGAATAGTCCTAAGTCTCATCTTGGATTTAAACATGTCTTGTGGCACTTTATTTGATTATAAGAATCATTGAATGATGGGAAATCACTATAGAGATATGGGACTCTCAAGAACAACATTACATATCTATTAACTAAAACTTATCCAACAGCAGGATAATCGTCACTTAGAGAAGAATGGTATGAGATACCATGCGATTGGCTTTAGTGCAAGTGGGAGATTGAAAGTAGTATACACACAAGGCAATCATGTTTGATGATAAAGCATATACTTTGTAACAATCTTATTCATTTATTAATAAAAAGTATTAATTTATTAAAGGCTTTTAATTATCTACATGATGTTGTTATATAATATGTGATAAACCCATAGTTTTAAGCAATGCTTTTAGAATAATGATGATGATCATTCTAATGAGATCTAAATTCTGTGAAAGCTTAAAACTAAAATAGTTTCCAATCGTTGGATTACTAAATTGGGGATTAGTGTATCCATATAGATTGGTACATACGTTGCTTGCTCATTGGATGAGGATGATTGATCTCATGATCATTTGTGTGGAGACACTAAAGCAAGTATGTATGTGTTTATTAGAGAATAAGTTCACTGAACGTGGCTCGCTAAGAATACCTAATGGAGTTTTTACTTGCCTGGCAATAGGAATTCATGTAGTGATAGTAGTATAAGTGATCCTTGGACTTAAGATCATCATAGTATCTTGTGTATTATGAGTTATACTTTGACTTATTCCTTAAGACCCTTAGGATATATCAAAGGTATGCTTGGGTATAATAAGTTGTACACGAAGATAATGTATGATCAATAAAGAATCTATCACTTCTAGTAAAAGAAGAGAAATGTCCTATATGATTCGATAAATGACAACCCAGTAGTCCTTGGCCAAGGCAAAATAAAATTAGAAAGAGATTTTTAATTTACATTATTTGAAGTTTTGCATTTAAGAGTCGAAATACATATAATTAAATAAATTAAGACTTGACAATAATTTCATGTCTATATTTAATTGGGGCATTGTATGGTGGAATGATTGAATTTAACGGTAACTATTTACTCAAAGGTTCTTTTATGATAATGTTGAAATCTATATTATCTTGAAAGTCGTTAATCGCTAGGAGGCTTATCCCTATTGTAGAATAAATATTATTTATTTAAATAAATTAATAGTTTTTAGGATTATTTTAAAAAGATTAGAATTGTTCTAATTGATTTATTCACAACCGGTTTAATATGAGAACCTAAAGGGTCACACCATAAAAGGAAGAATAATTATTTAAGAAGTTAATGGCATAATCTTAATAATAAGTTAAGTATATTTAATTTAATCTATGGTAATTGAATAAATTAAATAGCTTAATTTATATATAATATTTTAGAAATATTAAATATAAATTAATGAAAGGAGTCTTTTTATTATTATTACTATTATTATTATTTTAATTCATAAGGAGTTTAGGAATTAATTAATAAAAGTACTCTCATATATCCTAATAAAATTAGGAGGCTAATTAATTAAAAGAGTTTAATTAATTATTCCTAATAAGATTGCGAGCCTAATTAATTAAAAGATTTAATTAATAAAAATAAAACACAATTCCTTAATTGTTAAGGAGGGTTGCCCACATCTATAAATAAGAGGAGTCTTATTATGGGTGAGGGGGTTGTTGACTTTTTGCATAATAGACGTAATTCTAATTGTTGGAGAGTACGCTCATTTTCTATAAGAGATAGAAAAATTAGGGTTTTTCCAAACACCCATCTTCTTGAATTTTGTTCTGCCTTGGTGGATCACCTCTAGAGGCCAAACACTTGGGTGGCTAACGTTGATCAAAGGAAGGAGCTAAACCGGTGGATTCAAGTTGAACGCGAAAGGATTTGGAGGTGAACTCGTACCTGAGGAAGCTCGAATCTTCAAGGGTATGATTCTTGTTCTTTATCTTTTTCGTTTAATTAATAATTATGCATAAAGGATGATCCGGTATATGGTTTATAAAATTTTAAACTCTGATTTTTACACGTTTCCGCTTATTTTATGCAAGTTGATTGCGTTCATGAATAAAAAGCCTAACAATGGAGAGGTTGAAGGATCCACATTCCACACAACTGGTGCAGTGTCTAAAGAGAATCCACTGTATCTTCCCTTGTGGGTGATGAAGCCCACCATCAAATCAAAGGAGAAAGTTCCCATGGAGAAGATTGAAAAAATCCTTCGTATTATGAGACATAATGAAGCCAAGGTGGTTTTAAGCTTGAAAGAAGCTCCACAACATGTTTCCATAGTAGATTTTGTATTATCCTCAGAGGATCACCGGAAGGTCTTACTAAGAGTTTTAGAAGAAGCTCATTTACCAAAATCAGTGGATGTCGAAAAGTTCCATCACCTGGTTGATCACATTTTTAATAGCAATGTGATATCCTTAACTGATGATGACATACCTCCCGAAAGGACTGGTAATTGCAAGCCGTTGCACATAGTAGTTATGTCCTCCGGATACGTGGTTGCATGAGTATTGATAGATAGAGGGTCCTCCTTGAATATCTGCCTTATACCACCTTGGAGAAGATGAATATCAATCTCAACAGAATCTGAAGCAGTCATACAATTATCAAAGCTTTCGATGGATCCCGACGAAATGCTGTCGGAGAGATTGAACTACCTATGGAGATTGGTCCACATACATTTTACGTATCCTTTCATGTGCTCAAAATAGCTACAAGATACAACCTGCTCTTGGGAAGATCGTGGATTCATATGGTTGGAGCCGTCCCGTCCACCCTTAATCAGCATCTCAAATACATCATTAACAACAGCCTAGCCACTATTAATGCTGAGCTAGAATGTCCTGAACAAGGTGACATTCCGCTCATCAGTTTAAATTTAGAAGTTGAGCCTGTCAGCTTCCATACCCGGAATTTCTATCGAGGGTAATGTCGGCAAGTCAAGAAATAATATCTTTAGGTTATCAACCTAGACAAGGGTTGGGAAAAGACCATCAGGGCATTGAGCGCCCAATTCAAGTTCCCAGTCAAATAGGGATAGTCGACTAGGCTAGGCTTCTTCTAGCTCTACTCACAGGAATCCTCACAAACACAAATAGGTTCCTTCATCTTCAGCCATATGGTGATAGCCATAACCTACAGGACCTGAATCTATACAAACTTCAGTAAAGGTTCCTGCACATGTGATGACTATGTAATTTCCTAAGCCGATACCGTCAAAGGAAAAGAAGTCTCGATACCGATCCGGAGGCGGAGGAAAAGAAGGCATAAGCAGGACATTGCCAGATGCTTATCAAACATACGCATCATAGTCCACACGGACAGTACAAACAGAGTCACCCCAGGCAATGATTGTCCAGATATCATGATCATCATTCGGGAGAAGGAGGACGATAACAACCTCTTCATCACAGCCGTCCACCAGGACTTCACCCATGGTAATTGGAGCAGCACTCCTTGGATTTGCCGACGAAGGTAAAAAGGGCAGAAACTCCCTTTGCCCTGTAGATAACAATAACTGCTTACTTTTTCTGTACAGTATTATCAGTTGTTTTGTCATTACATGCTAACACTTTGTGTGATTGAACAGTTTCATATATTGAGTGGAAACATTTTATTTCAGGACTTTAAAGTTAGATGTGCTTATACTTGCTGATGAGGTGCCTTTTCTCCACAAGGACTGTAACTTTGATGTAAAGTTAGACTCAGACTTGATGGAAATACAAGAGGACTATGAGATACCTCAAGAGATCAAAGAATAGGTCGAAGACAAAACCAAGCCAAATCTTGATCAAACCACCTCTTTTAACCTCGAAACCTTAGAAAACCCCAAAAAAAATCCAGATTGGTACGGACCTCCCACTCCAAACCAAAAGAATGACATGGTTACTCTGTTGACCACCAATTCCAGGATATGTTCGCATGGTCTCATGAAGACATGGTCGGAGTTGTCCACTGACATTGT